>BTPG01000004.1:195979560-196059560 GCA_036245525.1 Semisulcospira habei | reverse complement strand
TCTGTTGGGATGTTACTTACTCAGCATCGTCTGATTTGCGGATAACTTCTATTGTTTTCGTATAAGTCATTGAAGTCTTGACCTGACGATTTGGTCAGTCTGGCTATAGCAGACGATTTCCGGGAATTAGAAGCTGGTCAAAATTGCACGTGTTTCTTCGAAAACAGTGGATTAAAAGCTCCGACAAACGTGTGATATAATTGCAGGTGTCTCGAGGAAACCAGTAGATTAACCCTTTGGGTGTCGGTAGCGGTTTTAATCGCGATGATTCCTGTAGGAATCATCGGGACTAAAACCGCTACCGACACGCAAAGGGTAAAAATATAGAACAACAACAACAACAAAACACAACAGAAAACGTTTAGGGCTTAACGACTTTTGTCCACCACGAAGGTGGTTTCAAAGACGGGGCACCGAAAAGAGGTCTGTACAAATTTTGACCCCACCCACGACCTTTGGGACCAGAGTCGAACGCTCTACCAACTGAGCTACGCATCTCCGCCAGGACAAGAACAGATCTTCAATGATTTCATTTCCGAGATTAGCGAGTTTTTCATCATTATACTGTGAAAATCTCACTTTTCTATAAAATGGACCTACTGGCAGATGTGTGATTCTAGATTTTCATCGTGCAGCCGTAAGGTGCAAAATCATGGCACAGTGGTTTCTTTCTGTCCTCACAGCCATGCCTTGCAATAACCTGGGTATCTTCCCTCCCCAAGACCGCCTGGTGATGGACCACTCCACCCAGGCGCCCACGCCAGCTGCAGCCTCTAACATCTCAGTACAAACTGTGGATGCGACAGTCGCTGCGGTGCAGGTGTCAGTGCACGTGCCGTCTTCGCCAGCGTCAAATACGTCAACAGCTGCGATGGCATCGGCATCAAATACGTCAGCTGGTCCTGTCATGCCAGCTAGTGCAGATAGCACTGTACAAGGTAATCCAGACCAAAACGTGGCTGCCAAGCGTGTCAAATGCAGAGAAGAACCCAACGGAGAAAGAAACTACACGTTTATAAAAGACAGTTGCAAAACAGTTTGATAATATTTCTGGTAAATACCCTTTTTCAAAATAGAGAAACAAACAAATACTTGAAATATAGAGATCATTCGCTACTTATCTTCATTATCGCACAAGGAATGTGGCAGTTGCCACATTCCTTGTGCGATAATGAAGATAAGTAGCCAATGATCTCTATATTTGTTTGTTTGTCTATTTTGAAAAAGGGTAAATATTATTAAATTGTGTTGTAACTATCTTTTCTAAGCATGTTTCTTTATCCGTTGGGTTTTTCACTGTACAATGTAGCTTTCGCTTTCAGGTTAGTTAGGTATGAAGGCGAAGGACAGTAAGTCAATTTGTGTGAAAAGCTAGATTGTCATTGTATTACGATGAAACTCTAGCTTTTCACAAACATGGATTTTTACCACCTTTTGGCTTCACAGGTCGGGAAAGGTCGCAAAAAAAGACTGTGCATTTTTTTTTCAGTTTGAAATTTATTCATTTGTTTTGATGTCAGAAAAGCACCACAAAATAACATAAACATAAATAAATTAATAATTAAATAAATTAACTCATTTGAGACGTGTCGCATTCGAATACGCGGCGTAAAGCCGCGCATCCGGATGCGGCGCGTCTCGAATGAGTTAATAAATTAACAAATTAATAAATTAGTAAATAAACAAATAAATAAACAAATACTTTTTTTTAATGAAAAGCTGAGGACCAAACAAAACTCAATTTTCACGGATTTTTCGACGAGTTTATGACCTGTACCACCGGATCAAATCTTAAATGTTTGGAACTTGGGATGTGTAGCCCGTGCAGAAAAAAAAGCTTCCGACGATATCACACCATGCCTTGCCAAATCAGCGGTTCGCTCGAAAAATGAGTTTACATTCTTGAGTAAATGCAAATGTTCAAAATTGGTGTTTGTTTGTTTGTTTGTTTGCTTGTGTGTTCAATTGTTTGATTGATTATTTGATTGTTTGTTTGTGTTTGTTGTTGTTGATGTTTGTTGTGTTTGTTTGGTTTCTTTTTTTAAGGAAGTGGTTGTTTGTTTTTTATTTATTGTTTGTTTGTTTGTTTGTTGTTGTGTTTTTTTTTGTTGTTGTTGCTGTTTTGTTTGTTTGTTTGTTGGGGGTAGCAAACTACTGGGTCATAAGGTTGCAAAGGGCACCGTTAGATAGTTTCCTGCCTAATCTAAACATCTGGAGCCAGTTGTATGAGTGTGCTTAGTCCTGTGGCAGCCTCTAAGCAATGTCATGGACGGATGTGGGGGGATCCTAAGGGTTCCGGACCCCCCACCCCCACCCCCATTTTTAAAAAAAATGTTATAACAAAGTCTCTTTTGGGGTCTTCCTCCCGCCCCCCCCCCCCCCCCCCTCCCCCCCCCCCCGGTTCCCCCCAACTCCCCCCCCCCCCACCCACCCACCCATTTACCCACCCCCACCCCAACCCCCCTTGTTTTGATTTTTCAGCCATTAGAAGGTCTAGCGTTAGGGAGGTTTTTCGTAGGTTTACGGTCCCAAACAAAAAGTTGGACCCGCCCTCCCCTCTTCGAGGTAACTGATCCGCTCCTGAAGTGCTCCGCTATAGCGGCGCAGGACTAAGCTCACTCATGCAACTGAGCCCTGGAGTAGTATCCATGCAAATCTTCAAACTTCTCTTTGTTGGGAATTTATTTTTCGGTCGTAAAGTAGCTGGCAGACTTTGAGAGAAGACATTCGGCGGGGGCCAACCCATTTTGTAAATGATGACGTAGGTTTTTTTAGTTTTATTTACGTCAGTGTTTTTTTTTTTAGGTTTTCTTTACGTCAGTGGTTTTTGTTGTGTTGCAGTGTCCAATGTTACCCAGTGTGCTGTGTGTGGACCACTGTGTCCGATCGGTCAGCATGCGGAAGCCTGTCATGACGGTTTCTGCATGACGTCTGTCACTGATGACGACAACTTCAACAGAATCATCGAGAAAAGGTAACTACTGAGCACTACTACCGATGTCTGTACGTAATGATTTTTACAATACGCAGTTTACACAGGTTTTATCCTTCGATTCTAGGGAGACAACCAGTGTGTGCGTAGTTATGACTTGCTGAGTCATTGTTGTTGTTATTGTTGTTTTTTAAAAAAAATGTTTTACACATTTGGCTTGTTTGGAAGTGATTGGATTATTAGGTCTTTGCCTATTAAGTTTCTTTTCTGTAGTATGTACTCTGCCACTAAGCAATTTTGTTAACTCATTAAGCCCGACGCTCGTATTTCCCAAATTTTGGAGGCGTCATTTAATGACTATGCACCAGTTGCAGGAGATGGTTCGACCATGATCATTCAAGGGCAGTGCCAGATCAAGCTAATCTGGCACTATCCTTGAAATTATCATGGTCGAACCATCTCCTGCTGTAGTGCGTCAGGGCTGAATGGGTTAAGAGATTATTTCTGGACCCGGTGCGCATGCCAAGCAACAGCTTGTGTGGACACATTCGGCGCATAACACAGTCTACCCCACGACCGAAATCCCCCAAATTTTGAAGTTGCCCTCTGAAGGACTGTATCACCAATCTAGAGACAGATCGAGCATGATAGTTCAAGAGGGGTGCTAGAATAGCTTGGCGCCTATGGACGCCATGCTATTCTCGCACTACCCTTGAACTATCATGCTCAATCCATGTCTTGCTGTGGTGTGTCGGGGTTCAATGAATTAAGGATGACTAGCAACAAGCTTAAGCTTAACACTGACAAAACCTAAGTCATGCCTGCCGGCTCTCAGTCTCGCCTTAGTCTGATTGACGGCGAGTTCGCAAACATTGGTGGCTGCAGCGTTCCCTGCCAGAAATGTGTCAAATATCTGGGTGTGAAGATTGACTCGACGCTCTCCATGCATGATCATATCAGTAGCGTCTGCCGAGCTGGTTTCCTTGAGCTGCGCAGAATTTCTTCTCTCAGACCGTTTCTCACAGAAAGTACGGCGTCAAGACTTGTAAATGCATTCATTACTTCCAGGCTCGATTATTGCAATTCTGTACTGGCAGGTTTACCGGCAGATCAGATTTCACGCTTGCAGATGATTCAAAACAGTGCGGCGCGTCTCATCTTGAAGAAACGAAAGAGAGACCACGTTACGCCTCTGCTGAAGCAGCTGCACTGGCTGCCCGTCAAATTCCGTTGCCAGTACAAAATTGCAATTTTCGCCTATCGGCATTTTGACGGATCTCTCCCGCCGTACCTCTCTGCCAAGCTGTCTGCCTATCAGCCATCACGCACCCTCCGTTCCTCCAGTGAAAAGCTGTTAAAAATCCCGAAGCCGCTCAACATGAAAACTGTCGGGGAGCGTTCTTTCACCTTTTTCGCCCCAAGTGTGTGGAACACGCTGCCAACGGAAATGCGGAATCTGCCCACATTGTCACAGTTCAAGGCTCACTTAAAGACTTTTCTTTTTTGTCGGGCATTTAAAACTTAGGTCATATTTAGCTAACTGTTGACTGACTGCCACCTATTCTGATCCCAGAGGAAGTGAATGTAAGGTGTGGGGAAGGGATGGGGTGGTTTAAAGTAGTGTATAATTATGCGTGTGTGTCTGAGAGAGAAAGGGTGTGCTGTTGTGCATGCGCAGTGAGTCCAGTGTTTTCCTGGAGAACGGCGCTATACAAGAACTATGTATTATTATTATTATTATTAAGTAGCCAAGCGCACGCACTGCAGGCGAACCTTGGCTGAGCGGATCTCGCCGCCGACAGTGTTCGAGTTGTAATTTCGCGACAGCAAAGTTCTTTTCACTTGATTAAAGTACCATTACGCATAAATCTGAAGACACATTTCAGTACCAGTTGTGTTTGTTATACCTTGTCGACACACCAGCTTGGACACGCAGCAAAAGCACACGCGTAATCGCACTTATTTATTCTGCGCTGCCGTTTGCGTGTCAGTCCATTTTTAGCTGTTTCTCGTACGGATAGCGTTATATTTCTAAAACGAAGTGGAGTCATTGTCAGGTTACTTGATATAAAAACGACGTGTGCTGAACTGGACTGTCCTGTGTCTAAATGAACCATAGAAAGACCTGTGTGTAGAGTTTCGTAACCCTTATCATTCGGAATAGGCCAGTGTGTTAAATAAGTAGTTCAAGGGTAGTGCCAGAATAGCTTGGCGCCTCTTGGCGCCAAGCTATTCTGGCACCACCCTTGAACTAAAGCCATCGGTCTATATCCTTATCTGTAAGTACTATAATGTAGCTTGCATATGACAGTGTACAAATTGTAAGCTTTTACCCTCAGTATGATATGGGTTAACCATCTGTTACAGAAGTGTGGGGAGCTGGGGAGCTCAGGTGGTAGAGCGTTCGACTCTCGTCCGAAAGGTAGTGGATTCGAACCCAGCTGGAGTCAAAACTTGTACAGACCTCTTTTCGGTGCCCCAACTTTGAAATCACCTTCATGGTTGACAAAAGACGTTAAGCCCTAAACGTGTGTGTTTTTTTGTGGGTTTTTTGTTGTTGTTGTTGTTTGTTTGTTTGTTTGTTTGTTACAGAGGTGTATCTTTGAACAGTTGACAGCGGTAGTGCGCCTTCAGTTTGACTTAAATATTTATAAGAACTTTGTTTTCAGCTGTGTGACTGAGGACCAGTGCTACAAGCGCTGGTGGGAATAGACGCTGCCTCGAAGTCTATGCATGAGCATCGTTTCCATGGGCAACCGTCCCACAGGCACCAACATCCAGTGTCACTACTGCTGCTTCGGGGACCTTTGCAACATTCCCAGCTTCCCGGACAAAAGCACTCTGTACGATGGGAACAAGAGAGGCACCTACAATGTCCCGTAAAAATCGAAGCGAAATACTTGTCTGCTAAGTGTGGAAAATACAGGGTAATGCCAGACAAAGAAATAGTCTGTTAAGAATAGTCAATTTTCACTCTTTTGTTTTCATCCGACCTTGCAAGGAAATGGCCAAAAAAGAAAGAAAAACACTTAAAGCGTGTTTTTTTTTTTTCTTTCTTGGTCATTCAATTGCAACGTCGGATGAAAAAAAAAAAAGAGTGAAAATTGACTAAAGCGTGTTTCTTTCTTTCTTGCCCATTTCCTTGCAATGTTGATTGAAAAAAAAGAGTGAAAATTGACTATTTTTAAAGCTGGGACAAAAGCGATGCTTGTTTTGGTTGCCACAATCTACAACATTCTTTCCAAGTCATTCTTTGCAATTGTCTTCTTTTTGTTTTCCAAAATGCGACATTATAGCAGTAATGTTCTCTCTTGATTCGGGGCCTGCAGTGAGGTGAAACTCAAAATAACGTCACACCACAATGAGAAAGTCCCACTATCGAAAGCGAGACTTCCTTTGACCTTCACCTCATGAATTGTCCAAAGAATCGCAAAAGACACCATGACAGATGCAAAGCGTACAGTACATGACGCTCCACATCCCCAAAGAGGTCAGGAAAGTCTCGTACTTTAACTCATTCAGCTCGAAGGCCGTATTTCCCAAAATTTTGGAGGTATCATCTAATGACTCTGCACCAGTTGCAGGAGACGGATCGACCATGATAATTCAGTGAAGGGCAGTGCCAGATTAGCTTGTCGCCGACAGGCGCCAAGCTAATCTGGCACTACCTTTGAATTATCATGGTCGACCCATCTCCTGCTGTAGTGCGTCAGGGCTGAATGGAATAATCCAAAACCAAATAGGCCAGGCTGGCGATGGTAAAAACAGTACAGGTACCAAGGGGAATTACTCAGCGCTGGACAGACGAACGGTTACATTCTTACATTTTAAATAGCCGCCAGACATTTATAATAATGTTTACAGTAGAGGTGACTGGTTTTTAACTACAGGTACTATGTTTGTAGTTTTTGTCTGTGATTCCATTTTACTGACTAATTTATTCAGTGTATTAGTGTGTGTGTGTTTAGTCGAATGCGGGTGTATATGTCCTGTACTATATTGACTTTATCTGTTTTACGTACCTTTTAGTTTCTTATGCAATGGCGACTGTTTGTGTGAATGAATGTGAAGCAGACGTTCAGTTTCCCAACTTGGGATTAATAAAGTTTTTTTTAAGTGTTTCTTTGCGAAAAACGTTGTGCGCTCCCCTGTCAAAAGGCCTATAACTGTTTCTCCAGCGTTGAGTGATTTTACAGGCATGAGATGATCGTTGCTAAATCGACAACCTCAATAAGACGGGTAGTAGAAATAGCACAATCGTGCTATTTCCTACTACTCGTTTTAAAGAGGTTGTGGATTTCGCACGGATAACGTCATGCCTGCGAGTGATTGCCTGTAGGATGTCGAGAACATCCCAACGAAGAAAGAAGCACTCTTAGAATAGACAATTACAACACAGTTTTATTTATTTTTTTTTTTTTGGGGGGTGGGGGGGGGGCGAGGGTGTTTCAAAACAGACAAACAAAAACATGATATTATTTACACAAGTATGACTATTCTGAAAATATTAATAAATTGTATTGTAATTGACTGTTCTAAGCGTGTTTCTTTCTTCGTTGAAATGTATTCTGCATTTTACACGCTTAGCTGCTACCCTTTTGGTCTGGATTTCCTTTAGATTGTCGTTTATCATATTTCATACTTTATACAATTTAAGTTTTAGATTCAGACATTGATTCGTGCATTGTTTCAAACGTTAATAAAATATTGATGTCGTTTATTTCCGATCGTCTTGCACATTGCCTGAATTCAGTTCTTCTCTATTGTTACAAGCATACCAACACGCGCGCACGCGCATGAAAATCAGCATTAGTCTGTTACTACTATGGCAATAGACTTATGGAACCAGTCATCGAGAACTATTGAATCTTTATTTTCTAAAGATAAAGGTATCAGTCCTTTGACTGTCAATAGCGCCTTTTGTCGCAATGATTCCTCCAGGAATCGTCGCGACAAAAGGCGCTACCGACAAAGGGTTAACGAGAAAAGAGAGAGAGAGACAGACAGACAGAGAGAGAGAGAGAGACAGACAGAGAGATGATGATGATGATGATGATGATGAATCATGAATTGCATGATTAAGCTATTAGGCAACTCAGTGCCTCTCTTACAAACTGTCCTGTATACAAAACAAAACACGATAGGAAAACAAAGAGAGAGAGGGAGAGTTAGTTATTTGGGTTTAACGCCGAGCAGGCGACTAAGGCCATCTCACGGCGGAGAGAGAGAGAGAGAGATGATGATGATGATGATTTTTTTTTAAATTCAGGATAAAGCTATTAGGCAACTCAATGCATGTCTTACAAGCTGTCCTGTAAAAAAAAAAAGAGAACACAACAGGAAAAGAAACACAGCATACCCAAACAAAAATAATAATATTTTTTTAAAATTTTAAACGGAAAAAAATAACAAACGCAATATGTGAATTATTTAAAGGAGAGAAAAAATGGCATTGGAGAATTCGTAACTGCCACCGATGCAAAAAGCAAGTGAAATAAATTAGTGCATAGCATAGCATTAACATTATACTCATCTAAGGCAGTGTCATAGAATCAGCAGCATCAATAGCGTATAGCGACACCGACAATGCAATAGATGTTCAGTTAAATGAATGGAGAAAGAGAAAATGTTTGACGTTTACGTGTTATCAGCAGTATTATGTTTATATGGCGAACTGTGAAGTCACGCTGATTGGAAATGAGTGTGCAAAGCACGTTTAAAATGATTTAATGCTTAAATGCAATGAGTTCCAGACAGAGCTACCTGAAAATAGAAGGCTTGATTTGTAGATATCTATTCTGGGGCGGGGTAAATGAAGCAAGTCATTCCACGTGGTAAGCTGATGCCTAGGGCTGAAGTTAAATAGCCTGCACAGATATTCGGGGGCTTGATAATGAAATATTTCGTGCATGAGGACGCATTTGTTAAAGTGGAGTTGTTCTTTCAGTGAAAGCAGGCCAAAGGATTTTATTTTTTCGTATGTGGAAGTAGTGTTTGGAGTACTTATTTTAACTGAACAACGATACAGTGAGTTGATTTTTTAATATGAAGTTCACTGCATTCGTCCCACAAAGAGGAGGCATAGTCACAGTGGCTATTAATGTGTGCGAAAAAAGAACATTGTACAGCACTTTGTACTAAGAATATGTCTAAGTTTAGAGAGCAGAAATACACTCCTGGACAAGGTTTTGCACAAACCGTTGATATGCGGCGACCAGTTGAGCTGGTCGTCAACTACAACCCCCAGTAGGCGATGCTTGGATACTTGTTGAATAGGTTTATTGCCAAGTGACAGTTTCAGAGAGGCAGGATTTAGCTGATGCTTTTGCGGGTTGTCATCAACATGCTTTTGCTTTTAGAAGTACTGATTAGCATGCGATTTTGCGTACTACACCAGTCTGACACTTCGAGACTTTGCTTGAGGATATTATTTAGCGTTCTTTGACGTTTCTCTCTCTCTCTCTCTCTCTCTCTCTCTCTCTCTCTCTCTCTCTCTCTCTCTCTCTCTCTCTCTCTCTCTCTCTCTCTAAAAAATTTGGTTCACCCAACAATAATTTTCACTGTTGGAAAATGAAACATCAGTGTAGCAAAATCGCATGCTAATCAGTACTTATAAAACCAACAGCATGTTGATAACAACCCGCCAAAAGCATCAGCTAAATCATGCCCCTCTGAAACTGTCACTTGGCAATAAACCTATCCAACTGAAGTACTCAAGCACCGCCTACTGGAAGGAGAGAGAGAGAGAGAGAGAGAGAGAGAGAGAGAGAGAGAGAGAGAGAGAGAGAGAGAGAGAGAGAGAGAGAGAGAGAGAAAGAGAGAGAGAGAGAGAGAGAGAGAGAGAGAGAGAGAGAGAGAGAGAGAGATGATGATGATGATGATGAAACTTTATTTTTCAACGGTAAAAAGTTTTGACAGAAAACAAATCGTCATTTTACAAACTTGCCGTTGCTAACATCTACAGGATAAATAAAAAAAATAATTAAAAAAAAAAAAATAGGGAAACTATAAAAATATATATTTACATACAAAACCCAATAGCATCATTATATACAGAAAAAATAATAACCCTCATCACACACACATGCACACACGCACGCTCGCCGCTCACATATACACCCACACGCACAAACAAACACGAGCACACACATGCGCGCACACATATAAAACCATCTGTATGAAATACATGAGGTACAGGAAATATTACAGTACCTGAGAAAAGTACTAAATTTGACTCAGGTAATCAAAAAGTTTTGTTTTAAAACTTCCTGGTGAGGTAATAGTTTTCAAATGTGCAGGGATAGAATTCCAAGCAAACGGACCAGAGAATGACATACTAGAGAGAGAGAGAGAGAGAGAGAGAGAGAGAGAGAGAGAGAGAGAGAGAGAGAGAGAGAGAGAGAGAGAGAGAGAGAGAGAGAGAGAGAGAGAGATGTTAGGTCATGGATCTTTTTTCGAGCTTATCCTTGCTGCATACTACACAGAGAGAGGGAGAGAGAGAGACACTGACAATGATTCTTTATTTTACAACGATGACAGTTTTGGTTGGGTGACCATTTTTGAGAGAGAGATGATGATGATGATGAATCTTTTTTTATTCAGGATAAAGCCATTAGGCAACTCAATGCCTGTCTTACAAGCTGTCCTGTAAACAAAAGAGAACACAACAGGAAAAGAAACATAGCATGCAAATAATAATAATAATAACAATAATAATAATAATAATAATAAGATGAAGAAGCAAAACTACGGGGGGGGGGGGGGGGGGGGGGAAACAGAGAGAGAGAGAGAGAGAGAGATTGATTGATTGATTGATTGATTGATTGATTGATTGATTGATTGATTGATTGATTGATTGATTGATTGATTGATTGTACATTGCTTAACGGCCCGACAGCAACAAGGCTTTCTCAGGACGTGCCTGCACTACTTGTGAAAAAAACAAACAAAAAAAAAACAGAACATTGAATGTATGTCGCCAGCCGGTCAAATACGTTAAATAAACCTAACACATGGGGCCTAAATAAAGCCAAGACCATTTAGCAACACACATCCAATATCAAGAGCTACAGGCAGTGCAGACAGTAGGGAGAGTTTTAAAAAGGCAAATACAGGTGAATGGACAAAGGGTAGACAGAAACACATGCCCCAGAATAGAGAGAAAAACCCACCCTGTGGGGCTGACCAGGGTGACCCTGGGAACTAAAAAATACCTAACCCCACCCAAGTCCCCCAGGGCAGACCCGGGTGGGGTAAGAGAGAGAGAGAGAGAGAGAGAGAGAGAGAGAGAGAGAGAGAGAGAGAGAGAGAGAGAGAGAGAGAGAGAGATGATGTGATAAAACTGTATTTATCCGCTGAAAAAAGTTTTGACAGAAACAAATTGTCATTTTACAAACTTGCCGTTGCTAGAGAGAGAGAGATGATGAATCTTTATTTATTCAGGATAAAGCTATTAGGCAACTCAATGCCTGTCTTACAAGCTGTCCTGTAAACAAACAACATAACAGGAAAATAAACAGAGCATGCAAATACTAACAATAATAATAATAAGAAGAAGAAGAAGAGAAAGAAAAACTACGGGAAAAAAACGCAATGGAGAATTTGTAACTGCCTCCGATGCAAAAAGCAAGAGAACGAAACGCGTGCACAGCATTAATATTATACTCATCTAAGACAGTGTCATAGAATCAGCAGCATCAATAGCGTATAGTGACACCGACAACACAATAGATGATCAGGTAGCAAATTTAAGGAGAAAGAGAAAAAATTTGACGTTTACGTGTTATCAGCAGAATTATTTTTATATGGCAAACTGTGAAGTCACGCTGATTGGAAGTGAGTGTGCAATGCACGTTTAAAATGGATTTTATCGCAAAATGATTTAATGTTTAATGGCAATGAGTTCCAGACAGAACTACCAGAAAATAGAAGGCTTGACTTGTAGAGATCTATCCGTGGGCGGGGTAAGTGAAGCAAGTCATTCCTCGTATGTAGGTGATGCCGAGGGCTGAAGTTAAATATCATGCGCAGATATTCCGGGGCTTGATAATGAAATATTTTGTGCATGAGGACGCATTTGTTAAATTTGAGTTGTTCCTTCAGTGTAAGCAGGCCAAGGGATTTTATTTTCTCAGCCGTGGAAATAGGGTTAGGAATAATTAACTTAACTGAACGACGATACAGCGAGTTTAGTTTTTTAAAATGAAGTTCACTGCATTCGTCCCACAAAGAGGACGCATAGTCACAGTGGCTTTTAATGTGTGCGTGAAAGAACAATGTACAGCACTTTGTACTAAGAATATGTCTAAGTTTAGATAGCAGAAATACATTCCTGGACAAGGTTTTGCACAAACTGTCGATATGTGGCGACCAGTTCAGCTGGTCGTCAATTACAACTCCCAGTAGGCGGTGCCTGGATACTTGTTGGATAGGTTTATTGCCAAGTGACAGTTTCAGAGGGGCAGGATGTAGCTGACGCTTTTGGCGGGTTGTTATCAACATGCTTTTGGTTTTAGAAGTACTGATTAGCATGCGATTTTGCGCACACCAATCTGACACTTCATCGAGACTCTGCTGGAGGATACAATTTAGCGTCGTTTCACGTTTGTCTGATGTATGCAGAGTTGAATCGTCAGCAAAGAGTTCGCATTTAACCTCAGGATTTGAGATGGAAAGAGGTAGATCATTGATGAATAAAGAAAATAAAAGAGGCCCTAGGATAGATCCTTGGGGAACTCCGTGCATCACTATACCTTCTTTCGAATACCGCCCATTTGAGTACACCTTCTGTCGGCGGTTACTGAGGTAGGAGGAGAAAAAAGCTATAGAGTTCGAATCAAGCTTATATACTGAAAGTTTCTTTAAAAGAATGTTGTGATCGACTAAATCAAATGCTTTGGTTAGGTCCAGAAAAACTGCACCATTTAATTTGGAATTGTTTATTGATGAGAGCCAAGAGTCAACAATGTGAACGAGGGCAGTATGACATGAGTGTTTAGGTCTAAAACCAGACTGAAGAGATACGAGGAGGCGGTGATTCTCCAAGAATTGGAGTAGGTGCTTATGAACGTGTCTTTCTAGTGGCTTCGATAATAGTGATAACACTGAAATAGGACGGAAATCGTTTGGACTTTTGGGATCTGTACATTTGGGAATGGGGACAACTTTAGCATCTTTCATGGCATCTGGAAAAATACCTTGCTTGATAGAAAGGTTGAATATAAATGTCAAGGTGTCAGCTGTGTATGGAAGGGACAATTTCAGTACCATGTTGTTTATTCCATCCAGGCCACACGATTTACTTGTTAGAGTAGAAATATATTTACCTACTTCAAACACTGTCATAAGAGGTATGGAGAATGACGCACCTGTTGCAGACTCACAGTGTGTGCGCAGTTTATCAGAACAACTGTAACTATCAGTGCCACTGGAAAAAGACTGTACAAGGGACTCAGCAATATTTAAAAAGTGGGAATTGAAGTCGTCTGGAGTTATGCCTGGAGAGGTAGCAGCATTGATGGAACTCCTCTTCTTTGTAAACAAATTGATTGCATTCCAGACACTTCGGGTATCTTTACCCTCTGCGATAACTTTTTCCGCAAGCGTTTTCTGTGCTCTTCTAACTAAGGATTTTACAAGATTACGTTGTTTCTTAAAATCCGCAAACTTTTTCTGTCGTTTTAAGTCATCTCTTATTTTCATTGCGTGAATGATGTCCTTTGACAACCAAGGCGGAAGGGTAGGGTGTTTAACGCGTTTAGTCCTTAGTGGGGCATGTTTATCGAGGACCCAAAGAAATAGCTTGTACCAAAGCGAGAGGGCTTCATTGGGATCATTAGTATTATAAATAAGGTGAAAGGGCGTGATTGAGAGGTCATGAAGAAAGTCATCTTTGTTGAACTTTGTGTAAGACCTGTATGTGATGGTAGTGTGGTGTTTGTGCTGGGGTTTATCACGTTTAACTGAAAGATTAAAACAAGTAGGAAAGTGATCGCTAATGGCTACATTCGGCACGTGGACGTTTGTGACAGCGGGTGCATTAGTAGTATAGATGTGGTCAATCAATGTGGCGGATGACAAAGAAACTCTAGTGGGAGACCGAACCATCTGCTGCAGGCCAAATAATGAGGTGGTGCAATTCCACGCCGCATTACCAGTCTTTAGCAGGTCAATATTAAAATCGCCTAGAAGGTGTAGATCTTTGTTGTGACGTTGTTGCACCTTATCCATCATGGTGACAAAATCATCATACCATGAAAATGTGGCTGAAGGGGTGCGATAAATAAATCCAATTAGTGTGGGGGAAGATTTGTCACATTTCAGTTCAAGAAATAAACTTTCAACGTGACAAGACTCTAAATCCATGCGGCGGGTAACGTACTGGCGGATAGAGTTATGAATGTACACAGCTATACCGGTATGACCGGGGGATGATGCATCTCTACGGAATACAGCATAGTTATGAATGGAGATCGAGGCGTTACTAATATGTTCCCTGAGTCTAGACTCAGTAAATCCAAATATATGAAAGGGTTGGGGTTGTGAAAGTAAAACAGTGGCGTCGGGCACTTTGTTGTATAAATGATAAACGTTAAGGTGCCCTATCCGTAAATCATGCTTAGTCAGCGAACACTGATGTACATGTGGGCTACAGGCAGGCATGATGAAGCAACACGTGGGGGGAAAATGTGTACAAAAGTCAATTAAGAACAAATGAAAACTTTTGAACTCTAACAAAGTTAAACAAAACCCAGGAGAAACTACAGTGCTGAAAACTCAGCTCAGTCTATCGCTTTCGCTGCAGACAACGTCACACCCCACGCAGGGGAAATAATAGGTCGTTACGTTCTGTAGGCGAATGAGTCACTGAACGTATACCGTATCTGCGATATATACAAATATCTAAACCGGCTCCTTAGCGTCACATCCCACATAGGGGAAATAATGTGTTGGTTACGTTCTGAAAAGCGAAATAAATGAGTCACTGATCGGAGACCGTATAATATACGATACACACACTGGCTCCTTCGCTATATCAAGAAGAGTATATTTCCTCCCTTTTGAAAGAAAAGAAAATGCAGAAAGATAATAATCGTCACCATTCACAGAAAAAAAAAATTCATGTCACTAATTAAATCCAAAGTGCTATTTGATTAAAAAAACTATATATTCAATGTCGGACACTAAACAGTTTGCCAGATTGTCAGATTCATATTTCATAATTAATGAGAGGTAAGGTTTGTGCTGCACTGAGTGACTGTCTTTCCGTATGAGAGGGAAGGTGAGCGCCACACTGGTTGACTCCGTCGATTCACAGTAGAGAAGCGAGGGAGACAACCCATGTGGACATATAAATATGACATTGAGACATCATGGTACGCCGCGCAAGTTGTCTCCGTCGCTCCGCCAGAACGAATCAAGGGAGACAACGAGAGTGGGTTCAGAATGTCACTTCACTCAGTCAAGGGACGAACGATAGACGACACTGATTGTATAACAAACCAAGGGGAATTACTCAGCGCTGGACAGAACAGTTAGATCCCCTGCCACTGATTGTGCCGGACGAACCACTGATGAGAATCGAGGGAGGCAAACAGTGTGGGATCACACTGAAATTCACTCAGACGAGAGTCTCATAGTGCCGCCCATGATACTCTGGACAGGGGATGTAGCCGTACCGGCCATGGCTAGGGGCAACAGGTGGCACAGGGAAAGCAACACTCCAAGTGGCAGGATCACAGGAAAATTTGGGGGAAGGGGCCACGGGGTATGAAACACGCTGATTGGTCAGTGGCTGGGGTGGATAATGTGGGGTGGGGAGGATGGGTACTTTACAGTTGAAATCTAAGGGTAGGTGACCGTTACGGTGCAAGCCTCCTAGAGGCGGCATGGGGGGTCCGTATTGCAGGCGGTCGTCACACATAGTTGGCCGCAGCACAGGCTGGTGGGCAGAGCTAGACCGCATAGACGGCAGGGATGCACGAGCTGTGGACCTAAGGTTGAAGGCAAGTCGCGAGGCCCCCTCGGTGCTTGGATGGAAATTATCATTCTGTCTGTAGAGCAACTTACGTGGGGCCCCACCACGAGACAGAAACACTGGCACGTTGTCAATGTACAGAACCCTCGCCTGAACACACGCCGCCATCAGGTTCCTGTTGGATGGAATGATGGCGCTGTTGGCGGGGTGTCGACCAAAAGCAGGCAAAACAGACGACATTTTGACGGAGGCGCATGGAAACTTAATTTTTACCAGTTTGAGGAGGGCGGCCCAGGTGTCCACACTGATCACTTGTCAGCGTTTGCATGTGTTGATCCCGACATGCAGAACGGCGAAAACAATGTGCGGTGCAGGAGGCTGCGAGTCGAGCCACGCCATCAATTCAGCAATGGACATGCCCGGCACGCATATCTTCTGCATAGGTACAGTCGGTGATACAATCTTGTAACCCACCTCTCGCAAGATTGAATCACCTATTAGCACAGCAGTGACCCCAGGCAAAACCCTCTCTTTGATCAAGACATCAGC
Organism: Semisulcospira habei; assembly: GCA_036245525.1. Taxonomy (NCBI): domain Eukaryota; kingdom Metazoa; phylum Mollusca; class Gastropoda; family Semisulcospiridae; genus Semisulcospira; species Semisulcospira habei. The sequence continues at coordinate 196,043,103 of BTPG01000004.1, read as the reverse complement.
GGGGATAGGGTGATCCTGATGTTGATCACGCTTGGGGCGGCACGTGTTGCTGAGCGATTCCATGCCTATATTTTTTACCTGGACGTTTGTGCAGTCGTCAACAGAGAGGGCAGCAAAGCGATTGGACACAGGCACGGCGGCGACTAAAACGTCACGGTATGAGGCTCGGTCAGTGTTGTGCGCTGGCTGGGTCGGCGAGGGAGTGGAGGGAGTGAGACCTGAGCTTTGAATGGATAACGGGGAAGCCATACCAACGGAGGGAGTCTTGGCTAGGTTGATGGCAGGCGGAGATTGGTCAGTGGGAACGGCCTGTCGGGGCTGAGAGGAGGTCACCGATGGGCCAGGCTTGGTTGACAACAGAGTGGCGTCCACATGTGCATCTGTCATCTGCTTCTTGGAGGGCTGGGAAGTGATGCGCAGTGAAGTAAACATTTTGTTGTGGTCACCAAGCTGAGACTTGAGTTTCTTGTTTTCAGCCTCCAGTGACTTGACACGACAACAAAGTTGTTCAAGCTGCTGGTGGAACTCGGCCTTGATGTCACGAATCTCAATCCGGACCAGCTCACGCACCTCTTTCTGTAAGTCATACACTGCACACATGGCTGTGTCGTGTTGAGAGCCGATCGCAGCACCGAGACCATCAACAACACGGCCGAGTTCCGCCAGCTTCTTGGCCGTGTCAGCTTGGAGCATGGAAGTAGACGGTTGCAAGGCAGAACAGGTGTCTGAGAGAGGGGGGCAACCGCCCGGGCTGTCACACTGGTCACTGGCCACCGAAGGGGTGGCGTCACAGGTACAGCCACTGCGGTCAATGCCGGCTGAAGCAACCTCGGCACTGCCAGTCGCGTTGTTTGAAACTGCACTGGCAGCCATATCATTGGCGCTGTCGTGGTCCTGGTCGATATTAGTACTTCCTGCTACCTGCTCGAGACCTACACCGAGCGTGTCAGTATCGTCAGCTTTAGGGAGCTGTGAGCACATAGTGGCGCATGGTGGTAGGGCCCGTTGATCAGGAGGTTTACCTGACATGCTATAGCTGGGGAGGAGGAGGTTCACGACTGACCTCAGTTTGCCGAATTCCTCTTGCACCCAGTCCACACACGCCTTCCCCTGGACTAGAATTGTGCCCGTGGTATAGTAGATGGAGATTTTTAATAGCTTATTTCCATCAAGCGAGAGATCAAGCACTGATTTAAAAAGTTCAGGAGGAAGGTCAGTGGCCAGGGGGTTTGTATGCAAACTGGTATCGTTCTCTTAAAGCATGCCTCCACACCGGCAAGTGAAGACCGTTTGTATCAAAAGTGATCTGATGCCAGTCTTTAGTTTTCTTAACTTTTTCCAAGGCAATGGAGTATTTGGCTTTGATAGATCTCGTGTGCGGGGGCATAGCTTTAGTTTAGTGTCCTTCACTGGAGTTATCTAGTCCGCCATCTTGTTAACACGAACACACAAGATAGTCACACACTGGATTTATTTACAAGGAGCTGTTAGTGCACTGCAGAAAGGTCACCACAGTGCAAGGAATTAGTTATATGCCAGCATGATATCAGTGCGTGATAGGGATAGAGCTTTTATTAGGGAAAGACACTTGCGAGCGGGAGGTAATTGATCGACGTCAGCGCTCATGTTCCAAGTGACGCGCTTGGTACTCTAGTTCCATATGACGCGTCAGCCGCTCTAGTTCAAAGAACGCGTGACGCAAATGTACACAATCATTGAATCAATGTTTTCAATTCCAAAAGTAACTTTCAGTTGTGGACAAATTTGTTTTTAGATAAAAATTACACGCTCACCTGGAAAAAGCAGTGCTAAGTCAGAAGAATCACTGAACTCACAAAAGTCAAGTCAGGAAACCCAACAGACCCGTTTCAGTACTCCGATGTTGGACAGAGACGAATGCCGCGGGAAAACGGTATTGTGAGGATCACCGACCAACTCGAAAGTACTGTTCCTGAAGGAACGTGAGTTTTTCCAAGCAAGCAAGCACTAATAAAAACACGCACAACTAGTATTCCAGGAATCCGAAAACACACTTGGTGCAGTGATGCACTCAAGGTTAGGTTAGGTTAACGATCGTCGAGGAACAAAAATAGCTTTTCAAGTGCTCACAACGATCGTTCAGGATAATTCAACACAAAAATAGAAATCCATGTCTATTGCACACATGCACACAGTGCACTTCCAGAATTTAGTTCCAGATGCATAGAATAAATACACATTCCCAGTGGAGGTGTGAAAAAGTAGGCTGGACAGTGTATCCTCGGTACTCAAACCAAGGGGAATCACAGCGCTGGACAGACAACAGTTAGATTCCCTGCCCCCGCCTATCAGGCACCCAATCGCCAGCCCACAGAGAAATACGCAGGTATAGAATAAGACAATCATTTCCATTCCTAATATAGTGTATCCTCGGTGGCGCAGAGAGAGAGAGAGAGAGAGAGAGAGAGAGAGAGAGAGAGAGAGAGAGCCTCTCTCTGAAAGGAAAAATAGCACGTGCAGTCTGATAGAAAACGTCATAACTTCATTTGAAACACTACATGACGCACTTCAACTAAGTACTGGCAATGGGTGACGCGTTCACATCACGCACAAAACTCTTGCAACAGAAGCCTAACATCTCGCGGAACATCTCTGCTAACAGTTCCACCTACAACGTTCTCTGCCGGAAAGTTTAGCTGAAAAACGGATACCCCTGCGTCCGCGGTCCCTTTCCGAACATGGGACGCCTGAAACGGCATTTCGGTCTGCCCGTCGCCAAAAATCGCTACTGGGTCAAGATGGCGAAGAACCCGTACAGAAAGTACCAACGTACAAAGGGGTCTGACGCGCAGAAGTCAGGCCGATACAAGAAAGATAAACTACAAGGGGACAAGGAAAATCTGCTGCACGAAGTGGAAACACGGCTGAAGAGGAACCAGAAGATCAACTTCTACCCCAAGATCAAGGGGTGAGTACTTGCCCACAGTTGGAAAGAAAATCTCAACGAAGAAAAAGCTCGCCTAGAAAGGACAGTTACAACACAATTGTGTTGTAACTGTCCTTTCTAAGCGTGTTTCTTTCTTTGCTGGGTGTGTTGTAACTTTCTTATCTAAGCGTGTTTCGTTTTCGTTGGAATGTTATTAGCATTTCACACGGCTTGGCAGTCATCCTTTTCGTGTTCTTGAGCACCTTCTTCAGTGACGATGGCTGGAGTAAAATGAAAATTGTTCGGTAGTCAGAAGTAGGTCGGTGGCGACGCTACACTATACCACGACGCTTGCGCAGCTATTGATGCGGGGCGCCTTAGGTAAAAAAATGGATCGATTTTTATTTCACTCCTGTCGCCGCCAGTCGACATCAGTTCTGTCTTTCTCTCTTTTGCTGTCTACCGATCAGCCCTGCCCCGACTCGTCAAAAGCCGGTGCATCGTGTTTTTTTTGCAAATTCCCAGTGAGCAAAGGACCTAGGGCCCACGACGACCGCAGTGGGCCAGCACACGGCTGTGCTCGGGCCCACTGCGGCCGTCTTAGGCCCGAAGAGGTTTTGCTACTAGGTTTGCGCACCCCACCACCCACCCACCTGTCGCCGTTCCAGGCTTTTTGTTTCTTCGTTTCCTCACCAAATCCTTTGCAGTTATTAGCTATTAACTCATTCTAGCCCAAGACCGAAATCCCCAAATTGTGCCGTTGTCCTCTAAAGACTGCATTCTAGTGCAGGACACATATCGACCATGATAGTTCAAGGGTGATGCCAGAATAGCTTGGCGCCCATAGGCGCCAAGCTATTCTGGAATCATCCTTGAACTATCGTGGTCGCTCCTCATCTTGCTGTGGTGTGTCTGGGGTAGAATGAGTTAATGCAGTGAACATTCCTGTTAGGATTGGATCCAAGTGTCGATTTCGTTTACATGGAGTAAACATCATCAGTTTTACGCTTATCATCATGGTCATCATCTTTAAAAAGCACTAGCAGCAGCGCAGCACCTTCGTCATCTACATTTAATGTCATCACCATCATCCTCTCTTAGATACGAACGTATGTGTTAATCTATCTCTGTGTCTGTCTGTCTGGCTCCCATGGGCCCCCCTGTTTTGTTCTGTATAATTATGTCCACCGTGAGATGGCTTTAGTCGCCTGCACGGCGTTCAAGCCAAATAACGAACTCAATGATTCTGAACAAACATGAAATATTCTCTCTCTCTCTCTCTCTCTCTCTCTCTCTCTCTCTCTCTCTCTCTCTCTCTCTCTCTCTCTCTCTCTCTCTCTCTCTCTCTCTCTCTCTCAGGACTCTTGTCTCTAAGGACAAGAATGAAAACAGGTCTGCGCACCTATTCTGTTATCCTTGGAAAATAAAGTTTCATTCATTCATTCTCTCTCTCTCTCTCTCTCTCTCTCTCTCTCTCTCTCTCTCTCTCTCTCTCTCTCTCTCTCTCTCTCTCTCTCTCTCTCTCTCTCTCTCTCTCTCTCTCTCTCTCTCTCTCTCTCTCTCTCTCTCTCTCTCTCTCTGACTTTGCTCACGCGCAAGTATTCGATTAGCTTACCTTTCACAACCGTACACACACTGTTCACACATCAGACCTGTGTTACCCATAGTTTGCTCAGTGTGTGTCAACACAAGTCTGAGAAACACTTAACCCCTTAACTGCCGGAGCAAGGCGAACGCTAACCAGCCGCAAGAGACATAAATCCTCATGAGCCCCCGCAGTCGCTGATGGGGATTTATGTCTCTTGTTAATCCTATGTTCCCTATGCCTATTTTCACATCAGATTATTTCACGCGAATGTCGGTCAGCGCGCATGCAGTGGTTTCATACGCGAAATTCGTGATCGCTGGCACCAAAAGGGTTAAATACAGCCTTTGTAACTCCGAGTACTGGCGTAACTGACAGAAATAAAGAAAAGATTTTTTTAAATGTGGTATCATGCAGAGTGGCAATTAATATAGCAATCATTTCTTTTCATGTGTGTGCTCGTGCACACACCACCAGACAACGTCAATAAGATGTGTCTGGTGAGCAAAAGGTCTCTAGGGGATGCATTGGACTTAGTTGACCCGCGCACAGCCAGTGTGAAGACCGACTAAAACCGATGGCAGCCCGAGGCATTTTTGCAACCCATTGAGCCCCGATGCACTACAGCAGGAGATGGATCGACCATGATAATTCAAGGGTAACACCAGATTACCTTGGTGCCGTTTGGCGCCAAGCTAATTTGGCGCTACCCTTGAATTATCATGGTCGATCCATCTCCTGCAAATGGTATATAGTCGTTTGGTGACACCTTCAAAACTTAACAAATGCGGTCTTGGAGTGAAATATGTTAAACAGGAAAATCGTGGAAATTTATTTATGTATCTAAGTACTTATTTATGTATTTTAGTCACGATAGCGGACTCTAACTAATAGAGATAACCCCATACAAGAAGAGACATAGACTGTCATGGGCTCCTTCTGCCGCAGGGGCTAATGAGAATCTGTGCGACTGCAAGGGCCCATGAGAATCTGTGCCACTTCCTACGCGGAAAGCAGGGTACCGGTGGGTGGGACCGTTATTATATATATTCAAACAAACTTCATACGATCCATTCATTATCAAATACCGTTTACCTTTAGGGCATAACTGTATTCTCCCAAACGATCTCGTTGGCTCCTATTGCAATATAATGTGTGTTTGTATACAGGCCCACCGCTTATTATTGCCGGGGCAAGGCGAATACCACCCAGCTGCAAGAGACATAAACCCTCATGAGCCCCCGCAGTCGCGGGGGCTCATGAGGGTTTATGTCTCTTGTTGGTACTATGTTCTTTACGCCTAATTTTGTCTCATTTACATCTGAGCTCTTTGGTCAGTGTGCAGTCGCCTCACACGCGGATTTCGTGTTCACTGACTGGCAGCGAAGAGGTTAAACTCAACTCTAAAATTAACGCGTGGAGAACACAGTTATAAATGAGCCGTGCAAGTGGCATGGAGCTTCTTGGTTCCCCGCAAACCTGCCAGAGTGAATGTAGATCTGTGCCATTTCGTTGCAGACGGACTGTGTACATGTTTTGCATTGTATCTAAAGTGAAAACTATATGAACTCTAAAGTGGGGAACACAGATATTCGTGCGCCGCGGAAAAGGCATAGATCTTAGTGAGCCCCCTCAATCTGCCTGGGCCCATGAAGGTCTATGCCTCTTGCAGAGGGGCAACGTTTAGAGGGTAGAGTTTACATTTGCCAGTTGCTGTGGGGACTAAAAGGGTGGGGCGGGAGTAAGCGTGTGTAGACCTCTTTTGGGGGCTAATGACTGGTTTGACGGCGATTTTTTTTTTCCCCTTTATCTCCCTGGAAGTTATGACTTTAACTTGCACATTAGGTTCCTCGGGGGGAAATCGACGTACGCAGTGTTCGTCAGAACACAACTGCATGAGGTATAGATTCTCATGAGCCCGCGCGAATGCGTGGGCTCATGAGGACCCATGCCTCTTGTAGTTGTGTGGTTCGCATTGGAACGCGTTTGTTTGTTTTTTTAGGAACAACGGGAGACGAAGTTCTAAACGAGTTTAAATGCAAAGCACACAACTGCAATAGGCATAGGTCCTCATGAGCCCAAGCATTCGCGTGGGCTCATAATGATCTATGCCTCTTGCTGGCCTCATTCGTATATCTGTGATTCTCACGAGGAACGGTAATCGGACGTTAGGCATGCGAATCTTTCAAAGATTTCATTCAAGATCAATAGTTCTATCTATCTATCTATCTATCTATCTATCTATCCCGTAGTCTTGCCAACCGTTGGGGCACCACTGATGACTTGGCAACCAGCTCCCTCCATTCCACTTTGTTCTCTGCCATTCTTAGTGTGTCGCTCAGCTTCAGTCCTGTCCACTCTGAGATATTGTCCTCCCATCTTTTTCTCTGTTTTCCTCTCCTTCGCCCTCCTTGCACAGTGCCTTGCATGATTGTCTTGGCAAGCCCTGCTGATCGCGTGACACTGACATGCCAATACCACTTCAGTTTTCGTTTTTTCACAATGGCTAATAGGGCCCGATGACTTGTCTAATTCTGCTTCCCACTTCCTCGTTCGTGATGTGATCTTTGTACGAAATGCCAAGCAGTCTTCGAAAACATCTCATTTTAGTGGCTTGTATCCTGCTTTCGAGGTCTGCTGTGAGGGTCCATGATTCACAGGCATATAAGAACACTGAGATGACTAAGGAGCGCATCAATCTGATCTTGGAGCAGAGTGTGATGTTTCTGTTCTTCCATATGGTCTTCAGTCTTGTCAGCGCTGTTGTTGTCTGCGCGATCCTGGACAGTATTTCTGGTTTTGATCCCTCATCTGTCACAATGACTCCTATGTATTTGAATTTATCAACTGTTTCCAGTTTTTGGCCTCCAACCATGATTTCAGTGCCAATGCCACTGGCGTTATTGGTCATCAGTTTGGTCTTCTCTGCACTGATTTCCATCCCAAACGCAATGGCTGTACTGTCCAGGTTTACCGCCAGCTGAGTCCTCCTCTGTTCCTGCAAGGCCATCAATGTCGCCCGGGAAGAACAAGTTCTTGATTGTTCTGTCTCCAATACTGACAGTTCCTTCATGATCTTTCAGAGCGTCCGTCATGATTCTTTCCAGGAAGATGTTGAAAAGAGTAGGTGAGAGCAAGCAGCCTTGTCTGACACCGACTGTTATCCTAAACCAATTTCCTGTTTTGCCGTTGAAGCAGACTGCGCTAGTGGCCTTGTTGTAAAGGTTTTCTATTTCTTTGATCAGTCTGACATTGATGTTGTACAGCTTCATGGAGGACCAAAGGGCTGCATGCCACACCCTGTCAAACGCCTTCTTAAAATCCACAAAGACATGATAGAGGTCTTGCTGGTGCTGGAGGTACCTCTCACATAGAACTCTCAGGTTGAAGATATGCTCAGTTGTGCTGCGCCCTGGTCTGAAGCCTGCCTGTTCCTCAGCTATGATTTTCTCTGCCTGTGGCTTCAGCCTGTTCAGTAGGATCTTTAACATGACTTTGCTTGGGTGGCATATAAGACTGATCGTGCGATAATTCTGGCATTGTTGTAAGTTGCCTTTATTCGGGAGAGTTATCATAAATGATTGGGTCCATGGTGTTGGCCATTCCCCTGACTGCCAGATCTTATTGCAGATAGTTAGTAAGGTGCTTATCTTGTCTTATCCCCCTTCTTTGACTAGTTCTGCAGGGATGTTGTCTGATCCTGCTGCCTTCCCTTTTTTCAGCGACTTCACGGCAGCCTCTCCTTCTTCTCGGAGGATGGGATAGTTGTCACTGTTGGTCACTGGTGGGGTGACAAGTATGCCTGGGTCCCCTGCAGCTCGGTGGTTGTACAAATCGGAGCAGTACTCTGTCCATCTCTTCAGAATGTCTTGGTCTTCCGTAAGACAGTTCCCTTCGCTATCTTGAATGATAGAGGAGCGTCCTTGTTTTGCACTGGTCAGGTCTTTCACCAGCTGTTTTTTGTTTTTTGTTGTTGTTGTTGTTGTTTTTTTTTTTTTTTTTTTTGTTTGTTTGTTTGTTTTTTGCTATTATTTTTGTTCAGATTTTCTTCTACGTGTTTACACTGGTCTTCATTCCACCTCTCCTTTGCCTTTTGCGTGTTTTTCTTAATATCCTGGTTAATTTCCCTGTATTGTTTAGCTCCTTCTACCTCTGACTTCTTTTTCTTTAATTCTCGACGCTTGTCACACAGATCACGGATGTCAGCTGTAACCCAATGTTTCTTTGCTTGTCGGTGTTTGCCAAGGATCTCAATAGCTGTTTGTGTTACAGCAGTGTTAAATATGTTGATCAGTGTGTCCACATCCGTGTCTTCTGCACCTAGAAGTAACAGTGGTGCGAATTTTCCTCCTATCTTTGCCTGCAATGCTTCTGCTACCTCTGGGTCCTTTAGCTTCTCGAGGTCGAACTTGATTCTGCTGCGACCCTGCTTGGTGACTTTCTTCAGGCGGAGTCGGAAGGTCATCATTACTAAGTCATGGTCACTTCCAGTGTCTGCTCCTGGAAAACTTCGTGCCAGAAACAACATCAGCATTGGCACTTGGAACGTCAGAACATTAAGAACGCTTGGAAAGGTAGAGGAACTGACACACGAAATGAACAGATACCATTGGACCATAGGACTTTGCGAAGTTCGATGGAAGAACCTTGGGGAAACGTCAACCCAGGAAAACCACAAACTGTACTACAGTTGCAGAGATGACAAACACGAACAGGGTGTCGGATTCCTCATCCACAAAGACATCGTGAACACTGTCATAAGTTGTCAGCCAGTCTCCAGCAGGCTTATCACCATACATTTAATAATAATGCATAGCATTTATATGGCGCATTTCTCATATTTATAATATAACTCAATGCGCAGAATGTAGCCGCGAACTGAACCCAACAAGCACGCTCACGTGAATCACACGCATTCACTCACACACTGTACGTAAACACAGAAGATTCACGTGGTGCTAAGGGCAAGCTCAAGCGAGCTACTGACGGTATTTGGAAATCGTTTTGTATTTGAAATTTTATTAAGTTGGCTGAAACTGATACCAAAGTGGAGGGGGAGGAAGAGCCGGAGTACCCGGAGAAAGAACCCCCGACGGTCCGCCCGAATTAACGGTGACACTTACTAGAGGAGAAAAATCCGACGCCGGAACCCGGAATCGAACCTCGCACCTTTAGCATTGGTGGCAGGCGCCTTAACCACTGCGCCACGGACCGCCCCATTTGAGGGCAACCCCATTTAATATCACCATTGTACAAGTTTACGCTCCAACAACAAACTATGATGATGAGGAAATAAAAGACTTCTATGACTAACTGCAAGAAGTCCTGGACCAGACCCCCAAGAAAGACATTCTTGTGGTGCAGGGAGACTGGAATGCCAAAATAGGATGCTGTTAAGAACTGGAAAGGCACATGTGGACGCTACTTCAATGCAGAGACCAACGACAGAGGCTTAACAGAGAAAGGAAACAGACAAGATATGAATAAAAAAGAATTTCGTCTTAGAATTGGTACTCATAATATAATGGTCACACACACACACACACACACACACACACACACACACACACACTCACACACACACACACACACACACACACACACACACACACACACACACACACACACACACACACACACACACACACACACACACACACACACACGCAGCACAGCGCGCACATACGCGCTGCATCAAGGGTCTACCCCACCATGAGGCAGACTGAACAGATGTTTTGCGGCCATCGGCCCATAAATAATGTCACTTGATATTACACAGATAGTTCTTCATTGCGTAATTTAAGTGCATAGAATATGAACATTGCAACTTTTCTGATAGAGTCACAGTCCAGGTTTGTAAGCAACATGCTTATGTCCTCATTCTTAGTGTCATTCAAAAGGCTAGCCAAGTACTTATTCCTCAATGCTATTACAATACAAGAAAAAGTGTTCTTCATTCTCCACAGTCCCAAGTATAAAGTGTGCACCTTTTCTATTGTTTTGAACTGCTTCAGCCCCAATTCTTCAGACGAGTAAAGGAGCATCGGCGCCAAAAATTAATTATTGCATAATGTTTGTTTGTTTGTTTGTTTGTTTGTTTGTTTGTTTGTTTGTTTGTTTGTTTGGGTGGGTTGTTTTGGGTTTTTTCCCAATCTTGCGGTGATTGAATCCAAGGCCTGCTTCAAGTTTGCACTCACTTATTTCAAGTGTTCAAGGCTCCAGGTGACCTGGTTTCAAAACGGAACTGACGTGTTTTATCGGTTGGCGTCGTAATAACGTGGGCGAAGTTCCGCCAAAACCCATTCCAGGCAAATTTTACCCAATGTATCTTTATGCGACATTCTTCACTAGCTACCGGCCTGCTTTCGTGTGCTCATGGCCATGTCTTTAAACCCCTTTGCTGTCAGGAAAATGTAACACGCGTGGAAAAGAATACCACCCAGCTGCAAGAGGCACAGATCTTCATTAGCCCCCGCAGTCGCGGGGGCTCATGAAAATATGTGCCTTTTGCTGGCCTGTTTTAGCTTTATGTTCTCATGTAGAACAGTTTTCGGGGTATTGGGCTCTGACTTTTGTGTAATTTCATGCATGATATCTGGCAGTGAAGGTGTTAATGCAAACACGAAACGGCTGCATGAAAATCACATTGCTCGTCTCATTGTCGGTCGGCACACACACTGAAATTTTTATCTGTTGACCCTTGACTGCTGTAGCAACGTCTGTGTCAGCCCGTGTCTTAATTCCGGTCTGTGTTCACCGTGCAATTCAACGATCTCTGTGTGTTGGAGGTACAAAAGCTGTACTCATGTGTTAACATCAATTTTGAGCGTTAATTGTGTACCGACTCAGCAGCCGTTGTGCGTTAGAGGCGCCGAAACTGCCGTAACTAAGTGTTAACAATTAATTTTGACAGTGAGCTGAGCATGGACCAGTTCAGCAACTGTGTGTGTTAATAGGTACAAAAGCTGTAACCATGTGTTAACATTAATTGTGTGCGTTAGTTGTGTGTGCGCTTAGAGGCAAACTGTGACTGTTAGCAAATTATTTTTGACAGTCAGCTAAGCGTGGGCTAATACAACAACTGTGTGTGTTAAGAGGTTAACCGTGTGCTACTTGATCTTAACCCTTTGCGTATCGGTAGCGGTTTTTGTCGCGATGATTCCTTTTGCGTGTCGGTAGCGATTTTTGTCGCGATGATTCCTACAGGACTCGTCGCGACAAAAAAAATGCTATCGACACGCGAAGGGTTAATTTTGTGCGCTGAGTGTGCACCAATTCAGCAACTACGTCAATGTTTGTTGTAGAGGCATGCATATACACTGTATTATGTGTTAATATTAATGTTGTCATTGCGCTGAGTGAGCACCAGATCATGAGGCTGCTGTTGTGTTGCTTATTCCGTACTTAACTGATTGTTTATCTTTTTAGCTGAGAACTTTTCCCACTATCTCTCTCGCTAATGCACATGTCTTGATGACGCATCAACTTATGATATGACTTTTGGCTCACGTGCCAAGCAAAAGTGAGTCTATGTTTTCCAGTGGTCGTCCGTCCGTCGTCCGTCCGCCGTCGTCCGTCGTCCGTCCGACGTCGTCGGTCGTCCGTGGCAAACTTTAACGTTGGCATTTTCTCGGAGACTATTGAAGCCACAGTCTTCAAACTTGGCCCAAGGATACTTTGTGGCAAGACCTTTCCAAGCATGCCAATTTGAGTGACCTCTCATAAGGTCAAGTTCACAGGGGCTCAGGAAATAGGTAAAAAAAATAGCTATATTTTGACATAATTTATTTTTTCTCAAATACTATTCACAACTTCAGACCCATGGTAAAACCTTTCTATGCATATTAATTTGGTTGATCCCTCGAAAAGGTCAAGGGTCACAAGAGCTCAGGAAATAGGTCCAAAATAGCCATATTCTGACAAAAGATTTTTTTTTTTCTCAAATACTATTCACAACTTCAAACCCAAACTTGCTACAGAGATATCTGATGGTAAGACCTATCTATGCATTCTAATTTGGATGACCCCTCGGAAAGGTCAAGGGTCAAAAGAGCTCAGGAAATAGGTTCAAAATAGCCATATTTTGACAAAAGATGTTTTTTTTCTCAAATACTATTCACAACTTCAAACCTAAACTTGCTACAGAGATAGGCCTACCTGATGGGAAAACCCTTCTATACATACTAATTTGGTTGATTCCTCGGAAAGGTCAAGGGTCACAAGAGCTCAGGAAATATGTCCAAATTAGCCATATTTTGACCCAAAAATAATTTTTCTCAAATACTATGCACAACTTCAAGCATAAAATTTGGTACAGAGACACCTGATAGATCTATCTATGCATCCTAATTTGGATAACCCTTCGGAAAGGTCAAGGGTCACAGGCTGGCAAATGTGTGTAAAATGCCTTTTTTAAAAAATAAAATCGTAGGTATTATCAACATTTTTGCAAATTTTTCAATCAAATTTGGCACAAAGGTGCATAATAATTTAGTCGACTCATTGCAAAGGTCAAGGGTCGGGGTGGTTGACAGATGTGTGAAAATGCTTACATGTGAAAAAACATGGATTTTGCTGGTGCGGAAGCCAGCCCTTTACTTATTGTCACACAAAGGTCACACATATGTATAGCGGTCGTCCACGTGAGCCATAATGGCTTTGCCTTTCTCGTTTTTCTTATATATATTGTTATTCCTACGTGTGTTTCTCGTCAAAGGGATAAGTTTGAACGGTTGACTGATAGTTACTATCATTTAACTCGTTCGAGGTGCGGCGCGTCCGGATACGCGACATTAACCTTTTTTACTGCCGAGAAAACACCACCCAACTGCAAGAGGTATAGATCCCACATTCGTGGGGGCGCATGAGGATCTATACCTCTTGCTGAGACCAGTTTGTATCGATGTTGCATGGATGGCTGTGGCCTTCCTTTTTTTTTTTTTTTTTGTTGCGTGAGGGGGGAAGTGGGGGAGATATGTGTTCAGAGTGCAGTACTAATATGGCTAGTCATATGTTCTGGCGTATGAAGTACCCTTTTTTGTAAAAAGCCAGGTTTGCATTGTAATACAATGAAACTCTTGCTTCTCACAACAACAAAAACGGGCTTCTTGTCTTTTAATACGATGCCAAGAGGTATAGATCCTCATCCGACCCCACGGTAGTGATGGGAGAGGCGGTGGGGGGAGTGGGAGGGGGACTGTGATCAAGGAGCCGTACACAAGTTACACAGGTCACATTGCTTGCAGTCTGAAGTCAACAGACAGTCAGTAATTCTATTTTTTGTCAATGGCTTTGATTTTCAATGTACTACAACTAAAACTTTTCGCTTTCATAAAAACGGATTTACTGCCTATTGTCTTCACACTGCCGGGCTCCTCTTGTCAAGGGAGAATCATTAAACCGCACCAGTGCTCGTCTTTAATCCTTTCCCTGCCACTGTGCGTTCACTGTATGTACATTTTTGCTTCTGAAATCTTGGTTCATTAATTCAACGACCAAAAGCCAACACCGTCCAGGAAACATGGATACAACTCGGTCTCAGCAAGAGGCATAGATCCTCATGAGCGCCCGCAGTCGCGGGGGCTCATGAGGATCTATGTCTCTTGCAGTTGGATCGTGTTCGCTTTTATCTCTCGGCAGTGAAGGGGGTTAAATTTACCATCGGAAGATTTACGGGAGCGCGCGGCGTGTATGACACTATGTCAAATCGTCAGTGTGAAAATAAGGCTCTTCGGAGATCATAAACGACTTCATACAATGCTGATCGTGGGTTTTGGTTTGGTTTGGTTTGGTTTTGTGTTGGTTTTTTTGGTTTGTTTGTTTGTTGTTGTTTTTTTTTTGGGGGAGGGGGGGGTAGGTGGGGGGGAGTGATGGGGGGGGGGGGGGGCGGGGGTTGCTTCGTAAGTGGTCCAGCGGTTTGAGCACTTGAAAGCGCCCTATCTGGGGCGTCAGACTTCGTGTTGTATAACTTCAGCCTTCTAGATTCTGTGCTGAATGCACCGCGTGTGTTGCCGATAACACTGAATAGATTTGACTGGAACCTGTTCACACCTGATATTCGCTTTTGCAACTTCAGGATGAGGGCTTCTACATGTATATATACACTGTGTGCAAGATGGATCGGCCGTGACAGCTGAAAGGTAGTGGCACATTTGTAATCGTGCGGATGTTTGAACACTCGAAAGCTGAGGGCCCCTGCCTGTGGGTTTTATTTCCCTTCTGTGATGAATTCACAATGCGTGTTGATAACGTACCATTTTTTCATGACACATTCACACCTGATAATGGGCGTCACAACTTTGTAAGGCCGGCGCCTGTGTGAACTGTTCTGGCTGAGGGTTAGGAATCGGAAGTGATATTTCAAGGGTAGTGCCAGATTATCTTGGCGCCTAAGGCGCCAAGCTAATCTGGCACTCCTCTTGAACTACCATGGTCAGTCTCTCTCTCCCGCTGTTGAGTCAAAAGGATGAATTAGCTGACGAATTCAAAGCGTGTCCATATACAGCTATATGAAAAGTGTGGTGTGAGTTTTGTGTGCGTGTATACATGTGTCAGAGAGAAAGAGAGAGAGAGAGAGTGTGTGTGTGCGTGTGTCTGTGCGAGCGTGCATGTGAATGCGTGCGTGCGTGTATTTCTGTTCTTTAAACGTGGACATCAAACGTGCGCGAGGAAGGTACAGTTGCATGTTGTAACCTAACGTAAAAACATCTGTGCCGTGAGAACACAATTTGCTGATTGTTTCTTTCACCCAACGCAACATTTCTCTACACAGGACAAGGAACACTTGTTTTGTTTTTTTATAAACTTTCGTCTGGTTTGTTAGCGGAGTCAGCATGCTTAAGGGCAGGGCACGCTGGTATCTGAATTTTTTATTTTTTTTAATTTTTACCCCACGGCACGCACCTGTCTCATGTGATTGTTTCACACGCATATGGATTAGGGAAAAACTTCAGTTCAGAAAACTCAGAACTGCGCTCGCTTCGAATAGTCCAATCAATATGTGCAATTTCGTGCACGTGTTTAAGTGTTAACGCCTTAACTGCCGGAAATAGTCTGCATGATATCCATCTGCAAGAGACATAAACCCTCATGAGCCCCCGCATTCGCGGGGGCTCATGAGGATTTATGTCTCTTGTTAGTCCCCCCCGTTTCATTGTGTTCTTCACGCGGATGTCGGCCAGTGTGCAGTGGTTTCAGACGCGCATTTCGCGCCCGCTGGCAGCGAAGGGGTAAAACATGGGAACAAACGGACGATTGGCTTATTGATTATCGAACTGGACTAGTCGTGATATGACGTTTATGGTCACCCGGATGTTAGGTACGAATCTTCACCTTCCAGCGCCAGCTGTTCAGTCTCGTTGCTCTGGAAATGACTACAGGACTAATTATTATTCCATGATGTGGCAGTCAGACGAAACGCAAGGTAGATTTAATTTCAGTTTTCGCTGTGTCATCATGTGCCCGTAGGAAAGTCAGCCTAACTTAGCTGTTGTGTCACCCTCTGCCTGTCACGTTGGCAAGTGTAACATCCAACCTTAACCCGAGCTGTTTGACTGATCAATTTTTACACGGCAATTGTGACGCTATGCTCGAGTTGTGTTACGTTTAACAAACAGCGCCCACTTTGCGCAGTTATAACACACCATAGAAACCCCCTATCCGTACGAGGTATTGTGCATTGATCGCGGTGTAAACCTCCAAGATATAGTAACTGCCGGAAATCAATGTACACAGGTTTGTAGGGTCACCGCCGACGCATAGTTAGTTTTAAGTTTTACGAGTGGAAAGCCTGAGTGCGCGCCTGTATTTTCATTATCAGAGGAACTGTGTTTCGGGGCCTTGGGCCATTTCATGTCAGCGCTAATCCCTTAACCGCCACTGGACGTTTATGTTGTCACTCAACGACCGAAAGCCACGTCTGTCCGAGGAACCGAGATTCAAATTGGTTTCAGCAAGAGGCATAGATCCTCATGAGCCCCCGCGGGGCTCATGAGGATCTATGCCTCTTGCGGTTGGATCGCGCTCACTTTTTCTCCCAGTTTAAAGGTAAATTCCAATGCAGTTGATGTGAAGTGCCTCGTGCACTCTTAGTGTCTGCTCGCCTTGCGTTCCGCCCCGTGCAACAGATTAAAACAGACGCCGCAGTCTACAAAACGAAACCAAATTTGTTGCATGGATACGTTGTGGATGCTGCGTTTCCCAGTTACCATCACCGATGACGGTAAAAGGAGTTGGGCCCTTATAGAACTGCATTCACAGTTAGACCGTTTGTCAAACCTGTTTCGGGCGACCACCCGTATGCAGCGACTGCTTGGCTAGAGATGCGGCCGGCAATCAGTTCTGCTTGTACAGTCTTCTTAGATCTTCTGAGAACTTCAGGTCAGTTGGAGTCACCATCCGTCTCCCAGTAAGCCAGAGATCCTCGGGAAGACGTGGACTTTTGCGTGGGTCAGCTAAGGCGGACATCGGGCCGAACACATGTTGCAAGCTGTGAGTGGGTCGGTTTAGCCCGACAACGGCCTGTGGACCTTTATTTACTCTGAAAGCCGGATAGGTTGGACTTTGTCTGTACACAGTGTATCTTCATGGCATCGCCAGTAATGTCAAATGTTTACTGGCCATTATCAGTTATCAGCTGACGAAGTTATATTAGTCGTAATCGCAAGAAAGCCGCGTGAGGCGTGACTCCATGGTCACCTTTACCTTTTAACCCTTTGGCAGTCGGTAGCGCTGTTTGTCGAGGTGATTCCGGCACGACAAACAGCGCTACCGACAGCCAAATGGCTAAATTCTTAGGACTAGTGCAGGAAGAATCAGATATATGTCGTAAATATGACACGAGTTGTGTGTGTGTGTGTTTTCATGGTGTGATATTCAGGGCCACTTCGCGTCGGGTTTTTTTATGGTGTGTGTGTGTGTGTGTGTGTGTGTGTGTGTGTGTGTGTGTGTGTGTGTGTGTGTGTGTGGTGTGTGCCTACGTAAACGATTCCGTCCTGCATGAATTCTGATTTCAAGTGACTAAAAAGGAAAGTAGTACGCATCATCCACGGTGTGGTTTCTATTACTCGTGCCTTATTTTGCGCATCTGCGTAAACACACTCTTCCTGCCTGCGCCCGTGTGAATTGTTTATATATATTTCCATACTTTTTACAAAGGCTGTGTTTCTGCAATCTTCGTTACTTCAACACCCTAGCTGTCGGCCCAGGAACATAGACTCAAAGATATGTCAGCAAGAGGCATAGATCCTCATGAGCCCCCGCAACTGCGGGGGCTCATGAGGATCTATACCTCTTGCATTTGGATGATGTTCCGATTTTCTCGGCACTGAACAAGGGTCGGTGAACTACCGGCCGTTTTGTGTCTATGGTATCTGTGTTATGACTTCGAGGTTGAGGCCTAGCCTACCGTGTGTCCATTTGACACGTGCTGGTTTCTGCCCGTGAGGATTTCAAGAGGACAGTATCGGATTCAAGGACTATATAGGCATAAGCTGGGTGCTGTTTGTGCTCGCTAGGTCTTCTCGGTTTATGACTGGAAAGTTGTGTTTTTTTTTCAATTCCAGGGTCATTTGGATCAAATCTTCAAATTATCTGCTTACATTTGGGCATCGATACTTTCCAGCCACAAGAGAGCACACGTGGAGTGCCAGATTAGCCACCCACAAGAGACCTGAAGGGCAGTGCCAGGTTAGCTTAGCGCTCGGTTGATCAGTCAGTAAATGCGACGAGGTTGCCGAGCTAATCTGGCACTACTGTTAAAGGTATAACGTTCGATCCGCAGATGGAAAGTGTAGCCCTCTGTGGTCGAAGGGCAGTGCTTGATTCGCTTGGCGCCGTACAGGCGCCACGCTAATCAGGCACTGCACTTATCACATCTAACCTATGGCCCCTTTACACGCAAAGTAGATCAGGCACCACTCATCGGCTAGTGCTGTCAATCCGTTCATCGCAAATGACATGGGCAGTCAATTATTTTTTTTTTTTAATTTAAACTACATGTTTTGTCGGCAGGGGTTTCGAGCTAATTCCCAGTGAGCTAAACAGGTCCTCGGGCCTACTTCAGCCGTAGCTGGCCCGCGCACGACAGTGCATGGGCCAGCTAAGGCTGAAGTCGGCCCGAGGACCTTTGACACACTGTGTTTTACTCTACTTTATTGGGTTTATGTATCACTCTGAATACACGGCGTCATTTGAAAGAAACTCCCTGGGAGCTTTATAATTGCAGCGCACTGTTGTCTGTCATAATTTACAGGCGGCCTCTTAGTGTGTGGGACATGTGTTTGTCTATGGCTTGATCGTGCGCTGTCCATAGCAGAAGTGGGGGTCACAGGCTATGATCGTGACGAGTAGAGTTTTTGGTTTCCGCGACTGACATGTACGTCTCAGTTGCACTGTCTTATTTCGTGATTTCTTGACAATTTTTTGAAGATAACATTGTTTTGATGGTAGTAGTTGTAGTAGTAGAATGGGTCGTTTGACATCGGAGCGCACAACGTCAAAGAACCACTTTTCTATACCAATCTTAGAGCAAGTTCCATTCAGTGATAGTTGACCTAATACAATTTACTGTTAAGAAACTCAAACAGTATTTCAGTTTTCTGCACTGTCGTAAACAATCGGATTTTGTTCATGAAATGGCTGACTTTACATCCCTAAATGTGCCCAGATATATTAAGCCCAGTATACAGTTTCACGTGAATTAGCCAAGTTTTCAAACCTGAAACAGCACATGCATATAATTATGTGTGATTGCTTGACCTCGATATTGAAATCTACCGGGGTTCTAAAAAATGTAGGATACTGAAATGGCCTGTTCTTGTATTTTCACCAATTTTTACAACTCTACAGCAAAATCGACAAATTATAGAAGTTCAGTTTTTAAAAAATGTCATATTACGACTACTGACGCAAAATGATATTTGTTCATACAGTGGTACAGAATAGTGTTTCTTGCAAAGAGAATTTTTGAGGTAAAAAAACCGTTGCGAGCTCCGATGTCAAACGGCCTATTATAATAATAGCTGTTATTGTATATAAAAAGCGACCTTTCGAACCTTCGCTTCAGGCATTTGTGAGGATAAACGAAACGGATTGAGTGATATTGGCCAGTATAGTCATCAAAGAACTGTGACATCGCCACCCACGGACTCCCTTTTTGTATACAGGGTGTGTCTGAGAGACTTGCTACTACTTTAATTTAGTCAACATGAAACTATGACATCCCCGCGATACCCACACATCCCCACTCCCATCCCCACCCCTTTATCTGCACCATGGGTGTGTCGGAAGGACTTGCTAATACTATGAAGTGCCCTTGTGTCTCATAAGTAAGTGAGCGAGACACAGCTTCGAGTGCGCTGGAACAATGAAACCAAAGTGACTTATGACAGTGTCACTGTAAACGTCCGTACTGTGTTAGGAACGCAGATATTAATGAAGTCAAGAGGCATAGATCATCATGGGCCCCCGCGTACGCGGGCGCTCATGATGATCTATGCCTCTTGCAGATAGACGATTTTCAGCATCGGAAGTGTTTTATTGGTGTACGGATCTTCAGCTGGAGATGGTTACTTACTGATGAAGAGTGTAACTGGTGACCTACGAAAATCCAAACTAATAGTAATACTTGGATACGTCAGCGTAAGAAATATCTGTGTATCATTTCTACCAGCTGGCAGGGGAGACCATAACCTGCCCACGACATCAACAACATCGTGTCACGTGATCTGAAAAAGAAATGCGCCAAAATAAAAGACTGTTTAGCTACGCTGAAAAGAGTTGCAGTGTGAAAATGATAGGGCTCAGCATGCCTGTGTGTTTTAAATTTATAATATAAGTGAATGTTGAGCGACTGGTCAAATAAGCGCCCAAACACTGTGTGCCCAAGAGTGAAAACAACAGTGTAGCGTCTGTGTGCGTTTATGTCAAAAATAAAAGAACGATGTGCTTCTTGGAAGACAACTTTATGCAAGACCTGTAAGAATATATGCGTGTGATCTATGACTGAATTTCCCTAAGACTGCCTGAAACACCACAAGATGGAGAGACCAAACAACAGGCTCGTGTCGTCAGCAGGCCATCATAAACGTCATCATGCCCCTCAATGGCCAATCCGACCCCTGTCCTCCTCGGGGCACCCCCAGACCAACAGCCTTTCTCACAGTGAAGGGAAGCAGCTACCTTATTCATCATCTGCATACCTACAGCATCGTCCGCAGTCCACAAACAAGACTCGTTCACCGTCGTGTGGTGACTGTCCTGACGACCAATCACCACGTAATGGTGAATTTGTAAGTCACTCACACCCGAGTAAGAAGAACCATTGCCAAACGTCGGTGGATTATTCTGCAAGTTACTCCAAACCGATACAAGAAAATTACTCTTCGGCTTCCTCACAACAGCCTGAAGGTCGTTTTAGAAAGGACATTCACGCACCTTCGGCTGAAACACACTCGCAATATGTAAGTCAAGAGAATCACTGGCCGTCCTCAGAGCACCTTGGCCACAATCCTCACCGCAGGACAACACGGAGACCCACATCTTCTTCGGTGTACACGGGGAATAGTCTGCACCCACGGGGGACCAGTCCACTCCCCAGGGAGCCAGGTGCTTCGAGGTCACCATCATCATCCTCATCGGCAACACCCAGACGACGCCAGGGAAGACCTTGGACGGCTCCAGTCCGCGGACAACGTTTAAACAAAGGTAGGGCGCCGTACTTATTTATGCGCATAACACCCGCTTGATAAAAGACGTTGCTCGGCAATGAGAAGTGTGTTCGACGTTGCACGTGTTTCGACGAATAGAGTGGAGTAAAAGCCCGGACAAACATGCGATACATCGCATGTTTGTCCGGGCTTTTACTCCACTCTTTTCGTCGAAACACGTGCAATTTTGACCTACTTCTGATTTCCAGTAATCGTTTATTAATAAATGATCCTAATTGAATGCGATTCATGTATGTAGTCCAACTGTTTTTTAAAGTAAAATAAACATTTATTTAACTCATTCAGCCCGACGCACGTATTTCCCAAAGTTTGGAGGCGTCATCTAACGACTATGCACCTGTTGCAGGAGGTGGGTCGAACATGATAATTCAAGGTTAGTGCCAGATTAGCTTGGCGCCCACAGGCGCCAAGCTAATCTGGCACTACCCTTGAATTATGACGGTCGACCCATCTCCTGCTGTAGTGCGTCAGGGCTGAATGGGTTAAAGTAATATACACATTTAACCATGTGCGTTTACTTCATTTTCTTTTTAATTACATGTTTACGAATAAGTATTCTCTCGTAATGAAAAAAAAATTGGATCTTGAACCTATAATGTAAACATTTGTTTTGTAATTTGACGCTGACTTCTTCTGACAGTTATACTGACAGATACCTGACTGCGACGACAATGTAGAAGAAAGCATACAACAGGCTGTTCTTTATGGAACATATTCCGGCTATCTGTAGCATCTCATCTTCATTTTTATGGACAAAACTGTGATGAGTCAGTACCGTTCGCGGGTGTACTGGGGAAGAAAACCACAAGCACACTTCTATTCAAATGAGATGCTTTGCATCTCATTTGAATAGAAGGCTTCTGCAAACGGTAAGGATTTTTCGATCCTGCGTCCTGTATTCTAGAGCTAGAATTCGTTTTCTACTCAACCCAAAATTGTGTCAACTGCAGCGATACCAAAAGCGCTGGAAGTAGGCAAAACCACGTGTGCCGGAGTTTGATAACTTTTCATCGTTTGGCGGCCAAGCAAAAATACGCGTACTTCGGACAATACAATGAACTTGGACACATCCGTTCTGTCTCTGAAAAAGCTCATCTAGACACTGAACAACCTGCACGGAGTCTTGGAGTCGTATGTCTGTTTCCATTGAAGAAATCAGGTCTGCGTGAAGCATAGCCGTTCACCTCATCTAGAAAACAGCCAAACGAAGTGTTGGAGTTGTGTGTCTGTTTCTTTCGAAGAAATGAGGACTGCTTGAGACATAACCAAGAAAATCATCAAGAACATGAGCGATACAAGATGGGGAACGAGGAAGGACGGCAACAGAGTCTACAACAAGGACACAGAGAACGAAGAATGTGGAGGATAGTGTTAACCCCTTCACTGATATAGACTGCGTTTTGGAAATAATCGTGAAAGCAAAGATCCACAGCCGTTAAAGGAACATAGAGACACACAGTGGTTTCAGCAAGAGGCATAGATCCTCATGAGCCCCCGCAACTGCGGGGGCTCATGAGGATCTATACCTCTCGCAGTTGGGTGGTGTTCAGGTTTTTCTCGGCAGTGAAGGGCGTTACGTTAGAACAAACGTTTGTTCTGAATACTTGCACCAGCTTTTCTTCAAAGACTAAAATCAACAGCCTGTGTATTTCATTTCCTTATTCACTTGACCGTATGATTGGCTTCTTGGCAACGCGAAAGAGTGCGAGTATCTAGAACAGATTTACGCACAGTTCAGCGTAACTGTGTATTGTACTTTTGAGGCTTTCAGTTCGAGAGCCTAATGGATCGGCCATAACGGCTGAATGGGCGCCGAATATATTAAAATTGTACCTGGCAAAACTGAATTTGTAATACAATACAATGCAATATTACTTTATTGTCCCCGAGGGGGAATTTTGACGCAGCGGTATAACCAAAATAGAGACAAAAAAAATTTTAAAGTTACATGTTCACGTCATCCGCAAGGATCCCCCCAGCGGCCCCCACCACCACCACCGATTTCCCTTCCACATACATACACAAACATAAAAACACCTAAACTCACTAGTACACATAATAAAACAATAGACTAAGGCTAAACGACTAAAATAATTGCATACATGTGAACCCAACCAACCATTTTTCCGAGGGAATACAACTCGTCATTTTGAATGTCAGAATAATAGAGTTTCCGCTGTGTCTCTTGTTTATATGTGGCGGGAAGGGGAGGATTGGGCACTACACGTAAACTATCTCCTATCTACAGGCACGACGTTAAACCATATCAATCAATCAATCAATCAACGCATCCAACCAACCAACCAAGCATTCAATAAGACAACTAACCAACCAATCAACCAAACCGACCAACCCATCAATCAATCAATCAATCAATCAATCAACCAATCAGCAACCAATCAATCAATCCGTAGCCGCATATTTATGAGCCCTTTATAAGCACAATTTATAAGCACAATCCTTAACCATCTCTGGTCGATCCATCTCCCGTAGCTTGTTGGCAGTGCTTCAAAGACAGTTCGGAATATTTGAACAGTCTGGCTGTGGGGGCCTGAAGAATTCATCGACTCACGTACTTTTAGGGAGCTAGGGAACCACCAGTCTTGTAAACGCAAACTCTCGCAGTCAAATCCCAGGAAAGAGCGACGCGGCTTTAAAACCCTTCATCGCCAGCAGACGCAGATCGCGTAAATCTTAGTTTAATCTGACGCCAAGAGCCCCAGCCGCCCAAAGAACATGGATACAAAAGCGGTGTCAGCAAGAGGCAAAGAACCTCATGAGCCCCCGCATCTGCGGGGGCTCATGAGGTTCTTTGCATCTTGCAGTTTGGGTGGTTGTTCGTTTGTTCGTTTGTTTTTATTTTTTTGTTGTTTTTGGGTGGGGTTTTTTTTTGTTGTTGTTTGTTTGTTTTGTTTGTTTGTTTTGTTTGTTGGTTGGTTTTTGTTGTTGTTGGTGGTTGTTTTTTTGGGGTTTTTTTGTTTTGTTTTTTTGTTTTTTTGTTGGTTTTTTTTTGTTGTTTTTTTTTTTTGGGGGGGGCCGTGAAGGGAGTAATGTAAAGGCCAAGACGGCTGTGTCTAGCGCCCGCATTAAATTTGACTTAATAACCCCGGGACTCTCAGTGGCCACAGGCCACAAGGTGTGTTTTTGAAATTACATGTATTGTCAGTACACGCAGCGCCAAAGAGCACCTCTACCCCACCCCCGTCCAAGGAAGACGGGTGGAAAATGTAGGCATCATGACGCATAGAACCTCATGCGCCCCATACCTTGTGAAATAATCGCCAGTCCGGCGCCGAAGAGACCTACCGGGAAGGGCACGGCAAAGAAACAGAAAGATCGAGGCATAGATGCTCATGGACCCCCGCAGCTGCAGGGGCCCATGAGGATCGATGCCTCGTGCAGTTGGATGACCCTGATTTATTCTTGACAGTGAAGAGGTTAATCTAAAAGCCCACACAACTTTTCGTTGCTACCATTCCAATTTTGTTCCTTTAACCCCGCTTGCCAACACTTCCTTTTTTTTTTTATATGATTGAGAAGCACATGATACATTTTTTTTATCAGCAAACATGTTTTGACGTATGTCACGTACTTTACGAAACTGCTCGGCGACAATCACGATTTCTTTAACCCCTTCACTGCCAGTGGACACGAGTACAATATCCTTAACCCTTTCATTGCCAGCAGACACGAGCAAAACTGTTGCTGTTGAACATACAGAGAGCTCTTTCTACCGACCACTCCGTGACAGGGACACAGGTATAAAAAGGGTCAGCAAGAGGCATAGATCCTCATGAGCCCCCGCATCTGCGGGGGCTCATGAGGATCTATGCCTCTTGCAGTTGATAGATGCTCAATGTGTCCCTGCAGCAGTGAAGAAGTTAAGAAACTTTTTATTGGAAAAAAAAATGCTTAACCTTTGTAAGCTTGTACCAGGGATACGATCGATACAAAGGGAATTTAAGGAACTTAGCTTCCACTGTTATCGTGTTTTTAGAAGAAGTCTTAAAGCCTGCAAAGCTTCGTAGGTCAGGTTCCAGAGTACACTCGCTGGGTTCGCTGTGCTGATGTCACGTAGATAGATCTATGCCCTCTTGCTTTTGGGTACTGCTTGCTGTTTTCAGCAGTGGAGGGGTTAACAGGGCTCTGATAGTTTCTACGTATGTAGGTTACGGCTCATTGCTCGGCAAAATGATCGAACATTGATTTTAAAGCTGCTTTGAACACTTAATTCCGCAGTTCAAGGCGCAACAAAAATTGACTGGCGAAGGGATTGACAACGTCGTCAATGTAATCGTTTAGGCTTAGACTTGTAGCTTGTGACAGATTCAATAAAAGTTATGTGTGTGAACTTGTGTGTGTGCGAATAGGTGCCTGTAGTACATGTCTATAGCGCGCTCACGTCGTAGATATTGTAGCTCAGCGAAAGAGTCGACTGAAGCAATGAGTTATCTTTTTTCTGTACAATATAAAGGTGTATACGTGTGAATTGGTGCATACAAACAAACTGTCTGACATTCTTGATGACAAAACACATCCACTTAGATATGAATTTGACAGCAGACGTATCGAACGAAGTGCCAGACTTCGGGTACCCAAAAGTAGTACATCACGTTATGCCAACTTTTTTGTCCCTCAGGCTCTTACCCTTTTTACAGTAATATCAGTAGATGGTTTCTGTCAACATTCTTTAGAGCAGTAGTTCATAGCAACATTGCTGACACCAGAAACACATGGGGCATAAAAAAAAGTGCTTCTGATGCCAGAGTGTTACAAATGTACCAGTACGTCTGTTACAGTTCATTTCTTTAACTGAGAGTTATAGTTTACTTAATTAATTGGATGAGTGAATGATGATGCCATGTGTTGTTATGGGCAGACAGTGAATTTCCCCATGAGGGATTAATCAAGTATTATTGTATTGTATTATATTGCATTGCATTGTATTGTACATTCAGCACGTTTACGTCTAATACTTGCAGCTTATAAAAGGCTAAATTGAAGCTATGTACACGTCTGTTTCTTCAGAACGCTTTTATGCTTGTGTATACATGTGAATACATGCATATCAGCATAGCGCGACTGCGTATAACATTGAAAACGTGTAGCTTTGAAATTAAATTGCGTTTCGTTATGCAGCTGTGTGTATGTGAATAGGTGCATGTGCGTGTCGGTCTATAAAGCGATTGCATTTGTAGGGCGTGTGTGCTCACGTAGAACTAAGAAATGCGTGTCTTCCTTGTCTATTGCAAGGCAGCGGTTGGGTCAAGATTGATTTCAAATCCGCAGGTGTGTATGGTGTTAATCCATTCAGTCCCGACGTGCCACACCAGGAGATGGATCGACTGACCATTAATATTCGAGGGTAGTGCCAGATTAGCATGGCGCCATCAGGCGCCAAGCTAATCTGGCACTACCCTCGAATTATCATGCGGCCGATCCGTCTCCTGCAGCTGGTACATCGTCGTTAGGTGACACCTCGAAAATTTGGAACATATACATGGGGTTAAATGGGTTAAAGAAATAGACGACTAAATCTGATATAGGTTCAAAACTGCGTGTCTCCGCCTTCGTCTTTTGAGACAAACAGTTGTTAAAAAGCATCGACAAACATGCGATATCGCATGTTTGTCGTGGTGTCAAACTGAAAAACGCGCAATTTCGACCTGCTTCTGGTTTCCAAGCAACGCGGCCTATTTCAAATCGTTTTTGCGTCAACCATCGCCTGTGGCGTATGGTGGGCGAGTTTCGGCCTGTTCAAAGAAAAATATAATTGCCATCCCGGACGAAAGAGCTGGACAGACTGTGTTATGTCAAGGGTGCTGGGTGCTAGATTTGCTTGTCGCTTCTCGTCAAGGGCAGTGCCTGATTAGCTTGGCGCCTTTAGAGGCGTCAAGCTAATCGATCACTACCCTTGAACTTTCATGACCTGCTACGTTACTCCATAACTGTGTACTAACTGTGTACTCCTTAACTCCCTGCACTAAAAACGTAAGCTCAGTCAGTGAAACGGTCAAACCATCCATCTCTCGCACTTTTACCTAGTGCTTTGAAGAGCGCAAGGTAAATTGTATGCTGCTGTGTGATTTTGAACCTTACGGCAACAGCTTTAAGGTCCAAACTCACAGGTCAGTACACACCCCTGTGTTTTGGGTGTGGTCGTCTTCATAGATATCGGCTTGTCAGAATGATTTGTAAACGGTTTAATTGCCAAATCGATCTTCTCTGCTCAGATAAGCAGGGTTGGGGGTTTGCCGGTGGGGGTGGGGAGGGGAGGGGGGCGAGGCCGGGAGGGGGATGAGGGGGGTTAGGATAAGGCAGGAGATGTGTCAGGTGAAAGAATTTTTTGTTAACCGCCGGCATACGTAGATCGTGCATCCATCTGCAAGAGGCATAGATTCTCATGAGCCCCTGCGGCCGCATGGGCTCATGAGAATCTATGCCTCTTGCAGGCTTAGACTGGCTTTAATCCGCATTCTCCGATTGAGGGAAATAGTATATAAGCACTTTCCTCTTCGATTCAGTGTTTAATTATATGTTTTTCTTTTCCTTCGCTTGCTTTCCTCTTTTTCCCGGGTTGATTGGGCTGGGGGAGGGGGTGGGAGGGGGTGGGAGGGGACCCCAAACCTCATTCCCCAACCCGCTTCCCAAACATCTCCCCACCCAACCAACCTCCGCCCACTTCCCCCCCCCCCCCCCACCCACCATCCCCCTCGTCCACCCCGACCCACCCACCCTGTTTTGATTTGCCTCTGTACACACCTTTATTTTGTTAATAAGGCGACACTGAATTGAGAAATGCCGCGCGAACTACCATGATCAAATTATTATCTCCACGCTATGATAAATCTGCCGCATGAAAAATAAATTCGCAAGACACAAATCACAGTGCAAATATCCGTGATCCGTAGATCCGTATGAGAGAGAGAGAGAGAGAGAGAGAGAGAGAGAGAGAGAGAGAGAGAGAGAGAGAGAGAGAGAGAGAGAGAGAGAGAGTCATTGAATGAATCAATGAATCTTTTAGTACAACGGTGAAGATATTAACACAGTCAGTGACTATATCATTTTTCGTACCTGCCGTTGCTAAAACTACGACTAACTAAGTACTAAGAGTACTAAGAGAGAGAGAGAGAGAGAGAGAGTGAGAGAGAGAGGGGAGAATCCGTCCAGTAAAGGGAGATAACCTTGCCATACATCGTTTGTGTGTACATTGATGCAATTGCTTATTTCCTCCCTTAGTTTTAAAACTGTCTACACACACCAACTTGTCTATAAGTACACTTGAGGTGCCCTCTGTCAGACTATATATATCAACTGCAGACGATGGGTTTACCCTGACGGTTCAAGGGTAGTGCCAGGTCAGCTTGGCGCCTTCAAGGCGCCAAGCTGATCTAGCACTACCTTTGAACTTTAAGGGAGTGTGTCAGTGTGGGAGAGGATGGGGAATTCCTCAGTGGACGGACCGGAGACTGTATTCATGTAATTGATATTGTCAGTTACGCTGTCGACTAATTACAGATTTCGGGAGATAATTATGAGGTACGTACTGCAGGCAACACTGGAGCAATGGTCGGTGTTACCCGTAAGAACAACCCCTACGTCAAATAGGCCACTCTGAATTATAGGTCGCCACTGAGATCGACCCTGGCGTCATCTTAGCGTGGCAGTTTGTGAAGGGTCTTGTGAGCGACGAACCAAAAAGCTGCATTTCGCACACGTGATCACCAAACTTCGCAACATAAATAAATGTATGGACTAACTTTCACAGCATACAACAAAAAAAATCTGAGAATCACAAAATCATACCACAAGCAGAAATTTAACTTTTTACTAAATCGTTCTGATCACAACGACCACATGCCTTCATTTTTGTTCGTTTTGAGATGGCCCCCGACCGCGTGACGAAACCCGCATTTGTTGGCCTGACGCCGGCCGAGGCTCTTTCGCTTACTGTAATATGTGTTCTCAGTCCAGGTCTATCTGGCGCGAGGGCCACATTGGTCCGCAACACCGGTGCAAAGTTGATGGGAAATATCGCCATCTGTATCAGCGTCAGTACGGTACGCGTCGGTAAATTTGACCTTTAGATAACAAGACGGGAAGACGAGAACCCAATTAATTGAATCCGTTAGGTTTCTGATAACAGAGGAATTGGTTTTCCATCAGTCGTGCACTAGGAATGATCAACATCAGTCCCAATGCGCAAAAGGCCGTCGGCCCGGTGGTCTTTCTGTTGGGCATTGGGATGGTGCTTCAGTGCTTGACGCCATGACATGAGTACGTGTCGCAGAGTAGTGTTACGTGGTTTGCTGTTTGGTTGGGTGGTTGGTTGGTTTGTTGTTGCCGATTGTTGTGGGTTGCTGTGGGTTGGTAGGTCCCTCCCTCTCCAGTTTACCGGCTCTAACCCGCCCCTGCCACTTAATCTTATATTGGGGCCAGCTGAATGACTGAGTTTAGTCAGTCCCCGCTGCGCCAGCCACTAAGCAAGATTATGGCAGTACATAGACGGCTAAGTTGACACAAAATCAGTAACGCACAATACAATTCTACTTTTATTGTCCCCGATGAAAAAATAAAGCATTATTGTCATTATTGTGTTCGTATTGCCTGTGTATTGTATTGCGTTGCGTTGCGTTATGCTGTGCTGTATTGTATTGTATTGTATTGTATTGTATTGTATTGTATTGTATTGATCAATTCAATCGCACTGCAACTGTGCCTCTTTTAATGTTCAAGGACCTGTCAACGAGTGCATGCTATTATAGAGCAAGCCTGCCTCCCTACCTGGGCATACGCCCATGATCTTCAGATCCCGCGTTGTACACTGACTCGGGACTGGATGCATATCAGGCAGAGATCCTTATGCGCCTGCCGGCTGCAAGGTATCATGAAGATCTTTGCCCTTTAGTTGTACGGCCGTGAGATAATAATAATAATACCGGTTATTATATAGACGCTTTACCCGCAATTCTGCGAATCAGCTCAAGGCGCCGCGAACTGAACCCAACACGCAATGGCCTTAGTTGCCTGCTCGGAGTCAAACCCAAATACTGACTAACTCAGTCAGTAACCTTTAGCTGTAATTAACCGCTTCGTGCATGCAAACACCTATTGTACTTTCAACAGGTACTGTTGACTAAAATGCATGCAACGGAGTTACAGATCAAAACAAAACAAAATCCTCGCATGGCCGCGTCCGCCGTTAACGCAATATCCGCCGCCTACATAATATTGTGTGGCAATTAGCGGTTGTCGTTCGTGACTTGGATAATAGAAACTACAAACCGTTCCAAGGTTTAGGATAACCGCATGCCACAACCACGGCGGGGCGCTACAAAGAAGCATTGTGTTTTGCACGTTCCCTGTTTAACGCAGAACTATTGTGCGCCGAAGGAATGCAATTTATTTGTAAAAATTAATTCAACGAAGGGCTTACTTTTGATCCATTCACTGCCGAAAAACATTGAACACCACCCAACTGCAAGAGCCCTCATGACTGAGCCGCCCCGCCGCTGTCGCGGGGGCTCGTGATGAGGCCGATCTATCCCTATTGCTGAAACCACTGTGCGGCATCCACATTCCTTAGTGACGGCTGGGGATCTTGCCGGGACGCTCGTTGAAATGACTATGGTTTCAAAAACGCAATCCGCGTCCACGGGCCCGCAGTGAAGAGGTTAATATCGCACCTTGTGTTCTGCACCGACTGAAGGCACGCAAAATAATCAATCACCTAATGCTGTGGACTTTTTCCCAGTTGCTGCCTGGACCAAGCTTCAAAGCAAGGGCGGATCACTTGGTGAGGGGGGTCGGGTCTAACTTCTTTTGTTTGGAATCTTCAACCTGAGACAATTAGTGCGTAGAGGACAGACCTTGCTTCCCACTAAGGCCGGTGTGCGGTAGCAGGGGAAGATGGGATTTTTTTTTTTTTTTTTTTTTTTTTTTTTGGGGGGGGGGGGGGAGGATGGATGCGTGTGTGCGACTACCTTTTATCTTGCACCTGTTAACTGCCGGCAAAAATATCGGAAGCGAGGGGAGGGGGGGGGGGTGGAAGGCGGTGCTCGTGTCTGTGTGTCACTTTGCACTTTGACGCTTTGGACAGAGTTTTTCTTTCTTTCTTTCTTTCTTTTCTTTAGGTGGGGGTGGGGGGGGGGGGTTACGGAACCCCTGCACCTGCCCCCCCCCCCCACACACACACACAGAGATTTGTCCCGGCAAAGAAAGGCATAAATTCTCATGAGCCCATGTGCACACAGTCTTCTACTTGTACAAGTGAGCTCTCTTTCCAGGCGCTGTTTAAAACTGATGAAAGCAGTGAACACTACTCCAGGGGAGGTGTTTCTACGCCATCCCTGCCCCCCCCCCCTCCTCCCCAACCCCACCCTCACCACAACCCCTCCACCCTTTTTTAACGTGTATACCTTGCTCGGTGAATGCTTTATTCCTCAGCGTTTTGCAAGACTACACGAAAATCGAAATCGAAATCTGGATCAATATGCATTACTTCCCAAACTGAAGGAACACCATCTGAATGCAATAAAATCATCAAGAGGCATGGATTCTCATGAGCCCCTGCATATGCAGGGGCTCATGAGAATCTATGCCTCACTTGCAGATGGCTTGGACTGGTTGCCTGTAGTTGCACGCGGACAATAAAAAGGGTCAGAAAGCGTTACGGGCTGTTAGAAGAGAACAGAAAAGGCGCAGCCGCGAAACTCGCAGGAAAATAATTTCTTCGATTCAGTATTACTTTTCCGGAAGTGTGGACAGCCGAGACTGACAGACGTCTACTTCCGATTCACACTGGCTACCTGGCCACCTCAGAACTATTTTTCCTCTTATCTATGGCACTTTTAAAGCTTTATTGCTCATATTGTAGAACAAACGCGGTGATGGTGTTCATACATTACTTGTCTGATTTTTGTCAACACCTTTTGTGTATTATGCACTCTCTCTCTCTCTCTCTCTCTCTCTCTCTCTCTCTCTCTCTCTCTCTCTCTCTCTCTCTCTCTCTCTCTCTCTCTCTCTCTCTCTCTCTCTCTCTCTCTCTCTCAGTTAATTCGCCGGAACGCGATAGCACATATAAAACTTCGCTTCCAAAGCCAATAGGTGATACATCTCCCATCTTAGAACCATCCGAAACGCACTATACACAAGTTTTGATGTGGCCGCACCATGCGGATAGTTCAAGGGTAGTGCCAGATTACTGAGCTTGGCGCCCAAAGTGCCAAGCTAATCAGACACAACTCTTGAGCTGACACGTCCATCCTCTTTCCGCAGTTGTTGTTGGAGGTAGGAATGAAAGTGAGTGGCGGCGTTTGCTAGTCAGTGTTGTGTACAGACGGAGCCATGGCAGTTTTGTGGAAAATACCTATAGTACAGGAATTACCATACCATACAGGAAGACATACAAAAGCGGACTTTTACTGCGCGGAAAATTCAGTGACTATGTTGCTGGTGTTGTTGTTGTTTACGTTCCTTTGAGCTAAACACTCCCGGGAACACAGAGCGAGAGGACTGCGTGTCACAGTGTGGCTGTATTGATCACACCGTACCCCATTAGTTGTGATTCCCGGAGTTCCTTGTTATTTGCTTTTTGTCTTCGTGTAACTCACTCTACCCCAACACCGAAATCCTTACTGAAATTTTGCCGTTGTCCTCTGAAGACTGCATTGCAGTGCAGGACACAGATCGACCATGATAGTTCAAGGGTGATGCCAGAATAGCTTGGCGCCCATAGGCGCCAAACTATTCTGGCATCACCCTTGAACTATCATGGTCGATCCTTATCTTGCTGTGGTGGGTCTGGGGTAGAGTGAGGTAATGTTGTGCTGTGTTACTGCGAGTCGCAAAGAACGCTTCTACAGCTGCAGGTTCTGAGTTAATAATTACGGAGTTCCATATGAATATATACTTCTAGCCTCACTGTGGGCAGAAAACAGTTAAAACCTCACGTGGTCTTAACCCCATCATTGCCGAGGAAAAAACAACACGATCCCGATTGCAAGACTGACATAGCTCCTCTTGAGCCTCCACAATCATGAGGATCTGTGCCTCTTGCTGACACCAATTTGTATTTGTACGGACTGCTGTCGCTCTTTGGCGTTGAATTAACAAAGATTTAAAAACACACTGGCTACTGGTAGTTAAAGGGTCGGATGCCGGAGGTGAACCTTTGGCTACAGCTGCATCGCGCCAGCGCAAGCGGCGCTGGTGGATAGCGGACTCAGATTGACGTAGGCACTGCTGCATGTGCGATGATATACGCCAGTCGCCCATTTAAGGGGTTATCATTTTTTCATCTGATATTTATGATTACCACACCTTGCGCTAGGGTCGAAATTCTCAAATTACGGAGCTGTCCACTGAAGGTTTACATCGCAGTTCAGGCGCCAGATCGACTGTGATAGTCCAAGGGTGGTGCCAGATTGGCTGAGCGCAAAGTTACGTTGAAACCACCATCGTGTCTTTCGCAATCGATTCATTGTGGTTGACGTGTCCATGTGTCAGAACTGAATAGGTTAAACGTATACAACAGAACCTGTTTAGAGCGATCACCTTATAAGAGATCACCTGGCATTAAGGACCATCATTTAGGTGGCTGTAGCTGTGGCCACCTAAATGATGGTCTTTAATGACAGGTGACACTTTTCATCCTTCAAAACTTCATTGAGAAAGCATCTGTCTTTTATGACTATTTTCTCTTGCAACAAAAAAAAATGTGGTTGTTCAAAACAGGTTTACTGTACTCCTGGCTTTTTCAGGTTTGTTTTCAGTGTGACACATCGTCTCAAGCTTCCATCCGTAATACGTGGGGCAGCCCACGCTGCGAAGTACCGGCTTAACCCATTTGACCCCACGGCCGCATTTCCAAAACTTTGGAGATGTTACCTACCAGCTGCAAGGCGCCAAGCTCATCTTGCACTACCCTTGAATTATCATGGTCAATTCCGTGATCTGCTGCTGTAGGTAGTTGGGGTTGAATGGGTTAATGTTCCAACTATCACAGTGTTTCCGTCTCTTCGATGCCAAATCTGTTTCTAACTTAGTGTGTGCCTGCAACCACAGCAACGCAGCACATTATTTTGTGCTTCTGGGCCCACGAGTTCCGCTCTCGTGGTTTGTTTGCGTATTTGAAATCACAGCGCGCGCGCGCGCACACACACACACACACACACACACACACACACACACACACACACTGACACACACACACATATCATAACACGCACGGACACACACACACACACACACACACATCACTGAGACTCACTCACTCACACACACACACACACACACACACACACACACACACAGTGTGAGCATTGTCTGTCGTAATACAAACAGTTTTGGGGCAGTGTTGGAGTCCATGAAAGAACTTACCGCCATATGAATTCACGCTACGGAAGACAACCCAGTACTGCCATGTTAAGGAAAAAGAGAATTAGCCTAGTCCATTTTTGTGAAAATTGAGATGTTTATTGTATTACAATGAAAAACTCGCTTTTCACCAAAAAAAATGGACTTTATGTCTTTCGCCTCCACAGGACAGAGAGCTAACTGATGGTGATGTTCTTGATAGGACGCGTCTGTAAATTATTCAGATCTGTTCAAACAGTCGTCGGAAGTACCTGAATGTAGGTAGATATTGATTTGCTTTATCTTTGGTTCAGGGTATACGGTTTTTGAAAGATTGCTCTGCTTTGGTAAGGAGACAATACAAGAGTAACCCATTCACCCCCGGGGGACGCAGGTTTTGTTTTTAAAATCATTGTCTGTTTGACGTTGTTAACTCGTTCAACTCCGACGCGCCACGGCAAGACATGGATCGAGCGTGATAATTCAAGGGCTGTGCCAGAATAGCTTGGCGCCCGTAGGCGCCAAGCTATTCTGGCTCAACTCTTGAACTATCACGCTCAATCTGTTTCCAAAAGTGTAATACAGTCTTCAGAGGGGCAGCTTCAAAATTTGCGGATAATTTCGGTCCTGGAGCAGAATGTGTTCAAATGCCCAGCCGTCAAAGGAAGTGGTGTCAGCAAGAGGCATAGATCCTCATGAGGGCCCATGAGGATCTATGCCTCTTGCAGTTGGTGTTTTACATTTTCTCCGACGATAACAGTCTATCGTCCATTCCCCTTCTCTCTACGAGTGACACAGATCCTCATGGGCCTCTGCAGGTTATGAGAATCTGTGTCCCTTTCCTTACAAAATGTAGCTCAATCTGTTACTCAGGTTTAGGATGATATTTCGGATTTAGCGTACAACTTTAACCCGTTCAGTGCCGAGAAAATTTGAACACCACCCAACTGCAAGAGGTATAGATCCTCATGAGCCCCCGCGACTGCGGGGGCTCATGAGGATTTATGCCTCTTGCTGACACCGCTTTTAATCCATGTTCACAGGACAGCTAGGGCTTGTTGGTGCCGAACGGACGAAGACTGCAGAAACGCCAGTTTCTTTCAACGGACACTGAACGGGTTAAATCGATGACAATCTCGATTGCCGTGTCAACAGCAAAATGCGTTTTAGAAATCTTCGTCCGGAGTAATCAAACGACAGTGAAATTTTACTGACCTGGGAAAAAAAGAAGAAAATAAACATTAGCAGCAAAATACATAATGCAACTTTGAATCATGAACATTTCGATAACCGTTGCAAGCAGCAATAAATAATGCAACTTTGAATCATGAACATTTCGATAACCGTGCAAACAGCAAAGTGCTATTTTAGAAACCATTTTCTATAGTACGGAAATGAGAGTTGTAGTTTTGACGACCGGCACATAAAAAAAAAACGTTAAAAAACTAAAAATAGTACAAATTTATATCAGTGATAGTTGTAACTGCTGCTTAAACAGCAGAATGCGTTTTAAGAAACCGTTCTCAACAACTCTCAAGCAATGTTGAAAAGAAAACAGAAAAAAATATATATAAACCATTCTCTACAGTACTCAAGCAGCGGTTTAAATCTATTGAATTTTTTTTTTTTTTTTTTTTTGGTTAATGACAGAGAAAGGTTGAAAATTAATCCGGTGGGATCCCAGTAAACAACGGTCATCGGGCCCACGATGGCCACAGTGGGCCACTGCGGCCATCGTGGGTCCGAAGACGTTTTGCTACTGGGGAGAAAGCTTTCTAATCAATATTGTCCGGACATCCAACTTCCAATTTTCCTTTTCATGCTTGGGTGACAGTAAATTGTTTTCAGACGGGGACAGACATTTTCTTCCGTGGCAGGAAACTTCTTTTCTCTTTGTTTTTTTTTTTTTTTTTTTCAGTCCTTGAATGTTTTGATATGTCGCCATTGGCAACGAGTGACAACGCGGTGACGCTGCCAAAGCATTGTTTTATCTCTCTGGGTCCTTCGGTGGGAATAGTGTCCGTGATAGAACTTGAAACAAGGGCTTACCTTGTATTGTCGGGCGTCCGTGCCTGGTTACGGAATAATCATCGCTGGCTCTATATTATTGACCCTTACAACAATCACAATACGCGGGAGTTCGTCCAGGGACGTTTTTTTAACCTATTTATCTTAACCCTTTCCACCCTGGTACACTATTGCTTGAAATTAATTGGACTGTGGTAGTTCAAGGGTGGTGCCAGAATAGCTTGGCGCCTGAGGCGCCAAGCTATTCTGGCACCACCCTTGAACTAAAATGGTTGATCACTGTCCTAATATATATATTATATTGTAGCCTTCATAGGACGATAAACACTTTTTAATGGGTTAATGCGCTCTGCGTTTTTAAGAAGTGAAAATTGCGTTATTGAAGGAGGCGGATTACAGACACTGACTCATTCAGACCCAGCAAGAAGTAGTTGGCCTGTGGTATTTGACAGACTGCGGAAAGTGTTCAGTCACATATTTCAGTTCTGGGTGAACTTTCATGGAGCGAACACCGGATAACACTCAGTCTGAGCATAGAAAGTTCTACGTGTATAATGGTTGATCTTACCAACAATAGATTTTCATGCTTCGCATAGATTCGGAAGGGGCTCATGAGAAACAGCGCCTTTTGCAGATTGAATTACAGACTATACGAACAACGAAATTAACCTATTTACAGTACCCCCTATTTCTT
This sequence comes from Semisulcospira habei, assembly GCA_036245525.1. Lineage (NCBI taxonomy): Eukaryota > Metazoa > Mollusca > Gastropoda > Semisulcospiridae > Semisulcospira > Semisulcospira habei. Next base: position 196,005,808 of record BTPG01000004.1, on the reverse strand, counting down.
CAATAGCGGGTGTGCCGAGCGAGGTGTGAGAATTGTGCGACAGAACTGGCCAACAACAGCGTTGGCTGCGGCGCAGCGGTGTCGTTCTGTCACTGATCTCGACGAGTCTTTAGTCTCGGAGAAAACGTTTCTGCACATGTGCTTATTTGTAGCTCATTTATTCCGTTTATTGCCAGTTGAGGCAGAGTGTGTTCGGGCATTCTTTGTTAATTCAAAACCGAAATGTTCTCAAACATGGATTCAAAGCGGTGTCAGCAAGAGGCATGAGATCCTCATGAGCCCCCGCAATTGCGGGGGCTCATGAGGATCTATACCTCTTGCAGCTGGGTTGGGGGGGTTGGCACTGAACGGGTTAAACAGAGTCCTTGCGCTTTATTTGACAGAGGACATCGCATCCTGGAGCGTTGATGTAACGGTTCAGTTCTGTCAGTGTAGACAAGGAGAGGTGGGCTGTGTAAAACGACTGAGAGGACGGCACGGATTCTAACATCAGCGGCAAACGTTGACGCGTCGACAATTCTACAAGACGAACGAATTTCACGAGGAAGAGCATTCAAAACATATTATGTACATACATGAACATTAAATTACAGAATAATAGTTTTGTTCACGCCGTGAGGGTCAGTGTCTGTATTTCCGTCAAAAGCGAAAGATGAGCGGAAGATCCAAATCGTCTGTCAAGTCTAAATCTCCCTCAAGAACAAAGTCAACCAAAGTCAGCGGTCGTAAACGTGAGACGGAGAGAAAACGATCTGAGAGCAAAGACGACGCAGCTCCTGAGGATCGTTCTAGAAAGGAATCACAGGCGAGTCGAGATCTTCCCCTGATTTCACAAGGCACACAAGATGTTCCTGTGCAAGGAAGTCACGGCCAGACACGGCGGAAGGATGACAGTTCTTCGAACGGGAGTTTAAACGAACCAAGCGGAAGGCCGCAAAAACAGAAAGCAAAGAGACATCCAGGTGATGAAATGAAGGCGAGGGTAAATAAAAACCAAAATGGCCGTGACAAAACTGATGAATCAAACAATGGTTTTGACAAAAGGCGTCGAAATGATAGTAAGGAATGTAAGGGTAGTAGTAAACAACGAAAGGCAGCTGAGAAAACAAGTGATGAAGATAAAGCCATCAGAAATGGTCAAGACGACAGCAAGACAGACGACGGCGTGAGGAGGAAAGCCAGAGCCCGCGGCGAAACCGCAGAGAAAGTGAAGGGAAAGCGGCGAGACGCCAGCAAGAACAACGGAGAGAAAGACGATACGCACGGCGAGAATAGTGCAGGCGGTGAAACGCGCAATGGGAACAAAGAAAACAACTCCATCAACGCTAATGACGAAAACTGCAGCAATAACGATAAAGATTTTAGCCCAGACAACGACTCTGTCAACAAGAGCGATGGGTCCCTCACCAGCAACACTGAATCTTTTAGCACGAACGCAGACGACAGTATTAGCACGAACACTGGGGACAGTTCACGGACGAACAACCGCGATTTCGAGCAGGACGAGTTCCTACGAATGTTTCTCTCGACAGAGCACATGGATAGGGACGAGGAGGACCCAGAGGGGAGGGGGCGGGGGTCCCCTGGGGCTCGGAGAGCGGCGTGGCAGTACTCGGAGGAGGCCAAGAAGAAGCACGAGGAGCTGATCCGCAAGATTCTAGAAGAGTTCGACCTGGAGGCCACCAAGCAGAAGTACCGCAATTCTTACGTCCTAGAGCGCCGGCGTGATGGGAAGAGGTATTTGTCGGGTTTCGTTTGCAACGGACGATTCGCAACAACGGACGAGAGTGAAATCACGGCGGACAGACGACACTCCAAATATCTCCAAGAGGCATAGATCCTCATGAGCCCGGAGGGCGAGGGCTCATGAGGATCTATGCCTCATGGATCTGTTTTGGGATGTCGTCTATGCTTAGGGAACACGCTGGTTATCGGCCTGTGGGATTTCGCTCTCGTTCGTTGTTGGGAGTCGTTCGTTGTTGGGAGTCGTTCGTTGCAAACGAAACCTCACTATTGTCTGTCTGTCTGTCTGTTCGCCACCCATCTGTCTCCTCTCTCCGTCCATTGCTCCGTCCTACCCACCTCCTATCTATCTATCTGTTTGCTTGAGTACTCCCCAGATAGACCCACTTGGGGAGTACGCAACAAGTACACTTATATTCAAATGAGATGTTGTTGATGATGTCTTTGTCTACTTTTGCTTTGCCCTTTTTATCTGAAGCGCGTCGTGTGGATTTTTTGTTTTGTTTTGTTTTGTTTTGTTTCGTTTTGTCTTGTTGGTTTTTTTTTCCATCGAATTTTACACGTTTGCCAGTCAGCGTACGAGAAATCTTGCAAGATATGTTATATGTGCTGGTCTGTGATTTTGGACCTTACGGCTTAAGCAACATTGTCTGGGTTTGTTTATAATCAATCTGTGGTTGGTTGGTTTTTCTGGGTTGTTTTTGTTTTTTTTTTCCATCCTTGATCTCGATTTCAGCTCTGCACTGGCAGTAATGACATTAAATCAATCAAGGCGTCCCGCATCAATAGCTGTGAAAGTGTCGCATAATGTTTCCAGCGACAACGCTATACGACACTTCCGCAGCTATTGATGCGGGTCGTTTGAAATTGTGGAAACTGCTAGGAACACTTATTTCAGGCACGTTTAACACGATTGAGTCAATCAATGAAATAAAGGTGAAGATATTATTTTAAATTGCCTTCTGTGTTGAAATAATAAATTGTATGAAATTTAAGCACGTGTTTGGTTGTCAACTAGAAATATTTTAACGCATTTAGCCCCAAGGCCGCATTTCCCAAATTGTACAGGTGTCGCCTAACAACTATGTAGTACCAGTCGCAGGAGATACTAGATCGACCATGGCTGATAATTCAAGGGTAGTGCCAGATTAGCTTGGCGCCTTCAGGCGCCAAGCTAATCTGGCACTACCCTTGAATTATCATGGTCGATCCACCTCCTGTTGTAGCGCGTCGGGGCTGAATGGATTAATGCAGTCCTTTTTTTTGTGTGTTTGCGTGGACTATCCTCAGGGGTTGTTTTGTCAGTGTAGGGGAGATAATGATTGTGTTTGAGAATTATCGGTGAAGGCATTATCGAAGCTATTACCTCCCTTACCTCGGTTTTTGTGTTTTTTTTTCCCCTATTAATCATACTACAATCAAACCGGTTTTTCGCCTGGCTGGGAGTCATTGGTTAGTGGAGAATTTCTTTTATTATGAGCTTGGTGTTTGCTGATGAATGATGAACGCTTAGTTATTCGAGACATTCCGCATACTGACACGCGGCAAATCTCCGGCCGTGTCCGTGTATAATGAGCACGTCTCGAATGAATCAAGAGCTCTCATTAGACGACAGGTTTCGTTTGAACGTACGACACACAACAAAGAACAAGAGCGAAGTTACGGCGAATAACCAGCTTGTGCCATAAGCGCAGACAACACCCCAAAGATCTCCAAGAGGCACAGATCCTCATGAGCCCTCCTGGCTCATGAGGATCTGTGTCTCTTGGAGATGTCAATTCAAGAGGTTTTATTGATGTTGGCACATCGGCCATTTTCACATGGAGAGCGTATACATGTATCGGTTCAATACCACAAGGACATAACTTGGGGTATATTGACATTCTTAGCTGAAATGACAGTTTTCATTTTTTTTAAAAAGACAGTCAAAGATCACGTGGCACAGAAGTAATCAATCAATCATTGGAACATATCGTTGTTTCTCTTTTTCGTCTCTCGAAACATTTGAAAAGAAACCATGCAAACTGTCTTGTTCTGGATGCATTTTCACAGGATAACAACTGAGTAAGTAAAACACTTTCACGGTTGTTATCTACAGTTGCAAGTGATCTTGGAGATGTCGGTTTGGAGTGTTCTTACGGCAGAAGCCGCTGTGCTGGCGTAACCTCTCTAACTGTTGTACAGCAGACGATGCAAGTAAGCAGATAACCGTGGGCAGAGAGTCACGATCGAACTAATCAACGACTTAATTAAGCTGTACCAGAACAGAGAATCAATGGATCTTTATTTTACAACGGTAAAGATGTTAACAACAGGGGCGGATCAGTTATCTCGAGGGAGGGGTGTGGGAGGGTTCCAACTTTTTGTTTGGGACCTTCAACCTCATATAAAAGGCCTCCCCGACGCTAGACCCTGCTTCCAGGGGTCGAAAACTCGAAAAGCGGGCGGAGGTGGGGGGGGGGGGGGTTGAAGCGGAGAGAAGGCGCGTGCGCGTTAAAATTCTCACCATTTGCCAAAATATCTTACTGAACGGGAGGGGGAGGGGGGCCAAACCCCCTTAAAAAGGGACTTTGTTATAGCATTCTACAAAACGGGGGGTCCGGAAGCCCTGGACACCCCCCTGCCCCCCTACCCCCCCCACACACACACACACACACACACACACATACGCCCACCCCACCAGATCCGCCCCCTAAACAAAGCCAGAGACAGTGTCAGTCATTTTTCAAATCTGTCAGAACAGAGAAAATGTGTGTGTGTGTGTGTGTGTGTGTGTGAGAGAGAGAGAGAGAGAGAGAGAGAGAGAGAGAGAGAGAGAGAGAGAGAGAGAGAGAGAGAGAGAGAGAGAGAGAGAGAGTTTAGTTTAGCTCTATTTCATTGCAATATCCTATTGCAGTGCATCGTGTCATATGCATGTCATGCCATTTTATATCACTTTTAGTGAACATGTATTTTCCTTTGCTTATAAGTGCTTGCAATTTCATTACGTCTCCCACTCTGTTTCGTCCGACTTCCATTTTACTTGATTCATTAAACGCAATATTATGTCAAACTTAATTTTATCACAAATGTGATTTTTGTGCGCCAGTTTCTTTTCATTTTTGGCTCACGTGCGAAGCAAAAGTGAGTCTATGTTCTGGGCCAGTGGTCGTCCCTCCGTCGTCTGTCGTCCGTCGTCCGTCCGCCGTCGTCCGTCGTCCATGGTAAACTTTAACGTTGACATTTTCTCGGAGACTATTCAAGCTACAGAGTCTTCACACTTGGACCATAGGATAATTTGTGACAAGACCTTTCTAAACATACCAATCTCAGTGACCTCTCACAAAGGTCAAGGTCACAGGGGATCAGGATATATATCAAAAATAGTTATTTTTGTTACATAGTTTATTTTTTCTCAAATACTATTCACAACTTAAAACCCAAACTTGGTACAGAGACACCTGATGGTAAGACCTTTCTATGCGTACTAATTTGGTTGATCCCTCGGAAAGGTCAAGGGTCACAAGAGCTCAATAAATAGGTCCAATATCGCCATATTTTGACAAAAGATGTTTTTCTTCAAACCCAAACTTGCTACAGAGATAATTGATGGTAAGACCTATATATGCATACTAATTTGGATGACCCCTCGGAAAGGTCAAGGGTCACAAGAGGTCAGGAAATAGGTTAAAAAAATAGCCATATTTTGAGAAGAAGTGTTTTTTTCTCAATTACTATTCACAACTCCAAACCAAAACTTGCTACAGAGATAGCTGATGGTAAGACCTATCTATGCATACGAATTTGGGTGACCCCTCGGAAAAGGTCACAAGGGGTCGACAAATGTGTATAGCTGAACGACGGCAAGACTGAATCACTTTGCGCTGGTTCTGACCACTCCCTTAGTCAGGTCCCACCAGGGGCCTCCCTCGTGGTTGGCGACAGTGAAATAACCTTTAGCCAGTCTGTACGTAATCTGGGAGTTCAGTTCGACTGCAGTATGTCCATGCACCATCACATTACTAATGTGTGCAGGACGGCGAACTTCCAGATGCGAAAAATCAGCTCCATTAGACCATTCATCACCCGGTCCGCTACTGTTCAACTTATTTGCTCCCTTGTTCTTAGCCGCTTAGACTATTGTAACTCCCTCCTGGCAGGTGTCCCCCAGAAAGAACTCTCTCGTCTGCAGACAGTCCTCAACAATGCTGCCAGACTTGCTTTTGGCAAATCTAAAATGGACCATGTAACCCCCCTACTTCAGGAATTGCACTGGCTACCCATTCAGTTTAGAGTCGAGTACAAGATTGCGGTCCTGGCTTTTCGCTGCTTTGATGAATCCCTACCGCCATACCTCTCATCCCTCCTCAACATCTATCAGCCCTTCCGTTCCCTTCGTTCCTGCTCTGAGAAGCGTTTCCGTGTCCCCAGCTTTTCCTCTAAGCGGTTTGGCTGCCGGACATTCCAGTATCAAGCCCCTGTTGTCTGGAACTCACTTCCCCTACACCTCCGGAATGCTGAAAACATTGACGTCTTTAAGACCCAACTTAAAACCTACTTCTTTCAGCTTGCGTACCATTAATCCACAGATTGTGTGTGCATGTGTGTGATGATGGTTTGGTCTGCATACATATGGTTTTGTTATGTGTGTTTTAGTTGTATGTGCGTGCGTAGATTAGAAGTGCATAGATTAGACTTTTTTAAAGGTAGTGAGATTCTGCATATATACATTTTTTTGTAACGCGCTTAGAGCCCACTGCTCCTGGGGATTCAGCGCGATATAAATGCTCTTTATTATTATTATTATTAATGCCAATAATTGTAGTTATTATCAACATTTTTGCAAACTCTTCAATCAAATATGGCACAAAGGTAGCTGATGATAAGACCTTCCTATGTATCCTAATTTAGTCGACTCATCGCAAAGGTCATGGGTCACGGGGTTTTCACAGATGTGTGAAAACTGATTAAATTTTGAGAAAACATGGATTCTGTTAGTGTAGAAGCAATCCCTTTACTTATTGTCAGACATGTGTAGATCGGTCATACACGTGAGCCATAAGCCTATCTTGTACTCACAAACCAGATAGGTGAGGCTAGCGCTGGCAGAATTGTCAGTACTCAAACCAAGGGGAATCAGGAATGGAAATGATTGTCTTATTCTATACCTGCGTATTTCTCTGTGGCTGGCGATTGGGTGCCTGATAGGCGGGGGCAGGGGATCTAACTGTTGTCTGTCCAGCGCTGTGATTCCCCTTGGTTTGAGTACTATCTTGTACTGTCTGCTGTCAGTGGTTTCATTGTCTTTCACTGTGGTGATTCATTTTAGTTCACTTTGTGGTTCATTTGATTTCATTTTCACTGCAGGGTGATTTCATTTCATTTCCGCACTGCATGGTCATTTCATTTTATTTCACTGCATTGTGATTTCATTTCATTTTCAGGTTTCATTTCATGTCACTGTGTGATTATTTTATTCCAAAATATCGCTGATTTTATATCACGTCACTGTGTGCAATGAAAATAATCTGCTGATTGTATTTCATTTCACGTGTGCTAAGTATCACATTTCCCAATGCGTAGAAAGCCATCGGACCGACGCCGGTCGCCGTTGGCCCGCGCATCGCCTTGCGCGGGCCAAATGCGGCCCAGGTCGGCCCGATGGCCTTTTGCGCATTGGGCTCACTTTATGCTGACTTTATCTGATTCATTCCAGTTCATGCTAACTTGTAGCAGATTAAATAATCATTGATTTTTGTTTCGTTTTGCAGCGTAGCTGACTTCCAGTTCCGGGCGGAACTGGAGAGGATGATGGGAAGTGAGGTTATCCGTCTGAACGACAAAAACTGGAGCCGTCGATTCACAGAAAGACTGCTCGAGGATTATTACGTAAGTGACGTGTGTGTGTGTGTGTGTGTGTGTGTGTGTGTGTGTGTGTGTGTGTGTGTGTGTGTGTGTGTGTGTGTGTGTGTTTGTGTGTGTGCCGTCGATTCACCGAAAGACTGCTCCAGGATTATTACGTAAGTGACGTGTGTGTGTGTGTGTGTGTGTGTGTGTGTGTGTGTGTGTGTGTGTGTGTGTGTGTGTGTGTGTGTGTGTGTGTGTGTGTGTGACAATGAACATTTTAACCCGTTCACTGCCGAGAAAAAAGTAAACACGATTCGACTACAATAAACACAGATTTTCACGATCCATCACAGTCGCTGGGGCTTAGGAGGATCTATGCCTTGCTGAAATCACTGGATATTCATGTCGCTTTGGCGTTGAGCTTTGTTTATAATGGTTTCAAAAACACAGCTTCCGTCCAAGGGCCGCGAAGGAGTTAAAAATTCACGAACGACTTCCCATCTGTGAAAGGCTTCTGTAATAGCTGTGTACCAGTGGGCTAGGGAAATCACCTTCGTGGTGGACAAAGCCCTAAACGTTTAACGTGTTTTGTGTCCTATCTTTTGCTGTGCGGGTGTCTCCAGGGTGAAATCAGTTACACAGGCCTGACATGTGTATTGATTCCGGTGCATGTAGTAACAATTCCGCAAGAAACAGGTGGTATGAAAAAAGCAAAATTTGGGTAATTTGAGTCGACTTAGTGTGTTCATGTGAGCCTTATAATTATATGGGGCATGTGCACAGTTGTATGCAGGGTTGGAGACGACAGTTTTGTCATGGGGTACTTAGTGCATTACAGTGTTGCGGAAAACACTAACCGACAATTTTTTTTTAAAGAGTTTCTGGAAATGTTTCTCCTGTGATATGTTCACGCCTTACAAAAGAAGTGACTAATGCTGGACAAATAACGTGAACGGTTAGATCCCCTGACCCGTCTCCTAAAATGTACAAGGAAAGGGTCAGACGACCTGTTTGTTTCTCGGTTAGCGCTGAATGATTTTCCTCATGCTCTTGAGTCTCTTTTTTTCTTTTTCTTGGCATAACAGAGGTACGAGGAGGGGCAGGCCCATAGGCGCGCCGAGGAAGAGAAGCTGCGCGTGCACAAGCTGAAGGTACTGGGTCTGATCCGTGAACCCGAAATCTATGACCGCCGCCTCACCGTCTGCCGCTTCAAGAAGAAGGTGAGTCGTCAGTGCCTCAGTTCCCTCCCCAGTAAACAAAAAGTCCTCGAGCCGACGTCGGCCGCAGTGGGCCCGCGCATTGCCGGCGTCGGAGTATTGGCCTTTCCCCAGTGAGGGATGTCCGGAACCTCTGGACACTCGTCCCCAGACCCAAGTCCGTCCGTGCCTCACGCAAGTCAAATGGGAGCTTGTTGTGACTGTGTGACTGTCTATGATGTGTGATCTTTGTGTGTGCGCCTACCCCACCCGTCCATGCGTCTGTCTGTTTATTCTGTCCATCCGTTCGTTCGTCTGTCTATCTGTCTGTCTCAGTGTTTGTCTGTCCGTCAGTCCGTCCGTCCGTCCAGCCAGCCAGCCATGTACCCCCCCCCCCCTCCCGCCAACCCATCCACCACCCATTCATCTTTTCATCCATCTAGCCATCCATCTATCCATCCATCGGTCCGAACATCCACCCGGGTATCCATACATACATCCATATATACATATGTCCATTTATGTCCGCACGTCTGTCCGTCCATCTATTCGTCCATCCATCCGGACTTTTTTTTTTTTTTTTTTTTTTTTTTTTTTTTTTTTTTTTTTACTGAATCGGTTCTTTTTGTTGTTGATCATGTTCGCATTGTACAGGCTTTGCAAACACATTTTGCCCAGGATTCACCGCCGTTCAGTCAGTCATTTATGTCCAATCTTTGGCCCTTCAGAAAACAAGAAAGAAAGACGCACGCTGTAGGAGGAATACAAGGATAAAACATTAACCCTTGGGCTGTCGGTAGCGGTTTTTGTCGCGATGATTCCTGCAGGAATCATCGCGACCAAAATCGCCACCGACAATCAAAGGGTTAATGTTGCTGGTGCTGTTCTGTTTTGATTTGATTTGATTTGATTTGATTTGATTTGATTTGATTTGATTTGATTTGATTTTTGGCTAACGTGCGGAGCAAAAGTGGTTGTCCGTCCGTCGTCCTTTCGCCGTCGCCCGTCGTCCGACGTCCGTGGTAAACTTTACGTTGGCATTTTCTGGGAGACTATTTAAGCCACAGTCTTCAATCTTGGCCCAAGGATACTTTGTGGCAAGACCTTTTCTAAACATACCAAATAAGGTCAGAGTCACAGCGGATCAAGAAATAGGTAAAAAGAAAAAAGCCATCATTTTGACAAAAGATTTTTTCTCAAACAATATTCACAACAAACCCAAACTTGGTACAGAGATACCTGATGATAAGACTTATCAATGCATACTAATTTGGATGTCCACTCGGAGAGGTCGGCAAATGTGTGTAAAATGCCAAACTTTCACAGAATTGTAGTTTTTATCAACATTTTTGCAAACTATTCAATCAAATTTGGCACAAAGGTAGCTGATGATAAGACCTTCCTATGCATACTAATTTAGTTGACCCATCAGAAAGCTCAAGGGTCATGGGATTATCCCAAAATAGCCATATTTTGACAATAATTCTTAAATACTATTTTCACCTTCAGAGCCAAACTTGGTACAGAGATACTTGGTACAGAGACCTGTCTATGCATACTAATTTAGATGACCCCTCGGAAAAGTCAAGAGTCACAAGAGGTCGGTAAATGTGTGAAAAATGTCAATTTCTGTTAGAATTGTAGTTTTTATCAAAGTGTTTGCAAACTTTTCAAGCAAATTTGGCGTAAAGGTTGATGACAGCAAGGAATATATATGCATGCTAATTTAATCGACCCATCGCAAAGGTCAAGGGTCACAGGATTGACAGATGTGTGAAAAATGCCTAAATCGTCGAGAAAACATAGATTTCGCTGGTGCAGAAGCCAGCCTTTTACTTAGGCCACACATTTTGCAAAGGCCACACGTATGTGGATCGGTCATACACGTGACTTTTCCTTTCTTTTAAAGCGCGTTTCTTTCTTTTTTTCTTGTGTGTGTGTGTGTGTGTGTGTGTGTGTGTGTGTGTGTGTGTGTGTGTGTGTGTGTGTGTGTGTGTGTGTGTTTGTGTGTGATTTCTTTGCGTTTTACACGCATGTCAGCCGCTGTTTTGGTGTGGAGTTAGCCACTCAGTCATGTTTGTCCAATGGAGTTCGCGTGAGCCACTCTTGTCATGTTTGTCCAATGGAGTTCGCGTCAGCCACTCTTGTCATGTTTGTCCAATGGAGTTCGCGTCAGCCACGGTCATGTTTGTCCAATGGAGTTTGTGTCAGCCACTCTGTCATGTTTGTCCAATGGAGTTCGCGGCACCAGCTACTCAGTCATCTTTGTCCAGTGGAGTTGGCATCAGCCACTCAGTCATGTTTGTCCAATGGAATTCGCATCAGGCACTCAGTCATGTTTGTCCAATTGAGTTTGTGTCAGCTACTCAGTCATGTTTGTCCAATGGAGTTCGTGTCAGTCACTCTGTCATGTTTGTCCAATGGAGTTCGTGTCAGCCACTCTGTCATTATTTGTCCAATGGAGTTCGTGTCAGCCACTCAGTCATGTTTGTCCAATGGAGTTCGTGTCAGCCACTCAGTCATGTTTGTCCAATCTTTGGTCTGCAGAGGAAAAGCAAGACACCGGATGAAATCCTGGCCATAGCCCAGGAGAAAGCCGAGAGAGAACACAGCCTGTTGCTTCGCCGCCAGACTCTGGAGGAATCCCAGAGAGAGAAGGTGTACCGCACCTCCGTGGGGCCTGTAAGAAATAAATGTGTTTATGCATCAAAACTGTGTAAAGCGACCACCTGTGTAAAGCGACCACTTATGTAAAGCGACCACCGGAGGCTCTGTGGAAATGTGGTCTCTTTAGACAGATTATCACTGCACGCAGGATCATCTTAATTACCCCGTTCAGTGCCAATTGACGCAGGGTTTTTTTGTTTGTTTGTTGTTGTTGGGGTTTTTATAAGCCTTTTTAGGACAGGTTGCGGTTGGGCGAATTTAATAGCAAGTAACAAGATAACAATTACGTCATGTCTATTTACGCTAACCTCGCTGCTGAACGTACTTTTGGCGCGAAGCCATACATATATGTAGGGCCTATGTATTTGTGTGCATATGTATGTAAACAAGAGAATCTCCGATATTTCTGTACACACAAGCTTGAAACTTGGCGAATTACTTTCTTAAGTGAGCCTCCGAGCATATTGTAATTGAATGTCTCATTAAAGACATAAACAAGGAAGTCGGTTGACCCAGATTACAGTCTGTGATTTTTGTCATATTTCTTTGAACTTTTGCATATAGCTAGTTTGAAGAAAGACATTGGATGAGTTCGTTAGCCAGCTTTGTATCCTTTCAACTTCTTTAGTAAAAATTAATTCTTTTCAGAAAATAATTAAAACAGTTTAAAAAAAAAAAACTTGACTTCGAGAGAAAGTCATCCCAAGTTTTAAAGCGAAAGCAAATCTCATATCACGTTAAATAGAAAATTACGTAAAAACAAAAAAATACGTCATGACAAATGACGTTTGACAAACGAATGACGCATATGCACTGCGCGCACCCCTTATAGAGTTCACTATGATGCATTGACACATCTGCAAGGCTTTTTCAAAAGGAGATATTTCAACATCAGAATCAAGTCAAAGACAGAAGGTAGAGACCCTTGGCAGCGAAGACAGCTCTCATATCGAAGGGATTTTGTGGGTTATGGTTCATCCCATCTTGTTTCAATCTTCGTTAATTCAACACCAAGCTGTCCGAGGAATATGGATTCAAAAGTGGTGTCAGCAAGAGGTATAGGTCCTCATGAGCCCCCGCATATATACCTCTTGCAGTTCGGTGGCGTTCAAAGTTTCTCGACACTGAACGTGTTCATAGGAAAGAAGACCACGGCAGCGATACTAGGTGGCCGTCTCGTACAGGTGGCTGCGTTTGGGCTCACTTGCCACAGCAGAAGTGAGTCTATGTAATCGGCCTCTTTCGTCTATCTGCGGGGACTCACGAAGGTCAGTGTCTCTTGGTAATCACATTTATGTCTGTGTACCTCAGACAGACGGGGTTAGTGTATATGCGATGCTTTCCAGAATATTTCGACGGGAATGTCAAAGAAATGCCAGCCGTGTACGGATCACGGCCATAGGAGATTTCAGCAAGAAGCAGAAAACAGCATGAGCCACTTTTTTGTGTGTGTTTCTCTGTGTGTGTGTGTAATAATAATAATAATAATAATAATAATAATAATAATAATAATAATAATAATAAATTTATTTCAGTTTTTGCAGGCCATCAGGCCCATATGAACACAAAATACAATTTACAACCAGAAAATACAGGAAGGTGGTTGTAAAACACACTCATATAGCATTACATCAGCGCACATAAATAAACAAAAAACAAGAAAAGTTCAAAGCAAATCCCTCTAATTCCTTAATTTAAGGCAACCTGAAATATACATAGCAACTTTAAAGACCAGTTTATCATGTAGGTTTCCACACAGCAGCTGAACTTTAAGATCGGATGGGAATCTGTAGTAAAACAGTGGAATGTACTTTTTACGTAAAGGGGCATATTTTGGACACTCGAACAGAAAATGACACAAATCTTCAGCCTTATGCCAATCACATGAATTACATTCTGGATTAGTGATGGGTTTTCCAAATCTGGATACTCCGTTTAAAGGTAAACGGTTACATCTAAGTAAACATATTGCCCGCCTGAGTTCACAAGAGTTCAGCTGCCCTATGTAACTGGCTCTAATTATTTCTGGGTGGTAATGGCAGTATTCTGTGTTTGAGGTAAGGGATGCATGCCAGTCCTGTCGGAAACAATCAATCAGCCGATCTTTGAATATCTGAATGAACAGAGGAGTGTTTCCAACTGACTGCATTTCCCATACATACCCAAACCCGTACATACACAATAGAGTCTTTATTTGAGTAGCCCAGTTCGATCTACCCGAAGTATCATGCATATATAACATCGTGTAACACTGTCTTGGGTATCTGTTTTCTGACATGGTAAGAAGTCTGCACCAGTACTTCACCATTCGAACATAGGCATCAATATACATAGGGAATCTTCCACACTCACCCAGCGCAATATTGTTTTTTACATCTCTTCCAACACCGAGGACCATTTTACAAACCTTTATATGAACCTGCTCAATTACATCATGTCTCTGGAAACCCCAGACCTCTGACCCGTATAGCACAATGGGTTTAATCTTGACATCAAAAATGTGAAAAACAGTGTCAGCTGGCAAGTTTTGTAATTTGAAGTATAGTCTTTTGATGCCTGCAACTGCTCTCCTGGCTTTTCCAGCTAAGTTTTCTACACATCTAGCCCAGTTCAGAGTAGAGGAAAATATCACACCAAGGTAAGTATAACTAGACTCGACTTGAATCTGCTTGTCAGCATAAAACCATTTTTCACAATTTTTCACAAAACCTCCATTTTTGAAGACCACCACTTTTGTCTTGTCCATGTTCACAGTGAGACCCCATTTTTTACAGTATTTTTCTAAACAATTAATTTTCTTTTGGAGATCTGCTACAGAGTCAAGTGTGTGTGTGTGTGTGTGTGTGTGTGTGTGTGTGTGTGTGTGTGTGTGTGTGTGTGTGTGTGTGTGTGTGTGTGTGTGTGTGTGTGTGTGTGTGTGTGTGTGTGCGTGCGTGTGTGTGTGTGGTGTGTGTGTGTGTGTGTTTTGTTTTGTTTTGTTTTGTTGTTGTTGTTTTTTGGGGCGGGGGGGGGGGGGGGTTGGCGGGGTGGGGGTGGGGGGGGGATCCTCTGTGTCGTTATGTTCCCGGTAGAGGAGGGGTTAACGTGTTTGTTATTGACTGCATTATGCTGTTTGCCAGATTTCGAAAAGACAGCATTGTTATACGGGCTCGCGTGTGTAGATTCCTGCAATACAACCTTCGACTTCATTATTGTGTTGACCTTGTACGTTGGACCTTGTGGCTAGTGCCATTAACCCTTTGGCTGTCGGCGGCACATTTGGTCGCGGTGATTCCGTCAGAAATCACTGCGATCAATAGCGCCACCGACAGCCAGAGGGTTAGGCCCAAAATCACAGACCAACACACAAATAATAAATGCTTTGATATATGCACATGCCCAGAGATGGAGTGCAGGTGGTGTCCAAAAAAGTGTTTATTGTATGATATAGTCTAGTCTAGCCTAGCCTAGTCTAGTATAGTATAGTATAGTATAGTATAGTATAGTATAGTATAGTATAGTATAGTATAGTATAGTAAACAGTGCAGTGCAGTGCAGTGCATTGCGTTGCATTGCGTTGTGTTGCTTTGCGTTGCGTTGCGTTACATCGTATTGTAGTCTATTGTGCTGTAGTCTATTGCATTGCAGTCTATATTGTAGTCTGTTGTTTTGTATTGCAATGCGTCTCACCGAGTTGCACATGTCCGTCTATATCAAGATATGCGCGGCCGACTTCATCCCGAGGTTCTTTGCTTACTGGGCCCATGCTTACGTGTGCTGGCCTGCTGTGTTGTCTTAGTCATTGACTTCACAGACTTCACAGCACTTTGTTCAATGCATAGGTACGTTTTCCTAAAGTACAAACGTGTCATGTTTTTTTGTTTTGTTTTGTTTGGGTTTTTTTGTCAGAATATCGAAGATTCAATCCGATCCAGTTTCCAGGAGGACAGCGAAGAAGGCGGCGACCCGTTTCTTTCGGTAATCTCTCTCTCTCTCTCTCTCTCTCTCTCTCTCTCTCTCTCTCTCTCTCTCTCTCTCTCTCTCTCTCTCTCTCTCTCTCTCTCTCTCTCTCTCTCTCTCTGTCTCTCTCTCTCTCTCTCTCTCATTATTATTATTATTATTATTATTATTATTATTATGTTTATTATGTTTATTATTATCTCTTCTTTTTATTTTATTTATTCGTCATGTTAACGTTTCTGCTGTTATATTTATTTAAAATGTTATTAAGGACAGACATGTAAAAAGGCCTGCGTGCCTACTGTCTTCATCCTTAGAAAATAAAGTTTCAATTCAATTCAATTCAATTCAATTCATCTCTCTCTCTCTCTCTCTCTCTCTCTCTCTCTCTCTCTCTCTCTCTCTCTCTCTCTCTCTCTCTCTCTCTCTCTCTCTCTCTCTCTCTCTCTCTCTCTCTCTCGCACACACACACACGCACGCACACACGCACGCACACACACACACACACACACACACACACACACACACACACACACACACACACACACACATACACATCATTATCATCGTCTGTAGCAGCAGCATCTTATATTATCAGCATTGTCATTATCATCATCTACTTCAAGACCATCATACTCGCCACCACCACTACCACAATTATCCTCACCACCACCGCCATCTCTACCACCATCGTCGTCACCACAACTACCAGCACTATCACCATCATCACCACCACCACCACCATTATCATTATGATCAGCAGCAAACATTTCTTCTATCGTCAACATCATCACCGTCTTCGTCGCCATCACCACCAACCACCACCAATACCACCACCACCACCACCATCATCCTCATCATCATTTTGTGTTGTTAATCATTGACGGTTTTTCTTCAGCGGTCTGCGCTGTCCTTTGAAGAGAGGCGACAGAAATCGACCCAGAAGCGCTTGAGCAAGAACCTTCCAGACGACGTCAAACGGATCTATGACGAAGAGGTGACCTTGCTTTTCCTTGCCGTACCCACTGCGGGCGTTCTTCCCTGATAGGCCCACTCGGGGAGCACGCCACAAGTACACTTCTATTCAAATGAGATGCTACGCATCTCATTTTGAATAGAAGTGTACTCGTGGCGTACTCCCCGAGTGAGTGTGTCTGAGATGAAATGAGATGCTTAGTAACTTTTTTGAAAAGAAGTGTACTTGTGACGTACTCCCCGAGTGGGTCTGTCTGAGATGATATGAGATGCCTGGCACCTCATTGGAATAGAAGTGTACTTGTGGCGTACTCCCCTAGTGAGAGTATCTGAGATGAAATGAGATGCTTAGCGTCTTTTCTGAATAGAAGTGTATACTTATGGCGCACTCATCGAGTGGGTCTGAGATGATATGAGATGCCTAGCGTCTCATTGGAATAGTATTTGTGATGTATTCTTCTTGTAGGTCTTTCTTGGGAGTACTTAAGCAGTCGGTACAGGTTACTGCAAAGAAGAACTCAACGAAGAAAGAAACATGCCTAGAAAAGACGGTTTCAACACAGTTTATTAATATTTCGAGTAAAACCCTTTTTCAGAATGGACAAACAAACGAGTATGATATTCGCTGATTTATCTTGTCAGCGTGAAGAAGCTAAGACTTAGCTTTTTTTAGATAAAAACAAAAATAAAATAAAAACACCTGTGGGTCCCCTGACCTTTTTTCTACCCCAAGTTCACTGACAGATCAACGACTGCAAAACGACCCTAATATATAGCACCTGGTATGTACCCAGTACGAGCCGTCTTCGGTGAAGCACTTCTTGACATCATGTGCTGACCTAATCGATATCAGGCGAAAACACTATACAGCAGACTCTTTGAAGATTTTGTTTTGGGACGTTCCCCCTGACAGAATCTTCATCTTCAGTTCTAAAGGAAGTACAAAATTTAAGTCTCTGTAGTCTGCGTAATTCTGACTGCTCTTATGAACTTCCAAAGTCTGTAGACATGTACGATTGATCTGTGTGACGTTTTAGCTAAGATTATTTTTCAACTGTATTGACATCATGTTTTAAGACCTTTCTCTTCATCTGGCTGACCAGACTTTTACCCTTCCCGCCGTGAGATGGCTTTAGTCGCCTGCTCGGCGTTAAACCCCAACAACTAACTAACTAACCAGTACGCAAAAGGCTATCGGGCCGAAGTAGTATGGGACGCAGTGGGCCCGCGCTCATCCGTGCGCGGGCCCAATGCGGCCGACATCGGCCCTTGAGTATCGTGTCAGTACGGTCGGTGTAACGTAGCAATATACATAGCAAGGGAAGCGACTCCGCGCTCTACGAATATTAAATCAAACAGTTATAACCCCTGCGCCCTCCTTACGACACTTAAAAGCGTCAGTCAGTTTTGCTCCATGACAGGTGAATTCGCTAATACGACGGGTTATTAATGTTGTCGTGTGTCAATTAAAACTTGGCTGCCCTTCTTTTCACAATTCTTGTGAGCAGGCACACATTCCAGAGGTTTTCCACCACCAAACTTGTGAGCGTAACACTAACACTGAGAGGGTGTAACGGCCCCGCACGGTACGAACTTGCAGAAGAGCAGAAAGTCTTTTTATAACATTCAGACTTCATAATTTAGGATAGCCCTTTCGTCCAGCTTTATTGTAAGACTTACTAAAAAAAAAACAGTTATAAAGGAGATATTACAATATATTAACTCTTTGGTGCCTGGTGGTTTAATTGCCGGCCCACGGAGAACGGTCGCACACGCGTGCATGAACGTCTTGTACTTCATTTTGAGTAAACAATCCAGACCAAAAAGGTGACTGCCAAGCGTGTAATATGCAAAGAAGTACCCAACGGAGAAAGAAACACGCTTAGAAAAGACGGGTACAACACAATTTTGAGTGTTCTCCGGCCGCTGGCGATTTTAGGTACCGTAAGGAAAACCGTCACCTCGTTGTTTGGGTCGCAGCGACATACACATACTTTCTACATCGTTCTTTGCAATTTTCTTCTTTTCAAGTATTGTTCCAAAATGCGTCATCTCTACTCGTGGCCGCCCGCAGTGACGTGAAACTCAAAACAACTTTCACGCCGCAGCGTGAAAAGTCACGAAATGAAAGAGAGGCTTCCTATTGAATATTCCAGAGAATTGCGAATGGCCGTCTTGTGCTTTAACGCTTTGCCTGTCAGCACTAAATGACTCCCATTCTATGGACTGGAAATCATTTAATTCTGGAAAACGAAGGGTTTCACTGAGTGTTCTTTGTGGGCTGGCGATTAGTTGCCATAAAGACCGGCAGGCGATCTCTTTTAACCCAGTTTAACCCCACGGCTGCATTTCCCAAATTTGGAAGTGTTACCTAACGACCACGTGCCAGTTGCAGAAGGCGTTATGAATTATCATGGTGAATCCTTCTTGTGTTCAATAGAGCGTTGGGGCTAAATGAGTTAACTGTTTGTTTGAACGTTTGACCCATGTTCATTGCATCTGGGACACACATTATCATGTGCTTAAGTCTTAGCCGTGTGAAATCAGTGAAGTTGGTTTGTATAAAACTCGTTCTTTTCCTTTTTTTCCCAGTCGGTTGCAGGGCTGTACAATATGGCGGAGAAATTGGTCTACTTCCGGTAACAGCAAAAGGAAGCAACTCATGTTCACTTCGTACATCGTCCCTTTACGTTTCAGCGTTTTACCGTAATGGAGATGAATAGATCATGTTGGCTAAAGGGTTCTACCTGATTATTTTGGCGTTGCCAACATTGGCAACGCCCAAATAATCAAGCAGAACTCTTCAGCCGACATGATCAGAGTCCCCGCGTCGCTCGGTATTGCTCTAGGGTGGATAGCAAAGACTGACAACGGCTCGAAGATATTTCGCTCACTGGAAATAGTTTCCACTGTTTGTTTGTTTGTCTTTTCCAAGTCCGTGTTGCAGCCAGAGAGCTAACACCTTGGCTGTCGATAGCGCTTTCTGTAGGAATCATCGCGACAAAAAGCGCTACCGATAGCTCAAGGGTTAGCTTAGCAAACTCTTGCTTCTTATCACAGGCATGGGATGATCGTTGATGATTGGTCACCGTAGTAGTAAACAGCACCAGGGTAGGTCACGTCTGAGAATCCAGCATGCAGACGAAGCGCGTTATTTAGATTTTCCTGCACAAATCTAAACACTGAAATTCTACTTCTAACATTGCCAGAACAAATTGTGTTCGATCTTCATCAGCCGTCTTCTCAACCATCGTTTAAAAATAAAAATTAAAAAAAATAAAAAAAATAACAAAACCAATGTTTTCCACCCTAGAGTCGAGTCAAGGGGTCTATCTTGTGTTTACCTGTCCCACTTTCGATCTCACCCCCATCGTGCCCGCAACAGGGTGCATGGCCCGTGAGAACGACATGAATGCTGCCATGTTGGAAAAAAAAAAATTCAGTGCAGCCGTATTAAAAACGAAGAGTGTTGGGCAAATTCCTTCTGCTGCGCTCAGGGGCAATTCCACCCCTTGTGCGCGCGATGGGGTGAGATGGGACAGGTAAACACTCGACTTTGGGTTGTAAAACATGTGGGATTTTTGTTACGATGGCTAAATAATAGCTGACGAGAATGCAAAACAATGTCCTTGGACTCTTAGAAGTAGGATTTCAGTGTGTTTTGTGTAGATAACGTTACTCGACTGCGACATAGTTTGGTGCTATTGGCTCTTACCCTCGTTAAGTCATTCGAAACGAACAGCACCCGGATACGCGGCTAAAGCCGCGTATCCGGATGCCGTTCGTCTCGAATGAGTTAAGAAGTGACCAGCTACGCAACATCATCCAACGCCTGCGCTTCCTATGACTGCGGATTAAAACGTGCGCCTAGTCTGAAAAAGAAGTTCTGGCCTATGTTACAAAAAGTAAGTTAAACTTTCGTGTTTAGACCAGGAGGGCGATTTCATTCTGCTGTCTTCCATTGGAAACCTGGAGTAGTTCTGCTCCATTCATTTCTACAAGATGTTCACAGAGTGGGGTCGCCCTCTACACACTGCATGCTGCGAAAATGGACTGCCTTGATAGCGTTGGGGTTGCGCCTATAAAATCGCTAGACCCATGACTTCGAGAGGCTGGAGCCCAGCCAGCGAAAGATCCTTGGGCCATTGTCAGCCTTACAGACGATATCCGGGAATCAGAGATGGGTCGAAAACTGCAAAGTCCTTTTGACGCAAACAGTGGATTGAAGGTCCGGACAAGCATGCGATATATCGCATGTTTGTCTGGGCTTTTAGCACCAACGCCCTACAGGAGGAGGAGATGGAGTGACTATGATAATTCAAGGGTAGTGCCAGATTAGCTTGGCGCCTTCAGGCGCCAAGCTAATCTGGCACTACCCTTGAATTATCATGGTCAATTCATCTCCTGCAACTGGGTACACGGTCGTTAAGAAACACTTTTGAAATATGGGAAAATGCGCCAGTGGGGTCAAATGGGTTAAACCACTGTTTGCGTGAAAAGACGCGCGGTTTCTGACGTACTTCCGGTTTCCGAACAACGTCCGTTTGTCCCGAATGTGGCTGTCGTGAGCCGTCCAAGTATGCGAAATGTCCTCAGGCCCTCATCGGCCTCAATTGTACCCGCTGACAGCCGCTCGCGGGCCAGCTACAGCTGAGGTCTGCGTTACCCTACGCTTGGCCCTTCTTTTTTTTTCGCTCAATCTATTTCACCGAGTTGGCATTTGCAATCGAAATATACTGATGAGCCTCAGAAATGCGACATTTTTGGAATCATCGGAAATACTAACATGTTTCCAATGATTACAAAAATGACGCATTTCTGTGGCTCGTCGGTATACCTTTTTTTTTTTAATTTGAGAGATATTGACTATCTGCAATCAGACCTTTTGCTACAACTGTACTGATCAACAAAAGAAACGAGAAGTAGCTCCTTCAAAACACATTTAATCCAACATTTGAAAGTCGATTTCGGACAAACCATACAACGGATGTTTTCGACATTTTAGGAATGAATTCATGGACACCAGCGTAATCAGCGTGAAAGTTTATTCTGTATATGGAGCAAGCATGGCACAGCACAAAGTCAATATGGCGTGTGACCCCCATTGGCGTAGATGACGGATTGGCAGCGTGGGCGCATAGAGCATCAGGCGGTTGACAGTTGCCCTGGGGATGTTGTTCCAGGCCTGGACAATGGTATTCTCCAGTTCTGCGGCTGTCGTTGTTCTGGGGCGTACAGCGCTGACCTCCCTTTGCAGTTGGTTCCAGAGATGTTCGATGGGATTGAGGTACGGGCTGAGGGCAGGCCAGGTCCAGTCGACATGAGCCTGTGACCACTGTAGGCGTGCATGGCGATGACGGTCAGTAAGAACAGGTCCACGGGCTGGACGGCGATTGTGCAGATGATGCTCCTCTAGCCGTCGCCGCACTGTCTGGCCACTGATGGGTGCCTGGTGGTTGCCGATAACTTCTCTTGCTGTTTCCTCGGCTGGCTGAAAGCGAGTTCGCACGTGAGCCCGGAAAATGGGGCGGTCTTGCTGTGGAGTTGTCACACGTGGTCCTCCGCTTCGGGGAGCGTCAGCAGAAGACCCGTTGGCATGATAGCGTTGCTGCAGCCCGTAAATGGTCGAAATGGGACATCTAAAGGCCACTGCCACAGCTTGTGGATCTTCTCCCGCTTCCAAACGCCCAAGAGCTCGTTCTCGTTGGGGAGCACTAAGTCTTGGCATGGTTGATGTGGCAACGGCAAAAGTGATAGAAGGCGTAACACTGCTGATATTTTATTGCCTTGTATTGCTGAACACAGTTCATGACCCATCATCACTCTGCAGTGTATGCACGTGCGTGGAAAGCATACGCCGTGCGTCCCAACCAACACGGGTGCCTCGTGCACAGGGAGGGTAACACGGTTACTACAGTACGGCGACTGCATGCTTACATGTTGTTGCTCGTACACTGGCTATCAAAAATAATGTAACATGTATTTTCGTGGATTTATCGTACAAATACAACATACACTCGAATTTCGCGTTTCTTTTGTTGATCAGTATATATACACGTTGAGTGCTCTTCGTGCAAAGTGTTCTTATTATTCTGTAGTAACATTATGCAACATTGAGTTGTTACTTTTTGAATTGTATGTGCATCACATTATAAATATGGCCTTGCTTTGTGACTTCTTCTCAAATAAAATGACCAAACTCTGCATATCTGTGTACAAACACATTTTTGGCTCACGTACGAAGCAAAAGTGAGTCTATGTTCTGGGCCAGTGGTCATCCGCCCATCGTCCGTCGTCCGTCCGCCGTCGTCCGTAGTAAACTTTAACGTTGGCGTTTTCTCGGAGACTATTCAAGCCGCAGTCTTCAAACGTGGCCCAAGGACACTTTGGGGCAAGACCTTTCAAAATATACCAATTTGAGTGACCTCCCTTAAAAGTCAAGGTCACAAGGGATCAGGAAATAGTTCAAATTTTGTCATATTTTGACTTCTGTTTTTTCTCAAACACTGTTCACAATTTGAAACCCAAACTTCCTACAAAGATACCTGATGGTAAGACCTTTCTATACATACTGATTTGGTTGACCCATCGAAAATGTAAAGGGTCACAGGAGATCAGGAAATATGTATAAAATAAATAGCCATATTTTGACAAAATATGTTTTTTTCTCAAATACTATTCAAAACTTCAAACCCTAACTTGGTACAGAGATACCTAATAGTAAGACCTTCCTATGCATACTAGTTTGGATGACCCCTAGGAAGGGCCAAGGGTCATATGAGATCAGGAAATGGGTCACAAATTGCCATTTTCTTACCCAAAAAGAAAATGTTATTTTCTCAAATACTATTTTTAACTTCCATCCCAAACCTGGTACAGTTGATACCTGATGGTACGACCTTCCTATTGATGCTAACTTGGATGACGTATTGGGAAAGGTCACTAGAGATCAGTAAATGATGTGGAAAATGTCTATTTTTTGTAGAATTTTTGTTTTTATAAGGATTTTTGCAAAACTTTTCCACCAAATTTGTCAGCAAGGTAGCTGTTGATAAGATCTTTCTATGTATACTAGTTTGGTTCACTACCGGTACTTAAAAAAATCAAGGGTCATGGGAGGTTGACAAACGTGAAAAATGCGCAAACTTTGAGAAAACATGGACTTTACCATGCCAACCCTTTCCTTATGTTATGTTAGAACACTTGAACACTTGCTTATTTCAGTGACCTGTTGGAAGGTTTATGTCAAAGAGGTAATTATTTTTTTGGATCGGTCATGCACGTGAGCCTTGAGGGCTTGTTGAAAATAAAATTATTTAGTGTTTACGAAGCTGATTGATTATCATGAATTGTGTTTGTTTGTTTGTTTGTTTGTTTGTTTGTTTGTTTGTTTGTTTGTTTGTTTGGTTGTTCGTTTGGTTGTGTGTGTTTGGGTTTTTTGTTTGCTAGTTTGTTTGTTTTGGATGAGGGGTTTTACTGTCTGCGACACACACACAAAAATGATTGATTAATCCTTTGACTGAAGGGAATGCGAGTACAGTCGAGGTGATTCCATAGCAATCACCTCGACTAAAGGCGGTATCGGCAGTCAAAGGGTTAAAGGGGAAAGGTTTCACAATTAGGCGTTGAATCGTCTGTGTTGGGTTACTTCGAGGGTTACATCGTGGTATTGTAGTCCGATGACGATGATTATCAGACCGACGCGCCGAATGGGATGTATATGATCGTCTTGTTCTTTACTTGCGTATTATTCTGAGGGCTGGCGATTGGGTGCCTGATAGGCGGGGACAGGGGATCTAACTGTATGTCCAGCGCTGAGTAATTATCCTTGGTATACTTACTGTAGGATACGGATTGACCATGATAATTCAGCTGTAGTGTCAGATGTGCTTAGGAGCCTTCAGCGCCTGCTTTATTGTAAAATTGATCACGAGATGTCTATTTGTGAGGCCAGCCATATTTTATAATTGTTCACAAGGTGTTTATTTGTGAGGGGAAAGTGCCAGCTTTGTTGTAAAATTGTTCACGAGTAGTTCATTTGTGAGGAAGAAACGAGAACGTGATTAGAAAATTGTGTGCGAGGAAATTTGTTTGGTGGCAGTAATGCGAGCTTTATTGGCAATTGTTTACTAGTTGTTTATTTGCGATGAAATGAGAGCTTTATGGGGCAATTGTTTACAAGATTTTTATTTGGAGGAAGAAATGACAACTTTATTAGAAATTGCTAGCACAATGTTTATTTGGGGGGAAGAAATGAAAGTTTTATTGGGAAATTGTTTCGCTTACAGATCATTTAATGGGATAAATGTGTGCTTTATTAGATACTGTTAACAAGAAGCTTATTTGTGAAGAAGAATTAATGAGACCATTTTTTTTTTTTTTTTTTTTTTTTTTGGGGGGGGGAGGGGAATTGTTCACAAGAATTTTATTTGTGATGGGGAGGGGGGGGGAGTTGTTGTAAACTGTTCAGAAGGTGCTTGTTTATGAGGAAGGAAAGCGATCTTTATTGAGAATATTGTTCACAAAAGTGTATATTTGTGAACAAAAATATGCCAGCTTTGTTGGAAATTGTTCATGGTAAGTTTATTTGGTGGGAGAATGCGCGTCCCCCCACCAAATAAACGTTCTGTGAACAATTTTCCCATAAGAGATAACTCACTCGAACCTTTTTTTTAAAGTTGACTACTAGAGGTGCTTCGGTCAGGATTGGTATTCAAAAATAAGTAATAGTCAGTGGTATGCTGTATTTAGAATCTTTAAGACGAGATGGGAGCTTGAAATGTACTTTTAAGAATTAACTATTAAGATATTCTATTAAGCTACCATATAACTCACCTGATGATTTGTCATGTCATGTGTTTCGACTAACTCATGCAGCCCGACGGCCGTATTTCCCAAATTTTGGAGGCGTCATCTAATGACTATGCGCCAGTTGCAGGAGATGGATCGACCATGATAATTCAAGGGCAGTGCCAGATTAGCTTGGCGCCGACAGGCGCCAAGCTAATCTGGCACTACCCTTGAATTATCATGGTCGACCCATCTCCAAAGTGTAGTGCGTCAGGGCTGAATGGGTTAGAGCGTATGACACCGGGCGTAATCATGTGAATGAACGTGATGTGACTATACAGCTATACACGGCTATGACTCGATACATCGCCGTCGTCGGCCGGGGTCCACAAAATGGGACCACGATATATCCGTCCGCTGGATATATCGGGCCAATAATGGGGGGAGAGGGGGGAGGGGAGAATCGCGGCACCGGTGTGCGTAGGCATTACCTATCGCCTGTGCGTTCTTTCTTTCAAAGCCGAGTACACTCAGAAACACGTACATGTCAATGAGTCAGTGAGGCGCCTTATCAAGAAAACACGGATACCCCCATGAAATCACGCTTACACATGACAATACACAACAAGTTCTAACTACACTTGGTGTAGCTAGTACAATACACCACTTTTTAACTCATTCAGCCCGACGGCCGTATTTCCCAAATTTGGGAGGTGTCATCTAATGACTATAGTGCACTAGTTGCAGATGGCTCGACCATGATAATTTAAGGGCAGTGCCAGATTAGCTCGGCGCCGACAGGCGCCAAGCTAATCTGGCACTACCCTTGAATTATTATGGTCGAGCCATCTCCTGATTTAGTGCGTCAGGGCTGAATGGGTTAATGAATAGTTTTACGGCCTTACTCTGCTTTGTTTTTAAATGTTTGCATGCATGCATTTTAAGATTTAATCAGACATCCTGTAACTTAGGTAATATTATGCCTGATTGTATAACCTTTAACCCATTTATCCCCACGCCGTATTTTCCAAATTTTGGAGGTGTCATCTAATGACTGTAAACACTGCAGAAGATGGATTGACCTTGATAATGTAAGGGTACGTTTATTTGGT
>BTPG01000004.1:195924560-195974560 GCA_036245525.1 Semisulcospira habei | reverse complement strand
GCAACAACAGAACACAATACGAAGCTGGCAAAATTGTTGAATGTGCAAACATGCACTTCAAACCTTTCAGTAAAATCATGAGTCTGTCATCTGGATACTTAGAGTTAGACAAACTTGTCAAATTGGAGGGCGGATCGTGTTATTATGCTTGTGGCACACTCACATTTAGAAAAAAACTAATAAAATAAAATAAAATAAATAAAATAAAATAAAATAAATAATAAATAAATAAATTACATTAAAAAAAAACCTAAATACCCCAAAAATACGAATAATAAATAAATAAATAATTCTTAAATACATAAATAATATTGTTTTCACATTCATATTTTTTATAAATACCAAATTTTAAATAATAAATTATAAATATGTAATTTTTAAATCAATTTTTTTATTTACAAAATTTAATAAATAAATAGATTCTTCTTTGTTTTTTAATCAGTCAAATTTTAAAACACGGATAGGTGGTGGGACGAACATCGGGGCCGGGGGAGAGGGACATCGTTCTGATTTCTTTAGCGCGACTACTCCAGGCCAAAAGCACACAGTGGGCATCCTCTGCAGTCCCATTTGTTAAAATGCCCTAGCCTTAGTCTGTCCCAGTCATCCCCTAATTTTTCAATCCCCTAAACAACACTACCGCCCACTTGCTGCACATTTGCCATGCACAAAATCCAAAAAAAATAAGGACACCACCAGTCTCATTTCCTGGCTATCAACATGATTTTGTACCAACCCTACATCTAAGCGCAGCCAAAACTGGTACATACCTCAAATCACCATCCGCTTGGCAACTCAAACTAGAACAAAAAGAGCCTGCGGTCCTCTAGTTAAGCCAAGGCTGGTATGAATCAAAGCACCAAACATGTCTCTACTCATCTATCAAGAGATTTTAACTCTTTCGAGACGTGCCGCATCTGGATTCGCGGCTTTACGCCGCGAATCCGGATGCAGCACGTCTCGAAAGAGTTAAGCAAATTACAGCATGCTGCCTCTGTACAAAATACCTAAGAAGGCATTTTTTTTTTTAAAACACCGGTCCTCTTACTGCCTCACCAGGGCCGGATCACTTACATGTTTGGGGGGGGGGGGCAAAACAATTTTGGACAAATTAACCACCTGAAACAGACACCTAAAGCAGAGTTTTGACTGTTTTGAGTATGGCTTTATTTTGTTTGTTTTTTTCACCAAGGTGAGCAAAGATCATCCTTCAGTGTATCAAAGTTTTATGTTGTAGTTTTTAGGGGGAAAGGGGGCATGCCCCCCCCCCCACCCCTGGATCCGGCCCTGCTCACATACCTCATTTGAATATGTAACATGACCTCCAGGCAGTAAAGGGTTAATAGTTCGCCATATCTTCTACATAATGTTCTTATTGCATCTTAAAATAAGGCTGGACAAAAGGATAACCTAAATTGTGAAGTCTGAATGTCGAAAAATGAAAAACGTTTGGTTATTCTTCCCCTTTGTACTCAGGAGAGTTCCTACCGTTAAGCTCACAAGACAGCTTCTGGTATGTGCGCCCACCCACACGGACTGTGAATAGAAGGGTAAGCCTTCGCTGAGACAAGACAACATTGGCGGGTTGCTAGCTTGTACGTCGCCTCCCAGTGCGCAAAAGCTCATCGGGGCGACGTAGGCCGTCGTTAGCCCGCGCACGGCCGTGCGCGGGCCAACGGCGGCCGGCGTCGTCCCGATGAATTTTTGCGCACTGGGTTGGTACTCTGAACACGGTGCCGGGCCAGGCCAGGCCTGACACATAAATTGACTCGTCGATCTGCGCCTTGCTTCTTGTCAAGTCGGCATTGTCACCTAGACTAGGCGGTGACGGGGGTAGTGGTGCTGTCTCGCCAGCTGCCGGATTGCCCCGCCGTTCGCTAAGTGGAACCCGGTGGTGATAGTGGAGGTCGGGAGCGCCTTGCTGTTCTTTCTCTCCTGCCTTATAACTTGGCTGCAGGTTGGGGGTGGCTCGCCATATTATAGTCCTCAGCCTGCTGCTGGTTTGGTGTCCCACTTGTTCGTCTTTAAATCCCTTCCCCCTCCCCCCTCCCTCCCCCCCCCCCCCAATGTACGTACGCCGTACTACGTACATAGATCCTCATGAGCCCCCGCAGTCGCGGGGGCTCATGAGGATCTATGTTTCTTGCAGTTGGAACTCAGTGTAGCACGTAGCAGTGCATGGGACCGTTCGCTGAAAGTACTCAGCACGAAATGATGACGGCGATGATGGTAGATGTGACACATTTTATAATGCATAGCATTTATATGGCGCATTTCTCATATTTATAATATAACTCAATGCGCAGAATGTAGCCGCGAACTGAACCCAACAAGCACGCTCACGTGAATCACACGCATTCACTCACACACTGTACGTAAACACAGAACATTCACGTGGTGCTAAGGGCAAGCTCAAGCGAGCTACACGGTATTTGGAAATCGTTTTGTATTTGAAATTTTATTAAGTTGGCTGAAACGGATACCAAAGTGGTTATACGCTCCACGAACCTGAAACATCGGCGTGGGTGTGTCTTTAAATTTTGTCCTCCTTTCTGTCATGTGCCCTAGACGACCCAGAAACCTGAAACACTGGAATCAATTCTCCTGCTGTGCCACGGATGCTCATGGTGTAGACTTCGGCGTTTTTTCAACCCTTCACTACCAGTGGTCGAAAACTGTGTTCAATTGAGAAAGACCTCCTTGCGTCTAAGGAGCATGATGTGTGGTCAGCAAGAGACATAGATCCTCATGATCCACCGCGTTTGCCTGGGCTCATAATAATAATAATAATAATAATAATAATAATAATAATAATAATAATAATAATAATAATAATAATAATAATAAATGGTATTTATATGGCGCATTTCTCATACTTATAATATAACTCAATGCGCATTATCTATGCCTCTAACATGGGAAACGTGTGAACTTTTTTTCATTTTTCGGCAGTGAAATTAATTCGTTAATATGTTATTTTGTTTTTGTGCCCAGTATTTTTGCACCAAAACTGAGTTTGCCAGACATCAGTTGTTGCACTCGTCTCGCAGGAATAGAACACTGAGTGCGATAATCAATGCGTCCCCGAATCTTGCGCAGAATTTAACCCTTTCCCCGCCACTGGACGCAGGTTGTGTTATGAAATCTTTGTTAACTGGACGCCAAAGGATTTGATCTGTCCAAGGAACATGAATACAAAGTTGAGTCAGCAAGATGCAAAGAACCTCATGAGCTCCCGCATTTGCGGGAGCTCATGATGTTCTTTCCCTCTTGCAGTTGGGTGGTGTTTGAACTTTTTCAAACAGTGAAGGGTGGGATTAAGAATGACAGGAGCGAACACTGCCATGTGAGCACTGCTCACTACAGTGACTATAATTAGCCATGAAGAGAGCGGCTGGCTGCTGCTTCTCGCTTGATTATCGAACGTTGTCAGCCTACAACGAGATGCTAATATCCTGCAGTGGCACCGCATATCCAATGACTTAAGATATACTCTCACGCAGATTAAACTGTACACTTTTAGTTATGAAAATGTATGCAGGAAAACATAGTCGAGGAGACATTATAAGTTATTGGTCGCAGGGGTTTGCTACACGGACCCTTGTAGGCCTGAGGGAGATCAAAGTAACCAATGTACCCCGAAGGCCGAAGGCCTGAGGGGTACACTGGTTCTTTTGACCTCCCTAAGACCTACAAGGGTCCGTGCAGCAAGCACCTGCTACAAATATCGAATTTGTTTTCATTCCTCCACTGTTTTCCTAACGGAAATCAAGAAGAAATCTTCCGACCTGGATCACGCCAGACATGACTGACGTAAACGGAATAAACATTTATATATAATAGACTTTTGACGTAATTTAAAATCTTTCATGACGTTGCCGTCTCCAGTAGTGTGCCTGCTGATTCGAAGCAACTTTGTACTTTATAACGTTTTGGTGATCTTTTATAAAACAAAACTCGCATCCAAGATGCGTCAGAAAGAGGGCTACAAAAGTTCGACATTGGTCGCTATAAGGGTTTTTTTTGTTAGTTCGGCCATGTGGTACAGTTTGCTCTAAAGAGATTGGTCGTGTAACGTAGGGATGAAAACAATATAAGTTATTCGTAGCAGGGGTTTGCTACACGGACCCTTGTAGTCCTGAGGGAGGTCAAAAGTAACCATTGTACCCCGAAGGCCGAATGGTTCCTTTGACCTCCCGAAGGCCTACAAGTGTCCATGCAGCAAGCCCCGGCTACCAATAACGTATTTGTTTTCAATACTCCACAATTTTCATAAAAGAAATCAAGAAGAAATCTTTTGACCTGGATCACGCCAGACATGACTGACGTCAAAGGAATATACATAATAGACTTATGACGTATAAAATATTTCATAACGTTGCCATCTCCAGTAGTGTGCTTGTTGTTTCGAACAACACTAAGTAACTTTTTACTTTAGAACGTTTTGGTGATCTTTTATAGAACAAAACTCGCATCCAAGATGCGTCACAAAGAGGGCTACAAGAAGTCCGCAATTTTTCGCTACAAGGGTTTTTGTAGTTCGGTCATGTGGTACAGTTTGCGCTAAAGAGATTGGTCGTGTGAAGTAGGGATGAAAAAAAGTTTTTTTGCAGAATATGTCACGGCAAACTTAACCATTTGGCTGTCGGTAACGCTTTTTGTCGCGATGATTCCTGCAGGAATCATCGCGACTGACAAAACACTCTACCGACAGCCAAAGGGTTAAACAGCGTCCAGCACGTGAAACTGACTTGACTCACGCAGTTAAGAACAGCGGGTTTTCACCATTTTAGATGAATGTTAACATCGTGGTGATGTTGTCTTGATGTGGTCGTTGTTGTCACCCGATATAAATCTAATTGATTGTTTGGACAAACTTTAGTGAACGAGTCTGTGCGCTGCAGCTAGCTAGTTTTTTTGTTGTTGTTGTTGTTTTTTTTTCTTTTTCAGCAAGATTTAAGCATCTGTAGACCAGGGAAACTTTACTGTTTTGACATTTTCAAGAGTCTGTAGACATATCCCTTAAAGACTTCTGCGACATTTTAACCTGAAATATTTTTATTATGTATTACATCTTGTCTTAAAACCTTTCTTTTAGTTTGGCTGGCCAGATTTATACCCTTCCCGCCGTGAGATGGCCTTAGACGCCTGCTTGACGTTAAACCCAAATAACTAACTAACTATTCACCCTTTAGCTATCAGTAGTTGCAGTAATCATCGCGACGAAAAGCGCTACCGACAGCCAGAGGGTTTACCGTGCTGAAATCCAGTGGTGCGATAAATGAGGCGCCGCTGCATTGCTTTCATCGAGTTAGTTAGTTATTGAATTTTAACGCCGAACAGGCGCCTAAGGCCATCTCCCGGCGGTGCTTTCATCGAGACACGCGGAGGACATCTTGATATTGACGTTTCTGACTATTGATGTAGGCCCCTATCGTGTTTCGCACTGCTGCTTTGTGCGCATGTCGTTAACTGAATTCCTGAAAATGAAATTGCTGTGTTGGGCTGTGGACAAGCTTTCTTTTTATGTCTACGTTTTAGAATTGGTTTCATATCAATGCTTCGGATGGAAAAAAGAAATTATCGTACAGTTTATTTTGCGTGTGTGTTACAACTGTTTTGCGTTCGTATTTTCAAAGCATGTTTCTTTATATCTTGGGTCATTTCAATTGCATTTCACTCGCGGGTCAGTGTCAGCGTCAGTCACCATATCAGTCTAGATTTTGTTATGACCTCGGCTTGGTGACAGCCTGTTTCTAGTACTTGAACATCAGCGCGTCTGCAAGGGACATAGATCGTCGTGAGCCCCCGCATACGCGGGGGCTCATGACGATCTATGCCGCTTGACGGTCGGTTAGTACATCTGCTCTCCCTTCACCGAACAGAATCGTGAAGTACTCACTGCACACTAGTCCTCCATGAAACATATCGATGGGGAATAGTGGGCCACAATGAATATGCGGCTGAAATGGACAATACGCCTATTCATGTGTCATCCTGGGACTCCAGGTATACAATACAATACAATACAATACAATACAATACAATACAATTGTCACAACCCCCGCTACCGGGGCGCGATCTATGAGCGCTACCACTCGAGTACAACCAACCCACACTAACACAAACACCAGAGGAAACAATTACGACATTTATTACATATAAACTAACAATAATTCAAAATATCCTCACTCAATCCTAACCACGTACTCACGCATCAAATTCACGCATCACACCACACACACACACACACACACACACCACACACACCACACACACACACCACCACACACCCAAACTCCCCAGCATAAATATTCAACATACACAACACACAATAATACAAAATAACATCAAACATATAATAACACAAATATCCTCCATAAAATACAAACGAAAATTGAGAAAACTAATATAATTCACAATTTACTGAATCTCCTCGGCGGGAGCACAAATGACAAGCTCAAATTAGATTAATGCTTTCGCTTCTGCAATAAAGTTCTTCATAACACGTGGCTCCTTTTGAATAATACAATATTTCAGAATACACAATATTCATGTCAATGCGACAAAGTTCCTCTCATAATATTGTCACCACGACGAAATGAAATTAGTCTCACAACGTTCTTTTACCAGTTTACAAATGGACAAGACTTTTACTTAATAAGTTAATAAAAGCTAGATGGGACGACCCGACCTGGCTAAACACCGGGCGTGCCGCGACGCTCGCAACAGCGCTCAGGTACGGAGTCGTAGTCCTACGAGGCGGAGTGACACAGCCAGCCTCCACTCTCACAACGAACCACCCAGGCCTTCGGCACAGTAACGGCGGCGGACTAATCCACTCATATCTTTAGACTTTTGGTTTTTGGGTGCACTAAAACAAGGGTGCAAAAATACACATATCATTAACTAACAACAAAAGAAAGGTAATCACACCATCCTTCCCACAACTATAATAAATTCAAACTCAACAAAATGCATATTTACACATTGCCACATGACTCGCTTCCGAATTTCCCCTCCGCCACTAAATGCTACCAAATAAATGACATTTCTACATTCTTTCACTTGCCCCCCAATACTCACTAACTAAACTAATAATAATAACAACAGAACAAGCAAACACAGACAAACACCCCCCCCCCCCCCCCCCCCCCCCCGAGTACATGGCAACTAAAGAATTGTTGTGTGTACTCACTGTCATCAGTGAAGACGCCCCAGCTGGGACGAAGACAAACAAAGACAAGACAAGCCAGGGGTTAAGTCGTCGCAGCTTTTCTCTCTCCTTCCCAGGGCACTGGCTCCGGGGCGACCAGAACCGTACTGCATGACCGTTACTGGGGAACGGCACAACTGTTTGAGGGTTTCAGCTTATGGCGAACCACGCCTGAAAGTCCTCCCTCGGAGACTGCTGTTTAGAAGCGACTGCTTTTGTTCGCTGTTGGAAAGCGACCGACTAACAATTTGGATATCATACGGTTTAGCAAAATCTTGCGCTACAAAAAAAAGTGATATGTCAGTTCACGTGAAACGGGGACCACCCGATCGCGCAGACTGAGCAATCACGTGCGTCACACGCCGTCCTTCGACTCTCGTACGGCAGCAATTCCTCGTGTAAAGGCCAAACAACTCACCTGTGCTATCGTTGCCCGGTGACTAACTAATCTGTCACCCCTCTAAATTTAACTCCCCTACAAAAAAAGAAGGTAAAAATCCGTGTAGTGACAACAATACACTTTATTGTCCATGAGATGGAAATTTTCCTTTGGCTTCGACATTAAAACACGCATACAAACAAATAAAAATAATAAACATACGTGCAAATTATTTTATGATAACTTTATACATGCTCACAAGCGCACACGCTCAAACACACAAACAGACACATGCACGCTAACACTGTCATCCATGGACAATTATGAGATGAAAAGTTACTATGCAGACTTACTATGCTCATAATATTACTGGCCATATGGCCCAATAGTTACACGATGGAGTTCAGCAAGTTTATTGCATTGGGCACAAATGACGTTTTTAAAAATATTCCTGCGAACCAGGGGCATTCTATACGCCTACCTGAAGGCAGTTTTTCAAACTGGGAGTACAGTGGGTGACAACTGTCTGATGTGATACAAAAGGTTTTTCTGTGAACAGAAACTGTATAAATGTCACTGAGCTGACTTTGTTGTCTGCCAATAATCTTACTGGCTGTGTTCACAACTCTAGTCAATGTACTCTTGTTCTTTGCAGTCAGGTTACCAAACCACACTGTAGAGTTGAATGATAACAAACTTTGGATGAGAATTTTCTACACATTTTCAAGCATGGCCTCACTGACCGTCACGACACGCCTGACAGAGTCAGGGTACCGTGGACAATATAAGTGCTAACACTCGAGAAACCCACCCACTCTAAATAAATCACACAACACCAGTGATAAACAACAATCGACTCTTTTACTTCTCACACTTACTCTAACACCACCCCAACCCACTAATGCCTCACACCCTCACACATACACACACATGCACTCATATAACATATTAACACATGAAAATGATTAATTGACAGATGAAAATTGACCATGGCTATGCAAGGCGGGTACTTTGTTTCTGTACAGTGTCCTCTTTGTCCCACACTAGACAGGGTGGCTCGTAATGTAATATTACTACCAATACCCCGAAGAGCACTGTTGCCGCGCTTGCCCACTCTGCACCGGTACAGGAACGGTGGAGCTTGACTCAGGATTCCGGAGTACTTGCTCTGGCAATACTGCTGCCGTCGCCACTCGAACGTCTGCGACCCACGCGCGGAACGTTGAATCAGCCTGCTGTAGCCCAATGTCAGAGCACTTGCCAACCCGGACTGGTTAGCGAAGGTGTTCCAGCTCCTGACCGAGGCCACCACGCAGACGATGGTACAGCTCCTGATGATGCGTCACCGTTGATGATCATGGAAGATGAAGAAATCGAAGAAGTCGAAGAACTCGACGAAATCTAAGAAGTCGAATAAGTCGAAGTCGAAGAAATCTGAGAAGTGCACTGCAAAAAGGCGCACTGTCAGTCAAAGTGCCAATACACAGTTAATTCTAGAATAGCACGCATTTCCTGCATTTATTCACAAACCATGTGAGTTGTGTCTCTCATCTCACCCTGTAAAGGTTATCTTCCTGCTGGTACACTAATACCCGCCTTGGCCATATTAAATAATATAAAATCATGATAAAAATGATTTCTATGTACATTCAATATTCACCATGTCTACATTATTTTATTATACTAACATTAATCTAACACAACTGCTTTTGTATAATAAAATCACCACTGCTCAAAAAAACATCAAAATATTCACACGTACATACAAATATATGAAATAATCACCAATAACCACTCCACATGACAATCTTATTAAATTACATCTAGGACCTAATACAAATATATATATTTGGAAAAAATATCCACTTTAATTTTATTAATAGAACAAACAAAAAAAAACGCACTTGGCCCTTTAAATATACGCACTCGGCGACAACCGAATATAAATAAATCCGAAACTCACTGCATTACAACCCAACCTAACATGGTTAAAAACTTGATTAAAACATCACTGAAAAAATAGATGAACACACTCTTCCAAACTTATGTACACATTTACACACCCGAGAGTACAGCAGCTCACTGAGTAATAGCGTGAATATTTACCTTTCACTTGTGAGTCCTCCGGTAGGACGAGACAAACAAGACGAACACGAACCGGAGGAGTCTTCTGTCGAGCAGCAGCCGTCGTCACTTGGTCTCTCGGACACCCAAAACCAGGAACACTGGCAATGGTATTGCAGGGAGGGTAACACAACCCTCACACAGCTTGTCAAGGGCTCCAAACAAGGCCGCACCCTGACCCAGACCCTCACTGAGCTAGCTAACTCGACTGACTGACCGTACTATCCTTCTGCTACCTCGCAGTTTAACTTTACTTCTGAACACTGTTCGATTAAAGCCGCTTGGGCCCTGCCCCTAAGTGGGTTAAAGCTGAGGTGCAATGAGAAAAACCTGCCCAGCGCGTGTTTTAAAAAGACTCTACAGGACCCAGCTTGGGCCCTGCCCCTAAATGGGTCAAATCGGTTCGTAACACAGTTGACGGAGTTGGCAACTGCGTATCCCGAGCTTGCAAAACTCTCGGAAAACGACAGACCACTTCCTGTTGCACGGAAATCATCGCGATTAGCAGATCGGACAACAGCAGACGATTCTGTGACACTTTGACCGACAGCCACGGATTTTACGCGCTGGGGACTATGATGGCAGAATGTACGGCTGTACATGCTGTAAGTATGACTCCTGACACTTTGTAGTTGTGAAATGTGAACGAATTTTGTCAACACGTACATCCAGTCCAATATAGGATCATATAAATAAATAAAGAAGCATTGTGATGTACATCCAACCCCGGAAATTGGATGTGAGAGAGAGAGAGAGAGAGAGAGAGAGAGAGAGAGAGAGAGAGAGAGAGAGAGAGAGAGAGAGAGAGAGAGAGAGAGAGAGAGATATTATAACAACAAACACAAAACGACAAATAACCCCTCCTTCCTCACCCTTCCGATATCAAATAAAGCTTCAGGCTGTACTGTGAAACTTACGGATAGCTCGGCCTGGTCCATATCCAGTGTGCGTCCAGGCAAGACACAAATGGCCTGCTCTGTCCGTCGGGTGGTCGAGTGTCGTCTGCTACTGTTGATATCAGTAAAAATATCGCTGGTTTAGATCAGTGATCGCGGTGCCCACTCGCTGCAAACAGGAAGTGGCCTGTCTTTTTCACGGGAGTTTTGCCAGCACGACAAACGCAGTTGAAAACTCAGTCAACTGGGTTGCAAACCGGTTTGCCGAAGTTAGCCGAACGTTCACGAAGACAGGGCCCTCGCTGGGTCCTGCAAAAAAAATTTTAAACACGTGCGGGGCGGAGTTTTTTGACTGCTTCTCAGCTTTAAATCAGTTCGTAACTCAGTTGACGGAGTTGGCAACTGCGTATCCCGATCTTGCAAAACTCTCGAGAAACGACGGATCACTTCCTGTTGCAGGAAATCATCGCGATTAGCAGATCGGACAACAGCAGACGATTCTGTGACACTTTGAAACTGACCGACAGCCACGGATTTTTACGCGCTGGGGACTATGATGGCAGAATGTACGGCTGTACAAGCTGTAAGTATGACTCCTGACACTTTGTAGTTTTGAACGAATTTCTTCAACACATACATCCAGTCCAATATAGGCTAATATAAATAAATAAAGAAGCATTGTGATGTACAGCCAACACAGTAAATTGGATGAGAGAGAGAGAGAGAGAGAGAGAGAGAGAGAGAGAGAGAGAGAGAGAGAGAGAGAGAGAGAGAGAGAGAGAGAGAGAGAGAGAGAGAGAATCGACTGTTGATATGGATGCCAAAAGATACAAGGGAGATCAATCAAAAAAACTCTCTGAGGGCGATCTGACAAGAAATCTTTGATCCAGAGGATCAGACTGCCACTCACAGACAGGTCAAGTAACCTTTGTATGAGAATATGGACTTGCATGGTGTTGAAAGCGGAACTAAAATCAATGAAAAAAATTTAGACATAACCTTTTGGTTGCTGCAGGTGTTTTGCAATGAGATAGATTAGGGTTAGTGTCGCATCCTCTGTACCTCTGCGTGCCCTATAAGCAGACTGGAGGGAATCAAGCTTGTCAACAACGTATCCAACTTTTGAGAGGAGAAACACCTTCCACTTATCTGAAGTTCGACTCAAGCGAGTTCGAGATATCCGCTGTAAAATTAGTCATAAAAAGAACAGCTTTGGCAGTGGGGGAAAAAATTGTTCGACTTAAAGTACCATTACGATAAATCCGAAGACACGTTTCTGCACCATTTGTGTTTGTTATGTCTTGTCGACACACCTAATGAACTTTAACAGCAGTTTTGACAGGCTGCAACAGCACATGCGTAATCGCACTTATTTATTCTGTGCAGCCGTTATCGTTTCAAACTATTTTAGCTGTTCCTCGTACTGATAGCACTGTATTTATAGAATTGAGTGGAGTCATTGTCAGGTTACTTGGTATTAAGACGACGTGTGCTGAACTGGATTCTCCTGTGTCCAAATGAACCATAACTAGACCTGTGTGTAGTGTTTCGTACCGTTTGTTACAGAAGTGTGTCTTTTAACAGTTACGGCGGTAGTGGGTCTTTAAGCGTTTTTCGACTTATCCGTTTTTGACTTAAGCGTATGGGACTGTATTCATGAATTTTCTTGCTATACTTTCCTTCCCAAAATCCCTGGCGCTCCAAGAAGACTCGATCTTAATGATACTTGCATTTTCAGTCAAAACGGAAACGCGAAATATGCTCACTGTTACGTGGTGGAGTCGTAGTCGTAGTATGATAAACACACCAGACGCACGCACGTAAGGTTCTTTTAAATAAACTTCATTCAGCTGCAATCCGTCACACGTGGCTTAAAAATGTAGACAATACTGGAGTAACAGTTCCAACAATATTTTAATTCAGTGATGCGATCTCCACACAATGCACTTCCAAATGCATCAACACTGATACAAAGTCTCTTCTGCAATGTCCACACTGGCAACACAAAGTTTCTCATACGCAGCGTCTCACACAATGTACACCCTATACGGGCCACGTACCTACGATAAACTACGTGTCTCTACTACTGACAATGCAAGACAATGTACGAACGTGCTTTCCTAGCGCCCTCTTTATATATACTACCAATTTCCAGAATCATCTACGAAAATCATACAACGCAACCAATCAGAACGAAACACACAACCGAAACTCATTAAAATAATCTTTCTAGAAAAACTACAATAGGCTACACAAATTTGGCTGCTCACTTCAGCTCCAGATCCTTGGTAAAATGACATCTCATAAAAGTATGGAAGGCAGTTCACAAACTAGTCGGAAAATTCGAGAACATTCACGATCCTTCAGAACACAAAAAAAAAACGGCTGGCGGCTTCACGCGCACAGTAAACAACTTGTTGCGAAGTGTCGCTAATTTACCGACGTCACACATACGAGGTCACTAGACAGTGCGACCTTAGAACGTTCTGGACTAATCTTAGCGTATCATAACGAAGTGAATTCCGCTCTGCGCGACCGAAAGAAAATGTTACTTAAAAAGATACGTGAATCATAACCATGATAGCTCAAATAAATATCGGATCGTTTCCTACGATTAACACATGTATGCTCTCACAGGACAACACAACCACAATCGTAACACTCACACAGCAACATTAACCTGCTCCTTATGTGTAGTAGTAATGAAATACTTTTTAATGTGTAATAACGCTCGAAATTTATATCACATACAAACACACGAGCGGAGAAAAGACGCCAGGAAACGTGCGAGTCGCTGACGAGTGAAATTGACGAGATGTCAGCTGGTGATATCGACAACCTGAGAAAAAAACTAAGTAAACAAACATGCTGGCATTTTCCGCAATTATGCGTGATCTAGTTACAAGCAGAATAATATTTACGCACTAAACACGCACGATTATACAATCCACTAATGGCTTTAAGACGAAATCCACGCGCCGAGTCGACAGCGATATGCAGTCGTGTGCCATTCATGTGTTTTGTCTGAACACCGCAATCAGCCGCAAAATATTGACGCGACGCACAGTTTTGTTTTGGACTGGGTACATAAATTATATTGAGCAACAGTTTTGCTTGATACAGTGACGTGAAACAGATCTAAATGTCCTCATCTCACGACTCGGACATTTTGATTCGGGTCTCGCAATCACAATCATCTGGCTGTTATCGACACTGAATCAAGCAAAATGTTTCTCAATATTATATTATATTTAGCAGCATTTTGCTTGATATAGTGCCGTTAACAGGCAGATTTGATTACGAGACCCGAATCAAAATGTCCGAGTCGTACGACGAGGACATTTTGATCGGGTCAAGTAATCACATCTTGTGCCCTCCACTCCGTGCGACCTTTTTAGGTTTGCATACCGAGACTATCATGCACGAAACAAAACATATGCATATTCACAAAATGATTTTAATTCAGTTTAATTTATAAGCAAAGTTTCGCAATGAAACACCCATAGAAGCAATGTGGATAATAACTTGAAAAAGAAAAAAATAGTTGCGAACAAACAAGAAAACATGACTCCTCTACAGATGCTATGTGAGGCAGATGACAGTTTTGTTGACGCAAGGGAACTAACTGTGTTGAATGATTTTGAGCGTTTGGCTGTTCCATCTAACTCCTACGCTAATACAGTTTCGGTGTGTTTTTAGCTTGGAATGTTGCATTTTGCGACTCTAGTTTGCATGACATATCTACAACAATGAGGGTTTCAAGTTAAAGGTTAGTGTCTTTAGCTTTTTGTACTCTTTGTATCGCTTTTTACGGGTTTCCACGTTCAATGCGAGGTGGAAGCACACAGCGGACGAAAAAAGTATCTTTGGCATTGGCGAAGAACGACAAGTTTAAAATTAATCAACGTGTTAACGTTGTCATTGTTGAAAAGGATGCATTAGTGTTGCAGTAGAACAGTGTTTTGTGTTTTATTTCGTAAGACCGTCTCGAGAATCCATCAACAACTTTGCCAGGGCCGCAATGCTTTTCGGGAAGGAAAGTATATCGAGATCGAGCAAGCTCATGAATAATTAATTTGCTTGTTACACAATATATCAGTACATGTGTCAAAGAAGGGGAAAATGATTGATTGTACATTGCTTAACGTCCCGACAGCAACAAGGCTTTCTCAGGACGTGCCTGCACTGCTTGTGAAAAAAAACCTAAACAGAACATTGAATGTATGTCGCCAGCCGGTCAAATACATTAAATAAACCTAACACATGGGCCTAAATAAAGCTAAGACCATTTAGCAACACACATCCAATATCAAGAGCTACAGGCAGTGCAGACAGTAGGGAGAGTTTTAAAAAGGCAAATACAGGTGAATGGACAAAGGGTAGACAGAAACACATGCCCCAGAATAAAGAGATAAACCCACCCTGTGGGGCTGACCAGGGTGACCCTGGGAACTAAAAAATACCTAACCCCACCCAAGTCCCCCAGGGCAGACCCGGGTGGGGGGAAGGGGAAAATGTCGCGTGGGTACATAATATAATATTGCGTGGCACGCCCTTGCTTTAGAGGGGCACAACCTACAGCCGTTCCGGCCTCCCCATACGATGGTCTCAGAAGATTGTCCTTGACATGATTTTGGTTTACTGAATAACTTCTAGTAAAGTTTACAATAGTTTCCGCGGTATAGGAATCAGCGATCTATCTCTCTATCTATCTATATCCCGTAGTCTTGCCGACCGTTGGGGCACCACTGATGACTTGGCAACCAGCTCCCTCCATTCCTCTCTGTTCTCTGCCATTTTTAGCGTATCGCTCAGCCTGAAGCCACAGGCAGAGGAAATCATAGCTGAGGAACAGGCAGGCTTCAGACCAGGGCGCAGCACAACTGAGCAGATCTTCAACCTGAGAGTTCTATGTGAGAGATACCTCCAGCACCAGCAGGACCTCTATCGTGTCTTTGTGGATTTTAAG
This sequence comes from Semisulcospira habei, assembly GCA_036245525.1. Taxonomy (NCBI): domain Eukaryota; kingdom Metazoa; phylum Mollusca; class Gastropoda; family Semisulcospiridae; genus Semisulcospira; species Semisulcospira habei. The sequence goes on along the minus strand of BTPG01000004.1, from coordinate 195,958,976 downwards.
AAAGCGTTTGATAGGGTGTGGCATGCAGCCCTTTGGTCCACCATGAAGCTATACAACATCAATCATTCAATGCCAACCTGATCAAAGTCATAGCAAACCTTTACAACAAGGCCACTAGCGCAGTCTGCTTCAACGGAAAAATAGGAAACTGGTTTAGGACAACAGTCGGAGTCAGACAAGGCTGCTTGCTCTCACCTACTCTTTTCAACATCTTCCTGGAAAGAATCATGACAGACGCTCTGAAAGATCATGAAGGAACTGTCAGTATTGGAGGCAGAACAATCACGAACTTGCCCTTTGCGGACGACATTGATGGCCTTGCAGGAACAGAGAAGAACAGCTGGTGGAAAAGCTGGACAGTACAGCCATTGCGTATGGGATGGAAATCAGTGCAGAGAAGACCAAACTGATGACAAAAAACACCAGGAATCAGCGATCAGCGATTTTCAATTCAAATCTCCGCCAAGCCATGCTGGTCACGCATCACTGAGGTATGTTTGTCTCTGTGTACCACCAGATTAGTAACAGCTTGCGGTGAACTGATATTTGTAGTCATTCTATCTGTACATGTACCGGGAGATAATATACTCAAACTATGTTCATACATTATGTGCACACATGACATGACACTTCAAGTGCAAACTATAGGCTCTACTGGCCAAACAGTTGTGAGGTTACAATCACGCCGAACGACTGCCAACAACGAACGAGATCGAAGTCACCGCGAATAACCAGCTTCAACCACAAGCTTTAGACAACACTCAGAACACCTCCAAGAGGCATAGATCCTCATGAGCCCTCCGGGCTCATGAGGATCTGTGCTCTTGGAGATGATCGGAGTGTTGCCGGTCTATGCTTATGGTACGTACTTATGGTACACACTGACTTAGCTCTCGTTAGTTGTTGGGACTCGTTCGTTTTCAAACGAATCTTCACTAACACTGAGCTGGTTCGGATCAGTTGCTTCCCGAGGGGGAGAGAGGGAGGGGAGGGGGAGGGGAGGGGGAGAGGGAGGAAAGGGTTCCAACATTTTGTTCTGCACAGATGTAACAAAGCAAACAAAAAATCCTGCTCAAGGCCGGTCTCACACTTATCAGACAGAGGAATCGTTACCGTTGAGACGCCGTTTCTTCGTTTTCGATCTGATTCAGAACAAAAAATCAAGTAGCACTGAATGACCGCATTTGTCGCCATATTGCCTACTTTGGTAGACAATGACGTAGTGTCGGGAATTTCTACGCAACCTTCCCATAATGCCGGCCTGATTTTTTTGTCCTTTAAAGTCTGTGTACTTAGGAGATTTTTAACGTCATTACGGAACCTTCAAACTAGGGCGATCGAACATTACCACGTCGACAAAATTACGACATGTACACATGTGTTGCATGTGTGGCGCCGGCCATGAGACGCCTTGGCGACGGGCTTCACCCGTCCCGAGCCATTGTCCATTTCAGTGTTGTGTGTAAACTGTTGTGTGAGTATGGGTGATTGCGAGTTGCACCTGAGGTGGCGAAACAAATTTTCCTGTACGTGGCAACATGTATTTGGAACAATAAAGTTCATTCATTCATTCATTCATTCATTCATTCATTCATTCATTCATACTTACAGTAATAGACTTATGCACCTGATCCCCAGGCCACGAAAAGCACTTTGTATAAAGTACAACACGGCCATACACGTACACACCCAGTACCGCTTCCCTGTCCCATTTGTTACGTGTGTATCTGTGTCGTGTTTGCCTCGCACCTTAACACCTTCACTGCCAGTTACTTACTTACTTACTTACTTACTTACTTACTTACTTACTTACTTACTTACTTACTTACTTACGCCTGTCATCCCTCCCAGGGTATAGGCCGTCGACGAAAGACCTCCAGCGACTCCTGTCCTGTGCTTCTCCTTCGATTTTACTCCAGCCAGGTGGTTCCCAGGTTCTTGATGTCTGCTTGGAGGTCTCGACGCCAGGTGTTTCTCGGCCTGCCTCTTTTCCTCTTTCCCTGGGGGTTCCATGACAATGCCTGCCTAGTGATACTGGAAACTGGCTTTCTCAGACTGTGACCAATCCATCCCCATCTTCTTCGTCCAATTTCATTCTCTGCTGTTATCTGCTCTGTTCTCTCCCAGAGTCTGACGTTGCTGATCTTCTCTGGCCAGTGGATTTTCAAGATTCTTCTAAGGCAACTGTTTATGAAGATCTGTACTCTGTTGACTGTGGTTTTTGTCAACCTCCAAGTTTCTGCTCCATATAGGAGAACTGCTTTTACGTTTGAGTTGAAAATCCGGACTTTGGTGTGTTGTGACAGCTCTCTGGAACTCCACACTTTTTTCAACTGAAGAAAGGCTGCTCTTGCTTTACCGATTCGTGCTCTGACATCTGCATCAGTGCCACCTTTTTTGTCGATGATGCTCCCGAGATAGGTGAAGGACTCTACCTCCTCTAATGGGGTGCCAGCAAGCAAGACTGGTTCTTCCCTGGTTGCGTTCAGCCTCATTGTCTTTGTTTTCTGTTTGTGGATGGTGAGGCCCACTTGGGACGAGATGTCAGCAAGCCTCGTGGTCTTGTCCTGCATTTGTTGATGAGTGTGGGACAGTAAAGCCAAGTCGTCTGCAAAATCGAGGTCGTCAAGCTGTGTCCACAGTGTCCACTGTATTCAGCTTCTTCTCTGCTCTGTGGTCCTCTTCATGACCCAGTATATGGCCAGTAGGGAGAGGAATGGAGACAGCAGACACCCCTGCCTGACGCCGGTTCTGACCTGAAGCTCCCTGGTAAACTGCCCTTCGTGGATCACGCGACATGTCATGCCATCGTAGCTGCTCTTGATCAATAAGACGAGCTTTGTGTGTACACCGTAGTGTCGTAGGAGTTTCCACAAAGTTTCTCGGTCCACGCTGTCAAATGCTTTCTCGTAATCCACAAAGTTGATGTACAGCGGGGAGCTCCACTCCAGAGACTGTTCCACGATGATGCGGAGAGTGGCGATCTGTTTTGTACATGAACGGTTTTTTTCTGAATCCTGCTTGCTGGTCTCTCAGCTTGGGGTCGATGGAGCTCTTCATTCTCTCCAGGATGATCCTGTTGAAGACCTTTCCTGGTACTGACAGCAAGGTGATTCCTCTGTAGTTGGAACACTTGCTGAGGTCGCCTTTCTTGCGAAGCTTGATTAGGTACCCTTCCTTCCAGTCAGCCGGGATCACCTTCACTTCCCATATCTTTCCAAACAGTGGATACAGCAGCTCCACTGTTGTCTCGGTCTGCTTTCAGAGCCTCCGCTGGGATGCCATCTGGCCCTGCTGCTTTGCCGTTCTTCAAAAATGCCACTGCTCTTCTGATCTTTTCCCGGCTAGGTCTGTCACAGCTGATGGGTAGGTCAGTTTCCGCTGGCTGGATGTCTCGGGGGTCGGGTGGGGTGGGTCTGTTCAGTAACTCTTCAAAATACACGGCCCATCTGTCGAGTTGGTTTGCTCTATCTGCAATAGACTTGCCTTCTTTGTCTTTTACTGGTCTTTCTGTTTGGCCATACTTGCCTGACAATCTTCTGGTAATGTCGTAGAGCTGTTTCATGTTCACGCTGTCTGCTGCCTTTTCCGCCTCTGCTGCCAGGCTGTCTGTGTAGGCTCTCTTGTCTGCCCTGATACTCCTCTTCACCTCACGGTTGGCTTCCGAGTATTCATCCTGTGCCCTTGCTTTGGCTACTCTCGTGCGACTGTTGTTGACAACTGCTTTTTTCTGCTTTCTCACTTCTATCTTCTTCAAGGTGTGTGCCGACATCCAGTCCTTGTGATGGTGTTTCCTGAACCCTACAGTGTCTTTGCAGGTTGAGTTCAGCGCCTCTCTAACTACCTTCCACTGCTGCTCTGTGGTGACCGCCTCCTCTTCGTTTACTAGCTCCTGTAACGCTTGAAATCGGTTGGACAGCACCAGTTTGAACTCTTCTCTCGCTCCAGTCTCTCCCAGGAGGCCTACATTATAGCGCTGTCTTCTTGTTGTCTCTGTGCGGCTTTTCTTTAACTTGAGCTTTATTCTTAAGGCCCGTAAGCAGATGGTTGTCTGAGGCGACATCTGCTCCCCTCTTCACTCGAACATCTAGAAGGGATCTTCTAAATTTCTTGCTAATGCAGATCTGGTCTATTTGGTTCTCTGTAGTATGGTCAGGTGAGACCCAAGTTGCTTTGTGTATTCTTCTGTGTGGAAAGATGCTGCCTCCAAAGACAAGTCTGTTTAGAGCACAAAAGTCTACAAACCTCTCCCCGTTCTCACTCATCTCCCCTAGTCCCTGTCTCCCCATCACCTCTTCATATCCGGTGTTGTCCTCCCCTATTTTGGCATTAAAATCGCCCATGACGATGGTGATGTCTCGCTCCGTACATTTGTCCACAGCACTCTGGAGTCGGTCGTAGAATTCTTGTTTCACTCCCAAGTCACTGTCATTAGTGGGTGCATAACACTGGATGACGTTGAGTTTAATCTTTTTCCTGGTTCTAAAGGCTGCCTCTTGGCCCCAGAGGTTCCCAGCCCATCGCGCTCTCTGTGCCACTGGTGACAGCATGAGTGCTACACCTTCTGTAAGGGGGGAATTCTCCTCTTCATGACCTGAATACCAAATCATCTTCACTGTCAGTGGACGCAGATTATCGTATTGTGTTTTCTATATCATCGTTAATTCAACTCCAAAGAGCACCCCGTGGTCAAAGAAACATGGATACAAAGTGGTGACAGAAAGAAGCATAGATCCTTACGAGCCCCCGCGACTGCGGGGGCTCGTGGGGATCTATACCTCTTGCAGTTAGTAGATGGTTTTACGTTATTTTCTGCATCGAACGGGCGGGGAGGGGGGGGGGGGGTTGAGGGGGGAGGTGGTGAAGGTGGGGGTGAAGGGGGAAGGTGAAGGGGGACGGTGAAAGGGGGGGGGGTGAAGAGGGGAGAATTTACTTCCTAAGTGACGACAAATAACAGGATCAATTGCATAAATGTTCGGTACGAACCATCCCTAGGAAGGACTGTGAAACACCGTGCACGTTATGCTGTGTGTGGAGTGTTGCCTATGATTATGGTGCAAGTTGGTTATCCGTCTCGTTTTCGCTCTCGTTCGTTGTTAGGAGTCGTTCGTTGCAAACGAAACCTCACTACTATTTTAAATGAAGACCCCTGGACCCAGGAAAACGGTCTGCTTAGTTCTGCGGCTTTTAAAGGGGTGGAACCTACTGTCTTTCCTTACTGTAAAGGAGTTCAATCTACTATCTTTAACCTGATCCTGATGTGCCCTTTTTTTCTTCTTCCAAGACAGACTCAGGTCCCAGCTTGTCATGAGCAAGGTATGTCTAGTGTTATGTACGTCCTTACAAGCCGCTTTGTGTTGTTTGTTTGTTTTTTTTTTTTTTTGTTTTTTTGTTGTTGTTTTTTCGATACGAGGTCGCACCAAAGCATAATCGGGCCGATCCAGATCAAGTATTATGCCTGCGTAGGACGCCGCCACACTATCAAGCGTACCGCTCAGAGACGGATCTGGTCGGGGGCGCAAGGGGGATGGGGGATGGGGAAGGGGGATCCACACACACACACACACACACACACACACACACACACACACACACACACACACACACACAACACACACAACACACAACACACACACACACACACACACACACACACACACACACACACACGCATGTCCTACTGTGGTGTGTCAGGGCTGAATGAGTTAAAGGTCCCAAGCAAAAACCCGGACCCCCCTCCCAACCCCACCCCCACCCCGGCCCCCCTCCATCCCCCTTCTACTCCTGCAAGCAACTGATCCGTCCTTGCTGCGTCCTTCTCCGTCTGTACTGTGCAACATGGCTTGTGTTAGTCCGTTCTTTTGTGAGGCATACACTAAGGAGAAGATTACAGTGTGCGATAAAGTGGTCTCCGGGGACTCTCTGCACGCAAAAGGTTCTCGGGCCGACGTCAGCCATAGCTGGCCCGCGCACAGAGTGCGCGGGCCAGCTAAGGCTGACGTCGACCCGACTGAGCAGCCTTTGTTCACTGGGCGCTGCCTACGTTAGCGGTTTTATTAAAGTCAGTTGCGCAAACAATATTTTCAATATCGGCTGCCTGGGGTGCCATGCGCTACGAGTCATTTACTCATTTTATTCAGTGTGCCTGCTGCTGATTCATATCAGCGACAGGCACAATAAAATGTGTAGGCCTACATGACTGGGTTTTGTTGTTGTTTGGGTTTTTTTTTTTTTCCTTTGTGAATGCCCTGAGGAAACTTCAAATACAGAGCTGTATGCGATTAGCGAACGCGTACTGATATAGCACGGCTATGGGAAGGGAAAGCCCCTATTGTGCACGTCCTGCTTTTTGCCGGAACAGCCGCCAGCCATTAGATGAGTAATAGACTTTTTTTCACGGAAAGTTAGACGCAGCCGGATCACAATCGCGCCTGTTTCAGCGCAAACAGTGCACGAAAGGCCTGTACAAACATGTAACTTTCGCATGTTTGTCCGGGCTTTTAATGCACTGTTTGCGTCGGAACTCGTGCGATTTTCGCATCTTTGTCCGGGCTTTTAATCCACTGTTTGCGTCGAAAAACGTGCTAATTTGAAGGAAATGGACTATTCCTTGTTGTGGATTGCAGGGAAGGTGCAATTTTAGGTTCTCTGCACCACAAGGTCTGGCCTTGGATTAACTTATTCGCGGCCAGCCGCATCCGGGTGCGCGGATTATGCCGCGCATCCGGATGCGGCTGGCCGCGAATGAGTTAACTTTATGTAGCGCCAGAATGTCACTTTCGAGGATGCACGCTAAAACCATCGGATAACCGTTTTGACTCACTCAATAAAATTCATTATTGGCTGCTTTTGGCATGTTTTAGCGTGTCATTACTGACTTTCTTTTAACCCATAAAGCCCTGAAAGACTACGACAGGATGTGGATCGACAATGATATTTCAATGTTGGTGTCAGAATAGCTTGGCGCCCCTAGGCGCCAAGCTATTATGACACCCAACATTAAAATATCATGGTCGATCTGTCTCCAGATATATCTACAAAAATTTGATAATTTCGTCCGCAAGGCATAAGTAGTTAAATGAGTGAACAAAAGCGAGGGTTCTTGAGACCTTTACCTAATTGTTTCAACATTCTTTCCACGTAATTTCTTTGCAGTGTTTTTTTTTTTTTTTTATGTTCCAAATGCGGTATCTCTCTTGCATTCATTGTCTGCAGTGACGTAAAACTCACACAAATAACGTCACTCCACAGCGTGATGGCTGTTACACCCTAGGCTGTGGCACCCGCCACCCCGTGCACAAGAACCTTTCCGGTCTCGAGTAGTCTTGTAATGGAGGCATTCCCCTTGGTGATTGGTTGATCATTTGGGGCGGCGCCATTTACAAACTGACTTGTACAGATGTTGATTTAGATCTAGAAAATTAAATGACTTTTTAATGGAACTTAAGCAATCCAGACCAAAAAGGTGACTGCCAAGCGTGTGAAATGCAAAGAAGTACCCAACGGAGAAAGAAACACGCTTAGAAAAAACGGTACAACACAATTTATTAATATTTCGGGTAAATACCCTTTGTCAAAATAGACAAACAAACAGACAGACAGACAGAACAAAGGGTATTTACCCGAAATATTAATAAATTGTGTTGTACCGTTTTTTCTAAGCGTGTTTCTTTCTCCGTTGGGTACTTTTTTAATGGAACTTAGTTACAGAAAGCTGTCTCAATTTAGCGGTAAGGAGTGAAAAATCCGCAAAAGGCGGACATTCTGAAAGTCCGAAATGACTTCATAAACGTGGGCACTTTTCTGCTTATCTCAAACAAACTTATCTTTAAAACGGTCAAATCTGCACCACATGTTTTACAAATATTTTTCACGTAAGCAGTCAGCCCCTATATATGCACATTGTGACACCCGAAGTATTTCCATGGGTCACGTGATGAATTCGAGAGCGAAAGACCTTCTGTGCACGGGCTGGGGCGTGCCACAGCTTGGGGTGTAACAATGGCCACAAATCGAAAGCAAAGCTTCTTGACCTCACCTCATGAATATTCCAGAAAATCGCGAATACATAAGAGAACAGACTCGAGCTTTTAGCGCATTTAGCTGGAACCCAATTTGCAAATTTGGTAGTTCAAGGGTAGTGCCAGAGTAGCTTGGCGCCAGAAGGCGCCAAGCTATTCTGGCACAACCTTTGAACTGTCATGGGTGATCCATGTCGTTTACATAGTGTGCCAGAGGTCAATAGCTTTCAAGGTTCAAAGTTTCAAAGCTTTTGTTTCCTTTTTTCCGATATCGGGATATGGAAGAGATATATCAGTTACAAGTGTGATGCATAATCACACCAACATACCCTAATCTTCATTCGTTCCCAGGGTCACCCTGGTCAGCCCCACAGGGTGGGTTTTCCCCTCTGTTCTGGGGCATGTGTTTCTGTCTACTCTTGGTCCATTCACCTTATTATCATTTTTTAAACTCTCCCTACTGTCTGCGCTGTATGTAGCTCTTGATATTGGATGTGTGTTGCTAAATGGTCTTAGCTTTATTTAGCGTATTAGACCGGCTGGCGACATACATTCAATATTTTGTTTAGTTGGGGTTTTTTTCACAAGCAGTGCAGGCACGTCCTGAGAAAGTCTTGTTGCTGTCGGGACGTTATGCAATGTACAACCAACCAACCTAATCTTCATTCAGTCAAATCTCTAAACGAAATGATGCCAATAAATAAACAATTTAGGGGGTTACACATCAAAAGAACATGCAGGTGTTCTGTGATACCGTTAGTACCAGTTTCATACCAACAAATAAATGAATAATTAGATAAGTTAGATAATATCAACGACAGGAAAATTCATCTATGTTGTACGTAATCGAAACGGCGAAGAAACAAAGCTGAATAAATAAAATTTAAAAAATGAGGGGGTTATGCGACAAAATAATAATATGCACGCGTTTTATTCGGCTTATATCACCAGTTTCATACACAAGAATGACTGAAAAATGTGATAATTAAAAAAATACCTTAGAGAGAAATTTCAGGCGAATGCAGTTCGCGCGAGGTTTGTTGACCGACAGTCGAAAGCATTGAGATTTGCGTCCCTAGCATTTCTACGTCACACGCACGCAGTTGGTTTGGTTTTTTAAGGCTCTACATCGTGCTTAATACTTTTTACAGTTGAAGACAAAATCCTTGTATTACGAGTTAGTCTTTGCCAATGGTTCTTGTTACCTCTCGGGTCCGATCAGTTGGGTCAATGTCAGAGGTAAGAGTCGAGGAAGCCCTCGACTCTTACCTCAGACATTGGCCCCCTTGACCGGAATCTCAAGGCGACAAAGAACTACTGGCAAAGCCTAACTCGTAATACAACTAATGCGTGTGTCAAATGCTCTTCACTAATCAGTAAAAATCAGTTTAGGCCTACAGATAATAGAACGTTTGTAACATCATATGTTTGCACAGACTACTGACGCACAGAGGGCAAATGTTCACATAAATCTCCACAGTGCGTCCTTTCGATGCGTGACTCGGCGTGCAAATAACGGTATTAGACGAATATCGGCGTCACAAATACGCGGTAATCTCCTTCAATCGTAGGGTCTGCGAAACCCGAACGTCAGGCGACCAAATTGAAGCATACCTCCCACTCACTGATTAGCAACAATGCTTGCGGGTCTGTCCGTGCTGTTTTTAACGACGAACAAAATACGCCACTATCCAAAGATAGGGCAGGGGAGAAAAAAAAACCAGAATGACACACGTAGAAAATGTTGTTGTTTTCTTTTCTTTCTTTTTTAAATAATAAACTAAGCCCATACTAAATACAGTTTGAGTCTCAACAACATTATTCACGACTAGCCCGTCACTGCCATTGAAAGCAGACTGTGTTTAAAATATTTGTTAAATCAACGCCGTATTGCCCCATCCGTCAAAGAACATGGATTCCTATGTGAAGGCCTTAGCAGACTCCATGATTAAACAGTGTCCTGACCGAGATCTCGATGGTCTCGTAAATGACTACAACAGCGGGCTTCTACGGGTCCTTGACAAACATGCCCCAGCTGTCACTAGACGTGTTAGAGACCGTCCTTCTGCCCCCTGGGTGTCTGAGGAGGTCAGGGAAGCGAGACGCAGAAGGAGACGAGCTGAACGACGATGGAGGAAGACCCGACTCGCTGTGTTCAAAGAGATCTTCGTTAAGGAGAGGGCTGCTGCAAGTTCGTTTCTCCTAGCGGCCAAGAGACAGTTTTACTGCGACAAGATTGACTCTGCAGTCTCTTCCAGCAAACAGTTGTTTTCAGTCACTAACGAACTCCTAGGCAAATCAAAATCCACTGCCTTCCCATCTGACATCCTCCGTTCTGAACTACCACAGCGTTTTTCTGATTTCTTCTCACGGAAAATTAGCCTTCTGCGTGATGAACTGGACTCTCGTTCATCTGCACAAGCTACTTTTGCTGTGTACGACGGTCCCATGCTTTCACATTTTGATCCTGTCACAGAGAAGGAGATATTTGAGCTAATTGTTAAATCACCTTCCAAGAGTTGCATGTTGGACCCGATCCCAACCTCCCTCACAAAACAGTGCCTTTCTGAACTTGTCCCGGTGATAACTGCCATTGTCAACTCATCTCTTTCCGCAGGTTTAGTCCCTGAACAGTTTAAATAAGCTGTAGTTACGCCTATCTTGAAAAAGCCAGGTCTCGATACAAATAACCTGAAGAATTATAGACCAGTTTCCAATCTCCCCTTCATTTCAAAGATTCTTGAGAAAGTCGTCCTGGGACAGCTTCAGAAACACTTGTCTTGTAATGGTCTTCTAGAAGTGTACCAGTCTGCCTACAGGAAGGATCATAGCACAGAGACTGCTGTACTGAGTGTCCTTGATGGCCTGTTGGTAAAGGCAGATGAGAGATTCGTCTCTCTTATGGCCCTCTTGGACCTCAGTGCAGCATTCGACACGCTTGATCATTCCATTCTACTAAAAAGGCTTGAGATGACATATGGAGTGAAAGGCACTGTTCTTGACTGGTTTAAATCATATGTCAGTGACCGGTGTCAGTGTGTTATTCTTGATGGTATTGTATCAGCTCCAAGCCCCCTTGTGTACGGAGTTCCTCAGGGTTCCGTCCTGGGACCCGTCTTATTTACATTATACTCCCAGCCTCTGTCAGACGTTATTTCTGCTCATGAGTGTGACTTCCACAAATACGCTGATGACACGGAGCTGTCAAAGGGCGCACCTCCTGATGAGTTTTCTTCAGTTCTGTCAGGCATTGAAACTTGCATAGACGACGTTTTAACGTGGATGAATAGTAACAAGCTGATGTTGAATGCTGACAAAACTGAAGTAATTCCTGTTGGTGCTCCCTCCCGGCTCCGACTTGTAAACAGTGCTTCTGTCAACATTGCTGGCAGCACCATTCCCTTCAAAACATCAGTTAGATATCTTGGTGTCAAGATAGATCAGACACTGGCCATGCACGATCAAATCAGCAGTGTTTGTCGAGCCTCATTCCTGGAGCTCAGACGCATTGCATCTATCCGGCCTTATCTCTCTAAACGCGCTTCGGCTAGACTAGTCACTGCGCTGGTAACTTCCCGCCTTGACTATTGTAATTCCATCTATTCAGGTCTGCCCATGGAACAGGTATGTCGGTTGCAAAGGGTTCAGAACAGCGCTGCACGGCTTGTTCTAAAGAAGCGTAAACGCGACCACGTGACACCCATGCTTAAAGAACTCCACTGGCTGCCGGTAAAGTTTCGATGCCAGTACAAGATGGCAACTCTGGCATACCGTCACTTTGACGGGACTTTACCGGCGTACCTTTCTGCTTCACTCTGCACATACCAGCCTTCACGTTCTCTGCGGTCCTCCAGTGAGAAACGTTTGAAGGCTCCGAAGCGTAACTTGAAAACTGTTGGTGAACGCTCATTCAGCTTCATTGCACCTTCAGTTTGGAACTCGCTGCCTGTCAGTCTTCGAAATCTCTCTACTCTCCCTCAGTTTAAGGCTCAGTTGAAAACTCACTTCTTCCAGCTTGCTTTTCCTCTGTCGTAGATCCGTGGTCCTGTTGTATTTATTTGTAATGTTATTGTATTCGTCTATGTCATGTTTGACTGCGTGTGTTAGCGCAATGAGTTTTTGCCACAAAAAGATTTTGCGCTATACAAGAACCATTCATTATTATTATTTATTCAAAGTGGTTCCAACAAGAGGAATAGATCCTCATGAGCCCCCGCAGCTGCTGGGGCTCATAAGGATCGATACCTCTTACAATTAGGTATAGTAGTATTCAGTTTTTCTTGGCAGTGAATGGGTTTATGTTTCGAGGAAAAGAGCTTCGTTTCAACTTCCGTGTATACGTCAATTTCCCAAGATCGCGTCTGCGTTTGCTAATATTATTAGAGCAATGTGCGCGCAGGCCAATAGGCTGCGAACTGGGTTGTCCTGGTTATGGCGCGACAGCCGCGTCTCGTGCAAGCGGTGCTTAGGCACTTGATGTTGATTCAATCATTATTGAGCAGGTCACATCTCGCGTCACGAAAACCCCGCCAGATTTCCGTGTTGTAACGGAATGACAGCGGTGTTTTCAGACCGCGAGATATGTGCCCGTTTTCTTAGAGGAACAGGGCCAAGGACACCACACAACTGATCGCCTCCGGAGCAGAGGAGTGGAGAAAGGCAGCGGGTGTTGGGCACTGACAGGATGTGAGAGATCCATATTGGTACGATATCGAAGGGAACTCTGGGAACTAAGACTTCTGATGGTTGGGGTAGCGCGTACGGGCATCCATTCCGATCGAGGGCAGAGCTCCCATCTCATTACTTACTTTACTTACGCCTGTCACCCCTACCCGGGTATAGGCCGTCGACGAGAGACCTCCAGCAACTCCTGTCCTGTGCTTCTCCTTCGATTCTACTCCAGGTGGTTCCCAGTCTCTTGATGTCTGCTTGGAGGTCTCGACGCCAGGAGTTTCTCGGCCTACCTCTTTTCCTCTTTCCCTGGGGGTTCCATGACAATGCCTGCCTAGTGATACTGGAAGCTGGCTTTCTCAGACTGTGACCGATCCATCCCCATCTTCTTCGCCCAATTTCATTCTCTGCTGTTATCTGCTCTGTTCTCTCCCAGAGTCTGACGTTGCTGATCTTCTCTGGCCAGTGGATTTTCAAAATTCTTCTAAGGCAACTGTTTATGAAGATCTGTACTCTGTTGACTGTGGTTTTTGTCAATCTCCATGTCTCAGCTCCATATAGGAGAACTGCTTTTACATTGGAGTTGAAAATCCGGACTTTGGTGTGTTGTGACAGCTCTCTGGAACTCCACACTTTTTTCAACTGGAGAAAGGCTGCTCTGGCTTTACCGATTCGTGCTCTGACATCTGCATCAGTGCCGCCTTTTTTGTCTATGATGCTCCCGAGATAGGTGAAGGACTCCACCTCCTCCAACGGGGTGCCAGCAAGCAAGACTGGTTCTTCCCTGGTTGCGTTCAGCCTCATTGTCTTTGTTTTCTGTTTGTGAATGGTGATGCCCACTTGGGACGAGATGTCAGCAAGCCTCGTGGTCTTGTCCTGCATTTGTTGATGAGTGTGGGACAGTAAAGCCAAGTCGTCTGCAAAATCGAGGTCGTCAAGCTGTGTCCACAGTGTCCACTGTATTCCACTTCGTCTGTGCTCTGTGGTCATCTTCATGACCCAGTCTATGGCCAGTAGGAAGAGGAACGGAGACAGCAGACACCCTTGCCTGACACCAGTTCTGACCTGGAGCTCTCTGGTGAACTGCCCTTCGTGGATCACGCGACATGTCATGCCATCCCATCTCATTGACCCATCTGAATTAAACTCAACCGCAGTTCTTTCAGTGTCAGTCTTAGCTCATACAAGGCACCCAATTGCCGCTGCGGAAGTGGCATATAGTGTTGCCGCCGGTGGCAACGCTATAAGACACTTTCGCAGCTATTGATGCGGGAATGAGTGAATGAGTTTTTGCAGGGCGCGAAGTGTGAAATCGATACCTTTACCTTGTCGAGTGCCCGTCAGTGCTCGCCCAGAGATCGTTAGGCGGATGCGCGCGCGGTGTGCTTTGGGAGAACCACGAAACGGGCGGCAGCGCGGTGGCCTACTGTGTGTCGGTCGGCGTCTGCTTCGTTTTGATGTCTGCGGAGAGCTTGCGATTGCTTAATATATGTCAGAGAGTCACGCAGCCTGCATTGCGGGCTTTTCGCGGGGCACTAATGGGATACTTGCATGGAAACGAAACGAAGATGTTGCGGTGAGGTAAGGACTGTTTAATTCTTTCTGTTGCGCAATTTTACAGTCTGTGTGAACCACAGTGCACACAGTGCACAAACTCCGCGCTTGACAGCCGTCGCAGAGTGAGTGATGTTATGCATACATGGGTCACGGCTTTACCCTAGCCTTCCTTTCTTTCGCTTCCAAATAACCGTGCCTGTTTCTCGACTTTCTAATCGACATATTGCCTCGGTGATAACAGTATTATTATTATTATTATTATCTTGCAGTTGGGTGGTGTTCATATTTTCTCAGCACTGAACGGGTTAATACAGAGATTAAAATATAACTGCCTTCCCATGAAAAAAAAAATCACTCGTGCTGTGGTTGTTAGATAAAATGCTAGCATTTTATCTGTCAACCACACCACGAGTGATTTATTTTGCGTAATATGAAGGTCAGTCATAATTTGATTTATTTATCTAACGAACATACGTCAGATTTCAGTTCCAGACGATGTCCTGTCCAAAATGATTCACACATGTTTGCGTTTGATTCGCAACATAAGATTCTTTGCAATTTTCTTCTTTCATTGCTGCAAACTGCGACAATAGACCGATCCACTTTTTACCTAAAGTGTCACTCAAACAACGCGGTGTTAAACCCCTCAACCAATCAGAGCGAAGTAGAACCATGTGCTTCTGAATGCCACGCCGAGCTCCGGTACAATAAACCGAATTCGTTGGCTTTATTTTCTGTTCTTTTAGCCGCCGATTTCGGCGGTACTGGAGATGCCTGGCAAGCACTGTTGCTATGGGAAATCAGGGGCGGATCAGTTACTTCGAGGCGGGTGGGGGGTTCAACTTGCCAAATATCTCCATAAAGAAACACTTTTCTGTACCACTTTAAGAACAAATATCATTTAGTACCAATTGACCTAATATGTAACATTTTAACTGAACTCCTATGATTTGTCGATTTTGCACTACAATCGTAAAAGATTCCTGAAAAAACAAGAAGAAGCCACTTTCAATACCCTAAATAGAGCCCCGGCAGATTTCAATATCGAGGCCAAGCATGCAGTCTTCATGTATGCCTGCACTGTTTCAGGTTTGAAAACTAGGCCAGTAGTCCTTATTTACGGGGCGGCCATTTTGAATCGCAGACGAGGCTTGCTCAGCAAGCCGATTCATCGAAGATGGCAACCGCTAGCACGAGTTCTTCAAGTGGAGTGGCCGTTTATTGGAGGTTCGGCGTTTTTCGCAAGGCGATGTAGAGAGATGGGCGCTCGTTCGCACACACACACACACACACACACACACACACACACACACACACACACACACACACACACACACACACACACACCATCACACACACACACACACACACACACACACACACACACACACACACACACACATGCATTCAGTTAGATGTAAGGCATGGTCAGGGTGCCTGTTACTCAAGTAATGCGTTACAATCACGCACGCACGCGCACACACACACACACACACACACACACACACACACACACACACACACACGCCGGCACACATACTCACGCGTGCGCATACATTAGATTTAAATAAACTTAAAAGTGATCATAGATTATATGAAAGAATATTAACACAGACACACACACACACACACACCATCACACACACACACACACACACACACACACACACACACACACATATATAATATATATATATATATATATATATATATATATATATATATATATATATATATATATATATATATATATATATATATATATATATATATATATATATATATATAGATATACTGTCACACACACACACACATGTGCTAGTTGTAAGGCAGCACAAAAGTAACGTAAGACACCCGTTAATCGATTCGTTATAAACACGCACAAACACACACACACACACACACACACACACACACACACACACACACACACACACACACACACACACACGCGCACACACACACACACACACACACACACATACACACATACACACACACACACACACACACACACACACACACATTCAGTCAGATGTAAGGCAACACAAGGGTAACGCATGATGCCTGTTACTCGAGTTTTGCGTTACAATCACACAAGCACGCACACATGTGTGCCAGACGCAATGCAGCGCAAGAGTAATGCAAGACGGTCATCACTCGAGTGATGCGTTGCACCACACACACACACACACACACACACACACACACACACACACACACACACACACACACACACACACACACACACACACACACATTCAGTCATATGTAAGGCAACACAAGGATAACGCATGATGCCTGTTACTCGAGTAATGCGTTACTGTGACAATCACGCGCACACACACGCACGACATGTAATATTCGAGCGTGCAAATACGAAGCAAGTCAACTTGAATATATGATAACAGATCAAAGTAGCATGATGCAGAATCAGAATTAATGATCATCAATCAATAAATATCATGTGTTGAAACTTTGTTCGCCCCGATTTCAAACGACCTATACGTGGGGTGTACATGCAAATGCGTTGAGAAAATCCACGAAATCTACACCATCAGCCGCATTTGTACATCGCCGAACTCCACTCCATTCAGTCGTTCACTCATTTTGTATGCAGCCATCTGTACCGCTGGTAGCACGCACAAGAGGGTTAACCCCTTCCCTGCTAGTGAACGTACATCATGATTCTGACTTCTTTGTTCATTCACCGAACAAAAGCCACAACCATCCAAGGAACATGAATACAAATTGGTCTGTGCAAGAGACACAGATTCTCATGAGCCCCCGCAATCGCGGGGGCTCATGAGGATCTATATCTCTTGCAAGTGGGTGGCGTTCCCCTTTTCTCGGCAGTCAAAGGGTTAACTGCAAGGCGATCATTATTGATTTGTGCTTGCTCCTGTTCTCGAAGCACTTCAAAATACAAGCCGATTGCTCATGTCGGAGAATAAACAAGCGGAAGGTATCAGGGCCGAAGTAAGCCGCTGTTTGCCCGCGCACTGCCGTGCACAGACACACACACTGCGTGCACACACACACACACACACACACACACACACACACACACATACACACACACTGCCGTGCGCACGCACACACACATACACACACACTGCCGTGCGCACGCACACACACACACACACACAGACACACACACACACACTGCCGTGCACAGACACACACACTGCCGTGCAGACACACACACACACACACACACACACACACACACACACACACACACACACACACACATACACACACACACGCCTGCCGTGCACAGACACACACACACTGCCCTACCGACATACACACACTGACACTGCCGTGCACACACACACACACACACACACACACACTGCCGTGCACAGACACACACACACACACACTGCCATGCACACACACACACACACACACACACACACACACACACACACTGCCGTGCACAGACACACACACACACACACACATACATACACACACACTGCCGTGCACAAACAGACACACACACACTGCTGTGCACAGACACACACACACTGCCGTGCACACACACACACACACACACACACTGCCGTGCAGACACACACACACACACACACATACACACACACACACGGCTGCCGTGCACAGACACACACACACACTGCCCTACCGACACACACACACTGACACTGCCGTGCACACACACACACACACACACTGCCGTGCACAGACACACACACACACACACACACACACACACACATATATACATACACACATTGTCGTGCACAGACACATACACACACACACACACTGCCGTACGCGGGCAAATATCGGCTGACGTGGGCGCTAAAACCTTTTGTTCACTGGGTCATGTGCAGCGTGTGCCTTTGAAGTGACTGTCTGACTAATTTCTATTGAGGTCCACCTTGCACGGAATGTGATCGGCAGGGACAAAATAATTGAAGTAACTCAGAGCCTGCGTCAGTACCCGGTGCGAAATAGGTCATCGGGCCGACATCGGCCCGATGGCCTTTTGCGCACTTGGGTACTTTCACTGGCGCTTCTTTTCGAGCTCAGCACTGCCACGCTAATTGACCGCGTCACGTTATAACACAGGCCGGAATGGGTCCTTTACCCATGTTAGAAGGCGAGCAGTGACGCATCGGACGACATTGCAGTCCAATAGATCGCCAGATTCAACAAGGGCGCACGCGTCATGTCTGGCAAACATGGTCTGGCCTGCTTGGAAACTGATGCGCCAAAGGCTCGACCCGGGGTCACTCGGTAACGTAGCAAAATGCTGCGCTAGATCACCCGGGGTGACACTGACGTCTAGATCGTCCGGGGTCACTTTGACGTAGAAAATCGATACGCCAGAACGAGCCGGGGTCACATTGACGTGGAAAATCGCACGTTTGCCGCCACGCTAATGTGACCCCGGGTCAAGTTCATCTGACCTATGGTTCATTCTGACGTGCCACACCGGTTCGGCCTCATGTATTGATTTTTATCAGCCTTCTTGAGCTCATCACAAAGAGCGTGTACAACGTGAAGTGGCTGGAACGGCCCGAGATTTGTTGCCTCGCTTTGTCTCTCGCCAGACGTATTAATACGAATTCAGTGGTGCCAAAATTTACTGACTTAGTTCTGGGAATGGCAGACTTTATTTCTGCGAGCCGGTTTCGTCGCTGGCGGATCGGTTTCAGTTATTAGACGCGAAATCAGTACAGTTCACTGAGTTGTCGCCTGGAGGCGCCCTTGAACTTTTCTAGGACTCACTTACTGATGTGATCGATTGGATCCGGTTGAAGCGAGCTGGAAGTACATTCGTATGGCCTTGAGAACAAATACAGTGCACATTGTCAAACACAGGCCTCATTCGGAGTAACTCGTGTTGACGATGCATACTCAGTGAGGAACAAAAGAAATGCGACGTTTTTGGAATCATCGGAAACACTACGGAACTGTTTCCGATGGTTACAAAAATGTCGCATTTCTTTGGCTCATCGGTATATATACTGTTGATCTCTTCTGTTCACATTTCAAGTCTCGACGCACGCTTGCAGCAGTAACTGACATAACCGAGTGTCACTGCAGCGACGCCTCATCTGTATAGTATGCCGGAGAGTATCACAAGACTGAGTAACACTGACGAGACGAAATTGCGGAATGTCCGACACGTGGCAGACGACCATAAATTTGGGAAATACGGCCGTCGGGCTGAATGAGTTAATTTGAGTCTAGTAACCATATCTCTATTTGCACCAGGCTGTTTAATATAAGTAGTCCAAACAAAAGAAGACTGACTTAACTCGGCCACAGACCTACGTGGTGAATGTTGCTAACTACGCAGTAAAGGAATAATTAACTTCATCCGAGACAGACGGCGTATCCGGTTGCAGTTCGTCTCGAATGAGTTGATCCTGTCATCTTCCCTATGCGGCTTTGCTGACTACAGCGATTTCCTCTGATTATGCTGATGTCACTGTTTTCTAGAATCGTACCGATGACATTATTGAGTACTCTGCATGTACAAGATATCAAAAATAATGACGGAAAATGCCCTCAGAGCAGATTAGTTTGTTTGTTGTTTGTTGGGGGTGGGGGGTTGTTTGTTTTTTCTCCGGTTATTGCTTTTGTGAGAAACGACGGCGCACTACGCTTAGTTAATTATCGGTGCACATGCGGCACTCGCATCGCCTGTATCCTACTGCATGTATTAGCCCGTTCACCAGTGTCTACAGAGTGTTTTTGCAGAGGGTACGACTGCGCAGATTGTTACATAATCACTACTAGCTAGCAAGCAAAACGAACCCATTTAACCGCAAGGCCGCATGGAAGTGTCACCTAACGACTATGCGCTAGTTGCAGGAGACGATTCGAGCACGATAATTCAAGGGTAGTGCCAGATTAGCTTGGCGCCATCATATCCTTAAATTATCATGGTCGATCCATCTTCTGCTGTAGTGCGTCGGAGCTAAACGGGTTAAAGTTGCAGTATGAACCCATATATAACGTTTTCATTTGGTGAAATTGCACGTATCCAAATTTCATCTTCTTGTCCTGCAAGGGTGGTTGTATAGGGGAAGGAAAGCACATCCCGAAAACTCTTGGCTGTGAAATTGATCAGTATAGACAATCTCCGTAGTGACGTCAAAGAAGGAAAAAAATGGATGGAGTGGGTACAATAAAATTACACAGTCTTGACTATGAATTTGTTCAGTATAGACAATCTCTGTAGTGGTGTCAAATATGAATATTTACACTGCCTTGGCACTTCAGTTATCATTATGGTGCAACTGCACCCATGTACGCGCGCATGTGCCATTGCACTTACGTGGTGTGTCACTGTGTGCTTGAGCGCGTTTCCTTTAAAGTGTCTTCCTGCGTTGAATCTAGACAGTCAACTCTTGTACTGCCGGAAACACCGGAAACACCATCCAGCTGCAAGAGGCATAGACCCTCATGGGCCCCCGCAGTCGCGGGGGCTCATGAGGATCTATGCCTTTTGCTGGCGTCTTTCCGGCATGTATGTGTGCCCGGTGCAGACTAGGTTTTCTGCCAGTGAGTCAAGTGCGAGACAGCCAAGTTTGAATCAACGCATAACCGCCCCGCTGCAAGTGAGCGGGGCGGTTATGCGTTGATTCAAACTTGGCTAATTTCCACCAATTTCTGTTTGCTTCCGGTGAAAAAGTTAAGCGGTAATTAAAACTAGTCTCTCCTTTGAGTCAAAAAGTGTTGCGCGAGGGCCGGCCATGAAGATGTTTATACGTCTGTTTTTGAAGATGTGTACATGTCTGTGTTCTGTCACTCGTCTGCATGGCTAGGAGATGTTTGTAAACAGCGTGTCTCCGCACGAGCATAAAGCGTAAATTTATCACGAGCCTCTACGGCTGCTGGGGCTCACGAAAATCTATTTCTCTTGTAGATGGAGAAGATCTATGTAAATACAATTTATGTTAACTCCTTCCCTGCCAGCTGACGCGGCTTGTGTTGGCTTTGCCGGTTAACTCCGCGACTAAATGCCTCAACCGTCAAAACAAAATAAAAAATAAAAACCACATAGATATGAAGTAGTTTCAGCAAGAGGTATAGATCCTCATGAGCCCCCGCAAATGCGGGAGCTTATGAGGATCGATACCTTTTGCAGTTGGACGTTGATCAGCCTTCTTTTCTCGCAGCGAGGGGGGTCAGTAAAGAGCAATAGGGCTCGGGAAGCAGACGTCACCACGCCAGTCATGGCGGCCATCTTGTAAGGATACGGGACAAAGCGCTCATAGCGAAATGGCTGTTTTTGTAATATCAGGAAAGTCCTGACGTACTATAAGCAATAACAGCAAGTCTTGCCATCACTGCAGGAAACCGCTCACCAGAATCTGTTTTTGTTTGTTTCCAAAGAGGAAGAAAAATAAAGAAAATCGTGTTGAAACACTATTTCGCTACTGACCACCTCGCTATTCTCGTCTCCCTCAATCTACCTCCCCCGAAAAAAACCAAGCTCATCGTCTATCGTCGCAAACTAAAATCTGTCAACCGCGAGAGCTTCTTCGACGAAGCTGTCGACCTTCTCTTGGACCCCGCCCCCTCTCCCGATCTTGCATCCCATTTCGATTCCTCCCTTCGAAAACTTCTAGACACCCATGCCCCTGTCACCACCTGCTCCATACCCAACCGACTCCCCTCCCCCTGGCTCACTGACGACATAGCTGAAGCCAAGCGCGAGCGCCGACAAGCGAAACGCCGCTGGCGCTCATCTGACCTCACCGTTCACAGACAGATCTTCCAAACAACTAGATCCAAAGTCTGCAAAATGATCTCCGAATCTAAACGCAAATACCTTCAAAACCAAATCCTGGAATCCACTTCTTCCAAAACCCTCTACGCCACCATGAACACACTCTAGGCACTTCTAAAGACTCTCCTCTCCCCAACACACACAGCAAAGAAGAACTCCCGTCTGCTTTTTCTACCTATTTTTCGGACAAAATCCAAACCCTGCGCGACACACTCGACACCCTGCCTTCTCCGCCTTGCCCTCCCGACCCCCCCCCCCCCCCTTTTCCGGCACTCCCCCCTCGTCCTTCCGCCCCGTCTCTCAGGATGAAGTACTCAAGACCATAAAGTCCATGCCCTTCAAAACCTGCGAGCTAGACCCCCTCCCAGCTTCTCTCTACCGTGACGGCCTTCCAAAACTTCTGCCCTTCATTACCGACATCATCAACGCATCTCTAGAAAACGGCTCCGTCCCCGATATCTTCAAGTCCGCCATCGTCCGTCCTCTCCTTAAAAAAACACAACCGCGACCCAAACGAACTCAAGAACTATCGCCCAGTCTCCAATCTCTCTTTCCTGTCCAAGCTTCTTGAGAAGGTTGTTCTCAACCAGCTCAACCTCCACCTCACCGACAACAACCTCCTCAGTCCATTCCAGTCTGCCTATCGCAAACATCACAGCACTGAAACAGCCCTTCTACATATCTTAAACGATCTGCTTCTCTCCACCGACTCGGGCAACATCTCTCTTCTTACACTACTCGATCTCTCTGCCGCCTTTGACACTATAGACCACTCTGTCCTCCTCCACCGACTCCACCACTCCTTTGGCATCCCTGATTCTGCTCACTCCTGGTTTCTCTCCTACCTCTCCGACAGACAGCAGTCCGTCACCATCAACGGCGTCTCTTCCAACCCAGTCACGCTCTCATGCGGAGTCCCACAGGGGTCCGTCCTGGGCCCGGTCCTTTTTACACTCTACACCTCTCCTCTGTCCAACATCATCCAGTCTCACCGCATACACCACCACCTCTACGCTGACGACTCACAACTGCTAGACAAAGACAAACTCGACAACACTCATTCACTACTGACTCGCACGGCTGACTGCTACGAAGACGTTTAAAACTGGATGACAGCAAACAAGCTAAAACTGAACGACGACAAAACGGAAGCCATGCTGGTAGGCACTCGCCAGAAACTCCCCCAGCTCCCTCCCTCTCTCCACCTTCAACTCGATAGCACCCCCATCTCCCTCTCTGACTCGGCCAAGAACCTCGGCGTTATCCTCGATTCCTCTCTGTCCATGACCAGCTTCGTTTCCGCCACGGCCCAGGCATGTTATTTCCACCTTCGCCGCATCAGTCAGATCAGAAAATACCTCACTACCGAAGCTGCCACCAAACTTGCTGTCTCTCTCATCTTATCTCGCATCGACTACTGCAACTCTCTCCTTTCCGGCCTCCCTCACTCCACCATTTTCACTGTCCAACGCGTTCAGAACAATGCTGCCCGCCTCGTCCTCAGAAAGAAAAAATCCGACCACGTCACACCCCTGCTCAAACTCCTTCACTGGCTCCCCATCCCCCAACGCATCCAATACAAAATTCTGTCTCTCTGCTACAAATCCCTGAACAACTGCGCTCCTGCCTATCTCTCCAACTTACTTCACCCCTACACACCTTCCCGCTCCCTCCGCTCTGCCTCTGACCCTCTCCGCCTCCACATCCCTCGCACCAAACTTAACACTTTCGGCCCCCGCTCCTTCTCCGTCTACGGTCCATCCACCTGGAACACTCTCCCACTCTCTCTCCGTCAGAAACTCTCTCTCTCCTCCTTCCAGTCCGCCCTCAAAACTCACCTCTTTCAACAGTTTTAGCACTATATCACCACACTCCCCAACCCAAGCTGACCGTCGTAATGTATTCCACTGTTTGTGGTACGCAAGTCATTGTCTAAAGCGTGCGCATGCGTGCGCGAGTTGTGAGTGCGCGCTTAGAGTTATAATTATTATAAGATAAGCGCATTATAAATACCGTAATTATTATTATTATTATTATTATTATTATTATTATTACTATCTCATGACAATGGTATCCTCTTAAGATGGCGGCTGACGCGCCGACGCTGCTAGGCAACGGGGGGAACTTCCCGAGCCCTATGTTGCCGCATCTCAGCCAATCAGCGGTGTCCTTTCGTCACTTCCCGTTTTTTCATCTTCTTCGAGCCGGAAAAAAATGGCGCGGCGGAGAGGCTGAACGACGGCATTGAGACTGTTAACTCATTGGAGACGCGCCGCATGCGGCCCAAACGCTGCGAATAGCCGCGTATCTGTATGCTGCACGTCTCCAGTGAGTTAATTGATTTGTCCGAGAGTTCCCATGCATATGGGACTCCCGCAGCTCCGAATTTCACTGAACCGCGCGCGCGAGACTGAGCTGTTTCATATGGTAATGGCAGGTCAGTCAGTACAAACACATTGCGTGCACATTGAAACATGTGTCACGAAGCCGATGTGGCAGGTGGCAAATTTTATCATAGTAACGTTTATTTTAAGCAATAGCGTATCAGAAGGGAAGCGCCGCGACTGAGATGGCGGCCTTAGTCGTTTGCTCGGCGTTAAACCCCAATAACTAGTCTTTCAGCTGTGTGAAGACACGCCCGTTCACTACCGTAGCCCCTTACTTGCAATCTTTAAACGGCCTACGTCAAGCAGTAAAGGGTTAATAAGTCGCAATATCTTACTTACTTACTTACGCCTGTCACCCCTACCCGGGTATAGGCCGTCGACGAGAGACCTCCAGCAACTCCTGTCCTGTGCTTCTCCTTCGATTCTACTCCAGGTGGTTCCCAGTCTCTTGATGTCTGCTTGGAGGTCTCGACGCCAGGAGTTTCTCGGCCTACCTCTTTTCCTCTTTCCCTGGGGGTTCCATGACAATGCCTGCCTAGTGATACTGGAAGCTGGCTTTCTCAGACTGTGACCGATCCATCCCCATCTTCTTCGCACAATTTCATTCTCTGCTGTTATCTGCTCTGTTCTCTCCCAGAGTCTGACGTTGCTGATCTTCTCTGGCCAGTGGATTTTCAAAATTCTTCTAAGGCAACTGTTCATGAAGGTCTGTACTCTGTTGACTGTGGTTTTTGTCAATCTCCATGTCTCTGCTCCATATAGGAGAACTGCTTTTACATTGGAGTTGAAAATCCGGACTTTGGTGTGTTGTGACAGCTCTCTGGAACTCCACACTTTTTTCAACTGGAGAAAGGCTGCTCTGGCTTTACCGATTCGTGCTCTGACATCTGCATCAGTGCCGCCTTTTTTGTCTATGATGCTCCCGAGATAGGTGAAGGACTCCACCTCCTCCAACGGGGTGCCAGCAAGCAAGACTGGTTCTTCCCTGGTTGCGTTCAGCCTCATTGTCTTTGTTTTCTGTTTGTGAATGGTGAGGCCCACTTGGGACGAGATGTCAGCAAGCCTCGTGGTCTTGTCCTGCATTTGTTGATGAGTGTGGGACAGTAATGCCAAGTCGTCTGCAAAATCAAGGTCGTCAAGCTGTGTCCACAGTGTCCACTGTATTCCACTTCGTCTGTGCTCTGTGGTCATCTTCATCACCCAGTCTATGGCCAGTAGGAAGAGGAACGGAGACAGCAGACACCCCTGCCTGACACCAGTTCTGACCTGGAGCTCTCTGGTGAACTGCCCTTCGTGGATCACGCGACATGTCATGCCATCATAGCTGCTCTTGATCAGGCGGACGAGCTTTGTGGGTACACCGTAGTGTCGTAGGAGTTTCCACAGAGTCTCTCGGTCCACGCTGTCAAATGCTTTCTCATAATCCACAAAGTTGACGTACAGCGGGGAGCTCCACTCCAGAGACTGTTCCACGATGATGCGGAGAGTGGCGATCTGGTCTGTACATGATCGGTTCTTCCTGAATCCTGCTTGCTGGTCTCTCAGCTGGGGGTCAACGGAGCTCTTCATTCTCTCTAGGATGATCCTGTTGAAGACCTTTCCTGGTACTGACAGCAAGGTGATTCCTCTGTAGTTGGAACACTTGCTGAGGTCGCCTTTCTTGGGAAGCTTGATTAGGTACCCCTCCTTCCAGTCAACTGGCATCACCTCCTCTTCCCAGAACTTTCCAAACAGTGGGTACAGCATCTCAACTGTTGTCTCTAGGTCTGCTTTCAGAGACTCCGCTGGGATGCCATCTGGCCCTGCTGCTTTGCCATTCTTCAAAAATGCCACTGCTTTTCTGATCTCTTCCCGGCTGGGTCTGTCACAGCTGATGGGTAGGTCGGTCTCTGCCGGCTGGATGTCGGGGGGGGGGGGGGGGGGGGTCGGGTGGGCTAGGTCTGTTCAGTAACTCTTCAAAATACTCGGCCCATCTGTCGAGTTGGTCTGCTCTGTCTGCAATAGGCTTGCCTTCTTTGTCTTTTACTGGTCTTTCTGTATGGCCATACTTACCCGACAATCTTCTGGTAATGTCGTAGAGCTGTTTCATGTTGCCGCTGCCTGCTGCCTTTTCTGCCTCTGCTGCCAGGCTGTCTGTGTAGGCCCTCTTGTCTGCCCTGATACTCCTCTTCACCTCGCGGTTGGCTTCCGAGTATTCCCCCTGTGCCTTTACTTTGGCTGCTCTCGTGCGACTGTTGTTGACCGCTGCTTTCTTCTGCTTCCTCGCTTCTATCTTCTTCAAGGTCTGTGCCGACAGCCAGTCCTTGTGGTGGTGTTTCCTGAACCCTACA
Organism: Semisulcospira habei; assembly: GCA_036245525.1. Classification (NCBI taxonomy): domain Eukaryota; kingdom Metazoa; phylum Mollusca; class Gastropoda; family Semisulcospiridae; genus Semisulcospira; species Semisulcospira habei. Next base: position 195,932,230 of record BTPG01000004.1, on the reverse strand, counting down.
GTGTCTTTGCAGGTTGAGTTCAGCGCCTCTCTAACTGCCTTCCACTGCTGCTCTGTGGTGACCGCCTCCTCTTCATTTACTAGCTCCTGTAGCGCTTGAAACCGGTTGGACAGCACCAGTTTGAACTCTTCTCTAACTCCAGTTTCTCTCAGGAGGCCTACATTATAGCGCTGTCTTCTTGTTGTCTCTGTGCGGCTTTTCTTTAGCTTGAGCTTCATTCTTAAGGTAAGCAGATGGTGGTCTGAGGCGACATCTGCTCCCCTCCTCACTCGAACATCTTGAAGGGATCTTCTAAATTTCTTGCTAATGCAGATATGGTCTATTTGGTTCTCTGTTGTATGGTCAGGTGAGACCCAAGTTGCTTTGTGTATTCTTCTGTGTGGGAAGATGCTGCCTCCAATGACAAGTCGGTTTAGAGCACAAAAGTCTACAAACCTCTCCCCGTTCTCACTCATCTCCGAGCCTAGTCCCTGTCTCCCCATCACCTCTTCGTATCCGGTGTTGTCCTCCCCTATTTTGGCATTAAAATCGCCCATGACGATGGTGATGTCTCGCTCCGCACATTTGTCCACGGCACTCTGGAGTCGGTCGTAGAACTCTTGTTTCTCTTCCTCGTCACTGTCATTGGTGGGCGCATAACACTGGATGACGTTCAGCTTGAGCTTTTTCTTGGTTCTAAAGGCTGCTGTTATAATTCTTGGCCCAAGAGGTTCCCAGCCCATCAGCGCTCTCTGTGCCACTGGTGACAGCATGAGTGCTACTCCTTCTGTATGGGGGGCATTCTCCTCTTCATGACCTGAATACAGAATCATCTCCCCACTTAACAGCCTTTTCTGGCCAGACTGCGTCCATCTGGCTTCACTGATGCCTAGCAGAGAAAGGTTGTACTTTTGCATTTCCGCTGCTATCTGGGCGGCCTTGCCGCTCTGGTACATGGTCTTGACGTTCCATGTGCCCATGGTTGTATCCCTGGATAGAGAGAGGCGGCTCGGTCCTGTGGCTTCCGAAGACTTCCGGCTTTCACCACAGGACGTCATAAGTCTTCTAGTAGAAGAACCTTCCTCCTCCAGGAAAGGAATTACTGTTAGTCTTTTCGTCCGCGTTTTTATAGCTATTTCCTTTTTTGCAGGGTGGGGAAGCTACCCCCACGCCCAACCCCCTTACTAGGAGGACCAGGGGTTTTCTGTCGGGGTCACCTTCCCTTAGACCATGTTGGTTCACGGCACCTTATTTCATTCGGTGCACCCCTCTCACGAGGGACCCCCTATCCACCACCCAGGGGACGCGCCTCAACGCCGTATGGTCCCAGCGCGAGGTCGCAATATCTCCTGTATCATAAATGTTCTCAATATGTCTTACACTAATGGTCAGGGCCGGATCCAGGGGGAGGGGGGTGGGGTGCGGGTGCTTTGGTACTATAGCACCTCCCCCCCCCCCCCCCTCGGCTGGCATCAAACTATAAAATAAGTGTGTTTAAAATTGAGTTGTAACGCTTGTGTTTCAGTGTCGTACGTAACACCAGGCGTTAGAAACTTTCAAAAACGTCAGAAGAACAGTTTCGGTTGTGGTGTTTTGATATATACTAGACCCTGGCAAATAGAACAAAAAAACAAGTTGAGCACCCTCCCCCCCCCTTGAAAACTGATTGATCCGGCGCTGCTAATGGTGGACAAAAGTGCTCATTTAAATTATGAAATTTCAATGTCGGCAAATACCGGAAAGACTTCACTGTCCTTTTTCTCCTTTGCCACGCTGGAGAGTTCACGTCCTTCTTTTACGCTCAAAAGCCAGTGAAAAACCTCTAGGACATGTGCCTATACCCACATGGATTGTGGAAAGAAGGGAAGAAAAGATTTAGTTTAGTGACAAGACAATGTTGACAATCCCTTGTATCGGTGAAAGTTTTTGCAGTCGAAGCCCGATATGGAGCAGATTGCTTTCAACAATACCTCACAACTCATCTTTTCTGCGGTGTTTTTGCTTGAGTACTGACATTGATGTACTTTAACCCATTTAACCCCAAGACCCAAATTCCCAAAGCAGTTTTGGAAGCGTCACCTAAAGACTACGTGCCAGTTGCAGGAGTTGGATCGAGCATGATAATTCAAGGGTAGTGCCGGATTAACTTTTGTGCCTGATGGCGCCAAGCTAATCTGGCACCAGCCTTGCATTATCATGCTCGATGGCGCCAAGCTAATCTGGCACTACCCTTGAATTATCATGCTCGATCCGTCACCTGCGGTAGGTCGTCGCCGGGGCTAAATGAGTTAATCCCCTTGTGCGTGCGGCCTCTGGTAATGTCGACAGTACTGGTGGCTGCATGCACAGGAAGGTCAGGTTAACCCTTTTAGCCCGAAGGTCCCATTTTGGAGGTGTTGTCTATGACTATTTACCAATTGCAGGAGATGGCTTGACCATGATAGTTCAAGGGTAGTGCCAGATTAGCTTGTCGCTTCAGGCGCCAAGCTAATCTGGCACTACCCTTGAATTATCATGGTCAATCAATTTCCTGCTGTAGGGACTCGGGGCTAAATGGGTTAACTCCACTGCCTTGTGATTCCTACCATTTCTCCAGCGCTCTATGTATATATTTGCATTCATCTGCATTGCGCATGTGTGGTGGTGTGTGTCAATAGCTTTGAGTGTCCGGCCGTGTCCTACATGTCAGGTTTATGTGCACGGTTTTATCAGTATTTGTGAGTATTGTACATATATGCACTTCCAGCGTTGCGCTTTGAGCCTTTTAGCTGTAAGAGATACTGCACGCAAGAAGAGTGAATTATACCGGCAATTCACAAGCCGCCCTGACGCGACACAAAATGGATATTTCAAGGGTGGCGCCAAGCTATTCTTGCACTGACGGCACTTCAGTAAAACTCATCGTGCTCTGAATCCTGAACTCAGTGTAAATTAGCCTTTCTCCGTGACGTTTCCAAAATTGTGTACATTACGACGTCACAGGTGCTCAGCTATTCTGGCACCACCCTTGAACTATCATGTGCTGTCTATATCCCTTATTATGATGTAGTCTTTGTGTGACATTTCCGGGCCAAAAGTTTGAACATTACGAACTCAGGCCGGGGTGCCCATCTCTTCTGGCACCACCCTTGAACTACAATGATGATGTATCCCTGTTCCTTGAATGTGTGTGGCTTTTGTTCGTTGAATGAACAAAGATTTCTGAGAAGCCGCTGAAAGCATGCGACCATTCCCAGAGAAACACAGTGCGCGATATGACAGGAGCAATCAAGAAACACATAATACAAAAGGAAAACATTGGTGTGAATTGTTAATGAAGCAAGCAACACACAGAGAATCGCATGAGACCTGGAAAAAGAAACAGTGGCACAAATAAAGCGGGCAAGCGACATAAATCCTCGGGGCATAGTCCCCCGCAGCCGCGAGCGGCTCATGGGGATCTATACCTCTTGCAGTTAGGCCATTATTTTCTGTGGCGCGGCCAATGAGAGTGTTAAACTGATTTTTTTCATGAAGCTCATGGGGATGAGCTCTTGCGGTTGGTCTATGAGTGGTTGTTCATTCCAATGAGTGGCGCTGCAGTTAGAGGCGATGTTATTAGGGAGTCTTTATCCCATTAATCCCAAAAATCCCATTACCACTATTCGAAAAGAGAAGGCCCGGCGGTAGGGCGGGTGAAATGGAAACAGAAATATATCACATGCACCGAGTTAATAGTAGGGTGGAGGTTTGCACATAAAGTAGCGCTTAGTAGCAGCAGGCTTTCAAAGTTTCAGCTTCCATCCCTACGGCGCCTTGAGCATCTTTAATTAGATGGATATGTGCGCCTCGGAGACTGACACCATACCATACCATACCATACTTAAAAGACACACGAAGTGCGTTTCGTTAGCCCGTTTCGTTAGTGACTTCACCAGACTGTGTGTCACTTACGAACTCCTCAGTCGTCGGCGTAAATCTTCGTCAGATCGCCAGTTCAGTTTCACGAAACCGGCACTTTCGCGGCACTCCGCCGGAGGTTCGGCAAAAAATCCTTGATGTGACACCACTTATAGTCCGGCGTAAGATTTAACTCATTCTACCCCAGACACACCACAGCAAGATAAGGATCGCCCATGATAGTTCAAGGGTGATGACAGAATAGCTTGGCGCCTATGGGCGCCAAGCTATTCTGGCATCACCCTTGACTGAACTACATGGTCGATCTGTGTCCCGCTACACTGCTATGCAGTCTTCACAGGACAACGGCAACATTTGGGGATTTCGGTGTTGGTGTAGAATGAGTTAAGCGGGAGGGTCGTTTTAAAAATGGACTCTGTCAACGATTATCTAATGTACCACTAAAATATGTGGTTTTTTTTATCAGTTTTCTGAACCCCAATTTCTCGGCTCTCGCTGGGCCCGGCCGAGGCCTACAAGATGGCGGTCATCGCTTCGAGCCGCCTGCCGCGTCGATTCCGACCGGCTTTGGCTGTCGCTGTTTACGCACCCAACACATCACAATTGTATTTGAAACGGCTGCTAATTCACTTATTTTGAGTATGCGAAGGCACACATGACTTATTTGTTTAACTGTTTTGCGTCAGTGGGCAGAAATCGATGAGCGATTCCCTATCAGTGTAGTGATCTAAAAGTAGAACGCGTGCCCGTGAAGACGGAGTTACCTTCCTTGCACCAACGAAACGTCTTTCGTTAGTCAGTCTAAGAAGCACTGCCGATAACTTGAAATCAGCGCCGGTTAGCACAGCCAGTCTCGTATCGTAGCCGGACCGGAACTAAACTGAGTTAAATGGTCGTTCTAAGTCTCTCTATTACCCCTTCCATGCCACAGGACACATACTTTGTTCAGTTCTGAAATCGGTGTTAGCCGTTTCAAGTAACGACTAAAACTGAGTCACCACCGTCGAAGGCCGAATATGATGCAAAACTGATTTTAGCAACTCACAAACTGATTTTAGCAAAATTTAACGACTAAGATCCCCAGCCGCCAAAGGAACATGCCGGATACGAAATGGTTTCAGCAAGAGGCATAGATCCTCATAAGCCCCGGTGAATGCGGGGCTCATGAGGATCTACGCCGGCCATGCAGTTCAGTGGGTGGTGTGAAGGAGTTCAGTAGGATATGACAGCAAGTTCGCTTGTCAATATTAGTTTTTTTTTAAAACAACAACAACAGCGCGTTGTGCACAACATTTCATAAAAGTATTCAGTAAGCCCTTTGAAAATGCCGCCCCAGATTTGTCACAAATGCCAAGTGTTGTTTTCATGGGCTGTGACCCAGAGTAAGAACATATCCGGCTACTTTGACCGAAGAGAGCTAGTCAAGCCGCTGTCATTCCAGCACTATGGTTTTGGACGTTTCTTGTTTTATATCGACTGACCCCCTTAACTGCCGGGGTAAGGCAAAGGCTACCCAGCTCAGTGCAAGAGACATAAACGCGATAGCGGGGGCTCACGAGGATTTATGTCCCTTGTCACTCCTGTGTTCTTTGTGCATTTTGTGTGGTCCCAGTAACATTGTGTTCTACACTGACGCGAATGTCTGTCAGTGTATAGTGGTTTCATGTAATACATCAAATCGGTGATCACTCGCCACGAATGGGTTATGAAAAAAATATGATTAACCCCATCGGTGCCAATGGACGCCGATTGTGTTTCTGAACGATGTGTTAGTAATTCAAAGCGTTAAAGCCAAAGAGCACCAGCAGTCCAACTCCAAGAAACATGGATGCAAAGTGGTGTCAGCAAGAGGCATGGATCCTCATGATCCCCAGCAACTGTGGTGGCCCTTGAGGATCTATACCTCTTGCATTTCGGGGGAGGGGGGTAATTTTCTCGGCAGTGAGGGGGTTGAGAATAAAATTTTCCAGCATTGTCACGAGTGACACAATGGGCATCCCGCTCACAGAGCGAACAGTTTAATTTCCCGATTGCAATTGCCCGTTCACTTTTGAGAGAACCAGTGCAAGAGGTTAGATCCTCATGAGCCCCCGCAGTTGCGGGGGCACATGAGGATCTATGCCTCTTGCTGAAACCACTTTGTATCCGTGTTCTTTTGACGGCTGCTGTCCTTCGTCGTTGAATTTACAATGATTTCCAAAATACAATCGGCGTCCACTGGCTGTGAACGGGTGATCAAACGCAGGGGCGGATCAGTTACCTCGAAAGGGACTTTGGGGGGTCCAACCTTTTTGTTTGGGACCTTCAACCTCATACAAAAGGCCTCCCCGACGCTAGACCTTGCTTCCAGGGAAGAGAGAGAGGGCACGTGCGTGTTAAGACTCTCACCGTTCGCCAAAATACAAACAACGGCGGGGGGGGGGGGGGGTCGAGGGGCGCGTGTGAAAACTCGCCACAATTTTAAACGTGAGGGATGGGGGGGGGGCGGGGGGGAGGGGGTCCAAACACCCCAAAAAGAGACTTTGTTGTAGCATTTTCTTTTTATTGGGTCTGGGGTGGGGTTTCTGGGAAGAAAAAAAAACACGACAGATCCACCCCTAAAACGCATCTGTTAACAGCGTCTGTGGTGCTGTGTGGGGTCCAACGCGTTAAACACTTAACCCTTTGGCTGTCGGTAGCGGTTTTTGTCGCGACGATTCCTGCATGCAGTCGGAATCATCGCGACAAAAACCGCTGCCGACAGCCAAAAGCGGCGGTCTGACGGCCGGGAAGCGAAGCAGAAGCAAAACAGCCAGTAAAACACGAAACATCGCAGTTTTGACGATGTTTATCGTGTGACTAGACCTAAAGCATAACAGCAGCAAAGCGCCGAAGTGAAGCAAAGCCGATGCTTTCAGTGTTAGAGCGTGCTCTAAAATTTTGCGTTCATTTTTCGCTGAAGCATTTGATTGCCAGCCAATCCGCACGCCAGACGGCCGACTTTACGGCAACGAGGTTGTTATCATTTCAGCGATCATGGCGGCATCAAAAGCTACTGGGCCATTAGCAAATCTGACACAAGTTGATACATTTATTCTCATCGATCTGATTCAAAACCACGAGGCATTATGGAATGTAAGAAGCCAAAATTACAGAAACCAAACCCTGAAAAATGGCTGTGCGGGCTACCTCAGCCCCGCCCACAGAACGTCAACCGGTAGGAAGCGCCGTGTGTCTGCCGTCCGTGTTTCAGTGTGTGCGCCATTTGGCTGCCATTTGTGTTTGTGTGTGCAATTGCCGTGCAGATCAGGCGGGGGTGGGAGTGGGGGGGTTATACTGACGTCATTTTGCTGCTCGTGCTATTCTTTTCAGTTCTTCAGAATTCCGCCTGTCGCTACACCAGCCCACATTTTCAATGTACGGAGTGACCAGTGCCAGCAGTGTCTGAAAGTGCTGTAGCCGGGTCCATCCTCACAAAATTCGTAAAGGAATCAGCATCGCATTCAATCAGCCGCATGAGCGCGTGATATGCGCCATGCTGAACCCGATTTTCCAACCAGGGTTTCATCCAATACTTCTTTTGCCTATTTTGTTTCTTTCTTCTCTGTTCGGCAATTTTGTAGGCTGCAAGGACTACCAAAGGCATATCTTCCAAATCACTGTCGTCCGATGTATCTGCCATATTGAAAATATCGCGTAAAGGGAGGTAACTGATTTACAACTGAGCATTGCTTCCACGCAGACTGCTTATGCAAAACTCAGTTCTCATCGTGTGACCGGCTCACAAAGCAAAGCATTATAAACGCACTTTA
>BTPG01000004.1:195804560-195919560 GCA_036245525.1 Semisulcospira habei | reverse complement strand
CCATCCCTCTTCCTCAGATGCAGCAAACACCCCACCCGCTCCTATTAACCCTACCTTCATCCCTGAGTTAGATAACTCCACACTCTCTCTCGTCAGCCCTCCGGCCACGCCCATCACGTGTCCTCAGTCGTGCGTGGCCAAGTCGCATCCCGCTCGCTGTTCGCCTGAGGTCACCACTTGCAGTGTTAGATATACAGCATCCGTGAGTGACCTCGTCACAGGATACGTGTCCTCGTTACGAACCGCGGTCGCTTGCACTCAAGTGGACACTGCTGGCAGTCAGCTCGTGGTCTCTGGTATCAGCGACACAAAGCCAACCATCTTCACTCAGCTCCAAGCCCAACTTGCTTCTGTTGAATCTCTACGCCAGGAGCTGTTTCAGAACAAAGTGGAGATGCGACAAAGACTGGAGCAGCTAGAGTGCCAGGTGCGTGAGACAGGTGTGCTGGTGACCAACGATCTGCAGATGTCTGAGTCCTGCGTGCGTGGCAAACTATCCCAGTTCCAGGACCAGCTGACCGACATGTCAGACTTGCACTGTCAGCTATCCGATAAATTGCAGGGCCTCCAATGCGCACGTGACAATGACAGCCAACTCATTCATGACCTGTACTGTCAAGTGGCGAGGTTAGATGCACCCGTCAATAATTACGTCATCACACAGTCAACAGGGCCCGAGGCATCACCCTACCCTCCCACCATCTCTGGAGCTGATGAGATTACTCACAGTGGCAGAGTAAACCCTCATACCGCTTGCTGTGACACGATCCCTGTGCGAATTACCCCACCTAAGCTCATCAGGTCAAGTACACTACGGGATCAGGTTTCTGGCGGCACACTTATAACGGTCCACGCGCCTCCGTCCGAAACCAAGAAACAAGGGGAAATCTGCGGTGCAGGCGAACGGGAACAAAGTGAGAGGGGCCGTAATCAACTACCCCATAAATGTCCTTCTCCCAACGAGGAGAATTTTGATCATCGAGTCCACGCCGGCACCACCACCATAGTCATTGGAGACTCCGCTTTGCAAAACGTCAAGGGCGAGAAAATGACTATGTACCAAGGTGAGAGAGTGCAGGTCACTTCAGTGTCCGGCCTGCAAACTTCTCACCTAACTGATTGGTGCATGAAGCAGCCTCAATCACCCCACGTCCAACTTGTCACCTTCCACGTGGGGGTCAATGATTGCAAGCAGCGGGAAATCACCAGCCAGCAGTGGGAAACGCTGATCGCAGCGTGCAAAAGGGCGTTCCCCAAAGCGCGCATCCAGGCTTCCTCCATCTTGCCAGCTGCTCAGGGAAGAAACTCTGTACTAAATCAGCGCATCTTCCCCTCTAATGCCAACATGTGCCACGCGGCCAAGAAGCTTGGCGCTACCTTTGTTGACAACACGGCTGTTTTCAGAGCCCCAAGCGGTCTTCCCCGCAAGGCGCTGTACCGCGTGGATCACAAAGGCCGCCTTGACCCCATCCACCCGTCCCACGTGGGGACTCGCAGGCTGGCCGGTAATATTAAGTACGGCGGGGAAGATGGCCACCGGAAAACCAGTCAACGGGCCGACAGTTCTAGCGATGAGACTACTGCTAATCACCTCTACTCGGACGTTGCTGCGGGGCGTGCGCCTTTAGCTGCGCATCAAATAGAGGAAAATCAACGTCAATATCAGCAGGGCGAACTGCAGCAAAATCAAACAGAACCGCAGCAGCAACTACAGCAACAAGAACCACAACACCAGCAGGAAGAGACAATGTCAGAGCCTCAGAAACTACAGAATACGCCAGTTGCTTTTGTTGACTGGCAACATCACCACCAACAACAGCAACTGATGTATCCGCCTACAGCTCTGTGGCAACAGAAACTTAATCCCCCTGATGGTGTTCAGTGGTACTACCCTTCACCGTACGGACTCCCGCACCCGGGCAGTGGCATGTGTGCTCCATGCTTTCCGGCCGGCCTTCCCCATGCCGGCTATTATTAATGGCGGACACTGGTCTCAGAGTATCAATCCAACACATGCTTACTGAGTCGTTTTGGGTGCGATCAACTATATTAGCCACGGCTAAGCGAATTGGTTCTTTTCATTCAGCATTTGTATTTGACAACGAAAAACAGTGTTTTCATTATTTCGGTATTCATAATACCTCATTTGTGTGGTATGAACTAAATTTCGTGTGCGTTAGTTGTGTACCGCCAAGAACTACCAGCAGCTACTACTCGTGCTTGCAGTACTATTAGTGTCCCTTACTGACACGCCTGACGTGCGATAGCTGAAGCGGTGTGCACATATAGTACGACTCTACTGTGCACCATTGACACTTATAGAGTGTACTTCCTCTATTTCCTTTTTTTAAATTATTATTTTATTTGGTTAACGTAAAAAAAAAATCATATTAGCTTCTAGTGCGCTGCAGTTTAGGGTTGCTTTCGTTAATGAAAATGAAGCACCCAGCAAAGAAGCAGTGCAACCTAAAAATCGGTCATCTGAATATCTACCACCTCTTCAATAAGGTGTCCGATTTAAACGTTTACTTAAACGCACCTGAACCGTTCCACTTGTTTGGTTTAAGTGAAACACGTTTAAACCCTGATATGAGTAACGATGCCATCAGTATTCCCAACTTTAGTATTGTTCGGCGAGACCCCTGTATGCCTGGTCGGACTGGTATTGCCGTTTACATACATAACTCTATCCAAACACTCGTTCGTCGACGTGAAGACTTAGAAACCCCTGACGTAGAGTGTATCTGGCTTGAGCTCAAAGGCCCTAAAACCAGAGCAGTCATTATAGGTTTTTTCTATCGTAACCCGTCTGCCTCGTATGAATGGTATGACGACTTCCTGCAATCCATTGAACATGTTGATTTGTCTAATAGCGATGTCTTATTGCTAGGCGACTTCAATATTGATATGCTTAAATCTCACGCAGCATGGGATTGTGTTACGACACAGCTTGGTCTAAAACAACTAGTTTCTTCCCCTACTAGAATTACTCCCACATCAGCAACACTCATAGATCACATTTACTCTAACCGTCCCCAAAACGTATATAACGTTAGTGTTGCTGACCTCAGTATCAGTGACCACTATCCCACTGTATGTTTATGGTCATCAAAACTACCAGCGCAGCCTAAGCTTGGACACACCACCATCTCTTATCGCTCCTTTAAACACTTCTGTGAGTCGGCCTTTCTAGCTGATCTTAACCAAACACAATTTGACATTGTACACAATGAAGACAATCCTGACACTGCTTTGGATCTCTGGTATAATCTTTTCAACAGTGTGCTTAATAAGCATGCCCCTTTACGAAAAAAGAGAGTAAAAAATCATACGTTACCGACTTGGTTAACACAAGATATTATCCAAGCGATGGAACTTCGTAATAACTTAAGAAAACAAAAACAGTTTTCTGAGTACAAGCGCCAACGAAACCGTGTCAAATCAATGGTGCGAAGGGCTCAAAAAACTCTGTTCGAACGAATGGTAAGGGAGAACAGAGAAACATCTTCTCTCTGGCGAGCGCTTAATCTTATCACCAGAGGCAACAGTAGAAGATCATCCGCTATCCCCTCTCAGCTCAACGCAGACACTTTTAACGAACACTTTCTGTCGGTTGCCCAGTCAGTAAACTCCTCATCCAAAACGTCAAGTACATATTCGTGTCCTGAGGCTCTACTTAACTTTTGTTCGCAAAGGACAGTGGATAAGTCATCCTTTTGTATTCCCCCTTTAGCAGTGCACGAGGTTGGCAAGCTTATAAATTCACTAAAAAACAAGAAATCGTCCGGACCTGATGAGATTAGCCCCAAAATACTTAAACTTTCCCTTCCTTACACAATTGAATCACTAACCTACATTTATAATTTGTGTATTCAACACAACACGTTTCCTACTGAGCTTAAACATGCTAAAGTAATACCCCTGCCCAAATCTAAAGATCTTACGGACGTGAATAACTACAGACCTATATCCCTTTTGTCTTCCTTGTCAAAACCACTTGAAAGACATGTTCACAAACATCTCTACCAGTACCTTGATACCTGTAATCTTCTACATACCCATCAGTCAGGCTTTAGACCAAAACATTCGTGCCATACGGCATTAACAAGACTTGTTGACACCTGGTTAACTTCTATAAATCAATGTCAAATGATTGGGACAGTCTATCTCGATTTCAAAAAAGCCTTTGATCTTGTAGACCACAGCATCCTTTTGTCTAAACTTCAAGCATATTTATGCAATGCAGATGCCGTATCGTTTTTTAATTCCTACCTCAGCGGTAGGAGGCAAAGAGTTTTCTTAAATGGTAACTACTCGTCCCACGGTATTGTCACGAGCGGCGTGCCTCAAGGCTCTGTCCTCGGGCCATTGCTCTTCTGTGTCTTCATAAATGATCTACCACTGCACCTGAGTAGTAACCAAACCTCGTGTGATTTGTTTGCGGATGACGCAACTCTTCATACGCCTGATCATAGTGTTAATGCGATTAATACACGTCTGCAAAAAAGCATGCAGGAGGTTTCTCACTGGTGCGATTCTAATTCAATGGTTCTTAATCCATCTAAAACAGAATGCATGGTGATAGCCACACGTCAAAGACATCAGCTGCGCCCACTTTCTCTTGATCTAACAGTAAACGGCAAACCAGTCCAACAGGTATCTCAACACCGTCTCCTTGGGGTCACGGTAGATGATCAACTTAAGTGGAAAACTCACATTAGCAGCGTATGTAAACGTGTCTCAAAAAACCTTTATATGCTATCAAAGTTGAAATTCATTACCGATGTAGAGACGCGTACAATTTTCTATAACGCCCATGTAAAGTCGCACATAGACTACGCATCAACAGTGTGGGATGGTTCAAGTGAAGTGCATTTAAAGAGGCTGAATACTTTACACAGGAGGGCTGCTAAACTTATCCTACCGGATCCTCAAATAGCAACGGAAAAAAAACTTGAAGTTCTTGGTATGCTTCCCCTGAAGCAGCACCTTATATGTAACAAAGCCATTTTTATGTATAAGCTGTGTAAACAAAAAGGGCCCCGTTATCTTGACCCATTTTTTTCAGTAATTTCCTCACGACATCCCAGACTGGGGCGGCACTATCAGGTTCCGCGGCCTCGCATTGACATCTTTAAATCTAGCTTAACATACTCAGGTAGTACTCTCTGGAATTCGATTCCATGTAACCTTAGAAGTATGTCCCTGCCCTCCTTTAAAGACGGCCTCTTCAAATATCTAAAATAATCCAGCTTTACACGCGGAAAACTGCATGTTCTTAGAATACATATTATTATATCGGCATGTGCATTGACTCCATGTCTGACAAGTAATACCTGCCTTGATGTACTGGCACGCGTATGGCGTGCGTGTGTTTGTGCGTATGTGTGTGTGTGTATGTGTGGCTGTGTGCATTCGTGCGTATGGGTGTGTGATCGTGTGTGTGTGTGTGTGTGTGTGTGTGTGTGTGTGTGTGTGTGTGTGTGTGTGTGTGTGGGTGCGTGCGTCTGTGTGCGTGTGTGCGTTCATGCGTGTGGTCACGTTATGTGATCGTGTGCGTGTGTGCGTGGTCTGTCATAATGTGGCAGATTGCACACGCGTACGCGCACGCACGCACGCATGAGCGCAAGCACGCGCACACCATGTGCGCGATTTATGCAATTTATATGTTGGAATTTTTTATTCATAATTTTTTTTTAAATTCTCTTTAAAGGTTTTTTAACACATTTTCTTTCTTTTCTATCGCGCTATATTCATCAGTATTTTGTTTCCTAGCACATAATTGAATTCCTTAGAGTAGTGTGTGTGTGTGTTTGCGAGTGAACATGCGTGCGTGTGTATGTGTTTGACCTAGTTATGTTTTAGACCATTGTTTTGTTTATGAAAACGTTGATAAGTAGTTTGTAGCAACGGCAAGTTTGAAAATTGGTCTTGTAACCAAATACTTCTACCGTTGTAAAATAAAAGTTCATTGTTCATTGTTCATTGTTCATTGTTCTCTCTCTCTCTCTCTCTCTCTCTCTCTCTCTCTCTCTCTCTCTCTCTCTCTCTCTCTCTCTCTCTCTCTCTCCGGTTTGATTTAGGAAATAGAAAGTGTCGGTTGACCCACATTTGAACCCGTAATGTTCGTTCTATTCACTTGGAATTTTGGATAGCTAGCTTTGAAATAGACATTAGATGAATTCGTAATCCAGCGTTGTCAGTACCTCTTCAACTTTTTGAAAAATAATTAATTCATTTTTGCAAATTTTGAATCCAGTATATACTTCCATCAAACAGTCAGCCCTTGAAGAGGCTGTGTGGAAGAAAACAATCAGCCCTGGAAGAGGTTACATGCCTTTCGGATGAGTGACGTGAAACATCAAATGCGTCACTGTGTACACAGCGTCGTGAGACTAGCGATGCCATGACGTCAAGGGTATAGTGACGTCATTTTGCTGCGCGTGCTATTATTCTTCAGAATTCCTGTCGCTACACGAACCCACAGAGCGTAATAATGACGGGAAGCGCCCTTTCTCCGTCTTTATTTGTGTGTGCCGGCATGTGTGTTGATCAGAGATTGACTTAGAGAGGAGGGAAATGGATCAGAAGAATAAGCTTAAAAATATGAACAACTCTGAGTGTTCCTAAAAGAAAAACGCATGTGAGCTCTAAACAATACGGGAGACTTTGGGATGAAATCCTCGTCTTGTTTTTTTATTTTTCGGCCACTTTGAACAACGGTCTGACGCGTCGGGAGACCTGTCAGGTTGAATGTCGCAAACAAACAGTTGGAACCCCCCCCCCCCCACCCTCCCTACCCCCCCCCCCACCCCCAACCCGAGATTTAACTGATCTGCCCGTGCAAACTGAATGGGTATATGAGAATCTACACAACTGACATGTTTCCTTATTAATTAGCCAGTTCAATGCGCACGTACGTTTCATGGACGGATTTTTTTTTTCCAGATTAGTTCAGCTCGATTCAGTTAACCCCTTCACGCAGACTGTGTGTCTGAAATCTATGTTAAATGCAACGTTATAAATCGTCCGAGGAATGTGGGTGCGGCAACCTTTTGTAGTGGCGTCAGCAAGCGGCACAGATCCTCATGAGCACCCGCAGCTGCGGGGGCTCATGGGGATCTATGTCTTGCAGTGTGTTGACTTTTTCCAGCCAGTGGCCCCGGAGAGGTTATCACCCAGCTGCACGAGGCATTGATTGTTAGCGAAAACTCCTTCCCCAGTACGGCAAAACGTCTTAGGGCGTGCGCGGGCCCACTGCAGCTGTCGTGGGCCCGAGGACTTTTGCTTACTGGGTTCTTTAACTCATTCTACCCCAACACCGAAATCGGTCAATTTTGCCGTTGTCCTCTGAAGACTGCATTGCAGTGCAGGACACAGATCGACCATGATAGTTCAAGGGTGATTCCAGAATAGCTTGGCGCCCATAGGCGCCAAGCTATTCTGGCATCACCCTTGAACTATCATGGTCGATCCTTATCTTGCTGTGGTGCGTCTGGGGTAGAATGAGTTAAGGCGTGCCGCACCGTGTGTCGGTCGTAACCCAGTCAGCAAAAGTCACCTGGTCAACGCGACGTGGCCGCCGGCGTTAATCTACGCCCAAACTGACAGCTCAGTAAGAAGTTAACGACTGGGCTACAGGTCACGGTATACATTTAAATTGGGAAGTTGAGGCAGTGCAAGGCCCGGTGTTTTTAAAAATAATTTTTGCCTTGTTTGAAAATTTGCAGTTGGGCTGAATGTTGGAATTTGCTGGAAATTTGTGGTTAGCTGAGAGGAGACATGTTTGGTGCTTTGATTCATACCATCCTGAGCTTATCCAGTGGACATTTGTGGGCCTATGTTCGGAGTTGCCTTTGACGTAGTGATTTGAGGGGCACGCTGATTTCAGCTGTGCTTGGGTGTGGGGTTGGTAAGGAACCAGTTTCATAGCCAAGAAATGAGACGGGTCATGTGCTGTTTTTTTTTTTTTTTTTTTTTTTTGTTTTTTTTTTGTTTGTTTGTTTGTTTGTTTGTTTGTTTGTTGTTTTTTTTTTGGGGGGGGGTATTTTGTGCATGGCAAATGTGCAGCTGGTGGGCGGTAGTGTTTTTTAGGGAATTGAAAAATTAGGGGATGACTGGGACTGACTAAGGCTAAGAGACTGGACAGTACGGAAACAGTACTGTGGTCCGTGGCCTGTGTCCCCTGGTAATAGATATGATGGCTCGACCGAGCTCGCGAGTTCCCCCGAACTAGACCACTCTTTAGCGCGAGAGGCGAAAAAGCGCAGTGGGTTGTGGGCAAGCAAGCGCGTCACTACTACGAATGATCGTCAGAGCGAGCAGGAAAACTTTTCTACACTGAGAATCAAATTATTTCCGTGAAATCGCCCAGTATATGCAGAGTTTACTGACATGAATAAAATGCATCTACTGCGGTTGGTAGAACAAAATTGAACATTATACTAGCTATTGAAACGACATGGTAGGGCATTTTCCAAAGCCATTTTCAGTGACTGGCTTCATCGCCATATGCAGTTTTAATGCATGTTGAGTAGTCGTTTTCCACAGCATTATCTCTACAAATATCGGAAAACATTTGATTGTAATAGCTGCATGACCAGGCAGCAACCGCCACAGGTTCTTTGTCAATCTGAGCTTAAATTTTGCCGGATCCAATATGTGTGATTCATAACAAACTGATATTGTTGCGGGCTAAGCGTAACAGCTAGCCGAGTTGTCCACGTATACGTGGCTCACCGAGTCTGGTCTTTTCTCGGCGGCAAGGTCACGCCTAGCATAGACAATATACAGAGGGTCTGTATATTGTCTCTGCGCCTAGCGAGCGTTCTCGCGTTCCCGGGCCGCTCGGCAACTCGCAACCGGCCTATTCCGTTGTGACTGGTCGTCAGTCTAGATTTGTGGAAAACGAAGACTGACACGGCCATTGGTGAGGTTTCTTTTGTAACAAACGACTCCCAACGACGAACGAGATCGAAATCAGGGCAAATAACGAACGCTCTAAAAACATCTCCAAGAGGCATAGTTCCTCATGAGCCCGGAGGGCTCATGAGGAACTATGCCTCTTGGCCGGAGATGTTTGGAGTCTTGTCAATGTGTATGGCACACGATGGTGAGTTCACTCGCGTTGGTTGTCGGGAGTCGTTAGGCGTAATCGCATCCTCACTTGTAAGAAGAGGTTGAGTACGGATTCTCATTTTCAGCTGTTGCACTTCTCTATACTTACTAGGCTAAATCAAGCCTGTGCTGTGGTGCTGTGTATGGTCCTCTAACTTGTCTAAACGGACAATGAGGACACAATCATTCAACAAGTTGAGAACGGATTCTTTTTCAGTGTTCGGCAGGGTTTAACCCATTTAACCCCACGGCCGCATTTCCCAAATTTTGGAGGTGTCACCTAACGACCGTGTACCATTTGCAGGAGATGGGTCTACCGTGATAATTCAAGGGTAGTGCCGGATTAGCTTGGCGCCTGATGGCGCCAAGCTAATCTGGCACTCCCCTTGAATTATCTTGGTAGACCCATCACTTGCTGTAGAGCGTTGGGTTAAATGGGTTAATCTGTTATAAGTCTCTGCCGCGACCCTTTGGCTGCTGGTAGCTACTGACAGCCCGAAGGGTTAACCGCGCTGACGTTTCACTTTGTGAGGCGGATCGACCATCTGATCATTTGTTTCCTGCCACGAAGACGCAACGTGGAGATCACGATACAGTGCTCACGTATGTCTAAAGAATAGTATTTATATCTCGCCTGTCTGCATGTCGTAGCCCAACTGTCTGTTTGTTGTTGTCGTTTGTCAATGGTGTTGTTGTTGTCGTCGTCAGTCGTCGTCTCATCTCGTCTTGTTTTGTCTTGCATTATCTGAAGTGCTGCTCACCTACGTGCAAAATTTCAAAATTGAGGGCGCTCAGCCTAGGTCTCTTTAACTCATTCTAGGCGAGGCCAAGCATCAATAGCTGCGGAAGTGTCGTATAGCGTTGCCGCGGACAACGCTATATGACACTTTCGCAGCTATTAATACGGGGCGCCTCGAACGACTTAACATGTAATTAATACATCTGAATATTTTCGGTGCTAATGGTACTATTCTTGTCAAAGCTTGTTACTTTTTCGTGGATGATTTCAGTGTAACTAAAGCTTAGGTGTGTTTCAGTGTAACAATAATATATATATATATATATATATATATATATATATATATATATATATATATATATATATATATATATATATATATATAATCTTCACTCGTGCTATAACTCGTTTATTTGCCCGTCAAAACATGCTCCTTCATTGCTGCTAGTTTGCATTGTACATAACAAATTAACGATGAGAAAACGAAAACAATATCATGTGAGGGGTGTGGGGGAGGGTGTGTGTGTGTGTGTGTGTGTGTGTGTGTGTGTGTGTGTGTGTGTGTGTGTGTGTGTGTGTGTGTGTGTGTGTGTGTGTGTGTGTGTGTGTGTGTGTGTGTGTGTGTGTGTGTGCTTAAAATCGTGAAGCGTAATTGGTGTTTCATTCGTGGTTGCAGTTTTGTTGTTTTGTTTTGGGTTTTTTTTTGGTTTTTTACTCTTTTTTTTTTCATCTTTGTGATCCGTGAAAGAAGGGGTCGTCGTGAAATGTGAAAACCTAAACAAGTTTTTCGTGAGCAGTGAAAACGTTCTGGTTATTCGTGAAACGTGAACGTTTGTCGTTAGACTGTAAATTCTAGTCAGAAACCTCATAAACACGATCAAAACAATATCATAGTCACACCAGTAGCAGCAAAATGTGGATTTTATCCCAAAATATATCGTATTGTTTGGAGCTCACAATCGTTTTTCTTTATGAACAGAGTTGTTCATATTTTGAAACTATCCGGCTTCTGATCCATTTCCCTTCTCTCTAACCCAACCTCTGATCATCACACAACCCGCTGGACACAAATAAAGACGGACACACTGCGCTTCCCTCCGTTAGTACGCTCTGTGGGCTCGTGCAGCGACAGGAATTTTCTGTCAGCTACAAATGACTTTGTCACACACCTGTCATGTTAAAGTCATCTCTATCTATTTATAGAAGCAGTGTGTGTGTGTGGGTGTGTGTGTGAATGCCAGTATGAGTCCATGAGCGTAGCACTTTTGAATGGTGACTTTATAGCTTGTTTACAGAGTGCGTTTTATTTTGTTGTTGTACTTTTTGTAAATTCCATTTTTGTAATTAGTTATTTTTTGTACATTAGTTTTTGTTAAGCGCCTAGAGCTCTAATCTGAGGTTAGGCGCTATACAAGTACTCATTATTATTATTATTATTAGGAATTCTAAAGGAGAATAGCACGAGCAGCAAAATGACGTCACTATAAGCTTTACGTTATGGCATCGCTAGTCTCACGACGCCGTGTACACAGTGACCAAACTGATGTTTTACGTTACTCATCCGAAAGCACGCAGCCTCTTCCAAGGCTGACTGTCTTCTTCCACATAACCTCTTCCTGTGCTGACTGTTTGATGGGAGTACATAGTCATAGTGGCTCCAAAACTTGCAAAAATGAAATAATTATTATTCAAAACGTTGAAGAGGTAAAACGCTTGACTACAAACTCATTTAATATCTCCCTTATATATAATAATAATAATACCGTTATTATATAGGCGCTTTTTCTCAATTTTGGGCAAATCGACTCAAAGCGCCGCGAACTGAAACCCAACACGCACACTCACGTAACAGACACGGATTTACGCCATTTAAGACAAACACAGTACAAGACAGACGAAGGGCCAGTTCAGCTACTGAAGTTACATAGATTTTTGATCGCTTGTATTTGAAATTTGTAAAGTGGCCTGAACCCGGTACCAAAGTGTGTGTGTGGAGGGGTGGGGGGAATAACCGGAGTACCCGGAGAAAAAGCGCCCGAATTAATGGTGACACTTACCAGAGGAGAAAAGTCCGACGCCGGAACCCGTTTTGGAACCTCGCACCTAGAGGTATGCAAAGTATCCAGTAATAATAACAAAAGATACGGACTCAAATGCGGATCAACCGGTTTTTGTGAAACGGCCATTTTTTGTCAACTTGTAACCTAATTTTAAAAAAAAATTAAATGATTCGGGAGAATTCACGTAGGGAAAATATCCTAAAGTTTCAAGCTTGTCTGTCCAGAAATGCGGGTTCTAGTCGCTGTCACACACACACACACACACACACACACACACACACACACACACACACACACACACACACACACACACACACACACACCATCACACACACCATCACACACACCAACACACACACACACACACACACACACACACACACACACACACACACACACACACACACACGCGCGCGGGGTTTGGCGCCAAATGTACGTTCTCTAACAAGGTTTGCGTAGCTAGACGTGATATCATTTTTATCTTGTTACTTCTCTGCCAGAATTCGGGGTCCCCCCGCCCAGCACATCGTGTGCATTCTACGAAACGCGTTCCGACCAGACAGATTTCAAAGTCTACCGTATGTTCAATACAGTAGACAAAAACTGTCTCCGGCCCACGACAGCCGTAGTGGGCCCGAGGACCTTCTGCTTACTGGGCAGTCTGTGGTGACAAACGATTACCCTGCCTCGCCGCTCGCGCGGCGCACTACACATAGTACTAAGTAGTTATTGAGTGTCCACTATGCATGCGAGGGCGCACTTCCGCCAAAAACAAGTATTAATAGGCGTGCATCCGTCGTGTGCTTGTGCATGTGTAGCCGCTTATCAGTTTGCCCCAGTTTCGTTTATTAGTCATCGAGATGTTGCGTCCCAGTTTTACGATTTGTCAAACTATAATGTCGAGATTACCTCATAACAAAACAATGAAGTTATTGTGTCTTTTTTCTTTTTCTTTTTTACTGAAACGTCAAACGTTTTCATAAATTATTCCTGTTAATAGCTGCACTCGTGCTGCAATAAACTAACACGTGAGTTCTTCTTGCTTTGCTGGCTGCATCACTACACAGTTATTCAGCTGTTTGCTTAACCCTAGGACCCAACAGCTATATGGACGGCTGACTGACTCAGCGCGCACGCGTTGTGCCACTAACAGAGTCTACCGAAGCGATTGACCGCTGTAGTTACTTCCGGTACGTCTGCTACCGCAATGGACGCTACAGTTGAGCGAATTCTCATGGTAAGTAAAACAGTAAACTGTTCAAACAGTTATGATTTATTCCATCAAGTGAGAACTAAGTACATTTGCAGGTATCCCAGACACAGCATTAAAAAAAAATTAAACAATATGATAACATTATGAGATAAAATACGTTAAACATCATAAAAAATAGTCTTTATATATATATGAAAAGACATGTTTTAAAAGAAATACAAATACAGACAAGCACACACACTCACACGCATAATTAAGAAATAACCTATATATAAACATAAAATATAAACAAACAATGTTTAAAAGTAGCTTAACGTTAAAAGTTCTAAGTAATAACACACATATAAAAAGTAATATGTTGGTAATAAAAACAATGTTTACCTATACTTAATAATATCTCTAATAAAACAATTCAAAAACCATACAGTGCCAAGCAAAACAATAAATAAAGGTAAAAAAAAATACCCTAACACTGATTAAATACACACACACACACACACACACACACACAATACAACACACACACACAATACAACACACACGTACATACACACACACACAATATAACACACACACTTTACGAAAGAACAACTTGTAATACTCGTTACCTACACATATTTTGAAATATAACACAAACACCTATCCCAAAACTAAATCCCCAGTTTGACATTAGGCCTTTACATGAACAACCACACTGGTTACAGAATCAGCATAACCTTCTCAAACCCAGGCTGTTTTCAAAACAGAATTCCAAAAGAAAAGCTGTTTTTTTTGTGCCAAAACTAAATAATCTGTCCAAAAAAAATTCATTGTACTACAATTTGTCTGTGTGTGTGTGTGTGTTTCGCTCCTATACTACAAAACAAATATGATAATAATATGATAATAATCATAACGGACAGATTCAGAATGAACCTCATAGCACATGCCGTGGACAAATACATGTATTTAAAACTTCCCTCAAAATCACTCATACCTTGACATCACAGCCTGCAGTCCAGTCTCTGCCTTGAGGCTCACAGCTCACAATGTCACTCATTTTGTGGTTGACTCTAGTATTAATTAGGGGTTTCAGAAATAATGGCTGACAAAAAAATCTAAAAACAGGGTTATAAACTCGACTGATTTTCCTATCGACGTATGCGTAGAAAAAAATTCAGATTGCTAAATAAAGACACAAAAATCGTGATTTTCAAACGACGCGTAACACTAGCAAAGACATCGGTCATTGAAACGTTAGCAACCGGAAGTGAAAACAGATTGCAGCTGAAAACGAGGCTGTCGGTGAACTTATTTAGCTACATGCCATAGACAACCATCCATAGGTGTTGAATCCATGCTTAACCATGCACTGTGAACTCTACTGCCATGCCATGACGAACGCCGCACTAACTAAAAGAGGTATAGATCCTCATGAGCCCCCGCAGACGCGGGGGCTCATGAGGTTCTGCGCCTCTTATTGGTCTCATTTAGCTCATGTCCGTGTTTCTCAAGCGAATCAATTATCCGCTGGTTAATCAGCCAAGGTTTTAAGCGCAGTAGATATATCTTGTAACCTTACAGTGTCGGTGGAGGCAGATTGTGTTTTTGAAATCAGTGTAAATTCAACGTCAAAGATATAAGCAATCAAGGGAACGTGGATACAAAGTAGTTTTAGCAAGAGGTATAGATCCTCATGAGCCCCCGCAACTGCGGGGGCTCATGAGGGTCTATACCTCTTGCACTTTGTTGGATGGTGGTCAGTTTTTCTCCGCAGTGAACGAAAAAACAGGATTCTAACAGAAATTGGATACATACATAGCAGATTTTTGGGCAATCACATGTAGCGATGGAGGCTAAGAGTCGGAGCGAAAGACAGCGAAAGGAACAGCCATGCGCTGGAAGTTTGAACCACCTTGCTCGCCCCGGTAGCTGGGCTCACGATCCAAGGGAAAATACGAGTTTGTTAGTGTTTGTGTCCTCTATAGCTTGGCCGTTCAAAGATCCTAGTAAAGGATAGTAGCACAGTTGCAGTGCACCTGAACGGATCAGTTAGTTATTTGGGTTTAACGCCGAGCAGGCGACTAAGGCCATCTCACGGCGGATGAACGGATCAGTGTTCAGGTCTTACTCCCATAAACAATAATATGGCTGCATGTCCCTGTCTGCCAAAACCCGCCCCTTTGGGCCGTCCGGCATTGTGATCCATAATCACTTTTGTGCGTGTAAGTTAAACCCCGATCTAACCACCCACATTCCTTTTTCCACAAGTCTTTGCCACATTTTTCTAAGTAAATTACAATCGACTTTGCTGATTCATATACAAGGTCGGACATAACGCAAGTCGGTGGTCCCCACGCCACTTTTTATGTGAACTATACTAATGGTCAAAACCTAAGGGCCACTTTTTATCGCAGACGCACCGACAATATCACACAAATAATGTAACAATTCTTGGAGTCAGTACTTTGCTAATTTATTCAGTAACAATTTCATTTAAGCTTTGAGTAAATCAAGCAATTGTAACAACATCAGTACGTTAGAATGTTCACCCACCCCTCATTTAAAAAGTCACACAAGACTGGTCCAGTCAGTAGCGAGTGTACCCACCGTTTGCGCGCATGGAGTTCACCAGGGTTCGGAGAACATGTTGTGGGATCGCTTCCCACTCTTGATGCAAGAACTGAGTCAGCTGGGAGACGCCTTGAGGTCGGGGGGGGGGGGGGGGGTCGGTTGCTGACTACACGTTGCCCCAGCACGTCCCATAGGTGCTCGATGGGAGCCAGATCAGGTGAACGAGCTGGCCACTCCATCCTCATGATGCCCCGTTGCTCAAGGTACTCATCCACCACACGGGCGCGATGAGGTCGAGCGTTGTCGTCCCGCAGAACAGCATTGTCGCCTATGGTTTGGAGAGCTGGCTGCATGAGGGGCTGCAAAATCTCGTCCCGATAGCGCAGTCCAGTCAGGGTGCCTCGGATGACGTGGAAGGGGGGGGGGGGGGGGGTCCTGCCTTCCCTGCTGAAGCCTGCCCAGACCATGACCGAGCCTCCTCCGTAGCGATCCACCTCTTGAACGCATCCATCCGTGAATCGCTCGCCCTGGCGTCTCCAGACCCTCACTCTGCCGTCGTTGAAGGACACAGTGAACCGTGACTCATCAGTTAACAGAACCTGAGTCCACTGGAGTCTGTTCCACCTTACATGTTGACGACACCAGGCAACCCGAGCTCGGCGATTAGCTGGAGTGAGGGGTATTCTCACTGCTGCTCTGCATGAAGCCAGGCCAATTTCGCGCAGACGTCGGCAGACTGTGCTTCTGCTGACGTTAACGTTTGCAGCTTGCATCAGTTGACGTCGCAGGGTGGTTGACGTGACAGTTCGGTCGCGCAAAGCCGCCACACAGAGGTATCTGTCCTCCCTTCTGCTGGTGCAGCGCGGTCGTCCTGAGCAGGGTTGTCGTTCTGCCCTTCCAGTTTCTTGGAATCGTGCCAGCAGCCTCTGGATCACTGAATGGGACACCCCAAGACGTCTCCCAACTTCTCGTCCGGAAATTCCATCCGGCGGCCATGCTAGCGTCCGGTCTTGATCTACTGTCGTTAGGCTTCGTCATGGTGAATGGTTAGGAAAGTGACAATTATGTCCCTACTTTACCGGTATTTGTAGCGAAACAGAAGTGCTTAGTGTTCACGACTGACCCCTTTAGCACGTGCATCACGACTTTACCGAGTTTTTCCACCTGCCTGACTTTGGTACGCTTGCCAATATCGCACAGCTTTTCACAAAAACTGACGATGCTTCACGTGTATTTGACACGTTCGTGGAAACTGATGAATTGTTGTCTATTGTTCCCTATTCAGTGGACTGTCTAAGGTCAACTTTTAACCCATTTGGATCGAAAGAACATTGTATTTTATTAGCGTACTTGCGACGATAAACAATGACACAAAAAGTGGGGTGGCTCTTAAGTTTTGACCATTAGTATACTTCGCAAATAACAAATTGCGGATATCATGAGCAACAAGAAAAATCTGGGTCCCCTGGCGATTCGTTATATTCGACGTGTACTGTTCTTCGCTTATGACTGACAAACTGCTGATATAAAGGCAGCAGAAATGTGGCCTCCTTGAATGCTGTCACTGGATGTCCGCAATGCATCTGTAGTTGTAGCTGTTTGTAAAGGGTTAACCATGAGCCCTTTAGATGTCGGAAGCGCTTTTAGTCGCGATGATTTCTTCAGGAATCATCGCGACTAAAAGCGCTAACGACAGCCACAGGGTTAAATATCACACGCCAGAATGTATCATCCGAGTCAGTGTCAAGCACGTCTACGTGTCGTCAGTTTTCAAGCGCACTGTAAGTCGTGTTGCTCTCAGTTGTAAATCTTCCGCCTTGACGCCATGTGCATGACTCATTCGAGACGTGCCGCCTCCGGATATGCGGCTTAAACGATGTAAAGTTGAACATGTGTGCTTTGTTTGCTATAGATACGCGCAGTTCGACATCCTGACTGCGGCAGACCGGCCGCCAGTGAGCTAAATGTCCTCGTGGCCCAGTCTCTGGGCTCTGCGCGGACCGACTGACTGAGGCTATCGTCGCGCTTCGGCCCGAGTCCCGTTTGCTTACTCAGGATGTCGACCCGTACGCCCTGCATGTGCATATAGTGTATACATTGACATATGAAAAAAAAAATTATAATTTTGTATAAAGAGTTAAAGCGATCTGCACCATGCCGGCAATGCAATGTTGTCTTGCCTCAGTTAAAGCTTTTCAACCCTTCTTTTCACAATCGAAGTGAGTAGGCACACGTGTCAGAGGTTCAGTTCCACTGCTTTTTGAGGAAAACCGAAGGAACTCTCCTGCATACTGAGGAGAAGAAGAGCAGACAAGTGGGTTTTTTTTCAGTTTGACGACATTCAAAATTCATAAATTAAGTAATTATGTTTCCCTGATGTCCAGTATTATTATGAGACATATTAAGAACGTTTTTAAGGAGGTTTAGCGAACTGTTGACCCTTTCTTGCCTGGAATAGGTCGCTCTAACGAGCTGAGTCCGAAGGCAATAATTATCTGACACAAAATCTGCAGCTGCCCTCTGAGGCATACACAACTCAGCAGGAGGCAGATCGACCACGCTAGTTCAAAGGTGGTGCCATAATAGCTTGGCGCCTACAGGCGCCAAGCTATTCTGGCACCACCCTTGAACTAGCGTGGTCGACGCACATGGTTTTGTCGTTAAGTCAGGGATGAATGGATCAGGATCATCAAACCCTCGTGACATCGTCGGTCTGAAGATGCCGAGCAAAAGGCATAATTGCTCATGTGTCTCCTCATGTGCTGGGCACCCCCACCCGGGTCTGCCCTGTGGGACTTGGGTGGGGTAACTACTTTTTAGTTCCCAGGGTCACCCTGGTCAGCCCCACAGGGTGGGTTTTCTTCTGTATTCTGGGGCATGTGTTTCTGTTTACCCTTGGTCCATTCACCTGTATTTGTCTTTTTATAACTCTCCCAACTGTCTGCACTGCCTGTAGCTCTTGATATTGGATGTGTGTTGCTAAATGGTCTTGGCTTTATTTAGGCCCCATGGCGTAGGTTTATTTAACGTATTGGACCGGCTGGCGACATACATTCAATATTCTGGGTTTTTTTTCTTCACAAGCAGTGCAGGCACGTCCTGAGAAAGCCTTGTTGCTGTCGGGACGTTAAGCAATGTACAATCAATCAATCAATCAATCATGTGCTGGGCCCTCATGTTTCGTGTACAGTTACATCTCATGAACATCCCAGTTAGCAAAGGCTGTGCGCACGCGGGCCCACTCACAGCGGCCGTCGTGGGTCCAAAAATGTGCTACTGGTGATGATACTGGCTGTGCCATCTGAGCAGGGCTGTTTGTGTGACCACACTGTTCAGTCCCCATAATTATAATTATACTGGTAGGCTTAATGCTACGTTCGCGGTAATTAGATGCATTTACTTAAAACGCGCCATACTTTCTCATGACACTGTGCAGCTGCATGGGTTGTTTATAGTCTAGCAAATCCTCAGTAGTAGCTGTCTAAAGAACTATATTTATTAGCGGATAGCTTTTCTCTCCCCGGATTATTGTGGTAATTTAACCTGAGTGGTAATTGTTTTGGCGGAAGGATTTATTATTGCACGCAGTTAACCTCAGCTTAAGGATGTAAGTCGGGAAGGGAAGGGGGATATCGATAGCACCACGTATCATGAGAACTACGTGTCGAGATAGCACTTTGATCGCTGACACTATGTGTCGATAACACTACCAGTCGCCAGCACTACGTAACAATATCTCTGCGTAGGTCTAATGGTCATAGGGCCATCAAGCGTAGTGTTATCGACACGTATTGCCCGGCACTGATTGGTGCTTGGTGCTAACAGCAGTAATTCTATGATCGACACGTGAGATGGCCTTAGTTGCCTGCTCGGCGTTAAACCCAAATAACTAACTATCGACACGTAGTCCCATTGACACGTGGTGCTAACGGCAGTAGTTCTATGGACACGCAGTGCTCGTAATGCATGGTGCGCACTGATAGCAAGAGAGGTGTATACTACTAAGCCCAGTGACGTTTGTAAGGATCACGAAGATTTATTATGGATTTGATGTTCCACAGATCACGAGAATTTGCAATCACGAGCAGGGGCAGTTACCTCGAGGGAGCGGGAGGGGGGGGGAGGGGGGTTTCCAACTTTTTATTTGAGACCTTCAGCCTGACACAAAAGCCTCGCGATGCAAAACCTTGCTTCCCAGTGGCAGAAAACAATCAAACAACGAGGAGGTGAGGGGTAGGGTGGAAAGGGTCTTCCACTTTCTCACCACGCGCCGATATAGCGAAAAGCGGGGGGAGGGAGGGGGGTTCCAAGGTCCCCAAAAGAACCTTGTAGTAACATTTTAACCCATTCAGCCCCGACGCACTACAGCAGGAGATGGATCGACCATGATAATTCAAGGGTAGTGCCAGATTTAGCAATCTGGTACTACCCTTGAATTTACCATGGTCGATCCATCTTCTGCAACTAGTGCATATTCGTTACATGACGCCTCCAAAATTTTGGAAATACGCCATGGGGGTTGAATGCGTTAAAGAATTTTTTTTCTCTTTGGTAGAAAAAGGTCGGGGGTAGCTGAGGAGGTTTCCGGATCTCTTGGAACACCACCTCCACCCTCCCCCCCCCCCCCCCCACCTCCCTGCCCACCCCCAGGCCGCCCCCGACGAGGAACCGGGAAAATAAAACGCGAACGACGCATCCTGGTGGCAAATGGAACGATGAAAAGTCATTTCGTGATGTAAAGCGGGTCCCTTGGGAGTCTGTGGCTCTTGCTGATGGACGCCCGCGGACGCGGATTGTGTCATTTCAAAATCATTGTCAGTTCATCTTCAAATATCCTTAGCCGTCAAAGGAAGGTGGGCTCAAAGCCGTGTCAGCAAGAGGCATAGATCCTCACGAGCCGCCGCAAATGCGGCGGCTCATGAGGATCTATACCTCTTGCAGATTTTCTCGGCATAAACGGGGCGCACATAGCTGGTGAGAGTGTTCTGCGCTGAAGGTCTCGGGAGACCTACGGCAATCCTCTTGTATGGAAAGTGCATGATTAGTCTGTGTGCGAAGTAGGCCAAGCCCCCCAAAAATCACAAACTTAGACAGAAATGCATCAGCTCATCGCAACGTAAGACCATGACGTAAAGCTTCAATAAACAGAGACTGTTCATGGAACAAAATTTGAGGCAATTCTTTAGAAAGATTCCACTGCTCCGTTTTTCTGCAATACTTTTCACTCATTCGAGATGCGCCGCCTCCGGATACGCGGCATAAGCTAGCTGCCCGGTACTCACTCCACTGTCGCACGCGTTTCGTGCTAATGAAGGACTTAGAGACGCTATGTAAGTATAATTATCAAAGAAAGAAACACGTGTCAGAAGAGACACAAATGCGCCAAACAGTTTACTACATTTTCGGGTTAACTTATTCGCTGCCAGCCGCATCCGGATGCGGATGCCCGCGAATGAGTTAATCGTTTCACTGTCGGTAGTATAGGTTTTGTCGACGTAATGCCCGCAAGCTTTAAAAACAGACATGATAGTGAATTGTGTACTGCCCCCCTCCCCCCACCCCCCACCCCCCCAACCAATGAAATTAATGAGGGGGGGGCAGGGGCGCCATCCCCCCCCCCCACCCCCATCCCAGCCCCACCCCTCACTTGATATTTTTGGAGGAAAAAGGTTTTTGAATAACAAATATTTGTCGAGAAAAGATATTAAAATTGTGTTTTCATTTCTACGTCACACGACCAAAAACATTAACGCAAACCTTACCATGTGACGTAACTACAATGTTATTGATAGCAGGGGTTAGCTACGTGGACCCTTGTAGGCCAGAGGTTAAAGTAATCATTATAGCCCGAAGGCCTCAGGGGTACAATGGTTACTTTGACCTCCAGAAGACCTACACAAGGGTCCGTGTAGCATACCCTTGCTACCAATAACGTACTTGTTTTCATTCCTAATTCATTTTTGTAAAAGAAATCAAGCTAATAATAATAATTACGGTATATAATGCGCTTATCTTATAATAATTATAACTCTAAGCGCGCACTCACAACTCGCACACGCATGCGCACGCTTTAGACAATGACTCACGTACCACAAATAGTGAAAATACATTACGACGGTCAGCTTGGGGTGGGGAGTGTGGTGATGAAGTAGAACTGTTGAAAGAGGTGAGTTTTGAGGGCGGACTGGAAGGAGGAGAGTGTTTCTGACGGAGAGAGAGTGGGAGAGTGTTCCAGGTGGATGGACCGTATACTGAGAAGGAGCGGGGGCCGAAAGTGCTGAGTTTGGTGCGGGGGATGAGGAGGCGGAGAGGGTCGGAAGCTGAAATCGTCTGACCTGTATCACAACAGACATGACTGACATCAAAACAAGAAACATGTATACATAATAGACTTATGACGTAATATAAGATATTTTATGACGTTGCCGTATGCATTGTTTCGAACGATACAAAGTAACTTTGTACTTCATAACTGTTTGGTGCTCTTTTATGGAATAAAACTGACGTCACAAAGAGAGCTACAAAAAGTCCGCCATTAGTCGCTACAAGAGTTTTTGTAGCGAGGTCACATGGTGCGGTTTGTGCTAAAGCGATTGGTCTGGTGACGTAGGAATGAAAACAAAAACCCTTGTAGCGACTAACGGCGGACATATTGTAGCCCTCTTTTTGGCGTGTCTTGAATGCCTGTTTTGTTATATATAAAATCACCAAAACGGTGTAAAGTACAAAGTTATTTAGTGTTGTTCGATAGAGCAGGCACACTGCTGGAATTGTTTGTATCACACATTTGCAGCAACAGTGTGTAACATACCACTAATCGAAAGCACACGAGCATCCTGTGTGCTGTTTTGTTGAAGAATTTTAAAGGTGGTGGGGTTTTTTTTGTTTTTTTTTTTGTTGTTTTTTTTTAACAAACGGTCACTCACCTCTTCCATTGCATCACTCTGACATAATATTGTAGACAATGCTGCTGGTCATGCAGACGGCAACTTCATGAAAGATCTTAAATTACGTGATAAGTCTATTATGTATATTCTTTTGACGTCAGTCATGTCTGGCGTGATCCAGGTCGGAAGATTTCAGCTTGATTTCGTTTACGAAAATAGTGGAGGAATGAAAAGAAATACGTTATTGGTAGCAGGGATTTGCTGCACGGACCCTTGTGAACCTGAGGGAGATCAAAGGAACCATTGCACCCCGAAGGCCTTCGGCCTTTGGGGTAAAATGGTTCCTTTGACCTCCCTCAGGCCTACAAGGGTCCTTATAACAAATCCCTTACCAATAAATTGTAATATATTATAGCTATACTAGACTCGGCTAGCCAGAAGGCTTTCCTCCTTCGCTGACAAGATAATGATTGAGCTGTAATTTTATTCTTGTTTGTTTGTCTATTTTGAAAACTTAATAAATTAAGATTGATAAAGTGTATTGTAACTGTCGTTTATAAGCGTGCTCTTTCTCCGTCTGATCATTTCGCTGACAAAAGGTTGTGACGATGGTGAATTACACGTCGTCCTTCAGGTACGGTAGTCAGTCTAAGACGTTTCAGTAGTGCAGCGGATATTACGCAGAATTGTTCATTTTACGTTTTTAAAAAAAACCACCAAATTGATAGATTTTCACGTGTTTAACAATATTAAAGGCAGGGGCACGAGGATAATCGATAGTTACGCAAATGCCAATTTCCGCCTAAAAATCAAAATGGCGGATAAAGTGTTACTATACTAGACTGGGGCGGTCCGTGGCGCAGTGGTTAAGGCGCCTGCTACCAATGCCAAAGGTGCGAGGTTCCAAAACGGGTTCCGGCGTCGGACTTTTCTCCTCTGGTAAGTGTCTCCGTTAATTCGGGCGGACCGTCGGGGGTTCTTTCTCCGGGTACTCCGGTTCTTCCACCCCCCACCCGGCCACCCCCCACCCCCCACACTTTGGTACCGGTTTCAGGCCACTTTACAAATTTCAAATACAAGCGATCAAAAATCTCTGTAACTTCAGTAGCTGAACTGGCCCTTCGTCTGTCTTGTACTGTGTTTGTCTTAAATGGCGTAAATCCGTGTCTGTTACGTGAGTGTGCGTGTTGGGTTTCAGTTCGCGGCGCTTTGAGTCGATTTGCCCAAAAATTGAGAAAAAGCGCCTAATATAATAACGGTATTAT
This sequence comes from Semisulcospira habei, assembly GCA_036245525.1. NCBI lineage: Eukaryota > Metazoa > Mollusca > Gastropoda > Semisulcospiridae > Semisulcospira > Semisulcospira habei. The sequence continues at coordinate 195,895,726 of BTPG01000004.1, read as the reverse complement.
TTATTATTATTACTCGGCTAGCCAGAAGGATCTTAGGTCCTTCTAGCTAGCCAAGTCAAGTATAGTAACTCAGGCCGGAATTACCTTAGGTTTGTGTGGTTCCTTCTCGGAAATGAGTTGGGTCAAGTGTTATTTCAAACATGAAAATGTTTACCGTCTGTCATTATAACTTCTTTTTTTTTTTGGTGGGGTGGGTTTTGTTTGTTACTTAGCTGTGCCCGATGACCTGAACTTTGTCAGTGGTCTCAGCGTGCTTTTATCCTTCACCGTGCTTCGCTGGTGTCTGCTCACTCAGACTGTTAGTAAAGTAAAACTCCCCAATGCGCAAACGGCCATCGGATCGACGTCGGTCGCCGTTGGCCCGCGCACAGTCGTGCGCGGGCCAAAGGCGACCGACGTCGGCCCGATGGCCGTCGCGCACTGGGTCCTACCCCCTATGTCGTGGGTGTGAAATCGCCCATACTTTATACGTGGGGCAACACCGCTGCGGTATGTCGTGGGTTTGAGGACACCCACACTTTTATATAGGGAGCAGTGTAGATCACTTAGATAAAACAAAAGTTGTAACAGAAACCCAACACTCATTAGTTGTATGACGGTGCTGTTGACAAAGTCATGATATTTCAATTCAGGGGCAAAGCGCCCCATACAAACTAAACTTATTATTTCTCCGTTCACGATAAGCTTTTGTTGTCCTGCCTCTGAAAATACTGTACTTTATTCATGTCTACTCCCTGATATTAGTTTGATATTTTCATGAAGTGAATAATTTGTAAACAACTCTGCAACATAGCCTACCCGCTGCACTAACTAGGAAACAATTAATTATGTCACCAAAATGTTACCCTGTGGGGTAGCGGGTTTTTTGTTGTTGTTATTTGTTTGTTTTTTGTTTTTGTTATTTTACAAAATTTGAAATAATAAGAAGAAGAAATACATTCTTACAAAATAAGAAGAAAAGAACAACATTTAATGTTCTTCTTTTTTGCTTCTTTTTTTTTTTTTTTTTTTTTTGGGTGGGGGGGGGGGGGGGGGGCGGGTTCCTGCAGGAATCATCGCGACAAAAAGTGCTACGGACGGTCAAAGGGTTCACCTTACAACGTGACGTTTACTGTGTGGTTATCTCTTTGCAGCTGTCGAGTCGAGTGGTCGCCATTTTGTGTGAAGGCGTCGTCTGCTGCTTATGAATCGCTATTTACAAGTCGCCACCAATAAGGCACTTTTAAGAACAAGATGAGAATGTTTTAAATCTTCTGCAAGATACATGACGTACGGATACATTTTGAAATCGATGTCTTCCTGTCTCTATTTCTGGACCTGTAGGAGGAATTACAATCATCATGTTTGCGTGACTGTCGTCTGCTTCGCCACTTGCCCATTATGACAAACAATTTAAAACAGAAATAAAATTATTTCAAAACAATTTCGGAAAAAAAAGCCATAAGAAATACTTTTAACATGAAGTACCTACCGCCTCGATCTCAGTGTCGCCCCAGAAGAGGTCGATTTATCAGGACAGCCATCTTTTGCATAGCTGTTGTGTGTCTCCTGTCCCTTTCACTGCAATACATCTTCGTGCGAGATCAGCCCCACTCTGACGAGCTGCCTGCGACACGTGGGACGCTTAGTCCGGAGTTTGCCAGGATGAACGGAAGCTGGGTGTTGGAAAGAAAGAGATTAGGTCATGACCTTGGAGGTGTTCAGGAATCCAAGTGTGTTCTTCATGACATGAATCCATTCAATCCGGAGGTAATGCTATCTTGTAACCACTTTATGCATACAGCCACACAGTGGTACCGTAGACAGTGTGTGTGTGTGATTAGTGAGGTTACGTTTGCACCAAACGATTACCAGCAATGAACAAGAGCGAAGGCACGGTGGATAACCGTCTTCTACCATAAGCATAGAAAACGCTCCGAACATCCCCAAGAGGCTTAGATCCTCGGCCTCATGAGCCGAGAGGGCTCTTCAGAATCTATGCCTCTTGGAGATATTTCAGAGCGTTGTCTACGTTTATGGAGTTAGCTGGTTACCCGCCGCCGTAACTCCGCTCACGTTCGTTGTTGGGAGTAGTTCGTTGCAAACTTAACATATCTGTTGTACTGTTTACTGTACCTGTGGATGCATGCACAAGGGAGTTAACGCATTCAAGGCGCTGCTCATTATGCAGGCCCTTTGAATGAGTTAATTTGCACCGCCTCGAGCGCACGCAGTCAGCTGCACTATGTCATAATTTGACGTCATAACGTAACACGTCTTCTGCAATACGTTATAATTCGACTAGAAAATGTCATACGTCATAATTTGACGTCATATGTCAGCTGCAAGTCATAATTTGAAGAGACACACTAAGCTTTTTCTCGCAACAAAACATAATGGCTGCAAACCAGACCTCAATATTTAATTTTCATTGTTTAATCCCTTCACTGCCAAGGATTGCTGAACACGATTCAGTTGTAAGGTACATAGATAGCTCCTGCATATGCGGGGACCCATGGGGATATATATGCCTCTTGCTGATACTTCTTTGTATCCATGATCCTTTAACGGTTGGGGCTCTGTGGCTATGATTTATCAAAGATTTCACTGAAAACAAAATGTACGACCACTGGCAGTGAAGGGGTTTGAAATGTGACGTATTGCACGGCCGCTGTCATTAGCGAGGTTTCTTTCGAAACGAACGACTTCCAACAACGAACGAGAGCAAATTCACGGCGGATAAACTGCTTGGAATATAACCATAGACATCACTCCAAACATTCCCAAGAGACATAGATCCACATGAGCCCGGAGATGTTCGGAGTGTCGTTTATGACAAGCTGTTTGTCAGCCCTGAATGCACCCTTGCTTGTCCATTGGAATCGCGCGTTGCAAACGAAACCTCATTAGTGTCTGAGGCTTTGTAGAATCGTTAATACACGTTACTCACGGTACTTTTCCAAATAGTGTTATCTTTCGTTGATTGAAGCAGTAGCAAGAATTTAAGACAATATTCTCCGGGCATGAAAGGGTTTATAGATCACAATGTCTCCTTTATAACGATTCATAGTACGTCTCAAGATAATTCTGGGCACTAGAGTACACACGTTTCTTTCATTGCGAAATGTGAATGTTATAGGACTTTTTTTCATGTCTGTCCCAGGAGAGTTCTCCCGTTGCACACAAGTGCAGCAGCACAGCTCTGTTACGTGTGCTTACTCACATGGATTGTGTAGAAACGATTACTTGAGGCAAGACAACATTCAGAACCCGTTCAATTCGCGAATTAAAGCAATGAAAGCAAAGAGGGCAACGTCAAATATACTACAAGCAATACGTTGAGGGCCACCCTGAAAAAAAATAGCCATGATTCCAAATAAACACAGCTCTGTCGAATTTTAAGACGTTTGCCTTTGGTTTTTAAAAAAAAATCCAAGATAAAATCTTGCAATTTGACAGATTATGCTTATTTGAAATCAAGGGTGACCCTTCACGTATTGTGAGTAGTGCATCTGGATGACTCTTGCAAGTTAATTCTTTGGCTGTCGGTTGCAGTTTTTGTCGCATCGCGACAAAAACCGCTACCGACAGCCAAAGGGTTAAAAGTGCACAGTGTTCACATATTTAGTGGATTCAGCCTAAGTCATCACGAGCTACTGTGTTTCTTTAAGGTTATGAAGCATTACAAGAAGGAAAATCCCATCACATGTAGAACAGAATTGACTGACTGGGTTTATACCGCTGACGGTCATTTTCACATCTCGCGTGCTGCACGTGACCAACACGGGAACATCACGTGCAAGTAATTTCCATATTATATATTGTAGATTAGCAATGTTCTTACTGTGGACAAGTAATCTGCATAATGTGCATAAAAGAACATCGAACTGGGAGTTGGAGGGGAGCCGGCAGAACTAGCTTAGAATTCAAAATTGTATTAATTTTGTTCACACTTAGGTTATTATTAGTCTGACACGAATAACAGGAACACCAACAAGCTGTCAGGGGAAAGAAGCGTGATTTGAAGATATTCGAAAGCGCTGTTTTAGATCCAATCTGTGAACTGTCACGGTCGATTTATCGCTGGCTTCAGGGCGGAGTAACTTCGTAAGCTACACTTTCTGTCTTGAACACAACGCAAAAGCCAATATTCCTTGGAACATTTTTGAACAAAAACAACAACAACGATTTTCCTAACTGGTAAATGCCATTAAAACGAACTGACAATAGGTGTGTACGCCAATACTTATAAGAGCCCAACGAAGAAAGAAACACGTTTAGAATAGACAGTTACAGCACAATTGTCTTGTATAAGCGTGTTTCTTTCTTCGTTTTATAGTCAGCTTTACAGTCTGCTTATTATGCCTGGGTTTCAGTGCCTGTATGTTGTAAAAATTACACTTAGACAAAAAAAAGATATGCTCCGAATTTGCGGTCTAGTAGGTCCGTCCATCTGCAAGAGGCACAGTTTCTCACGAGCCTCAGCAGGCACATGAGCTCATGAGAATCTATACCTCTTGCTAACAAGAATTGACCGAATGGTGGATTCTTTGTTTGTTGCTTGTTTGTTGTTTGTTTGGCTGGCTAGTCGGTTGGTTGGTTGGTTGCATTGTTTTCTTTTTTGGTTAGGCATATTTGCTTTGTTTGTTTGTTGCTGTGTTGGTTTTTGTTTTGTTTTGTTTGTTTATATTTTGCTAACTGATTATTTTCTGGCTTACTTGTTGATTGCTTGCTTGGTTGGCAGGTTTGTGGGTTTTTTATAATAAAAAAATTAAGCGTATTTCCAACCAGATGGTTTGTTTCTGTGGCTAAAAAGAATCTGTTAGCAAATTGATGAGAACAAAAATTATTATTCAGGTACATCCCCATAGTTCGTGAAAGTGACTTCAATGTCAAAGAGGGCACACCCATTGACCATATGAAGGACGGCACACCCTTGACCTCTGATTTCTTCAAGGTCGATTGCAAATCATCGAAAAACGTGTATTACACGAACATGCACGCTGGAGTGGCCAGGAAGGAAGATGTCTTCAAAAGGCTGGAGAGCTTCAAGAAGGAGAGAGAACACTCTACAAAGGACAGTGCAGGTACTGACTGAAATTAGCTGTAGGTGCTCATGAGAAACTATGCCTTTTGTCGATCTACACGTAGCGAGCAGATCCTATTGCATACAATCATTGTTTTCACAAATATGGAATTGTTACTTACATTTTTGGCTCACGTGCGATGGAAAATGTTCTGGACCAGTGGTCGCCCGTCCGGCGTCGCCCGGCGTCGTCCGGCGTCCTTCGACCGTCCTTTAACGTTGGCATTTTCTCGCAGAATATTTAAACCACAGTCTTCAAACTTGGCCCAAGGACACTTTGTGGCAAGACCTTTCTAAACATACTAATTTCATTGACCTCTCTCAAGATCAAGCTCAAAGGGGATCAGGAAATAGGTTACACAGTAAAGTAGGTTATAGCACTGTCAGGGGAGAGAAATGTGCATGATCGACCAGTGATCATAGATCTACTGTGGCCAAAGCACAACAAAAAAAAAAATAAATAAATAAAAAAAGAGATAGAAAAGAGAGGGGGCGCTAAGAAAGTGACTGAAAGCAATGCATATGGAAGCCCCCCGAAGGGGGCGTATCACATATCCACTGTTCCAGCCACTCAGTGCATGGAAATTTAAATCTAGGTCCCCCAAGGGGGGTCCAGATATTTAGTGATACGCCCCCTTCGGGGGGCTTCCATATGCATTGCTTTCAGTCACTTTCTTAGCGCCCCCTCTCTTTCCTATCTCTTTTTTTATTTATTTATTTTTTTTTTGTGTGTGTGTGCTTTGGCCACAGTAGATCTATGATCACTGGTCGATCATGCACATTTCTCTCCCCTGACAGTGCTATAACCTACTTTACTTTGTAACCTTCCTAAAATATTAGCACTGGCAGTCTCCCCTTTTCTTTTCATTGGATCAGGAAATAGTTTGGCTTTTTTAAGCTATATTTTGACAAAATTAGTATTTCTCAAATACTATTCACAACTTCAAACTCAAATCTGGTACAAAGATACCTGAAAGTAATATATTTTTATGCTTACTAATTTGGATGACCCCTGGGAAAGGTGAAGGTTCACAAGAAATCAGGAAATAGGTAACACATTATCCATGTTTTGACGAAAGGTGTTTTTCTCAAATACTATTCATAACTTCAGACCCAGATTTGCTACAGAGATACTTGATGGTAAGACCTTCCTATGCATACTAATTTGGAAGACCCCTTGGAAATGTCAAGGGTCACAAGAGCTCAGGAAATAGGTCACAAATATCTATTTTTGGGACCCCAAATTTGTTTTCCGAATACTATTTAAAACTTTAAACCCAAACCTGGTCCAGAGATACCTTGTAGGAAGACCTTTATAATGCATGCTAATTTGAATGACCCCCCGCAAAGGTCAAAGTCACAAGAGATCGGCAAATGATGTGGAAAAAGTATAATTTTAGCTTATTCAGCACTATTGTAAAACTTTTCAATCAGAAATGTAGCTGATAAAACTTTTCTATGCATTCTATTTTGGTTCGCTACTCGCAAAGGTCAGGGTCATGGAAGATTGGCAAAACTGCAAAAAAATGCATACATTTTGAGAAAACATTGCAGGTACAAAAGCCAACGCTTTACTTACATTACTCTAGGTGGTGGCATGGAATGTATGCCCCTGCAGACATCACAGTAAAATGTGGTTATCATTGCAGGTAGGCGGAATTTCCTGCCTCCTCCAGTATTGCCGATGGTGTGCTGAAGAGGTCGCCAAGACCGAAACAGCTGTCCACACCGGCTAAATATCTGGGGGGAAAAAATGCATACATTTTGAGAAAACATTGCAGGTACAAAAGCCAACCCTTTACTTACATTACACTGGGCAGTGGGCAGATGTTCACATCTGCACGGGACATAGACGACCCCGGCCCCCACGAGTCCCCTGCTGCCTTGCAGGCCTGGCCGCTTGGCTGCGGAAAGGCTAAGGGAGGAAACCCCTGACATCAAAGCCCCCGTGGCTCCGGGGAAGGCTTTTGAGCCAGAGACTAAGACAAGGACAGTCTGATATAAAACCTACGACCTCTGGACCTCGATGCCACCGTCCCAGCTTGCTAGGCCATGGCAAACGAACCAAGGGTTTAAAGGGTGGGGCCAGTACTGCGCACACTGCACTCCACCAAAAAGCTCCACCGCGCAGGCTTTAGGAAACGCCCACGGACTATGACACTGAACTTTCCAAGTCCTGTAGCGATGGGCAAGGGGCAAAACGGCAGGTGAAAGATGTCACTGGAAGCCGCAGTCTCAAACCTGCATGCAGGCGGTTCAGGATATTGGTCGCCTGATGTTGACCTGGGGATGACAACGTCACTCGGCACACCCTGAACGACCAAGCAGCCTTCTCTAGGGACAGCACTGCTTGCTCCACACGGAGAGGGGCCTAGAGAAGGTGGCCTAACCAAAGCTCATCCCCTCGTAACCCCAGTTGGCTAGCCGCGGTCAACGGGCATCTTCTCATGCGGTCAGAAAACAAGAAAAAACAACGGATCCACTCTCATGACGACCACGACCGGACTCAACGTAGCATGCTGGAACATCCGAACCATGCTCGACACAGCAGACAGCGGACGCCCTGAGCGTCGCTACGCCCTCATTGCCCATGAGTTGCGGAGGTTAAACATCGACATCGCCGCGCTCAGCGAAGTACGCCTCCCGGAGGAAGGCAGCCTCCAATAACTTGGCGCTGGCTACACCCTCTACTGGTCAGGCAGGCCTGCGTCAGAAAGACGGCTCTCAGGCGTGGGCTTCATGGTGAATATCCCCATTGCGACTAAGTTGGAAAACCTACCAACGGGTCACTCCGACCGCATCATGTCCATGCGCCTCCCACTGAGACACCAGCAATACGTCACCCTTCTCAGTGTGTACTCCCCAACCCTCCTGGCAGAGCCTGCAGAAAAAGACAAGTTCTACTCTGACCTGCGCAGCCTCCTGCAGAGCACCCCTGCAGACGACAAAGTCATCATCCTTGGCGACTTCAACGCCAGAGTGGGCCAAGACTCTGAAGCCTGGAAAGGAGTCCTCGGCAAGCATGGCGTTGGGAACTGCAATGACAATGGTCGCCTACTGTTGGAGCTCTGTGCAGAGCAGCAACTTGTCATCACCAACACTGCTTTCCAGCAAAAGGACAGTCGAAAGACCACCTGGATGCATCCTCGCTCCAAGCACTGGCACCTTATCGACTATGTCCTAGCGCGTCAGAGGGACCGCAGTGACGTCCTCCTCACCAGAGTGATGCCCAGCGCAGAGTGCCACACTGACCACCGCCTTGTTCGCTGCAAACTCAGGCTCCACCTCAAGCTGAAACCCAAGAAAGTGCCCCCCCCCCCCACCCCCCCAAGAAAAAGCTTGATGTTGCCAGCCTTCAGCGTGACGACAAGAAAGCTGCCCTTCAGGCCGATTTACAGCGCATGCTCAAAGACACAGTTGATCCAGCAGACTCCTCCCCTGAAACACTCCGGAACAACTGAAAACTGCTATTGTAAAATCTTCTGTGGAAGTCTTGGGCTTTACTAGAAAGAGGAACAAAGACTGGTTTGACGAAAACGACGTAGAGATCCAGGAACTTCTAGCAAAAAAAGAGCCGCCCACCAGGCCCACCTAGCCCAGCCTTCCTGCCCTGTGAAGAAGTCTGCCTTCTGCCTCATCTGCAGCAGTCTCCAGCTCAAGCTTAGAGAACTCCAGAACGAGTGGTGGTCCAGACTCGCACAGAGGACCCAGCTCTGCGCTGACAACGGTGACTACAGGGTCTTCTACGAAGCACTGAAAGCAGTGTATGCCCTAGGCACCTGGTACAAAGTCCCCTGCGAAGCGCTGATGGACAGGCACTCCTCACAGATAATACCTCCATCTTGAACCGCTGGTCGGAATACTTTCAGGACCTCTTCGGCGCTGATCGCACTGTTCAAGAAACAGTCATCCTCCAAATCCCACACCTTCCACTAAAGGTTGAATTGGACGAACCGCCAAAGAGACATCCACCAGCTCAAGAGTGGCAAAGCAGCAGGCATTGACGGAATCCCGCCAGAGATATGGAAACATGGAGGCCCAGCACTGCACAACAAGCTCCACGACCTCTTTCTCTGCTGCTGGGAAAACGGAACACTACCAAAGGATCTCCGTGATGCAGTCATCATCACCCTGTACAAGAACAAAGGAGAGAAGTCTGCCTGCTCTAATTATCGTGGAATTACCCTGCTGTCCATTGCCGGGAAAATACTCGCAAGGTTGCTCCTGAATCGGCTGGTACCTGCCATCGCTGAAGACCACCTCCCAGAAAGCCAGTGTGGCTTCAGAGCCAACAGGAGTACCACCGACATGGTCTTTGTGCTGAGACAGCTTCAGGAGAAGTGCCGCGAGCAGAACAAAGGGCTGTACGTAACGTTTGTCGACCTAACAAAAGCGTTTGACACTGTGAGCAGGCAAGGTATGTGGCAGATCCTGGAGCGACTAGGCTGTCCCCCAAAGTTCCTCAACATGATCGTCCAGCTCCACGAGGACCAGCAAGGCCAGGTCAGACTAAACAGTGACCTCTCAGAACCATTCCCCATTCGCAACGGCGTGAAGCAAGGCTGGGTGCTGGCACCGACCCTCTTCACCATCTTCTTCAGCAAGATGTTGAAGCAGGCCACAGTGGACCTCGACGATGACGACGCAGTGTACATCAGGTATCGTCTCGATGGCAGCCTGTTCAACCTCAGACGACTGCAGGCCCACACGAAAACCCTAGACCAACTGATTCGTGAGCTGCTCTTTGCTGATGACGCTGCCCTCGTTGCACACACAGAGAGAGCCTTGCAGCGCATTACGCCCTGCTTCGCAGATGCCGCCCAGCTCTTTGGACTTGAGGTCAGTCTGAAAAAGACAGAGGTCCTTCATCATCCGGCACCCAAGGAAGAGCATCGCCCTCCCCACATCACCATCGGCGAGTCCGAACTGAAGTCTGTACACCAGTTTACCTACCTCGGCTGCATCATCACGTCAGACGCCAAGCTGGACAAGGAGCTGGACAACAGGCTGGCAAAAGCGAACAGTGCTTTCGGGCGACTATTCAAGCGGGTGTGGCACAATCAACAGCTGAAAAAAGGCACCAAGATCAGCGTGTACAGAGCTGTCGTCCTCACCACCCTGCTGTACGGTTCCGAGTCCTGGGCCCTCTACCGCAGCCAACTACGACTCATCGAACGCTTTCACCAGCGCTGCCTGCGTACCATCCTCAGCATTCACTGGAGTGACTATGTCACCAACGTCGAGGTCCTTGAACAGGCGGAAACTTTGAGCATCGAGGCTTTGCTGCTGCGGACACAGCTTTGCTGGGCGGGGCACGTCTCCAGGATGGAGGATCATCGCCTACCCAAGATCACTCTGTTCGGCGAGCTCGCCACTGGACACCGAGACAGAGGGGCACCAAAGAAGAGATACAAAGACGGTCTCAAGAAGTCACTTAGTGCCTGCCAAATCGACCACCGCCAGTGGTCTTCGCTTGCTGCGGACCGTGACACCTGGCGCTTCACCATTCACAAGGCAGCCGTCTCCTTTGAGGACTCTCGCAGAGCTAACCTCAAGGACAAGCGGCTCAGGAGAAAAAACAGAGTTGTCGTAACTCAGAACCCTGACCAGACCTTCCCCTGCAGCCACTGCGGTCGAACCTGCCTGTCCCGGATTGGCCTCCGCAGTCACGAAAATGCCTGCAGACGACGTGGGCAAGCCCTATAGAATCTTCGTTCGCGAAGTCAAGCCATGATGATGATGATGACTTACATTACAACTGAATCATTCATGCACGTTAGCCTTAAGGGCTTTGCCATTCTTGTTCTTTGTTGTTGTTGTTGTTGATTTTGCAAACAAAATTCTTGTATTACTGCTAGTAGTAGTAGTAGTAGTAGTAGTATTCAGTTAGATTACGTTTGCAACGAACTACTCCCAACAGCGAATCACGGCAGATAACCATCTTCTGCCGTAAGACATAGATAACACCCCGACCATCTCCAAGAGGCATAGATCCTCATGAGCCCAGGATATATGCCTCTTGGAGATGTTTGGAGTGTTGTCTATGCTTCTGGAATTATCTAGTTATCCGCCGTGATTTCACTCTCGTTCGTTGTTGGGGGTCGTTCGAAATCTCTCTGTTAGTTTATTCTTTATACTAGTATTAGATGGTATTACTCACAAGCGCGGGGTGGTCGTTGCGTCATCGCTCCTAAGAAGCGATGACGCAACGACCACCCCGCGCCTGTGGTATTACTTACTAATGTGTTTTATTTATCTGCTGATGCAATGAGAATTATTTTTTTCTGGAAAAGAGTTGTCTCAACCTGACGGACTACCGCGAGAGTTACAGAACCTGAACCTGAGCGTCTTTATGTTTGGCTTCGACTCCGTGTCCCGGATGTCCTGGATGCGTAACCTTCCGCGCACGCGGGACTACTTCGTGAACAAGATGGGGGGCGTGGAGCTGGAGGGGTACAACATTGTAGGGGACGGCACGCCAGCCGCACTCTTGCCAATTTTCACCGGACACACCGAGCTGGAGCTCCCAGAGGCCAGGCGTGGACACGATGGAGCCACGACCGTCGACGGCCACCCTTGGGTATGGAAAAACGTCACAAGCCGTGGCTACGTCACTGCGCACGCGGAGGACGAACCCAGAGCTGGAACATTTCAATACAGGTTTCGGGACGCGTTTGTCTTTTCGTTACGATATTGATTTGATTAACTCCTGAACTGCGGGGGCAAGCGGTCGCTACCTACCTGCAAGACACATAAACTGGCCTCATGAGCCCCCGCAGTCGCGAGGGCTGATGACGATTTATGTCTGATGTCTTCTTATCCCCGTGATCTTTAAGCCTGTTTCTGGTCCCAGTTACATTGTGTTCTTCACTCGAATGTCAATCAGTGCGCAATGGTTTAACTTACACGTAATTCGTAAACACTACCAGCGAAGAGGTTACAATGCATATATGTAATTTATTTTTATGTAATTGAGTCATTTTTCGTGTTTGTTTGTGGTTTTTTTTTTTTCTTTGTCTCTTCAAAGCAGTAGTATAATGACAAGCAAAGGAATGTGGCATCATCGGAAAGTGTTTCCTATGATGTCGCATTTTCTTTGCTCCTCAGTATACATCTTTTCTTTTTTTTTTTTTACTTTACTGATTTCAGCACAGCATGTAAACTACAGGTGAAGGCAGCGTAATTTATGTTGACATGACTAACACCTACCATCTATCCGTCCAGGCGGCCGTTTTCAGTGTTTCTTAGATGAAAATTTCAATCCCAAGACCCAAGACGCAATAATGTATGGTCAATTGAAGACTGTTGAAGATTTGCGTATGGCAGTGCCCCATTCTTTACGTCGACTGTTCACATAACAAACTCGAGCAAATGAAAGGCTTTGGTCTCTTTCGTGCACGTAACTGCGTAGTTTGGAAACTGCGGTATAATTTGTTGACCTTCGAGTATAAATTTGCATCACTTGCCGCTGTATTAATCTGTTATATCCATGGGAGCAACCCAAACAACTAGAACAAAAGCTGTTTAACTCTACATTTTCCGTTTTCTGCATTCATTAACTCCTTCTCTTACGGGAAATAGTGAAAACCACCCAACTGCAAGAGACATAGATCCTCATGAGCCTCCGCAATTGCGGGGGCTCATGAGCATCTATGCCTTTTGTTCACAGTTGAACTGGGGAGCTCGGTGGTAGAGCGTTCGGCTCTCGTCCGAAAGGTCCCGGGTTGGAATCCAGCTTGGGTCAAAATTGTTTCAAACCCCGTCTTTAAAAGCACCTTCGTGATGGACAAAAAAACGTTAAGCCGTAAACGTTGAACGGGTTTTTTTTCCTCTTGTTGACACCACTTTGTTTCCCTGTTCCTTGGGCGTCTGGGACTCTTTGGCGTTGATTTGACTGAGATTTTAAAAACACAATCGGCCAGTGAAGGGGTTCAAAGTCCTGTTCATCAATCACTGTTAACACATTCAAGATGCGCTGCAATTGGATACGCGGTATAAAGCTGCGTATCTAGATGCGCCAAGTCTTGAAAGAGTTAATTCACGAGGACTGAAGAAAAACTTCGTTGACCTTAGGGGCGGACCAGGGGAGGGGGGTGGTCCAAGGGCCCCGGCCACAATTTCTTTAAAATGCTTCATCAAAGTCCTTTTTTGAGTCTGGAACAGCCTCACCCGCTTTGCAATATTTCAAGGGTTTGGCGCGACTACCCCCTCCCCCCCCCCCACCCCTCACTTCCCCGTCTCTCATCTTGCTTTTTCGGCCACAGGGAATTCAAGGCCTGGCGACGGGAGGCCTTTTGTGTTAGGTTGAAGGTCCCAAATAAGAAAGTTGGAAACTCCCACCCTCACCCCCACCCCACCCCATCCCACCCCCCTCCCCCCGCAAAGTAACTGATCCGCCCCTAGACCTGTTCATACTGACGACCCACCCACAGCACACAGTTGCGTTTATTTTCGAGAACAAGCGAGAGTCAGACTGACTGGATAATTTGGTCCACATCAGTTTGAGGCATGGTGCCAGGCGTATCTTGACATGACCTGCCCTTTATTTCATAACCCATGTAACCCCAAGGCCGCATTTCCCAGATTCCGAGCTGGAGATGTCTCCTAAAGACTATGTACCAATTGCGGGAGATGGATCGACCATAATAATTCAAGGGTAACGTCAGATTAGCTCTGCGCCGTCAGGCGCCGAGGTAGTCTGACACTACCCTTGAATTATCATGATCGATCCATCTCCTGCTGTAGTGCTTCGAGGCTAAATAGAATAATTTTGTGACCTGCAGGATGCTAGGTTTCAAGAACCCCCCAACCGACCATTACATGAGGCCCTTCTATCTGGCCACGGTGCCGACGTACAAGAACCATCTTCCCCTCTGCCTGGGGTCAGTACCGCGCCATGTCACCATGATGAACTGGTTCAGGGAGCTATTTACGGTGTACCGCGAATTCCCGAAATTCTTCTTCGGGTTCCACACGGAGCTGAGCCACTCCCACTTCAACAAACCACAGGTTTGATGCTATGTTAACTACATTATATGCTTTGCTTTGCCAGCAACAAAAAATGTTCCAATATTTGCCTGAAACATGGAGGTTGATGGCAAGATAGTTAGTTGTTAGGGTTTAACGCCAAGCAGGCAGCGCCGGCCATCAGTGTCAGTCACGGCGGTGATCGCAAGAGAAGCCCATGGAACATTGAGTACAGATGGCAGTAAGAGGCGTAGATCCTCGTGAGCACCTGCAGACATGTCTGAGTGTGCTCATGAGGATCTCTGCCTCTGCAAATTGATGTCTTTTGTGGCCGTGTCTTGGCAATGAAGGAGTTAGTTTAACTGTCAGTCTATTTGTCCGTCCTGTCCTATATCTCGTCTTGGTCTTGTCCTTGACCTGTCGTGTCTGCTCTTGCCTGATCATGGTCTGGTCTGGTCTTGGTTCTGATCTGGTCTTTCCTGTCCTCTCTTGTCCTGCCCTGTCCAGCTTGATTTGCCTTGTCTTGGTCTGTTCTAGTCTGGTTTCGTCTTGTTTGGGTCCTGTCCTGTCTTGTCTGATACTGGTCTGTCCTGTCTAACTTGATTGTCTTGGTCTGATCTGGTCTGATCTTGGTCTTGTCTTGTATGATCGTGATCCATGCTTTTGTCAAATATTTTCATCGTTCACATCTTAAGCTCTATTCTAATATTCCGAAGTGTCCGATGTTCACATCGCCGAAGTTTTCTTCTCGAATTGGACATCGCCATGTTGTTTACTCTTAATATGTCGAAGCATTCACTTTTCCCGCAGTCCACCGAGGGAAGCGATATTGCGGCACCATTCCTTGCACGCCGGCTCGACTTGAATTTCTCTGGAAGGTGCTACCTATACTATCGCAGTTGTAGTGTTCTTTTGGTGTGGAGTTGTGGGTGTCTTTGGCATCGTATTACCCTTGCATATACTTTTGTCGTTGTGTAAGCCCCTCAGTTTATAAAGACGGGTCGCGGTGGGGCGAATTTAATATCATGTCCATGATGTCAAAGGCGGGCCGGCCTAATCCTCTGACAACTGAAGTAACAAGATAAAAATTACGTCATGACTGGTTATGTCAACCTTGCTGCTGAACGTACATTTGGTGCGAAACGCCGTGCGTGTGTGTGTGTGTGTGTGTGTGTGTGTGTGTGTGTGTGTGTGTGTGTGTGTGTGTGTGTGTGTGTGTGTGTGTGTGTGTGTGTGTGTGTGTGTGAGTGTGTGTGTGTGTGTGTGTGTGTGTGTGTGTGTGTGTGTGTGTGTGTGTGCGCGCGCGCGCGTATGTATGTAACCAATAGAATCTCCGATATTTCTGTACACACACGCTTGAAACTTGGCGCAATGCTTTGTTAAAGGGGTGGCTAAGAGAGCCACATCTATACTAAGAATCAGAGGTCACTTAAAACTTGAGGTACTCCAAACTTAACCTCCTTCACTTCAGAGTGTGATCCATTAACTACAACCTTTTGCTTTCTTCCCTTTAGATATGAACTAAAGAAGGAAACTGCTGAGACGTTTTTTTAAATAATGACTAAGTTTGCTTATCAGAGTGTCGTGGTTA
Organism: Semisulcospira habei; assembly: GCA_036245525.1. NCBI lineage: Eukaryota > Metazoa > Mollusca > Gastropoda > Semisulcospiridae > Semisulcospira > Semisulcospira habei. Next base: position 195,880,103 of record BTPG01000004.1, on the reverse strand, counting down.
ACCAAGTCAAACGCCTTCTTAAAGTCAAGCGGTAAATAACACCCGTCAGTTGCGAATTGTTTACGTTAGATAACCACTTATCTGCAAGTCTGCTTAGCGCCGTTTGACAGGAATACTTCGGACGAAACCCAGACTGGAAGGGATGAAGCATATTATTTGTCTCTAAATACTGAGACAAATGTTTGTGTACATGTCGCTCGTTCGGCATCCTGTCTCGAAAGACAATGGAGTATGCGCTTGCTGGGTCAGTCACTGGAGTGACCTCTCCAGTGTGCAAGCCTGGGCGAAGTGTATGGAGATCCTGGGATGCCCGGTCGTCAAGATCCCCCTCTCGGCCTCGCTGATGTATCCAAAGGAATGCAAAGCAGTACGTTTGGCACCAGCTTGGCTGCAGGAGCTGCCAGAACAGTGCGTGAATACAGGCAGCTGTCTGCCTTCGGGGCTCCACTCCTGATTTGAAGGGTTTACTCCCCCACATTTGGCCGTTGGATCCAACCTGATCTCCTCCGTCCTCTAGCCGTTGGCTGTCAGAAACAGCTCATCCGCCTAGTGGTGCAATGTGAACACCACCCCCTCACGTGGTTTAGCCCACCAGCTGAGGTGGTTTGCCAGGGTGTGGCGCTTGGAGCCAGCACGTGAGAGATTAAGGAGATGGATGAGGACCAGTGATGCCCGTCCGTCCTATGTAGGACGCAGCTGCCGAACAGCAAAGGTGCTACCTCTATCCAGAGCCCCCTACACCCCACATGTCGCTCGAGAGGTTTGCTTAACACGGACAGTAACGAAATCGGTCTATAATTATTCAGATTTCCCCTGTCCTTGGATTTCGGTAGTGGAATTACTTTTGCAAGTTTAAGCTGTGTAGGAAATACACACTGATCGAGACATAGGTTGTAAATGTATGTCAGCGATTCAACAATGTAAGGTAGGGATAGTTTCAGAACTTTAGGATTTATGTCATCAGGGTCTGATGACTTCTTGTTCGCGAGACTACTTATGAATTTACCTACTTCATGTATTGCAATCGATGGAATGCTAAAAGGAGTCACAGTCTTCTGATTGCAGTAGTTAATTAAAATATCGAAACACTTATCATTGACACTTCCTTGTGTTGAGAAAACTTCAGCAACAGACAGGAAGTGATTATTAAACATGTCAGCGGATAGATCACTAGGGATTACCGTGGATGCACTAGAGCCTCGGGTAAGGGAATTCAGGACGCGCCAAATAGCAGACCCGTCTTTGTTGTTTTTAATAGTATTTCTTACAAAGGCTTTTTTCGCTTCGCGTAACATATACTTGACGCGATTACGCTGCTTTTTAAACTCGTCAAACTTCTTTTCTCTCCTGAGGGTGTTCCTAAACTCCATGGTCTGCATCAGTTCTTTTGTAATCTATGGGGGTAATTGACATGCCTCGAGTATGGTGGAATTTCTGGAAGCGGGTGGGCATTTGACTTTGATTATGCCTGTCTGGTCACTGTCGCACACTTTGAGTTGCTCCTTCGTGAGAAAAAAGGAGAGACAACTAAACAACCTGTTCCAGTTCTACACTGCATTAACATATGTTTGGTTTTTGGCTTTTTCTTTTCTTTTTATTTTTTTATTTTTTTGTCATTTGTGTTGCCAAATGGTCAATATTTTAAGCACAAGTATAGTGAAAAAGGCAGACTTTCAGCACCTACAGCCACACGATAGACTATTTCTCACTCTTTGCTGATTAAGAAATTTTGAAGACTTCATAATAAAGTGACAATGAGTTTTGAATCTAGGATTTCTGTGCTATCAAATTGTAATTATCACTGTGAATCAGCCATTTATGACCTGAACCATTATTTCTCCTTGTGTTGTGTTTTGGCATGTAAAACCACTCATATTCCAGAATAAATATAATTTGCTTACTTGCTTAATTCCTTGGATTCCTCGTGGAACAAAGGGACTCTGCAACAGTCCTCCAGCGCACTCGGTTCTGGGCAGCCTTTTTCAGTTCACCCCACGACAGGTTGCAGCTCTTCATTTTTTCTTCACATGATCGTCTCCAGGTGGTCTTAGGGCGACCGACCCGTCTCTTTCCTTGGGGGTTCCACTGCAAAGCTTGCCGGGTGATGTCCTGTGGGGGTTTCTGCAGGGTGTGTCCTATCCATCGCCATTTCCGCCTGGCAATCTGCTGGTCGATGGGATCTTGGTTTGTCCGCTGCCACAAATCGGTATTCTTTATTTTGTCTGTCCACCTGATCTTCAGTATGTTGCGAAGGCAGCCGTTGACGAATACTTGGATCTTGTTGGTTAGGGTGTTGGTGACTCTCCAGGTCTCTGAGCCATAGAGGAGGACAGACTTAACGTTGCTGTTAAAAATTCGTAGCTTGTTGCGGACAGACAGACATGTTGACCTCCAGACTGGTCTCAGGGTAATGAAGGCGTATCTCGCTTTCCCGATTCTGGCTTTGATGTCTTCGTCAGAACCACCTGTTGCTGACACAATGCTGCCCAGGTAAGTGAAAGAGGTAACTTCTTTCAGCTCGCTGTCTCCAAGTGTGATTAGCTTCTGCTGCTTCTTGAACAGGGTCATGGTTTCTGTCTTTTCCAGGTTGATCTGCAGTCCAGTCTTGGATGCTTCTTGGGCCAGGTTATCTGTTTTCTGTTGCATATGTTGGTATTTCTGGGACATCAGGCACAAGTCGTCCGCAAAGTCCAGGTCTTTTACCAGTTAATAATAGTTTTGATTTTTATTTAGGTAATGCTTACTTCTTGCTTGTGTTGATGTGGCATGTTATGGGCCTTTTCGTCCGCTTCTCCGATGGTCTGGCTAGCACACAATGGTTTTATTGGGACAGATGCGATCTTGGTGCCTTTTGATATTGCTGCTCCCAAGGCTTGTGGCATGCCGCTGCAGCTCATTCGATTAAGCACATGGGTCAAACAGTTTAGCTGTCTTGAAATACTGAAGAGTTTTCTGAAGCCCAATGACATGAGAACAGTGACCATTCAAGCTGAAATACAAAAAAATAAGCAATCCAGACCAAAAAGGTGACTGCCAATACAAATCATATACAATACAAATCATACATGCATGGTTATTTATTAATAATCTCTCTCTCTCTCTCTCTCTCTCTCTCTCTCTCTCTCTCTCTCTCTCTCTCTCTCTCTCTCTCTCTCTCTCTCTCTCTCTCTCTCTCTCTCTCTTTTACACACACACACACACGCACACACACGCACGCACGCACGCACGCACGCACACACACATCAATTTTATTTGTGAGTCAGAAAGTAATCAGCTCAGCATGACACTGTGAACACAGCCAGCAATAGAGAGCGCTGAGCAGCACTGAAACGATGAGACAAGATGAACTAAAATGGCTCGGATAAGTGTGCTAAGTTTTTTTTTTTTAAAGCAACACCAATAACAAAAACACCTACCCGGCTCTGCAGGCACTGATGGCTTCTGTGACCTGTGTTTGCTGATGCTCATTTTCCACGTACAGTTTGTGTGGATCAGCGCGTTCTTGTAGATCTGCGACCGGTGATACACTACGGACGCAACTTGAACGGAACCACTGCCAGTTGTGTGATAAATACGAACAGCGTCAATGAAACTTGACGCAAACTTGCTTTGCCTCGATCTAGGGCCGTTTTTAGACGATCAGCCGTTTACGAGATAGTGATTTTCTAGAGAGTAACAAAGGTTTGGGTATATCAAAATGAAGTCTAGTATGAATAAAAGCAGTGCGCACTCGTTTTAAACCGCCGGAGGATGGAGACATTTTTCTGTATCACATTTTGTTTCCAGTATGGCTGCAGACGAAACCAGGACCTTCGCGGCCATGTTTACAGGGGATCAGTAGTTTACACGGGTCTCATTGTTCTTGTATTCAGTGGTAGTATGCACTATATGTCACTTAAAAGGATTTCATTTTTTAAAGTAATATTTTCACACTTAGATATATTAAGAGAAGAAGCAATTACGAAAACGCTTGCCTTGAACGCAAAATTAATATCGTTTCGCAACAATAAGGTATCCCAAAATCACGTGATCAAAACATCACGTGATGCCGTCTCCGCGGACGTGAATTTCTGTGTGCCGACGGGTTCTTTTTTATTTGTTCTACATAAGCTTGTTTGTTTAAAAAAAAAAAAAAAAAAGCAAACGTGTCAAGTTGCTGTGTGCATTTTTACGGCTTGATAAAGGTTTGTCACGTTTATTTCCATTCACTTTACCATCGCTTTGCCCGTTTCATTTCGACAACACAGCACCAAAACAAAACGTAACCCACAACACAAACGCTATCTTCAAAACCTATGCTGCATTCTGTAAAAGAAAAAGAGTGCCACACCACTTGGTTTTAACTGTCATGGCTGAGCGAAGTTTCGGAACTTGATTAATTATTTTATGCAGCAGTAACATTTATTTTAATCAGTTGCACTGACAAGCTATGTTGTGATGTGCGATCACTGCCAGTGCCAATTTTGCAGTCTCAGTGATCACTGATGGTACAGTACACTTCACACTGAAAAAAAAAAAATACACAGCACAATGTGAACACGCTTGGAAGTTCATGCAATGCTTTGTTTAAAATTGAACCCTATCTTGCTAGCAGTAGCCTACTGCACAAAAGTGGAACTTATTTTGCTGCTGTGTTATTTGCAGTTTGTCTGCATATAGACATTTGCAGTTCGCTGCAAGGATTCTTAGCAGCTGACATTAGCACTGACATATTGGGATTAAAACGAGAAAGAAAACGGAGAAAGGTGACACAGAGATGATTTAATAAATCAGTCAAGTGATCAAATGAATGAGATATCTATGTTTTATGATAAACAGCTAGTTATGGGAGGGGGTGGGGAGGGGGAAGGAGGCACATACTTTATAATGTACACGTACTATTTCTTTCAGTGTTTCCATCACCCACTCATAACACCATTAGACTCGATGAGTTGTCATGTTTTGAGTGGTTTACAAAGTACATGTACTTGTTGCTGTTACATTATCTTCTTACTGGTTTTGACATTTCGCTGTAAGATTTACAGTCACATACTTTAAGCGTGTTCCCCCTAACGCACACAGAGGTTGACTGTATCATTGATATGTGTGTGTAGGTAGCGTTTGGTTTTGTTTGAGGTGGCAGTTTTGGCCTCACCTTTAAGTTTGGTGCGCTGTGCATGTGGCCACCAGTACTATTTACAGAACTGATGACTGCATGTGCAGGCTAGTTCACGGTATCAAAATGTGAACTGGGCAGCCTATTGTTTGAAGTGATAAGTGGTAGCAACATCCATGATGTATGTGTGCATTTGGCCACTGGTACTGTTTACAAAGGTGCTGTTTACAGAACTAGTGGCTGAGTAGGCATATTATTATTAGTACTGTTATTGTTATCAGGTGTGGCCTTATCTCTAAGTTTTGGTGCCCCTGTGCATGAGGCCAACAGTACTTTTCACAGAACTGATGGCTGCATGTGCAGTGTGGCTAACTGGACACATGAAATTTGTAGGTGGGCAGCTAAAATACAGGCAGTCAATACAAGCCACTTGCTTAACCTGAAGTCTCTATATATAGATTTTACAGTCCACTAATGCCAATCAGTATACAATTGTGCATGTCTTTTGTGGGTATTCTGTGGTTTTGTATGTGGGCTGGGGTTGAAAGTGGGGCGGTATGGCACCTATTACCGTGTATGTACAAAACCTTCATTACAAACAAACATAAATTAATAATTTTAATAAATAGTTATTTGGGTTTAACGCCGCGCGGTAGACTACGGCCATCTCATGGCAGTTAAATAAATAAGATAAAGTAAGTCAAAGATACCTGGGACATAAGAATGCTAAGTAAAGTATAGATTATGATCATGCACAGATGTAAGAATAAGAATAAGAGTACTTTATTATCTCGAAAAGAGAAATTCGCTTGTGGTACATTTATAACAAATAGTACAAACAAGACATAAAAACATTATAGCATAATTATGAACATTTTCTCCCTGCACTTGCACAGCTACAAATTCCAAATGGATATAAAGTAAACACTACAAAATCTTTACACATAACTCTTACACATCTCACACAAACATCTTTTATGGACTGAACTGAGCGGCACTTATACATTCACACCCACCTCTACGTATGCATACATAATACGCGTGTTTCAACCTAGTCCTAACCCTCACTACTTATTATACAAACATCTCAGTACATTATTACACATTATTACACAAGCTGCATAATTAAAGTCTACCATAGTAAAATAATTAGTGGGTAAACACTCAGTAACAACAATCCCAGTATGTCCATGTTCACCACCAAATGAAACACAATATAATCACTTCTCTAAAATCAACAAGCTCCATTCCTACTGATTGCACAGGTAAAGGGGGATAGGGGGAGGAGTTAGGTTTGGGTATGCGTGGATGTACCTACAGATTGCTTAGAGTGATGGATTTGGGGATGAAACTGTGCTGTAGTCTAAGTGTTCTAGCTTTGTGCGTGCGGAGTCTGCGGCCAGAGGGGAGGAGTTCATAGAGGTGGGCAAGGACATGGGATCTGTCTGAAGCTATCCGCCTACCCTTTCTCACCACACGCTGTTCATACAGGGACTCCACACTGTTTTGCTTACTGCCAGTCACTTTGCTGCAGATGTTTACCATTCGTGCCAGGGTGTTCTTGTTCTTCACACTCAGACCTCCATACCAGCACACACAACCGAAAGTGATGACAGACTCAACAAAAGAGCAGTAAAAAGTGTACATTGGTGGATGTTCTGCGGTTTTGTGTGTGTAACTGGATTGGGGTTGGGAGCGAGTGATACTGCACCTATTACCATGTACGTGTATAAGACATAAGACATTTATTCACCAAGTAAAACGTTACAAGGATTTTTGTGTGGCGTGGCGACAGTAAAATATGTCCTCACTTGTAGGGCATTCATCATGTCATACACTTAGTTGGCGATCATCCTATATACAGCACTAAAAGATAGATAAACACAATATTAAACACAAATCAGTCATATGTCACAAATCATGGAATCACGTTGTTCCGTGCATGGTGATGTATTGAGGACAGCTTCTGGGAAAAAAAATGCATCTGAATCGAGAGGTTCTGGCTTTAAAAGCACGAAACCACCGGCCAGAGGGCAGAAGCTCGAAGAGATGATTGGCTGGGTGTGACAGATCTGACAGAATAGTACTGGTGGCCACATGCACAGGGGCACCATGGTGTATGTTCTTGAGCTGTATGATGATGTGTATGTACAAAACCTACATTACAAACAAACAAAACAAAACAAAACAAACAAACAAAATAAATAAATAATTTAAATAAATAAGATAAAGTAAGTCTAAGGTACCTGGGACATATGCATGCTAGGTAAAGGATAGATTAAAAATTATGAACATACACAGATGTGTATGTCCTTCTTTTGGTAGGTGTTCTGCGGTTTTATGTGTGTATTTAGGTAAGGGTTGGGAGCAGGCAGTATGGCACCTATTACCATCTATATATGTGTATATTTTCTTGTTTGCTGATGCCCCCACCCGGGTCTGCCCTGGGGGACTTGGGTGGGGTTAGGTACTTTTTAGTTCCCAGGGTCACCCTGGTCAACCCCACAGGGTGGGTTTCCTTTCTATTCTGGGGCATGTGTTTCTGTCTACCCTTGGTCCATTCACCTGTATTTGTCTTTTTAAAACTCTCCCAACTGTCTGCACTGCCTGTAGCTCTTGATGTTGGATGTGTGTTGCTAGACAGTCTTAGCTTTATTTAGGTTGTAGGTTTATTTAACGTATTTGACCGGCTGGCGACATACATTCAATTTTCTGTTTAGTTTTTTTTTTTTCACAAGCAGTGCAGGCACGTCCTGAGAAAGCCTTGTTGCTGTCGGGAAGTTAAGCAATGTACAATCAATCAATCATTGTTTGCTGATGTGTATGTACAAAACCTTCATTACAAGCAAACAAAATAAATAAATAATTTAAATATATACTTATTTGGGTTTAATGTCGAGCAGGCGACCAATGCCATCTCATGGCGGTTAAATAAAAAAGATAAAGTAAGTCAAGATACCTGGGACATATGAATGCTCAGTAAAGGATAGATTATGAACATGCACAGATGTAAGTGTCGTTTGGTGGGTGTTCTCTGGTTGTGGAGTGGGGTTGGGAGTGGGCAGTATTACCATATGTGTATGTGAACATCAGCATATGAACAAAACCTACTTTTCAAACAAATAAAAATAAATAATAAATTTAAATAACTAGGACATATGAATTTACCAAGTAAAGGATATATTATGAACATGCACAGATGTTTGTTCTGTGGTTTTGTATGTGGGGTGGGGAGCGGGTGGTATGCACCTATTACCATATGTGTACATGTTATGTTCACATCATATATGTGTATATGTATGTTCTCATCTTGTATGCTGATGTCCCCCACCCAGGTCTACCCTGGGGGACTTGGGCGGGGTTAACTACTTTTTAGTTCCCAGGGTGACCCTGGTCAGCCCCACAGGGTGGGTTTTCCCCTCTATTCAGGGGCGTGTGTTTCTGTCTACCCTTGGTACATTCACCAGTATTTACCTTTTTTAAACTCTTCCTACTGTCTGCACTGCTTGTAGCTCTTGATATTGGATGTGTTTTGCTAAAGGGTCTAGTTAGGTTTATTTAGTGTATTAGACCAGCTGGCGACATACATTCAATATTCTGTTTAGTTTGGGTTTTTTCACAAGCAGTGCAGGCACGTCCTGAGAAAGTCTTGTTGCTGTCGGGACGTTAAACAATGTACAATCAATCATTTTATGCTGATGTGTATGTGCAAACATACATCACAAACAAACAAACAAACAAAAAAATAATAAATTAATAAAATAAGTTGGGGATACCTGGGACCTATAAATATGCATGTTAAGTAAAGGATAGATTATGAATATGCACAGATGTATGCATATTGAAAACAAATTTCCTCTCCTTGGTGACCACTACCATACCACTATAGTGATCATGTGCATCAAGGAATTCCTTCCATCCATAATTAAAAGGATAAATAATAAATAAATATGTAAGTGAATACATACATGAATCAATAAAAATAAATAAATAAAACATGTAATATAATAGAGAGGGCTACTATCTGTAATGTGTCTCATGCAGTCCTGATAAAGCTTAATCATAAGAGTCCTTGTGAGTACTTGAGTGCGGATTGGTTGCAAAAACTAAAATTTTATATTTAGGTGTTTAGCTGAACATGGTGATTTGATGGAAACGGTTCGGAGATGGATTTCACTCTGCCTGGCTTGTGCTTAAGACCAGTCGGATACGAGTGTGCTTGACCAGTTAAAAATCCCATCTCCACTAATAAAATAAATTTAAAAAAAGAGCAGACCTGCACTTAGAGCCGTTAGGCTGAAAAACAGACGAACAACATGCATGTTGTATCCGGCCAAAGAATGTTGAAGATGGTCGGCAGACACATTGCACAACATGCACAAAGGTTGATTGATTGTACATTGCTTAACGTCCCGACAGCAACAAGGCTTTCTCAGGACGTGCCTGCACTGCTTGTGAAAAAAAAAAACAAAAAAAAAACAACTAAACAGAACATTGAATCTATGTCGCCAGCCGGTCAAACACATTAAATAAACCTAACACATGGGGCCTAAATAAAGCTAAGACCATTTAGCAACACACATCCAATATCAAGAGCTACAGGCAGTGCAGACAGTAGGGAGAGTTTTAAAAAGGCAAATACAGGTGAATGGACAAAGGGTAGACAGAAACACATGCCCCAGAATAGAGAGAAAAACCCACCCTGTGGGGCTGACCAGGGTGACCCTGGGAACTAAAAAATACCTAACCCCACCCAAGTCCCCCAGGGCAGACCCGGGTGGGGTCCTCCCACAAAAGACCGAGTTCTATGGAAAAGGCTGTTTTCAAGACCAGGAAAAATAACGTATTTGACGTTGATAAGATGTTCAAATCGAAAATAATCTCTGTTTCAATTCAGGAGCAAAGTAAAGCTTCATCAGCCGTGCGCGTCTGATTGACTTCTTTAGAAGGCTTCTCGCTGACCGCCATTTTGAAACTAGCGACGCGACTATGCTTACCGCATTAAAAATAATACTTTTAAACTTATTTTATCGTATATATGTATGCATGTTTACTTGCTGATGCTTTTAATTTACTCACTGGAATAAACTTGTAACTTGTATGCTTAAAATTTTCAATGTTATGCACAAAAAATGTCTTGCACCTTATCCGGGCGGTGTACGAGGACTGGTTCCCTCACATCGAAAAATAGCTTTCGAAAAACACTTCTACAAAAATGTCTCCATCCTAAGGACAAATATTGTTGCCATGCATAAACTATATGGCATTAGTACTTTCGTTTCGTACCTGCAAACCATTGTTACTCTTTTGACGAACTACTTAGTCTGCAGAAATTGCGAAAAGCTGCTGGACTATTTTAGAATTCACTGTGGCGCATTGGCAGATCTCCGAGGATTTTTCAAAAGGAGATATTTCAACATCAGAATCAGGTCAAAGACAAGAAGTAGAGACCCTTGGCAGCGAGGACAGCTCTCATATAGAAGGGACTTTGTGGGTTATGGTTCATCACATCTTGTTATTAATCTGCCTGTTAGTATACTTCGGTGTAACGCTGTGGACCGATCTCCGAGTCTGTTGAAAGCGTCTACAACCGACTGTAGATTGCCATTAGCCCTGGCCGTTTTCCTATTGTATCAAGTATCAGTTATATTACATCTTCAACACTGCATGACCTTCTATCCCATAAATCACTAAAGAGTCACTAACTGAGACGGAATTTCACTGAACAACACAACGCAGACGACCTACTAGCCATTTTGAGTGGCCCTGGTTTGAATAGCCTCTGTTAAACCGACCAATCTGACGCGGCGAAGACCGAAGCAACTTGGTCGAGCAGGTTCGTCGAAGTTCGAAGGCACTTCGATGGTTTCGTCGAAGTGACCAAAGCAGCTTCGCCAAAGTCTACGAAGTGCCCTTTGGACACTTCGACGAAGAAAACTTACTGTTGGTGATTCGTCAATTGCAAAATGAAATTGTAACGAAACTGACTTTACCCGCGGTGAGATGTCCTTGGTTAAACGTTAAACTACTAAGTGACACTGACTTTGACATGGACCCCCTCTCCTTAACCCCTTCATTGCCAGTGATCGCAGATTTCGTTTTTGAAATCTTTGTTAACTCAACCCCAAAGAGCCCGGTCCGTCCAAGGAACATGGATGCAAAATAGAACCAGAAAGAGGCATAGGATCTCATGAGCCACCGCAAAAGTGGGGGCCCATGAGGTTCTATGCCTCTTGCATTTTGGGTGGTTCTCACTTTCTCTCGGCAGTGAAGGGGTTTGTAGCACAACGCTCTGTACTGGCAGCGTCTGCAAAATGTAAGGTTTGGTGTCTGTACTTCACAGTTACTGGACGAAGACACACTGCTGTTCCTGAAGGACCTGGAAAAAGACGGCCATCTCGACAACACCCTTCTCATCCTCATGGCCGACCACGGCGCGCGCTTCAACAACATCCGGGCTGTTCAACAGGTCAAGGACGTTCTGATATTTTCTGTCTTTATTCTTTAACCCGGTCAGCCCTTACAATATAAAACATCGGACAATACAAAATGTCAAGGAACGTTGGGAAAATGCTCATTACTCAGACCAAGACCAGGGTCCTGAAATGCTGTTCTGTGGAGGCATGATTACTTGTAACGGATTAAAATGGGCATTCCTCACCAACCATCCACATCAGACCCCGAAGTCGAGGAGGCTCATGGGGATATGTGCTTCTTGCTGAAAACGCTTTGCATCCGTGTTTCTTTCACGGCTGAGGACCTTCGACTTTAAATTTACGATGATTTAAACAAAATGCAGCCAGCGTCTGCTGGTAGAGAAGGGGTGAAGACCCACCCTTCTTTTTGTTCACTGTAATACTTTTTCTTTCACTTTTAATTTGTAACCATACACTGTCAAAAAGATGAGAAATTTTTGAAAAATAAATGTGAACACCACCCAACTGCAAGAGTTATAGATCCTCATGAGCCCCCGCATTTGCGGGGGCCCATGAGAATTTATGCCTCTTGCTAAGCGCAATTTATGTCTATGTACATTGAACGGTTGTTTACGTTGAAGAACGAAGGGTTCAAAATCAATATACGTCCAGTGGCAGGGAAGGGGTTACAAAATGTTTAGTTAAAACAAAATTTAAATCTTTTTTTTTTTCAGGGCAAGCTGGAGGAGAGGAACCCATACTTCGCTCTCCGCTTCCCGCCGGATTTTCTCAGTCGCTATCCAGCCATTGGCAGGAACCTGAAAATCAACTCCCGCCGCCTGACCACCCCCTTCGACGTTCACGCCACATTCATGGACCTCATCAGCTTCTCTAGGGGTGGGGAGGGGCCTGTACTTTCCGCCATAACGGTCAATTCGCCTGCAACTGCGGGTGCAGAGCAATCCGGCAAGATCAGTCTGCGAAGGGGGATGAGCTTTTTAGAAGAAATCCCCAAAGAACGCGCGTGCAGCGACGCGGGCGTGACACCCCATTGGTGCGCGTGCATTGATTGGCAGCCCGTTCGCCAATCGGACGATAGAGTCGTGTCAGCCGTGCTGACGGTGCTAGAAGCCATTAATTCAATAACTAAGGACAAGCGCGACATGTGTGCCGACCTTAAAGTGAAAAAAATCACGCGCGGCCTGCGCTTCGTGCCTACAGACAGTGACATCAGTGAAGAGAAGAGAAATCGAGATTTTTCCAATTCAGAACCCATGAAAGTCGGGCTCCTGAAAGACGCATTCCTGCCCCCTCTCCTCGCCTCCAGGCGAGAGCTGTATCAAGTGTCCTTCATTACGGAGCCTGGTCAAGGCCATTTTGAGGTCACGTGCACGCTTGACGTCGCTTCCGGAAAGTTCAGTATTAATCCTGCGGAAATCAGCAGAATAAACGAATACGGTTCTGCACCGGATTGCCTAATGCACAAATTTCCACAGATGAATCCTTATTGCTATTGTAAATAGAATGTTAAATATTTCTCTCCTAGCGGCTAGACATTGCATAATTATATCTTAAACGTTAACCCATTTAACCCCGCATTTCCCAAATTTTAGAGGCGTCACCTAACGACTGTGCACAGTCTGGTTCCAGGAGATGGACCGACCATGATAATTCAAGGGTAGTGCCACATTAGCGTGGCGCCTAATGTCGTCACGCTAATCATGCGCTATCCTTGAATTATCATCGTCGATCCATCCCCTGTTGTAGGGAGTCGGGGCTAAACGGGTTAACCCTTTCACTGCCAGTGGCCGCAGTTCTTGGATCTGAACTCGGTGAATTGAACGCCATCAAGCTCCATCCACGCGTCCAAGGAAACATGGACACAAAACAGGGGCAGACATAGGCACAGAACTGCATAGTTGTTAAGTGACACCTCTATAATTTGGTCTTGGGGTTAAATGGGTTAACCTTCATGTGCATACATCCACCGGTATTGTCTACATCATCGTTGGTTGGACGCACCTGAGGGTTAGAATGCAGGTCGGCCTAGTAGTCCACAAGCTAGGAAAGTCTACCGTGCACCCCCCCCCCCCCCCCCCCCAGTACTCAATAAGATGGGTTTCAAAGTGTTCCTTAGTATGTCCTGAGATGTTTAATCCATGTTCCCCGAAAATCCTTAGGAACACACCAGAGATATAGCCGATGGCGCAAGGGTACCCCCATTCACGCTCTTCGCAGGTGCTAAAATGAGGTTGAGAAACATTTTCCTCTAAATAAATCAGAATTCATTCCAGAAACCCAAATCAGGCAATATTATGTCAAGGCACACCTTCTGCATCCTCTGCAAAAAAACAGAATGAAAAAATATTGAATCTCTGGCTCACAGTGAAGGTATTTGTGCACCCAGTAAACGACCATTTCCGCGAAATCGCAAAAAAAGACAAAAATAATGTGTCAGATGCCTTCAGACATTTTCTATAGCACTGACAGTCCATTTTCAGGTTTACATCATTGAAACAGGATGTCACAATTATTATAAACTTGACTAGGTGATGCTGTGATCACTGTGAGTGCCACAGTGGTTGATTTTGTATCCCTACCCCCAAGTTGTAAAAATACACAAAATTAATTAGAAAAAATTGCTTACGTTATTCCATTTTATTTTGACCTCTCTTTACCTATTAAGTTTCAATAATGTGAGCATAAAGTGCAAGAAAATAAGTAAAGTCGGCATCCTTTACGGTACATTCGTGGTGAATGATAACATTTTCCCATTTAAAATTGCCGAATTGGGAAACGTACGTTGTTTCCGGTACCCACAGAAATTTTGTACTCAACCGATAGGTCTTTGTTAGGTTTTATTGGTTAGGATAGAGTACCACAGTTACTCCCAACCTGATTTTGTGATGCTATGATGCATTTAGGGGCCACAGTGGCTGAATCTGCTGCCCTACCCCCATTTTACCAGTACGCACAGTAACGCAAAATAATCATAAAAATTGCTTACATCATACTCCTCTGTTTAAATATTTTTTGTTGCCAGTTTTTTTTTTTAAAGTATGCATATTGAGCATAACAAGTTGTGATCATTTCATTAATTTCAATGTAACCCATCAATTTAATTGTAACTATTTTTAACTGGCTGGTCTTTTATGTGATATTTTACCTAGCGTAAGGCGGGTCTAGTAAGGTCTCCCCTTTTCCTTTCATTTATTTTCATCTAGAAATGTGTAAATATGAATGCGTAATAAAGTTTCATGGTTCCTAATAGCCAAAACAATGTTATCAAAATACTTAGTTTCCACATGTCGACCACGAGATCTCCACTTCCACCTTCTGCAACGTTCAATTTTTTATGGCCGTCTTTAAATCTTATATTGTTCTGGATGCCAATAAGTAAGCTGTCAAGAGCTAGGCAGCATGTTTTCAGAGTTTGGTGTATAGGGGCGTGTCTTCTGGTCAGAACTGCCAGAAGACCGCTTCTGTGTATGGACATGTTTGGAGAATGTGCTAAGGAGACTGATTTTCTACGCCAAATTCGCATAGGGCTGTTTCCGCATGACCCAATCCTTCGAGGTGAGTCCAGCAGGGTCCTTACGGTCTGTGAACATTTGTGAAAGTTGTTAAAAAATGACAAGGCTTTTTCAGGGCCCTGGAAAGTCTGTCAATTTCAGTCCTTTTCCTTAAAGTCTGTGAAAGTTTGTACAAAATTACAACGTGCTGGCAGACTTTTGTCTACTTTTTTTTTTTTTTTTTTCTCCCCCAATTTGTGACTATTCCATTGCGAACGATCATGCTGACGCTTGTTGCAAGTGATCTATATTTAGCTCTGATCATAAAGTGACTGCATGGCCTTTCTGCCGAACATTCTGATTGGTTGTTTACGCTTCTACCGAAGTCCGCCATTCGCTAAGCGTTCTTTTATTTTGGTATCTCTTCATGCATTAGGCACGGAAGCTTCAAATAATTGCTGATACAGAGTGATCTGATTAAAGTGTGTACACCTTCAGGCTTGATTTTGGGTTTGTGAAACGTTCCTGCTTTTCTGTATGGACCCAGTCCAGAGTAATCAGTGCGTAGATGAAAGATGGTGGCCTGGCTCTCCCTGTTCAGCTTGTTGATGTCATCTGCCCACGGGCTGCAGCCGCCATTCTGCTGTTGCCAATCACTTTGTTGTTGTAGTGTCTCCATTCCCAGCTAGTCCAGAATGCACTGGAATCCACTGCAGCACTATTTTGTGGACAGGGCATCCAGTCTATCTTGAAGCTTCTTGGTGAGATCAGTGGATCAAGCTGCTGCCTTTCCCTAGCTAGTGCTCTGCTGCTGTGTTGAGCACCTGCAGATCTGTACGATAGTTGGAGCTGTTGCCACCAGCTGGTAAGGAGAGGGAGGTAGTAGTGCGGTCTGCACAACAGATGTACACGCCACTTCCTTCATTCCGCACGGCATCTTGTGTGGTATCACAGCTGCAGTGAGGGTAGCGCTTGTGCACAACCTCCAGCAAGATGGCTTTGTGCGGTGCCGCGACCTTTGGCAAAGAGTCCTGGAACATTGTTTATGTTGTCTTGAAGGCTCTTTCGAGATGTCCAGGTATCTGTAGGGAGCTGTTCACACATCTTTGGGCTTGGTTCCAGGACGTCAGTGTTAGCTCTTTGCAGGACCTTCAGTTGGCGGTTCAGATTTGGGCGGTTCAGATTTGGACATTTCTGACGGTTCTTGGTCTGCTCCTGTAGTCTCCCATGCTGTCGGTGTTTTGTAAGTTTCTTCATCGTGTGTGCTGTTCTGCATTCCAGTGGCTCCAATGTCCTTCATTTCCTAAATTGGGGTGCTCCAGATGGCTCTAAGAATGTCACTGCATCATGAGAATGACCCATGTTCTGCATCTTGTCAAGCCTGGCTTTTTGGGTTTTGCAGGCAGTGTTTCATGTTGTCGATGTATCTTGGTACCGCACGACTGGTCTGACCGAGCAGGTGTTTGCTTGTGCCAGGATGCTGTAATTTGCGCCAATGTGGTCCCCACCAGTTTCTTCATCAGAGACTTTTTTTTTTGGCAGCTCTAGCTTCCATGGCTTCAATGTGAAGCCTCCACGTGAATACTTACTTACTTACGCCTGTCACCCCTACCCGGGTATAGGCCGTCGACGAGAGACCTCCAGCAACTCCTGTCCTGTGCTTCTCCTTCGATTCTACTCCAGGTGGTTCCCAGTCTCTTGATGTCTGCTTGGAGGTCTCGACGCCAGGAGTTAAGTCTTCTGGTAGAAGAACCTTCCTCCTCCAGGAAAGGAATTACTGTTAGTCTTTTCGTCGGCGTTTTTGTAGCTATTTCCTTTTTTGCAGGGTGGGGAAGCTACCCCCACGCCCAACCCCCTTACTAGGAGGACCAGGGGTTTTCTGTCGGGGTCACCTTCCCTTAGACCATGTTGGTTCACGGCACCTTATTTCATTCGGTGCACCCCTCTCACGAGGGACCCCCTATCCACCACCCAGGGGACGCGCCTCAACGCCATATGGTCCCAGCGCGAGGACTCCACATGAATCCAGTAATTTATTTGTTGCCAGTAAAGTTGGCCTGTCTGTCTTTGGTACTCGAAGGTTTCCAGTTTTGAGGTGACCTCTTCCGTCTGATTGAAAGAGATGGTCTAGCTCAGTTTGAGTGGCCTCTTTCAGTCCAGCTGCTGACTCTATTGGCAGCATCCTGGATTCTGGAGGATGCTATTTCTTTATGTTTTCTGGAGGATGCTATTTCTTTATGTTCTGCTGCGCTCCACACTGCAAAGTCATCCGCATGGAGGATGTTCGAGACGAACCTTGGTACTGTTGTACTGATGTCATTAATGTAGACCAAAAACAGCATTAGACACAACATCTCCCTGAGGTACACCTTCCCCGAGTTTGACAAGAGTGCTGAATGTGCAGACGATAGAAGCTTCAGCGGCAGCCCCTGTTAAGCATGCCTTAAATAAAAAGAATTACAATTAAATTGATGGGTCACTTTGAAATTAATGAAATTATCACAAATGTTTATGCTCAATATGCATATTTTGTTAAGAAAACTGGCAACAAACATATTTAATCAGAGGAGCAATTGTTATGATCATTTTTCGTTCCTTTGCGTACAGGTAAAATGGGGGTAGGGCAGCAGATTCAGCCACTGTGGCCCCTAAATGCATCACAGCATCATAAAATCAGGTTGGGAGTAACTGTGGTACTCTTTCCTAAACAATAAAACCTAAAAAAGACCTATCAGTTATATACAAAATTTCTGAGGGCATCGGAAACAACATACGTTTCCCAATTCGGCAATTTTAAATGGGAAAAAGCTATCATTCACCACGAACATACCGTAAAGGATGCTGACTTTCCTTATTTTCTTGCACTTTATGCTCACATTATTCAAACGTAATAGGTAAAGAGAGGTCAAAATAAAATGGAATAACTTAAGCAATTTTTTTCAATTAATTTTGTGTATTTTTACAACTTGGGGGTAGGGATACAAAATCAACCACTGTGGCACTCACAGTGATCACAGCATCACCTAGGCAAGTTTATAATAATTGTGACATCCTGTTTTAATGATGTAAACCTGAAAATGGACTGTCGATGCTATAGAAAATGTCTGAAGGCATCCGACACATTATTTTTGTCTTTTTTTGCGATTTCGCGGAAATGGTCGTTTACTGGGTGCACAAATACCTTTACTGTGAGCCAGAGATTCAATATTTTTTTCATTCTGTTTTTTTGCAGAGGATGCAGAAGGTGTGCCTTGACATAATATTGCCTGATTTGGGTTTCTGGAATGAATTCTGATTTATTTAGAGGAAAATGTTTCTCAACCTCATTTTAGCACCTGCAAAGAGCGTGAATGGGGGTACCCTTGCGCCATCGGCTATATCTCTGGTGTGTTCCTAAGGATTTTCGGGGAACATGGCTTAAACATCTCAGGACATACTAAGGAACACTTTGAAACCCATCTTATTGAGTACTGGGGGGGGGGGGGGGGGTGCACGGTAGACCTTCCTAGCTTATGGACTATAGATATATCGCAAAACTTGGGAGCATGAACCTGACAGCGTTAGAGCGATAAAGCCAGACTGCTTAATTTGCCTTCATTTTCATCTGGTGCTGTATTTGCATTTCTATGTATGTATTGTGTCACTGTTTCAAAATTCAAGTCATTAATTAACGAATTTACTTTCACTTGATTCTTTCTCAGCAAATCTTCTGCCACAGAAATGCGACAACGTACGGCATTTGACTTCCATTTACGCGTATGGTGCTACTGTGTGGTGAAGATCACAGACACTGCGCGCTGACCAAGGGGGACAACTGATCAGAGATTTTTTATGACATTTTGTTTTTAATTGAATAAAATAAAATAAAACTATAAACACCATTTAAGGAAAAAGTCCTCGAGCCGATGGTCAGCCGTAGGAACTTCTGCTCATTTGAGAGATAACGTAATCTGTGCAGCGTAGTATTGTCGACAAAGACGGAAAACAGAAATAGACTCGCTGGCAATATGCATTGGAGTTGCTGTTGCTTCCGTGTCTTCATCACGCAGTTGCTTTGCGTCATCATGTGGCGATCCAAGGTCAAGTTAAGGTCAAACCACCCCAATATTCTGACGAGGATTCTCAGTCTTGTCGAGACCCCTGATTAAGCTTATACATTTCCGAGAGGATATATTAAAATCCCGCTATCGATCTCTTGTTGATATTCACGACACCGGTTACCAAAACTGGATGCTGGTTTTGTCTTCATAATTGTCGATTAAACCGAAAACCGTCGCCGGCACAATTTCATCAGTTTTCAGTTTAGATCGGCTAACAGTCATTTCTCTGGTCAACCGCTTTCCCCCGTACCAACCGCTTCCCTTGTATCAAAGCTTTTGTGCTCAATTTGCCTGTTTCCCCAGGCGTGAGTGCACAGAATCTTGGTCAATATCCTGTAAACTATTATCAATAGTACTGAGTAATTTGTGCAGTATGAGTTTATTTGAAAATTTCACAGCCTATTTTATAATTGGCAAACTGTGGCTTTTGTTCATTTTCACTTACGTGTATCGAAAAGCAGCGTATCACTTCATGCTGGGTGTTAAAAAAGCTTTTTTTTTTTTTTTTTTTTTTTTTTTTTTTTTTTTTTTTTTTGACACACATGTACAGATAATGTATATCCGGCAATTAAGTATTCTAATTTATGAATATGCAGGGTATGTTTTCCTTTCCAAAAGCCCTTCCGATGGAAATATACTTGAATAGATACCATTGCTCCGACAAACTAATTAAATCCGCTGTTGTCAATACTCAGTAGTGCAGTATTATTTCCTGTGCATCTATTGGCGAGTCTAACGCGGAAAACGAGAAAAACCGATAGTTTGAAGTCCTGACTCAACGTACTTAGATTTTGTTAAAGTGTGTCCATGCTGCTTGCCAACCAAAGCGGCAAAGCGGAGAAAAAATGACTGAAAAGACAAACCTGGCATATATTCAGGATCACTGTTGCTGATGTCCAACACATGCTATGCTATGCTATTATTGAAGGGACAAGGACTTCCAGCTGGCGCTGATTTCGTCCGGGGGAGATGGGCCAAGTGGTTGGGGGGGGAAGGGGGTTTAGTTCTGGCTGGCTGTCGCTGGTGCCCGCGCATCGCTAGTTTTACAGTCTTGCATCCTGGCTGCCCGCGCTCTATGGGGGGTCGAGTCGTAGGGGGGGGGGGGGGGTTCTCCTTCGTTCTTGTCGTCCCTGACGGGTCGTTTGTTTAGATGTGTTGGATCAGGGGGTGTTTTTTAAGTAGTTGTATTGTCTGGTTTGCGGTGGTGTGCCAAGTGTCTGGGGTGGGGTTTATGAGACCTTCCAGTGTGAGAGGTGAGTTTAGTATGTCTTCTAGTCTAGCTCTGGCATGGTTTATGGTAGGGCAGTCTAGGAGTATATTATGTTCTGTTGTGAGTGTGTGGCCGCATGTACATATGACTGGGTTGGGGTGGACCAGGTATCTCTCGCCCCCTAGTCTGATTCTTGTTAGTCGGGTTTGGTCTTTCCTTTTGCCTGAGAGTAGGATGGGTACGTTGTTTAGGACCCTCGTGAGGCCTTTACGTGTACCTCTTTTTGCGTGATGAAATTCTTTTTCCCATAGATTTTGGAAGGCTGGCCGGAGGGCGTTTGATCTTTCGGCTGCCGACATGGGTAGGTCGAAGAAGGTCGATTCTTGGTCGAGGCCTTTCTTCGCTATTTTATCTGCTTTCTCATTACCTGGGATCCCTACATGGGAGAGAACCCAAATGAACTTAATTTCCTGGCCTAATTCTGTGAGTTCCGCTACTCTGAGTCTAATAAGATATGTTAGGTCTTCTCGGGAGGAGTCCAAGTTTTGGATCGCC
Source organism: Semisulcospira habei (assembly GCA_036245525.1). Classification (NCBI taxonomy): domain Eukaryota; kingdom Metazoa; phylum Mollusca; class Gastropoda; family Semisulcospiridae; genus Semisulcospira; species Semisulcospira habei. Next base: position 195,859,215 of record BTPG01000004.1, on the reverse strand, counting down.
TGGATCGCTGATAGGGAGTCAGTGACTATGAGAATTTGTTTAGCTGCATTCAGGTCTGCTTTTATTACTTTGATGGCTCCTAGGATTGCCGTGAGTTCGGCTGTGAAGACCGCCGTGTGATCCGGTAATTTGATGGCTCTGTCCGATTTGTGAGGAACGTGGATACCTAGTCCAGTTGCGTGTGTGCGTGGGTCGTGGGATCCATCTGTGTAGATGATGGTGTATTTGTTGTACGTGGTTGTTCTTTTTACGTCGAACTCTAGTCTCATTTTGGGCCCGTCTATTTCTTTTTTGAGCTTGGTTAGGTCCAGGTGTACTTCTATTTGGGGTAGTTTCCATGGTGGTACGCTTATTGGTGCGTTCTTTATTTGGTAGCTTAAGATTTATGGATTCTTCTAGCTTCTGTACCACTGTTTTTATTTGGGGTTGTTGAGTGGGTTCGAATTTGGGTGTGTGGTTGGTGTTTAGGGTTTGTTTGGCCGGATGGTCATCCGGCATACCTATTGTTTTATAGAAGAGGTTAGCTGCTCTTTCTGCTATTATGATGTTGATGGGTCTCTGGCCGCACTCCGCCAGTACAAGGAGGTTGGGGGTATGTCTTGGGACTCCCAAGACCACCCTCAGGGCCCCGACCTGGACTGTCAGGAGTTTTTTTGTTAGAGTTTTGTTGAGGTTGGTGAGGAGGGGGGCTGCATAAAGTAGCCTGGACATCACGTATGAGTGGTATAGATTTAGGAGTGATTTGGGGTCCGTGCCCCAATCTGCTCCGCTTACTTTGCGCATTAGGTTGATTCCTTTCCTGGCCGACTGACAGATTTGGTTTACGTATGGTGCCCAATTATTATTGTGTGTGAATATTACTCCTAGGAATGTGACTTGTTTGCGGTATTCTATGTCGGTCCCGTCGATTTGAAGCTGAGGCACGGGGGTTCTTATTTGGTATCTTTTGGCGCGGTTGGTTTGAAATATGATAGCCTGGGTCTTTTGGGTAGAGATTTTTAGGCCTGCTGTAACTAGCCATTTCTCGACTCTTTTCAGGTCTTGTTGGAGTTCTTGAAGTCCCACTAGTTCCATTTTATTCCCTTTCCATTTGTTCGTGATTTTTCCTGTTAGGGACGTGTCGTCTGCGAATTGCATTATGTTACTGTTCCTGACTACGTGTTGTAGACCCGTGAGTAGGAGTGTAAATAGGAGGGGGCTGAGTACCGATCCTTGGGGTACCCCGTTATCTAAGGTGTATTCTTTGGATATCGCGTTGCCTAATCTGACTACTATCCGACGGTCGGCCAGGAAGGCTTGGACGAAGTTGTACATTTTGTTGGATATCCCTAGGTCGCCCATCCTACTGAGTAATTTTTCGTGCCATACCATGTCATAAGCTTTTTCTATGTCTAAGAATATTCCCACCAGTTCGGTTCTCCTTTCCCGGTGGGTGTTTAGAATGTCTTGTTGTAGGGAGGCCAAATGGTCTAATGTGCTGCGTTTTTTTCCTAAACCCGCTCTGTTGGGGTGGTAGGAGTTGGTGTTTTTCGCAGTAGGACGTGAGTCTGATTTTGAGAATTTTCTCCAATAATTTGCCCAGCTGAGATGTTAGTGCTATGGGCCTGTAGCTCCCTGGCTGGTATGTCGGTTTGCCGGGTTTAGGGAGTGGGAATACTATTGCTTTTTTCCACTGGGTGGGGTATCGACCACTAGTGTATATGTCATTAAATAGGGTTACAATGGCTTGTTTCATGGACGGGTGACTTTTTTTAATCATTTCGTATGTAATTAAGTCCGCTCCTGGGGCTTTGCCTTTCCCCGTACTTTGCAGGGCTTGGTTTAGTTCAATGATGGAGATTTCGCTGTCTAGTTCATGATTCTCTTTCCATGTGGGTCTTTAAAAACATTGACTAATGTGTGGTTTAAGGTCTTTGAATTCTGCTGTTAGGTTTTCGTTCGAGCTGGCCATGCTGAAGGTGTGGGCTAGTATGTCTGCTTTTTCTTGTTCGGTAGCGTACACCCTATGCTCAGTTTTTAGGGATGGCATGTCTGATCTTGAGGGCTTTAATTTTGTCCCAGCTTTCCTTCATTTGAGATTTAATATTGATAGATTCTGTAAAGGCATGCCAGTCTGCTTTCTTAGCTTCTTTAATAGTTCTGTCGGCTATTGTTTTGGCACGTTTGTATTCTATTCTGTTTTCGGGCGTTCTATGTTTTTTCCAAATTTGAAGTTTTCGTTTCCTACTTTTTACAACGTGGTCACAGGCTTTGTTCCACCAGGATTTCCCTGGTTTCCCATTATCCGTTCTGGCGGGGGTGCTCTCCTTGACTGCTCGGATAATCTGGTCTGTGACGTGGGCCGTTTTGGTGTCTATGGTAGGCTCTTCATCCCATGCCGATGCGAACCTTGTGAGTTCAGAAAATTTGTCCCAGTCGGTCCTTTTGGTGTTAATTTTGAGGGGGAACCCGGTGCGATTTTGCTGGGGGGGTTCGCCCCTACTACTTATGGTGACGAGTGTCGGAAAGTGGTCGCTTCCGAGATTATCGCTGTTTACTTGCCACTGTGCCGTGTTGGCGATGGTGTTGGTGGCTATTGCTATGTCTAGGGTGTTCATAGTGTCTTTTTTGCCCTGGGCATACATATGGGTAGGTTCGCCTGTGTTCAATATACATCTATGTGTTTCATTTATGGCTTCCTCTAATTTCTTTCCCGCTGGGTCGGCTGTTATTTGACTTTCGTCCCATTGGGGACTTTTGGCGTTCAAATCACCTACCACTATATCTCCAGCGAGCAGCAGCTGCTTGAGGTCTTCGATTGTTATTTGGCTATAGGTTCGCTCGGATGGGATGTAGGCGCAAACTATTTTTAGTTTTCGGTTGGACGGTGTGATTACTTCTCCTATTATGGCTTCAATTTGAGGGTTTATGTTGTGGTTTATTTCCGTGATCGCTAGTCCAGCTTTGGTGTAGATGGCTACTCCTCCTCCTTTCCTATTGGCTCTATTTTTATAAATTGGTGGGTAGTTGTACCCTTTTAATTGGGGGGGGGGGGGGTTGTCCCGGAAACCCGTCTCCTGGAGGGCGAGGATTTCCGGGGGGTTGGGGGTTAACCAGTTTCTGACTTCATCTAGTTTAGGATAGAGGAACCTACAGTTCCATTGGAGGATGCGGAGGCCTACCATCTTAGCTCAGCGATCCAACACATGCTAAAGTCACATAACCATTTGCTGCCATCGGGCGAAGATTGTGTTTATGCAATCTTCATTAATTCCACCGCCAAAGATAACAAACTGTCAAAGGAACATGGATACAAAGTGGTTAGAGCAAGAGGAATAGATTCTCGTGAGCCCCCGCAACTGCAGGGGGCTCATTAGGATCTATACCTCTTGCAGTTGGGTGTTGGTCGTATTTTCTCGGCAGTCAAGGTGTTAAATACCACACCGAATGTAGGTATCAAGACACAAAGATCAACGGGGACTCCAGGACACAGGCGTAGCTTGGTGCCGGGGTGGCGTTTCTCATGACTCGAAAACGATAACTGAGAAATGGGACTACAAAGACAAACCTGCTGGTATTTTCAGCCATTTTCCTTGATTTTTAATACGCGCACAATTTACTCAATACCATATTCAACTGTAGAAGGCACTAATCAGATGAAATCGCCACAGTCGGTAACGGTCTGTCAAGATGGCAGGCGTCGTGATGTTGTCAAGTTATTTCCTTTTACAGCGCAGTCTGCTGCATTCGCTCCGGTGGCCGGTTATGTCCACAGTTATTCGTGGTTATGTAAGTCTAGTTTTTTTTTTGGATTTGGTATATGAACTATATATCGAAGCTGCGTTGTGCTTGATATTTTTTATGGTAACAGGTACACAGGTGTTCACACGACCCGAATCTAAATGCGCTTTACGTGTCGGACATTCAGTTTCGAGTGTTGTCAGTAAGTACCTCTCCCGCGTTTACCGGCAAGACTACTCGTATCAAGCAACATGCACTTTGATATTATAATACACACACACACACACACACACACACACACATATATATATATATATATATATATATATATATATATATATATATATATATATATCCACTATATATATATATTATTTTTATATTCTTGATCTCAGTGGAAAGTCATAATCTTATTTGAATCAAACCGTTTGTGGTTTGAAGTCTTTCTTGTGGTTTCAGGCCACTTTATCAATTTCAAATACAAGCGATCAAATTTCTGAAACTTCAGTAGCTGAGCTGACCCTTCGCACCACGTGAATGTCCTGTGTTTGTCTTGTACAGTGTTTGTCTTCAGAGTTAATGCGTGTGTGTCACGTGAGCGTGCGTGTTGGATTTAGTTCGCGGCTCTTTGAGCCGATACGCAGAATTGGGTAAAGAGCCTATATAATAACCAGCATTTTTTTTTATATAATTTTAAAATCACACCAGAAAACTGAAAATAGAAGAGGCTTCTTTGTTCCGGCTTCCGTTCGCTAGCTTTTCATTGTTTGTTTATTTGTTTGAATGTCATGTCCTACATGGAATATCATAATACAGCCGTGTTAGATACACATTTTCGTTTAAATCCACACTTGTGTACGATGACAAACGTGTATGCGTAATAATGTACTGGCATCTGATTAATACAGGTACCAAGGACCATCTAGAAAGCCAACCATTATTAGCTGATCGACCAATATTACTTTAAAAATTGATACCGGAAGGCGTGCTTCGTAACAAAAAAGGGAAAGTTCTGATGTTAGTACAATTCTGTATTGATTATATATGTTTTCATACGGAACGCATCATATCGGATCGTACTTGTTTTTTCAGGCTTTGAATAGAAATAATTGTCCACCACGTGGTGGGTGTGTATCAGAGGGGGTTGGTTGTTTATGTTTGTTGTTGTTTTGTTTTGTTGTTGTTGTTGGGTTTTGTTTGTTTGTTTGTTTTGTTTTTGGTTTGCTGTTGTTGTTGTTGTTTATATTCAATTAATACAAGGCTCTCCCGACATTTTCATTTTTCTTTATTGACAATCCACTAGTACTTTGCCATTTTCCTGATTTGAATGCTACCTGTGCCGTTTGCGGAAGTACGCCCCAAATAGACCTGCCCGGGGAGTACGCCACAAGTACACTTCTATTCAAATGAGATGCTAAGTATCTCATTAATAGAGTGTACTTGTGACGTACTCCCCGAGCGTGTCTATCTGGAGAGTACTCATGCAAACAGTTTGGGCGCGTCACATGATTTGAGGGCAGATGTACTCTACCAATGCAACGTGTGGGATTTTTGTTCCTTCTTTCTTTCTCTCATACTGTCCAAGCTTTGTTTTGCTATTCTAGATTTACATTCCAATATTTTCATTGCAATGGGCAAAATCATTGTTTTGATAAATTAATGCAAAATTGCTTGTTATTTTTATGAAAATATAATTTTCGGACGTTTATGCTTGTGTGTGTGTGTGTGTGTGTGTGTGTGTGTGTGTGTGTGTGTGTGTGTGTGTGTGTGTGTGTGTGTGTGTGTGTGTTCGTGTGTTTGCATGTGCGTGTGTGTGTTTGCGTGTGCGTGTGTGTGTGCAGTGCAGTGCAGTGCGTGCGTACGTGCGTGCGTGCATGATTTCAAGTTCCTTCTTGGTGATCATTTTTGCTGCTTGAAGTACAGTGTGCAGGTGTTTATATAAACACTATGTACCCACTTCATAAAGTTTTTCCTTTTTTGAGACATGTACTGATATATTGTATAACAAGCAAATTAGTATTCATAAATTTGCTTGATATACTTTCCTTCCCAAAATCCATTGCGCGCCAAGAAGACTCGAACTTGATGATACTTGTATTTTTCAAACTGACGGAAACGCGAAATGTTTTCATACTGCAGCATTAATACGTTGCGTATGTGTAGCAGTAATGGAATACTTCTTAGTGTGTACGGACGCTCAAAATTTATATCCTATATACACACACATGAACGGAGAACAGTGGCCAGCAAATTTGCCAGTCGCTGCACTGACTAGTGAAACCGACGATATCGACAACTGACCTGAGAAAATAACTAAATAAACAAACCTGCTGGCATTTTCCGCCATTATGCGTGATCTAGTTTAGTAACACGGACAGGTATACAAAGCACTGATGTCTTCATATCCCCCACCCGGGTCTGCCCTGGGGGACTTGGGTGGGGTTAGGTATTTTTTAGTTCCCAGGGTCACCCTGGTCAGCCCCACAGGGTGGGTTTTTCTCTCTATTCTGGGGCATGTGTTTCTGTCTACCCTTTGTCCATTCACCTGTATTTGCCTTTTTAAAACTCTCCCTACTGTCTGCACTGCCTGTAGCTCTTGATATTGGATGTGTGTTGCTAAATGGTCTTAGCTTTATTTAGGCCCCATGTGTTAGGTTTATTTAATGTATTTGACCGGCTGGCGACATACATTCAATGTTCTGTTTATTTATTTTTTTTCACAAGCAGTGCAGGCACGTCCTGAGAAAGCCTTGTTGCTGTCGGGACGTTAAGCCATGTACAATCAATCAATCTGATGTCTTCATAGTCAGACGAAATCTGCGCGCTGAGTCGACAGTAATATGCAGTCGTCTTCCATTCATGTGTTTTGTCGGAACACCAAAATCAGCCGCAAAATTAATGAAGCGAGGCACAGTTTCGTTTTGGTCTGGGTACATAAATTATATTGAGCAACACTTTGCTTGATATAGTGCCGATAACCGACAGATGCGATTACTTGACCCGAATCAAAATGTCCTCGTCTTACGACTCGAACATTTTGATTCGGATCTCGTAATAACATCTGGCTGTTATCGGCACTATGATCAAGCAAAATGTTGCTCAGTATAATATACTACCACACTGGTTGCCGCCCTCGATCCGCGGATCAGCTAAGCGAATCGAGGAAGGCAACCAGATTGGTACTTTTGAGCAAAGTTTCGTTTTGCAACGAACGTCTCCCAACAACGAACGAGAGCGAAATCACGACGGGTACTAGTAACCAGCGCCGGTTTACCATAAGTGTGGACAACACTCTGAACATCTTTAAGAGCCATAGATCCTCATGAGCCCTCCGAACTCATGAGGATCTATGACTCTTGGAGATGTTTGGAGTGTTGTCTATGCTTAATGGTGCACGCATGTTATCCGCGGTGACTTCGCTCTCGTTGGACGTCGTGAGTCGCCCGGCGGAACGGAACCCCTCTACCGCCCATGTCAATCAGAACGACTTATGGTTGATTGCAGTAGATGAGCATGAACCGTAAGAAAATGAAAGTTTGATGCTGCTTAGATTACAGTAATGTGAACGTGTGCTTGAGTGTTTGTTGAGCGCACGTCCAACTGTACTTAGTGTATGCCCTCAACGCATATCACGTCACAGAGGCGGATCCGTTACATGTCAATGGGGTGACATCTTTAGTGATTCTACTCCATAAAACATGAAGCTGGCAGGCGTGTGTGTGTATGTTTGTGTGTGTGTGTGTGTGTGTGTGTGTGTGTGTGTGTGTGTGTGTGTGTGTGTGCGTAAATAGAATATACTGTGTTTCAGTCGTTTACTGTTTATCGAGGACATTCATATAATGATGTTTATTATAATGGTGTGTGTGTGTGTGTGTGTGTGTGTGTGTGTGTGTGTGTGTGTGTGTGTGTGTGTGTGTGTGTGTGTGTGCAAGTGTGTGTGTGTGTGTGTGTGTGCAAGTGTGTTTGTGTGTGCAAGGTGGGGAGGGAGGGGAAGGCGGGTGGAGTCACAAATGATTACATTAAAAGTTATACATTCCAATCACTCACTGTGATGACCGATGTAATTGGCATATAGAATCTTTCAAGACCGCTTGTACGTAGGAAACACCCCTCACACCATAATTATGTCCTAGTCTTACCGCGCGAAGCTTTCTGGAATTGCATGGTGAACCTTAAGCAGTTCGCAAGCTAGAGTGTGTGACTGAGCGCAAAAAAACAACAAAAAAAACACATATTCCATATTTAAACGGTTAAAGCTCACTTCCTACACCTAGAATGTCCACACATAATCCGAAAATATACACATTTTCCCATTACTTATTTCGAAAAAAGAAGTGTGGATCACGCTAAGTGAATAAGTCAAGAGGTCTCTATACCGAAATACCACAAGAATGCGAGCAGAAACAACCTGACATCTGCATTGTAAGGTAGATTTCGTTTTATAGATACGGAGTTCAAAATAGTTTCGTATTGTTTCATATGTAGCAAGTTAAATTTCATCCTATTTTTGTAGTTATGCAAAATGAATATTTGTAACGAATTTTATTTCTTGATTAACTGTTGAGTTTGAGTTAATGTGTGCTATTTCCGAAAATAAATGTGTCGCTCCTCTCAAAAGATGACTTCGACCTACGTCGCTATTCTGCGGTTGTGAAAGATTCTAAAAAACCTTGAAGTTGAGTGTTCGTATTCACCTCTTTTTAACTAGAAATGATGAGTGCGGCCATCTTGAACATGACCTTCGACCTACTGGGGACGACTTCCGGTTTTGCCTGCCAACATGGAATTTGTGAATACAAAACCCTACACAAGTTCCCGATCTAGCGGCCGACATTGCGCAGTAAAAGGTTGCCACAACAACGAAAAAAAGCTGTATGACTTGTTGCAAATGCCATGTTTTGACCACAAACCTTTCATTCGCCGTTATTGTTCGTGTTTGAAACCTTTTTCATTCTACGCACCGAGGGATCCTGACGATCGAAGAGAATGGTTGGCAAAACTGCAATTGAAAAAACCACCTGCAACTTTGTTCGTATGTTCGTTTCACTTTATTGAAAAGGAGCCAACCACTGCAAATCGTGTTCCTGAACTCTATCTTGGTTACGATAGTAAAGTGAAAACAAGAAGAATTTTGAAAAGATGTGTCAGTGAAGTCACCTCACCAACACCGACAAAGCGACGCAGGAAAACAAAGCCAGACGAAACATTGGATTCATCTACTGCAAAGTCAGCATTGCCACTACCTGATGAGCAAGGTAATAGAACGAAGTTAATTATTCTCTGTGTTTGTGTGGATGATTATACGCATGTAAGACTAATACACTGTGCTGCAAGGTGCACATCTGAGTGGATGACCTAAGAATTTGTATGTTCTAATACATACATTGCATTTTCTTTCATTGGTCAATAAGCTATGTATAGTGATTAATAAATCCTTCTTACCGTTTCATTTCCTTATTTATTTTAGTAATTTTTATTGCAAAATGTGAATATATTCAGAAATGCTTGTTATACTCAACTTATGTTATACTTATAGAGTGTAATTATATTGGAGTTCAGTGTGGTAAGTTTAAATCCTAAAGCCTGAGCATTTAAAGATTTTAAAGGATAGCTGACATGATGACATCTAAATAACCTTGCAGTTAATTAATATAAATATTAACAATTGCACCCAGGTAAAATTTTTGATAAAAATTAAAAACATAATTAAAATAGCTGAGCAAAGTGCTTTCAGTGTGATGTTTTTAGGTATGTCATTAATCCACATAATGTATTAATTCACGAGGAAACCCTGATATCTGGTGAACATAGATATAGGAATATTGTTGATCGTATTTGATATCAATTAAAAGTTTCATTCTAATTCTAACTCTAAGTTCATATTTTCTTGTTTCAGGAACAAGATTTGAAGATGAAACATCAAGTGCTGACTGCACCAAGAGCCACAATTCCCTTGATGCACAGTCGTCAGGCATGCAGCACTTACAAACCCAATCCCTAGGTATTTTTTATATTTCTATATCCACCCTTTATTCAACTTATCATGGCAGGAACATAACAAACCCACTGGTTTAATCACGTTTTCTATACTGTGTTTCTTAATATAAGTTTAGGAGCAATATAAATTGCAAAAAAGAGGAAGCAAAGCACAACTTTTTCTTCCCTACAATTAAACTTGGACAAGGACTAACTTTTAAAGCTTTTGCTCTTGGGCGAATGAATTTTTCGGCCTGAATTAGTGTATGTAGCTTTAGTGCATTGCACATCAGTTTTAATTTCATATTTTATGTTATGAGCAACATCATTTTGTCATACAAACTGTTCATTTTAACTGTTTGTCAAAGAATATTTTTTTAAATCTAGTATCGTGTATTAATTACAGCTGTGTGCACTGTATTCATAAATAATTTGTAAAATTAGTTCTAGAGATTGTAAAATAGTAAATATTTTTTTTTAAATCTATTATCTTATTAATAAAACATCTGTTTACATGTTACTGAGTGTAATAAAAATAAAGGAAATAAATTTGATTTTGAATAATGGTTTTATCTGCAACTTCTTCATCCCTTTATTACATTCATGATTTACTGTTTTATTTATGTTTTAGAAAAGAGCACTCAGTGGGAAGATTGCACTCTTCAGGACCACAGCTACATTGGAACAGTGGTACCCAGTCGACTGACAACAGTGGACCAGTCAGTACAGAGCACAGTTGAGGAAGATGTGGGTGTAGCAGAACAACTGATCAAGACCAACAGTGACTCTCGATTGTATGCAGGTGTTTAGCTGGAAGTATTTTGGGCCATAGTTGAAGTCATGCAGCCTTTCTCTCAGTCAAACATCACAATGCCAGTGTCTAATCAAATACTCATGACGTTGATGAAGCTCAAATTGAACCTCCTTTATGCAGATCTGGCCAGAAGGTTTGGTGTATCTGAAGGCTTTGTTTGTAAAGTGGTGTCATTTTGGATCCCCAAACTTGCAGAGCAGCTGTCTCAGATGATTGTATGGTTGCCAAGAGACAAGATACAGGCAAGTATGCCTGAGTGCTTCAAACACTATCCTAAAACCACATGCATAATGGACTGTGCTGAAACAATCATGCAAAAATCTACAAATCTCAAGTCTCGAGCTGAAAGCTACAGTAACTACAAGTCGCACAACACTGCTAAGTATTGTGTGTCAATTGCTCCGTGTGGTTATATCATGCATATTTCAAATGCCTATGGTGGCCGCTGCAGTGACAAATTCATTGTACAAGACTGTGGTGTTTTGGACAAACTGCAACCAGGTGATGAGGTGATGGCTGATAGAGGCTTCACCATCCAAGACCTTTTGTTTGCTAGACAGGTGAATCTGAACATACCTGCTTTTTCAAATGGACAACAGCTGTCAGAAGCGGAGGTAACTAGAACGAGAAGGATTGCCAGCGTGCGGATTCATGTTGAACGAGCAATTCGGAAGATGAAAGTTTTCAAGATTTTGCGAGATACGGTTCCGATCAACATGACTAAGAAAATTGATGCTATTTTGAGAATTGTTGCTGCACTGGTGAATATGGACACTAATTTGATTAAAGGAAACAAATGACACTAGGTTGCTTACAAAATCTTGTTTTGTCTTAAGTTCTCAGTGGCACATTTTATCTAGGTAACCAGAAGTTGCCTAGTGAAGGTCTAGGTCACCAACATCATTATTGACAATGTAGCACACATCCGTAGGTGTATGGCAGAGAGTGTTGCAGAAACTTTGTCAAAATGATGCCAAAAAAATTTGTTACAAATTTCTGTTGGATGTTTACAAATATTATATATATATGCCAATATCACATATTGTTCATATTTTAAAGTGAACAACCGATTTGTGTGCTGCTACTGTAATTTACAACAATCCTCCTCATCCATGTACTCGAATCGTAACATAGGCTTAAATATTGTGTGTTGCATGGTCGATACAAACCAAAAGCTATTTTGTCATTGCTTAAGTTTGTTTTTATGTTCTGTCAGTACAATAGTGAAACTTATTTTGTTCTGTTTTGTCGGTACAATAGTGAAACTTGTAGTAATGTACGCAGTAATTCATATTTATTGTCATGCTGATAAAATTATAGAGTTTGTTGGCAGATTGTCAATTTTTTGTGTTTGTGTCATGAATTATCCTTAGAATGCATTACTCGCAATTCTTTCATTGTTTTCAGTATTAATTTATTATATTAATGTATACATGTATGGTGCAGCAATACAAGTGTTGTTGTCTCAAACATTTCATAAATAACATGAGAATATTTTGCCACCCAAAAGTAGAGACCAAACAAAGTGTAGAAATAGTGTTATTAGCTTGAGATACACTTGAAAACAGAACACTTAAATAACAAGTAATAACAATCTTTATTTCATACTAGGTCTGACTTTTGAACATTCCTAATTAAAATGAATGTAAATAGGAACAAAGTATCCGAAAAGAAATTAAGAAATATCATATTCAGGCCGAGTTGTGGAATGCAATACATAATCATAATAATACAGAGAACAGGAAAATAATGCCATTTCCAAGTTAGTAACGCAATGTACAGTAACAAATGGTGGGAAAGGGGAAAAAATTTTCATTCTTAATTTGCGCATGTCTTATATAATGAGTAACCTTTAGCCTGCTGACTCATTTAGCCTACTGTAAATGGCTGCCTTCAGTGTTACCGCTGGGGTTGTTTCTGCAGCCCTCTTTCGCACAACCTGAGGTCCTGGTTCGCTCTTTGCAGTCCGCGGGACCCTATAAGCAATGACTAACTAAATATACTACGTACTAGTTGTATACACACATATTTACAACGAAAAGATTGCAAATGCTCAGATCACGTTACAAGTGATAAAAAATAAACAGTAAACTGAAATTTACCGTCTTATGTGCTTCGTGATTCTTTATACCATCGCTAGAATCAGCATACACCATAGACTGTTTGTGAAACATAGTTACAGTGTTGTTAGGCCTTTTTGGAGTACGAAACGAAAGCTAAACGGGAAACAACTCGTTTACAACCAAGCAAAGGAGCGCTGTTTGGCCAGGAAGTGACAAAAGCATGAATTCTGAAAGCTAAAAGCCAAAATCATGCATCCAACATACAATAATCTCACAGCAATACAAATAAAATATAAGCAATCAATGGGCAAGCATATTCTGCTAAGAGGAAATCTCAACGTTCAAAATGTAGAAATGTTGATTTTGGGGGGGCAAATCTAATAGTTTTAGAAGTAGTACAAGCTTCAAGATGAAAACATCTGGGGTATTCATGAAGCTAGGATATGCCTTTATTCTAAGCACAGCGGAATAGTCGCTATTTTTGTATTCATGAATGCCGGAAAGGGAAAATAAGTACCACTTGACCGGATAAATGTATCCCACCCGACCACTGCGGATAGTGACTATCTTAGCAATATGATGGTTGCATTGCGGAGTCGATGAAGGCATTTTCTAAACACAATTGTTGGTAATAGAACCAAACCTGTTCACGTCTATGACGATGATGAACTTTACAGGGAATTACTTTTCCAAGAAATTACATCATTGCGATCACAGAAGAAGTTAGGGAACATGTTGAACATGTCAATGGACAAGGCTCTTTGCCAGCGTTGTCACAAGCATGGAAAACACTGCTAGCTGCATAGGCCTACTGAGTGCATCTGCTTACAACATTCAATTTATTTAGATGTTTGCCTGATTTTTTTTATACGGTATACACGTTATATAACACAATTCCTTGATTCAGTGATAAACACATAACGTGATAACCACATATGCCTAGAGTTTGCCCCCATTCCACTAAGTTAGCACTAATATACATTTAATAATCAAAAACGACATTTTTGTCATTTATCCGGAGTGGAAGTATGTTGTGTATGTGCTTGTTTGTGAATAATGAATGTAAACATTAGTAGTAGTAATAGCATTATTTTTCTTCCATTGTCACCCCATCAGGACCCTTGAAAGAGGGAGGGCAAAAATCTCCGCTTCTGAGATGTTCGCTTTGACGCTTAGTGGGCAACTATGCTTGCGCAGTGGTGATCAGTTTAGGAATGCGCTGTTTGAAAACGTATAGCTATTACAGAAGTAGTGTTTTTCGCAGAAAGGGCTATCCGAGCGTCATGTATATGGCCCCTGCTATAATTATAAACACAAATTTATAATCTTGTTTCTGCTTTGATTAATTGTACATTTACTAAGAAAGTTAATCACTATCAATGAGTTTATGAAATTATTGCCTACGAATTGAGAACAAAGAAACCAAATAATGAACCTGCATTTCAGTCAGTCCATTTCTTTCCTCACCGTGATTGTGAATTTCAAATTACTGAACATTTTACAAGATGGGCAAACAGAAAACATACATCCATTGATTCCATCACAAGCCACACTATATGTGGTCAAGAGTACGACTGGGTGTCCAAATGGTGTGACAAGCACCCTGCATTTTCAAAAGCAAAATAATTTTAATATTTCACATAAATCTGATGTACCTTTGCATTCATAAACATTGACACTAAGTAAAATTTTTATGTTATTTGCAGTTTGGTTGTTATTGAACTTTGAAGTTTAAAGTTTGAACATAACATTTACAATGTCACACATTTAACAATTCACAACAAGCACAAGCTGTAAGCAATTTTTTGCATTTGTATGTTTCAAAGTATGTTCCCCAACCAGAATAAATGGTATGTCTATAAATAAAATGTGTTAGTGGAAAATGCAACCTTTTATGCCATAAAAACTGTTTGAACATAACTTTACACCATAATTTCCAAAAGCCACTAATTGTTAATTCTACTTGGAGAACTAATTTTTAAATATTATGCTAAATGCACGGAAACAAGTCTATAATTTAATTTAAGTGCAAAAGCCAATTCAAAAAATAATGTTTACATAGTTCTGCATACTGACAAAGTTGTTCAATACACCTTCACTGCAATGTTATTCTCATTTTTTATCTCATGCAATCAAATACAGCTTCTGTAAGCTAAAAATGACTACACTAGATGACTTTTATCTGCTGTTAACTATTCCAATAGAAAATAAGTAAATTTTTACAAACTGAGCTGAGATTTGGCACAAATTCAATTACATTCACAAGATTGAACATAACTTTACACCTTCACCAAATATAATTTTGGTCTCACAAGGGCAAATCACAAACTCCTGGGAAAAAATAAGTATGCATACCAATCCCACTAACAAGCACAGCCATTATATAAAACTAGTGATGTTTATGTGATTTTCAAAGAGGGCTGTTGCAACTTTTCAAGTGTTTCTACATAACTTTACACCTTCTGACTCGCACACAGGAAAAATCTTAAGATTATTCAAGATAAGTCTCTAAAGAAGACACTATCATCTAGCCTGCTTTCACCTATAAGCAGTGTGCATACTGTTCTGGTAAAATTTCATTTGTTAGTCCATCATAATTACATAAACAGTAGCAAAAAGACTGAAAAACAGGATGCATGAACATAACTTTACACAGTCACATTCACACATTTGCCTTGTAACTTGACAAGTAGAATTCTTCAAAACTGGATCATTTGATTTTCCATGTAAGAACCACAAACCTTTAATCATAAATACAAAGTACATACTCTACTCTACAAAATAACACGTAAGTTTTAATAATTAACCATTTGTCAAAATGTGTTATAGTGGTATGATTTCTGCTGACAAAATTTACAACACGTGTTATGTTCAAGCAGGCTCTTATATTATGGTGAATTATGCAAAAGCAACTTGCTCTAGAAAATCATGAACTCAATGGTAATTTAGGCCAACATTGCAAACATCTTGTGACAGTAACAGTGATTTTTCATAGTGCAGCACTGATGCCTTTGAAAATCTGAGTTCCATGGAGCATGTGTAAAATGTGTCACGTTTTGTTCTCAAGCTATAATTCGGATTTGGTCAAAAAAACTGTGATAATGTCCAAAATTCTTCTGTGGTCACCCAAAGATTAGTATCACTGGAAACCTTATCCATTTCCCTACAAAATGATGTATGCCTTAGTTTGATCTGACCACTCCTGATAATTGTGTAGCAGGTTTTGTGAGGGAGGGTGTAGATTTTACCATTAGACACCCAGTCGTACTCTTGACCATGTACAAAAATGTATCATCTAGTGATCTACAAAGAGCACTTCACAATTCAAGAGTTCACTGGCAACACAGCGTTTTGTATCCGCCACAGAGCCTCAACCGCCCTTCATTAAAATCCTTGGCCAGCCTGGGCAGAAGATGAAGAAAGTAAAATTTCTTCAGTCTGTTAACTGCCTTTCTTGTGTAGTCCTCATTGTATGCCACATCTATGCACATGTGACCTCTTGCTGACCATACAAAAAATGTGCATTTTTGTTTTCCTGTGCAAAACATCGTCAGCTGGACCTGGAGATAATACCCACGAGCACCATTCTCCTTTAGGTGATGCCTGCCATTTTCTGTAGAAATGTCACAGCTTTTCAATTTCTGTTCAAAAGTGTCATGTTCTCCCAGAACAGGACACTTCACTTCGATTGTACTGTCGGCTGTCACCCCATCAGGACTTGCTGACAGCCAGGGTTCAGTTGCACTGACGACAGCTCCTTGTCTTGCAATGTTGTATTCCTGGCGTGTCAGCTCTGCCAGGGCCAGTGGCTCACACTGCTGTCCATGCCATGTGGCCGCATTGCCTTTAAATGAAGGGTACAGGTGCTCCCTCATGAATCGGTTGACATCTGTTGCTGCTCGAACAGGGACTTTTTTTGCCGAGCTAGCTGTCAACCGAACTCTGCGAGCGTCACGCCAGGTGTCGCATCCTGCTTGGTCCTGTGTCTCATTTTGAAGAGCTGTCCGCTGCCAGGGACAGCAGCACATACTTGTTAAAAAATGTACTGCATGGTCTGCAGATCAGGTCTTCAGTGCCATGTGCTGAATGTTGTACATCCAAATCAGGACAATTTTCTGGTACACCAGCTTTAGCAGACAGCACTTTGGCTGCCATGCCAAACTGGAATAGCTTTGAAGCAACAGCAGACTTTCTATCTGGTTTGTGAGTATCTCACCTATCTGGTTTGTGAGTATCTCAGTATAACTCGAGGCAAAATTTGTATCGTTACATTGTTGTGTAATGTTCTGTGCATCTACTGTGGGAATTCAGGGTATTTACTCGACCACATATAGTAATGCACCTTCGTGTTTGTGTATGTATGTTTCTCCTGCCTACTTCCTAAGTTCCGGAGAAAGACATGGGTTATATAAGAGACCTGATGCATCCTTTTAAGGGATGTAGATGATCGTCTTGTTATATACCTGCGTATTTCTCTGTGGGCTGGCGAATGGGTGCCTGATAGGCGGGGGCAGGGGATCTAACTGTTCGTCTGTCCAGCGCTGAGTAATTCCCCTTGGTTTGTTGAACAGCAGACTTTGTCACGGCTGTTTCAAATTCTGCAGAGGTCCGGTACACTGGAAGCTCTGGTAAGGTTGCAGCTGCAGTATCTTGAAGAAGCTTCAGTTCCGATGTCTTTGTTTTCTTTTTGAAGCTGATCTGTTGCAGGGACCGGGGCTGCACGTTGCAGGAGGTGCCCTTGTTCCACTGTTGCTGCTGGTCGGTGCATGCCAAGCCGGACATCCCAGTCGATGCTGCATACTCCAACTGAAACAGAGATCAAATAATATTTTATTGTCCTATCTTATACATTTAGATTCAAACTCTGAGATAAGTAGGTTAAGCTGATTATTGTAAGAATACAGGACATTTGATTCTGCGCATTGAGTTATATTATAAATATGAGAAATGCGCCATATAAATACCATGTAATGTAATAATAATAACATTTGGATGGCCGACATTGGTCGTTTGGTGGGTGGGTCCTTTGGATGCCGGGTCATTTAATATTATTATTATTCTCTTTGTGCCATGTTTCATGAATACACAAGATTATTAAGAATTGGATAACATATTTCTTAATATGCAGCAAAGATTAATTACCTGTTTTGATTCCTGATCAAATAGGGATTAATAAATTGTTTACTGGTGGAATGTTCCCTCGTCAAACAGAAATGTGTACCTACATACTTACCAAAATAATGTTTATAAAAAAAAGTAAAAGAGATAAATTATAATAAGAATAATATTGCATTTCAAATTGAGTACAAAAAAACAACAACACAAATTTATATATTAATTGCTGGTTTCACAATTTATCAATATCAAGTTTCTGGTCGTCTGGACGGGTTTGTACAAATTGACTTCTGGCCAAACAACCTGCTTGTGTATATAAAGTAATATCACAAAAACATTATTGTCCACTTTTCCAGCTGCACTTGTTTGTGCACAGACCTGTTTATGCTAATGTCTGACCAGTGACCATGTCTAGTATTGGTTCCGAATACAAAATAGATCCAAGATTACACGTCATTTCTGGTACATTAGCATTTTTATTCTGACATCTGCTGACTAAAAACCTGTAATCAAACCGATTTTCTGACGCTCAGTTATCACTAATTTTATAAAGTCTTGAGGACTTCATCATGCCTTTCAAAACCTGCGAACTAGACCCCCTCACAGCTTCTCTCTACCGGGACGGCCTCACAAAACTTTTGCCCTTCATTACCAACATCATCAACACATCTCTAGAGAATGGCTCCGTCCCCGATATCTTCAAGTCCGCCATCGTCCGTCCTCTCCTCAAAAAACACAGCCTCGACCCAAACCAACTCAAAAACTACCGCCCAGTCTCCAATCTCTCTTTCCTGTCCAAGCTTCCTGAGGAGGTTGTCCTCAACCAACTCAACCTCCACCTCGCCGACAACAACCTCCTCAGTCCCTTCCAGTCAGCCTATCGCAAACATCACAGCACCGAAACAGCCCTTCTACATATCCTAAACGACCTGCTTCTCTCCACTGACTCGGGCAACATCTCCCTTCTTACGCTACTCGATCTCTCTGCAGCCTTCGACACCATAGACCACTCTATCCTCTTCCACCGCCTTCACCACTCCTTTGGCATCACTGACTCTGCTCACTCCTGGTTTCTCTCCTACCTCTCCGACAGACAGCAGCAGTCCGTCACCATCGACGGCGTCTCCTCCAAACCAGTCAGGCTATCCTGCGGCGTTCCACAGGGGTCCGTCCTGGGCCCGGTCCTTTTCACACTCTACACCTCTCCCCTGTGCTACATCATCCAGTCTCACCACATACACCACCACCTCTACGCTGACGACTCACAACTACTAGACAAAGACAAACTCGACAACACTCAGACACTACTGACTCGCACGGCTGACTGCTTTGAAGACGTGAAAAACTGGATGACAGCAAACAAGTTCAAACTGAACGACGACAAAACAGAAGCCATGCTGGTAGGCACTCGCCGGAAACTTTCCCAGCTCCCTCCCTTCAACTCGACAGCACCCCCATCTCCCTCTCTGACTCGGTCAAGAACCTTGGCGTTATCCTCGATTCCTCTCTTTCCATGACCAGCTTCGTCTCCGCCACAGCCCAGGCATGTTATTTCCACCTCCGCTGCATCAGTCAGATCAGAAAATACCTCACTACGAAGCTGCCACCAAACTCGCTGTCTCTCTCATCTTCTCTCGCATCGACTACTGCAACTCTCTCCTTTCCGGCCTTCCTCACTCCACCACTCTCACTCTCCAGCGCGTCCAGAACAATGCTGCCCGCCTCGTCCTCAGAAAGAAAAAATCCGACCACATCACTCCCCTGCTCAAGCTCCTTCACTGGCTCCCCATCCCCCAACGCATCCAATACAAGATTCTGTCTCTCTGCTACAAATCCCTGAACAACTGCGCTCCTACCTATCTCTCCAACTTACTTCACCCCTACACTCCTTCCCGCTTCGCCTCTGACCCTCTCCGCCTCCTCATCCCCCGCACCAAACTCAGCACTTTTGGCCCCCGCTCCTTCTCAGTATACGGTCCATCCACCTGGAACACTGGCTCTCCCACTCTCTCTCCGTCAGACACACTCTCTCTCCTCCTTCCAGTCCGCCCTCAAAACTCACCTCTTTCAACAGTTCTAGCACTATATCACCACACTCCCCACCCCAAGCTGACCGTCGTAATGTATTTTCACTATTTGTGGTACGTGAGTCATTGTCTAAAGCGTGCGCATGCGTGTGCGAGTTGTGAGTGCTCGGTTAGAGTTATAATTATTATAAGATAAGCGCATTATAAATACCGTAATTATTATTATTATTATAAAACTGCAAAGTTTGACGCTCTAAGTCTAAGACGTAAAATGTTAGTACTGCGACGAGTGACGTATAATATCAAGTCGTCACTATGAACACTGCGTCGTGGGACTAACGATGCCATGACGTGAAGCTTGAAGAGACGTCATTTCGCTGCTCGTGCTATTATTCTCCTTCAGAATAGCTATCGCTACGCCAGCCCACAGGCACACAGCTTACGAATGGCGGGAAGCGCCGAGTGCCCGTCTTTATTTCTGTGTCCCAGTGTGTGTGGATCAGAGGGTGGGTTAGGGTAGAAGGAGATGGATCAGAAGGATAAGCTTCAAAATAGGAACAACTCTGGGCTGGGGTCCCATCCCTCTGCTTATACTCTCAGCTCTATGGCCCTAACCAACTAACGCTACTGTTACCATTAGTCTCCCTTGGTGCAATTAAGCTATTAACTGCAAGAAAAGTGAACTCAACATGATCCAGCTGCAAGAGGCATAGATCATCATGAGTCCCCGTAGTTGCGAGGGCTCGTGAGGATCTATGTTTCTTGCTGAAATCATTTTGAAACCATGTTCCTTTGACGATCTGCGACGGCACTTGCAGCAAAGGGTGTAACAATACATTTATGGTTCTAGCCAGCCAGCAATGCTTAATTCCATCAAAAGTCCTAAATAGTTTCTATGTAGGATCTTTGATTTCATTATCTTCGTTGACCTGTAAATTATATGGTCCTATCGAGCCAGCGCGTCGGTACTTCGATTATTTATGACTGACACCCTCAACTAATACATGTAGATATGGAGAGAGAGATAATATGAGAGAACAAAGGAATTTTTTTCGACTTCATTTTTTCACGATTTTTGCAAACAAAACACTCATATAACCACACCGCTCATTTTTCCTGGATCCCCTTTATTTTTCTCTGTAAAATAGAGATAATATGAGAGAACTGAAACTTCATTAACACAATGACTGATTACGCCTCTTGACGAATTCATAGTTTTGTGGGGTGTGACCTCCACTGGAGTGTCTCCGATGGAAGAGAACCTCAGTAGCCCGCTGGAGTGTGCCCGGGTACGGCACTCCAGCAGCAAGTCACCAGACCTGAGGCGCTGGGCGTCAGACCTGCCAACACGGCTCCTGAGGGTCTCCCCCACCAGAAAAGGATGTAGCTTGGTAACAGGTTTCTCCTTCACTTTGCTATGGACAATGAGGAAGCGAGGCCATACGGCCGACGCCTGAGGCGTCGCTTCCTCACAGTCCGAGTCACTGTCATGTTCA
Source organism: Semisulcospira habei (assembly GCA_036245525.1). Lineage (NCBI taxonomy): Eukaryota > Metazoa > Mollusca > Gastropoda > Semisulcospiridae > Semisulcospira > Semisulcospira habei. The sequence goes on along the minus strand of BTPG01000004.1, from coordinate 195,838,004 downwards.
ATGTTAGTGGCTATGTGCCGCTTCTGTGCAAGTTTTTTATTTTGTTTGTTATGTTTTTTCCATATTATAATAGTAGAGATATTCATCCCCCGCCACCGAGCCCAACAAGGGAAAGTGCAAATGTCGGCGGGTCTCCAGCCGACGCACAATGGAGACTGCCCGAAAGATATACTCAAGGGGGTAAGCCCGATTGAACCGTTTGAGCCACCGCCTTCTATCACACCGTTGAATGCAGGGGAATACTGGCCGTAAAGCACCTAATCAGCAGCAGAGGCTATAGCATGGTGCTCCATATATCAACCCGCATGTCAACAGTGGGATAGGGCTCAACGTGACAAGAGCCGATTTACTAGGCCGGTACGACTAGCCTCCCGTTTAGGTAGAAGTCAAGGCCAAAGTGGAGTGTTGGCGCCAGTGAGCCGCAACCCAAAGGGAACCTCAGCCACCAGGATCCTCTTCTCCCCCGACACGGGTCTCCAAGCACGGCAAACACTTAGGATCCAAAGGACCAAAAAGTCACGAGTATTTTTAAGGACCAATCCAACATGGTACGACCTGGGTTAGCACAGCTCCTTAAAAACCGGACCAGTGAAAAAGACTGAACAACATATCTGCTGACATCAAGTCCTAATCCTGGACAAAGATGGCACCCCCCCCCCCCCCCCTGCTAGCCCACTCAGTCAGGGACTGACTGGACTACCCACCCACGCCACATGGAGGCCGGTGCCGAGTGGGCGATCGAAAAGGAGGTAGAGACGATGACAGACATGGGGGCGATAGAAAAGGCCTCATCCCCATTCCGTTCTCCCATAGTTCGGGTAAAGAAAAAGGATGGCTCAGTCAGATTTTGCGTTGATTTTCGCAAATTGAACAAACAGGTAGTGTTCGATGCAGAACCAATGCCAGATATAAAGTACCTACAACAAGCTAAAACTACCAACAGCAGAGTAATGAGATGGGCACTTCAGCTGCAACCCTTCTCGTTAGTGGTGCAACGCATAGCAGGGAAAGAGAACGTACCCGCTGGTTTCTTGAGTAGAAATGTTGAGTGGTGAAAGAAATATTAAGGAACAAAAACTAGTAGTTTTGTCTTAGAGGAGAGGTGTGTCAAGACACGTTTTTTTTTTTTGTTTGTTTGTTTTTTTCTCCTATTTTTGTAGGGGAGTACATTTTAGAGGGGTGACAGGGATTGGTTAGTCACCGGGTAAGGATAGGATGGATAGGGAAATAGGTGAGTTGTTTGACCTTTACACGAGGAATTGCTGTCGTACGAGAGGCCGAAGGTCGGCGTGTGACGCACGTGATTGCTCTGCGCGATCGAGTGCTTCCCGATTCACGTGATCTTACATCGCACTTTTACTGAGCGCAAGTTTTTTGCTAAACCGTACTATATCCAAATTTTTAGTCAGTTGCTTGCTAGAAGCGAACAAAAGCAGCAGTCTTCAAGGGAGGACTTTCAGGCATGGTTTTCCATTAGCTGAAGCCCCCAAGCGGTTGTGCCGTTAACCGTTCCTCTGTAACGGCCCTGCAACACGGCACTGATCGCCCCGGAGCCAGTGCCCTGGAAAGGAGACAGAAGCTGCAAGGAGGGAACCCCTGGCTTGTCTTGTTTGTTTGTCTTGGTCCCAGCCGGGGCGTCTTCACGGATGACAGTAATTGCGCGCAACAATTCTTTAGTGGCCATATGCTCGGGGGGAGGGGGGGGTCTCTGTGTGCTTGTTTGGGTATTATTTTTTTGGTTAGTGCGTATTGGGGGGCAAGTTTAAGAATGTAGAAATAAATGTCATTTATTTTATTTGGTAGTATCTAGTGTCGGAGGGTAAATTCGGGAGCGAGTTATATGGAAATGTGTAAATATGCGTTTCGTCGAGGTTAAATTTATTGTTTTGGGAGAGAGGTGAAGGAATATAAAAGACGGCAATTGAAGTTGTGTGAAGGGTCAGGTGATTACCTTTTTACTGTTAGTTATTGATATGTGTATTTTTGCACCCTTGTTTTAGTGCATCTAAAAATCTAAAGAACTAAGTGGATTAGTCCACCGCCGTTGTTGTGTGGAAGGGGTGGATGGTACGATTTTGAGAGTGGAGGCTGGCTGTGTCACTCCTCCTGGGACTATGATGCCGTACCTGAGTGCTGTTGCAAGCGTCGGTGCAGACCCCGCGTTTAGCCCAGGTCGGGTCATCCCATTTAGTTGATCGATTGATTGTACATTGCTTAACGTCCCGACAGCAACAAGACTTTCTCAGGACATGCCGGCACTGCTTGTGAAAAAAACTAAACAGAACATTGAATGTATGTCGCCAGCCGGTCCAATACGTTAAATAAACCTAAGACATGGGGCCTAAATAAAGCTAAGACCATTTAGCAACACACATTCAATATCAAGAGCTACAGGCAGCGCAGACAGTAGGGAGAGTTTTAAAAAAGGCAAGTACAGGTGAATGGACCAAGGGTAGACAGAAACACATGCCCCAGAATAGAGGGAAAAACCCACCCTGTGGGGCTGACCAGGGTGACCCTGAGAACTAAAAAGTAGTTAACCCCACCCAAGTCCCCCAGGGCAGACCCGGGGGGGGGGGGGTCCCATTTAGTATTTACTAACTTATTTTAAGTAAAGTCTTGTCCATTGGTAAAAAAACGTTGCGAGACTAATTTTGTTTCCTTGTGGGGACAATATTATGAGATTGAACTTTGTGGCAGTGACAGAAATATATATATTTTTTTTTATTCAAAAGGAGCCATGTGCTATGAAGGACTTTATCGCGCAAGGGAAAGCATTAATTTAATCTGAGCTTGTCATTTGTGCTCCCGCCAAGGAGATCCAGTAACTTTTAAATTATATTAAGTTTTTTCTCAATTTTCATTTGTATTTTATTAAGGGATATTTGTTCTATTATATATTTGTTATTGTGTATTGCGTATGTTGGATATTTATGCTTAGGCTTGTTGATGTGTGCGTTGTGAATGGGGTGCGCGAGTGTGGGGTTAGGATCGAGTGAAGATATTTTGAATTGTTAGTTTTATGTGTAATAGACGTTGTCGTAATTGTTCCTCTGGTGTTTGCGTTAGGTTGGGATGATTGTACTCGAGTGGTAGCGCTCATTGCTCGCGCCCCGAAGCGGGGGTCGTGACCCGAAACCACGACCGGCGTGGTTCGAGCCACAGCCTTGCCGTTTTCTTTTTCTTCTCTTTTAGTTTTTTGTTTGTTTGTTATTGTGCTGTACATATTTAATTATTTCCATATTCCTCCAGCAGAACTGCTTCCTCTCCCGAGGAAAAATTTTTGTGGTTTGTGTGGGTTTGTTTGTTTGTTTGTTTGTTGTTTTGTTTTTTTGTAGGTGTAAATAGTCTCCGCCGGACTTGGAGCAACCATCTTGGCTAAAATGGAACCGACGTGTTTAGACGCAATAAAGTTAATTGACGTCAATCTTATAGGTGTCAGTTCTTTTTTGTTTTACAAACTTTTAGTTCAACTATAGTTTCACGTCATACTCTCAGTTGCATCCTCATTATCAGAAAAAAATAAGTTGCAAATTGAGTACTTGTTTGTATACATATTCTGAACAGGCCTAGATATTAATATATTGTGGTGTAACTGTCTTTGCTGATCGCGTTTCTTTGTTCATTGGGATTTTCTCTCCATACTAGTAATTATAAATCTTTTCTGCGAATGAACTATTCAAGGAACCACCAGTCTATTTATACATTGGTGACGTAGTGCGGTAGAAAACGTTTAGCTAAAACTTAACTTTTTTTTTTGGAACGTGTCTTGCACCAGTTTTAAAACCTCTGTTACTAAAACGATTTTAACTTTAAAATGCTTTTAATTTAGAAGGCTGTTACACAGTTCGTCAGTATCGTTTCACGTCATACCTTCAGTTGCATCCTCATTATCAGAACATAAAATTGCAAATTGTGTAATTGTTTGTATACATATTCTGAACAAGATTAAATATTAATAAATTGTGGTGTAACCGTCTTTGCTAATCGTGTTTTTTTTTTTTTGTTTTTTTTTTTGGGGGGGGATTTTCTCTCCATACTTGTGATTATAAATCTTTACTGCGAATCAACTATTCGAGGAACCCCCTCACAGTCTATAATTATATTGGTGACGTAGTATGGTAAACAATTTTTAGCTAAAATGTTAACTTTTTTTAGAAACGTGTGGTGCACCAGTTTTAAAAGTGTTTTAAAACCTCTGTTAACTAAAGCGATTTTAACTTTAAATTGCTTTTAATTAGAAGGCTGTTAAGCAACCGGCCCCTGGTAACCAGTGTCGTGAATATCAAAAAGATGTCGATCGCGGGGTTTTATTATAATTATCCTATCGGAAATTACAATAAGCTTAATCAGGGGTCTCGACAAGACTGAGAATCCTCGTCAGAATATTGAGGGGGATGACCTTAACTTGACCTTGGATCACCACATGATGACGTAAAGCAACTGCGTGACGAAGACACGGAAACAGCAACTCCAATGCATATTGCCATCGAGTCTATTTCTGTTTTCCGTCTTTGTCAACAATACTCCTCTGCACAGATGACGTTATCTCTCAAGTGAGCAGAAGTTCCTATGGCTGATCATCGGCTTGAAGACCTTTTCATTACTTGGTGTTTACAGTTTTTATTTTATTCAGTTTTTTCTGTCAAAAAGAAATCTGACCAATTGTCCCCCTTGGTCAGTGCGCAGTGTCTGTGATCTTTACCACAGAGTAGCACCATACGCGTAAATGGAAGTCAAATGCTCTACTTTGTCGCATTTCTGTGGCAGAAGATTTGCTGGGAAAAAATCAAATGAAAGTAAATTCGTTAATTAATGACTTGAATTTTGAAACAGCGACATAATACATACAAATAAATGCAAATACAGCACTACATTAATATGAACGCAAATTAAGCAGTCTGGCTTTATCGCTCTGAGGATGTCAGGTTCATGCTCCCAAGTTTTGCGATATATCTGGGCCGACCTGCATTCTAACCCTCAGGTGCGTGCAGCCAACGATGATGTAGACAATACCGGTGGATATATGCACAAGAGGATTAACCCATTTAACCCCAAGGACAAAGTAAAGAGGTGTCACTTAACAACTATGCAGTTCTGTGCCTATGTCTGCCCCTGTTTTGTGTCCGTGTTTCCTTGCATGCATGGATGGAGCTCGATGGCGTTGAATTCACTGGGTACAGATCCAAGAATTGCGGCCACTGGCAATGAAGGTGTTAATCAATTTAGCCCCGACGCCCTACAGTAGGGGATGAATCGACCATGATAATTCAAGGGTGGCGCCAGGTTAGCTTGGGGTCATTAGGCGCCAAGCTAATCTGGCACTACCCTTCAATTATGGTCGCTCCATCTAGGCGCCAGACTAATCTGGCACCACCCTTGAATTTTCATGGTCGATCCATCTCCTGGAACTGGTGCACAGTGGTTAGGTGACGCCTGTAAAATTTGGGAAATGCGGGGTTCAAAGGGTTAACGTTTCAGATATAATTATGCGATATCTAGCCGCTAGGAAAGAAAGAGCCAACATAATTTTTACAATAGCAATAAGGATTCATCTGTGGAAATTTGTGATTTAGGCAGTCTGGTGCAGAACCGTATTTATTTATTCTGCTCATCTCCGCAGGATTAATACTAAAATTTCCGGAAGCGACGTCAAGCGTGCACGTGACCTCAAAATGGCCTTGACCAGGTTCCGTAATGAAGGACACTTGATACAGTTCTCGCCTAGAGGCGAGGAGAGGGGGAAGGAATATGTCTTCTAGAAGCCCGACTTTCATGGGTTCAGAATTTGAATAATCTCGCTTTCTCTTTTCTTCACTGATGTCACTGTCTGTAGGCACGAAGCGCAGGCCGCGCGTGATTTTTTTCACTTTAAGGTCGGCACACATGTCGCGCTTGTCCTTAGTTATTGAATTAATGGCTCCTACCACCGTCTGCACGGCTGACACAACTCTATCGTCCGATTGGCTAACGGGCTGCCAATCAATGCACGCGCACCAATGGGGTGTCACACCCGCGTCGCTGCACGTGCGCTCTTTGGGGATTTCTTCTAAAAAGCTCATCCCCCTTCGCAGACCGATCTTGCCGGATTGCTCTGCATCCGCACTTGCAGACGAATTGACCTTTAAGGCGGTGAGTACAGGCCCCTCTCCACCCCTGGAGAAACTGATGAGGTCCATGAATGTGGCGTGAACATCGAAGGGCGTGGTCAGGCGGCGGGAGTTGATTTTCAGGTTCCTGCCAATGGCTGGATAGCGACTGAGAAAATCCGGCGGGAAGCGGAGAGCGAAGTATGGGTTCCTCTCCTCCAGCTTTCCCTGAAAAAAATTATTTAAATTTTCATAAACATTTTCTAACCCCTTCCCTGCCACTGGACGTATATTTTATATTTTGTTTTTGAAATCTTCGTTCATTCAACGACCTAAGGCCACAACCACACAAGGTACAGATTGGATTGGTCTCAGCAAGAGGTGAAGATCCTCGTGAGCCCCCGCAAATGCGTGGGCTCATGAGGATCTATACATCTTGCAGCTGGGTGATGTTTAAACAAATTAAAAATTTCTCAATTTTTAAACAGTGAATGGGTTACAAATTAAAAGTGAAAGAAAAAGTATTACAGTGAACAAAAAGAAGGGTGGGTCTCGACTCCTTCACTACCAGCAGACGCTGGCTGCATTTTGTTTAAATCATCGTAAATTTAACGTTCAAGGTCCTCAGCCGTGAAAGGAACACGGTTGGATAGCGTTTTCAGCAAGAAGCACATATCCTCATGAGCCTCCTCGATTTCGGGGGTTGATGTGGATGGTTGGCAAGGTGTATGTGCGAGATAGAATCTCTAACCACGAGGAATGCCCATTTTAATCCGTTACAAGTAAGCCTGCCTCCACAGAAAAGCATTTCAAGTTGGTTGTACATTGCTTAACGTCCCGACAGCAACAAGACTTTCTCATGACATGCCTGCACTGCTTGTGAAAAAAAAAAAATGAATGTACGTCGCCAGCCGGTCAAATACGCTAAATAAACCCAAGACCATTTAGCAACACACGTCCAATATCAAGAGCTACAAGCAGCGCAGACAGTAGGGAGAGTTTATAAAAGGAAAATACAGGTGAATGGACCAAGGGTAGACAGAAACACATGCCCCAGAATAGAGGGGAAAACCCACCCTGTGGGGCTGACCATGGTGACCCTGGAACTAAAAAGTAGTTAACCCCACCCAAGTCCCCCAGGGTAGACCCGTGTGGGGAGCATTTCAGGACCCTGGTCTCGGTCTGAGTAATGAGCATTTTCCCAACGTTCCTTGACATTTTGTATTGTCCGATGTTTTATATTGTAAGGGTTGACCGGGTTAAAGAATAAAGACAGAAATATCAGAACGTCCTTGACCTGTTGAATAGCCCGGATGTTGTTGAAGCGCGCGCCGTGGTCGGCCATGAGGATGAGAAGGGTGTTGTCGAGATGGCCGTCCTTTTCCAGGTCCTTCAGGAACAGCAGTGTGTCCTCGTCCAGTAACTGAAGTACAGACACCAAACCTTACATTTTGCAGACGCTGCCAGTACAGAGCGTTGTGCTACAAACCCCTTCACTGCCGAGAGAAAGTGAGAACCACCCAAAATGCAAGAGGCATAGAACCTCATGGGCCCCCCACAGTTGCGGTGGCTCATGTTCTATGCTTCTATGCCTCATTCTGCTCCTATTTTGCATCCATGTTCCTTGGACGGACCGTGCTCTTTGGAATCGAGTTAACAAAGATTTCAAAAACGAAATCTGCGACCACTGGCAGTGAAGGGGTTAAGGGGAGGGGGTCCATGTCAAAGTCAGTGTCACTGGGTAGTTTAGGGTTTAACGTTTAACCAAGGACATCTCAATTTCATTTTGCAATCGACTAATCACCAACAGTAAGTTTTCTTCATCGAAGTGTCAGAAGGGCACATCGGAGACTTCGGCTAAGCTGCTTTGGTCACTTCGACGAAGCCATCAAAGTGCCTTCGAACTTCGATGAACCAGCTCGACGAAGTTGCTTCGGCCTACGGCCTCGCCACGTCTGATTGGTCGGTCAAACCGAGGCTATTCAAACCAGGAACAATCAACATGTCTAGTAGGTCGTTTGCGTTGTGTTGTTCGGTGAAATTCTGTCTCAGTTACTATACTGAGTCTGTAGCGACTCTTTAGTGATTGTGATGAAGCTCTATGCTCGTGCATAGTGCTCATACATTAGGGTTAGTACGGTACGGTTTTTGTTAACGGTTTGTTTGTGCCGATAGTCCGGGTGGCATGAGGCTCCACGTGAAATCTGCAAGACATGGTTAGCACGGAGTTTTAGCGAGTTCTGTTTAGCGAGTTCTAGGCAAAAGCTGTGTCCGTCAGGGCAGGAATATATTAGTACGGGGCTTTATCGTCAGCTTGGACGGATGTATGCGAGATACCTATCCCATATTCCAAGACTCTGAAGCCTAGATTTCAGGTATGTTTCTATATATGTAGTATTGATAGTTGCTTAGTTAAAGACAGTATGCGTTGGTAAGAGTAATGTGGTTGTATAGCGGTGTTCCGGTTTGGTTTAGTTATGTTGGTTTAGAATTCAGTGAAGTAACCGGTGTTTTTGTATACAGTTGTTTACCGAGATAGATAACTAAAGGAATGCGAGGTGTGTATGTCTAAGCCGCTATGAAGATAGTAAGTGGTTGGTTAAGCATAGTCTTTTCAGTGTATAGAGTAGTGTATAGCAAGAGTGTTAGGCTATAGTCGGTTTCAAGATGGTGACAGATATGGGGGGTGTTACGGAAGTAGACAGTTTATGAAGCACGTGTGTGTGTGTGTGTGTGTGTGTGTGTGTGTGTGTGTGTGTGTGTGTGTGTGTGTGTGTGTGTGTGTGTGTGTGTGTGTGTGTGTGTGTGTGTGTGTGTGTGTGTGTGTGTGTGTGTGTGTGTGTGTGTGTGGTGTGTGTGTGTGTGTGTGTGTGTGTGTGTGTGTGTGTGTGTGTGTGTGTGTGTGTGTGTGTGTGTGTGTGTGTGTGTGTGTGTGTGTGTGTGTGTGTGTGTGTGTGTGTGTGTGTGTGTGTGTGTGTGTGTGTGTGTGTGTGTGTGTGTGTGTGTGTGTGTGTGTGTGTGTGTGTGTGTGTGTGTGTGTGTGTGTGTGTGTGTGTGTGTGTGTGTGTGTGTGTGTGTGTGTGTGTGTGTGTGTGTGAATGAACGTGCGAGTTATTTGTATCGGCCAGGTTGCGTGACTTTCTCATTGATCCAATATGTTGTGTGTTTAGCAAGCGTTACGTTCGAGTCCTTGTTTAGAGTACTTGTAAAGAGTGGAACGACGGACGCCGAGACGTCAGTCACAGGTGGGACCCAACGTGAGGTCATCCCTCCAGCTCTTCACTCAGAGTGAGTCTGATCGGGACCAAGATACCCGGATCACAGCGAGAACTGCGCTACGGTGCGAGTACAAGGACGTCTGCGTTACAGACAGGACGACAGGAAAGAGCATACAACGGACTTGCACGCCTAGACGTGAGAAGGACCAACGTAACCAGGCAATAACATCAAACAGGTTGGAGACTGAGAACTAACACCTAGCCTGGCGAGATATTGTGAATTGTGTGTGTGTGATGTTCGGATGTTAGTAGAGAAGTGTATATAGTTTGATAATCTTTTTGAACCTTTTAGTGTATAAAGGTTACTTTAGAAAGGGAGCCCGCGTGTCGAGTTTTACCGCATGAATGCGCCCGTCCGAGTCAGTGGCGGTGTATGCGTCTGTTGTGCGAGAGTCTGTGCGTACGACTGTGGGCAAGTCTGCGTGCGTTACAGTGATTTGTGGGATAGCCGGTCATGCAGTGTTGAAGATGGAATACGACCGATACTCGATACAACAGTAAAACGGCCATGGAAAGGCCCCGCCACACATGCCCGATTTTGAGGCCGATTCTTGAGCAGTTTCGAATCGGAGTGTGATCGGACCGGACTGCAAAAACGCGTGCACTGCCACACATTCCGACTTTAGCCGACCGGTTTGAATCGAAGATCAAGGTCGTACCTGTTCAGCGAAATAGCTGCTAGTTTGGACAGTGATGATGATGTGCTTGCATTATCAGCAGTTTTGCATCATATTCGGGAAGACTGAGGCGGGCGAAACATCGGCAACGAAGGTGGTTGACTGATCTTCCGCCATTTGCAAATTGAAACGACGCGCTTTGCGAGACGCGCTCTGATTGAAGCTTACAATCGGGGCCGATTCGGATCGGAAAAATAGAGCAGTTTAGGCCCCGCCACACGTGCCGGTTGTGCCCCGATTTTGAAGCCGATTCCGATCCGATTGCGATCGGACGACGTCATATATCCGATCCGATCGCAATCGGCTGGGAATCTGTGTTTAGAAACTGCTCTATTTTTCCGATACGAATCGGTCCCGATTGTAAGCTTCAACCAATCAGAGCGCGTCTCGCAAAGCACGTCGTTTGTTTGCAAATGGCGGAAGATCAGTACCACCTTCGTTGCTGATGTTTCGCACGCCTCTTCCCGAATATGATGCAAAACTGTTGATAATGCAAGCACATCATCACTGTCAAAACTAGCAGCCATTTTGCCGCAGAACAGGTACGACTTTCGGTTCAAACCGGTCGGCTAAAAAAAAGTCGGGAAATGTGTGGCAGTGTACACGTTTTTATAGTCCGGCCCGATCACATTCCGATTCGAAATTGCTCGAGAATCGGCCTCAAAATCGGGCATGTGTGGCGGGGCCTTTACACAACGACAAAGGTATATGCAGGGGTTATACAATGCCCAAGGCACCCACTCCACACCAAAACACTAAATCTGCGATAGTATAGGTAGCATCATCGAGAGAAAATTCCAGTCGAGCCGGCGTGCAAGGAATGGCGCCGTAATATAGCTTCCCTCGGTGGATTGCGGACGAAGAGAATGCTTCGACATATCAAGAGGAAACAGCTTGGCGATGTCCATTTCGCGAGAAGAAAACTTCGGCGATGTGAACTTTGGACACTTCGGAATATTAGTGTAGAGCGATGAAAATATTTAGACAAAGCATAGATCACGATCATACAAGACAAAGTCGAAAAAATACCAAGACAGTCAAGCTGGCGTACAGAACAGGATCAGACAAGACAGGACAGGACCGAACCAAGACGAAACCAGACCAGAACAGACCAAGCTAAGACAAGTCAAGCTGGACAGGGCAGGACAAGAGAGGACAGGCAGGAAAAGACAAGACCAGATCAGGACCAAGATCAGACATGACCATGACCAGACAAGAGTCAAAGACGAGACCAAGACGAGATATAGGACAGGACGGACAAACAGACTGACAGTTACACTAACTCCTTTATTGCCAAGACACGGCCACAAAAGACAATTTGCAAGAGGCAGAGATCCTCATGAGCACACTCAGACATGTCTTGCTGCCATCTCTACTCAATGTTCCGTGGGCTTCTCTTGCAATCACCGCCGTGACCGACACTGGTGGCCGTCATTGCTGTCTGCTTGACGTTAAACACTAACAACTAATACAGTATCTTGCCATCGACCCCCAGTTGTTCATTCAAACATAGGAACAATTTGTGTAGCTGGCAAAGTAAAGCAGATAATATCGTTCACACAGCATCAAACCTGTGGTTTGCTGAAGTGGGAGTGGCTCAGCTCCCCATGGAACCCAAAAAAGAATTTCGGGAATTCCCGATACACCGTAAATAGCTCCCTGAACCAGTTCATCATGGTGACATGGCGCGGCACTGACCCCAGGCAGAAAGGAAGGTGGTTCTTGTACGTCCGCACCGTGGCCAGAAAGAAGTGCCTCATGTAATGGTCGATATGAGGGTTCTTGAAACCTAGCATTCTGCAGGTCACAAAATTATTCCATTAGCCACGACGCATTACAGCAGGAGATGGATCGACCATAATAATTCAAGAGTAGAGTCAGATTAGCTCGGCGCCCGACAGCGCCGAGCTAATCTGACGCTACCTGTCAATTATGTTCGGTCCATCATCCCCCTCAACTGGTACATTGTCGTTAGGCGACACTTCTAGCTCGGAATCTGGGAAATGCGGCCTTGGGGTTACATGGGTTATGAACAAGAAAAGCAAAGCCCATATGGCTCACGTGTATGACCGACCCACACATGTGTAACAATAATTAAAGGGATGGCTTCTGCACCAGCAAAATCCATGTTTTCTCAAAATTTAATCAGTTTTCACACACGTGTAAAACCCCCTTGACCTTTGCAATGAGTCGACTAGATTAGTCTTATCAGCTACCTTTGTGCCAAATTTGATTGAAATATGAGTTTGCAAAAATGTTGATAACTACAATTCTATGAAAAAAATATATAAAAATTGGCATGTTACACACATTTGCTTACCTCTTGTGACCCTTGACCTTTCCGAGGGGTCATCCAAATTAGTATGCATAGATAGCTGGACCAAGTTTGGGTTTGAAGTTGTAAATAGTATTGGATAAATTATTTTTGTGTCCAAAAAAATAGATATTTGTAACCCATTTCCAGAGCACTTGTGCCCCTTGACCTTTCCCAGGGATCAACCAAATTAGTATGCATAGAAAGGTCTTACCATCAGGTATCTTTGTACCAAGTTTGGGTTTGCAGTTGTGAATAGTATTTGAGAAAAAAATGTATGTCAAAACATATTTTTGATATATTTCCTGGTCACCTGTGACCTTGACGTTTGTGAGAGATCATTCAAATTGGTATTTTTAGAATGGTCTTGCCACAAAGTATCCTTGGGCCAAGTTTGAAGACTGTAGCTTGAATAGTCTCCGAGAAAATGACAACCTTAAAGTTTACCACGGACGACGGCGGACGGACGACCACTAGCCCAAAACATACTCACTTTTGCTTCTCACGCGAGCCAAATAAGGGCAGGTCGTATCATGACAGATCATACGCCTGGCACCATGCCTCAGAATGACGTGGACCAAATCTAGTCAGTGACTCTCGCTTGTTCTCGAAAATAACCGCAACTGTGTGCTGTGGGTGGGTCGTCAGTATGGACTGCTCCAGAGGCTGATCAGTTACTTTGCGGGCGTGGGTGTTCCAACTTTTTGTTTCGGGGGGGGGGGCAGGGGGGGGGGGGCAGGGGGGGGGGGGACAGGGGGTGGAGCAGGGTGGAGGCGCGCTAAGCCCTAGAAATATCGCAAAGCGGGGGAGGAGGGGGGGAGAGAGTGGCGGTTCGACTAAAAAACAAAGGACTTTGAGATAGCATTTTAAACAAATTGTGGCCGGGGCCGGAACCCTTAGACCCTCTTCACTTCACCCCCCCCCTCCCTCCCCCCCACCCCCCCCCCCGATCCGTCCCTGAGCTCAACGAAGATTTTCTTCAGTCCTTGTGATAACGCCAAAGAGTCCCAGACGCCCAAAGGACAGGGAAACAAAGTGGTGTCAACAAGAGGGAAAACAAACCCGTTCAACGTTTAGGTGTTAACGTCTTTTGTCCATCGCGAAGGTGCTTTCAAAGACGGGGCACCGAAATAGGGTCTGAACAAATTTTGATCCAAGCTGGATTGACACCGGGACCTTTCGGACGAGAGTCGAACGTACTACCGCCGAGCCACCCAACTCCCCTGTGAACAAGAGGAATAGAAACTCATGCGGGGGCTCATGAGGATCTATGTCTCTTGCAGTTGGGCGGTTTTCAATATTTCCCGGAAGACAAGGAGTTAACGCCTGCAGAAAACAGAAAGTGTAGATTTAAACAGTTTTGTTCTAGTTGTTTTGGGTTGCTTCCATGAATATAGCAAGATTTACCCGATTTAAAACACGGATTAATACAGCGGCATGTGATACAAATTTATGCTCGAAGTCAACAAATTACACCGCAGGTCCAAAACTACGCAACTACGTGCACGAAAGAGATCAAAGCCTTTCATTTGCACGAGTTCGTTCTGTGAACAGTCGATGGGTAATTCCCATGATGACGTAAAAAAATGGCGCCCTGCCATATGCAAATTTTCAGAGGACAAGTCAGTCTCCAACTGACCATAAATTATTGCGTCTTGGGTCTTGGCACTGAAATTTCCATCTAAGAAAAACTGAAAACGGCCGCCTGGACGGACAGATGGTAGGTGTTAGGTATGCCAGCCTAAATTACGCTGCCGTCACACGTGGTTTACATGTGCTCAGATCAGTAAAGTAATGATCTTGGCTTGACTTCGCGAACGAAGATTCTATAGGGCTTGCCCACGTCGTCTGCAGGCATTTTCGTGACTGCGGAGGCCAATCCGGGACAGGCAGGTTCGACCGCAGTGGCTGCAGGGGAAGGTCAGGTCAGGGTTCTGAGTTACGACAACTGTTTTTTCTCCTGAGCCGCTTGTCCTGGTTAGCTCTGCGAGAGTCCTCAAAGGAGACGGCTGCCTTGTGAATGGTGGAGCGCCAGGTGTCACGGTCCGCAGCAAGCGAAGACCACTGGCGGTGGTCGATTTGGCAGGCACTAAGTGACTTATTGAGACCGTCTTTGTATCTCTTCTTTGGTGCCCCTCTGTCTCGGTGTCCAGTGGCGAGCTCGCCGAACAGAGTGATCTTGGGTAGGCGATGATCCTCCATCCTGGAGACGTGCCCCGCCCAGCGAAGCTCTGTCCGCAGCAGCAAAGCCTCGATGCTCAAAGTTTCCGCCTGTTCAAGGACCTCTACGTTGGTGACATAGTCACTCCAGTGAATGCTGAGGATGGTACGCAGGCAGCGCTGGTAAAAGCGTTCGAGGAGTCGTAGTTGGCTGCGGTAGAGGGCCCAGGACTCGGAACCGTACAGCAGGGTGGTGAGGACGACAGCTCTGTACACGCTGATCTTGGTGCCTTTTTTCAGCCGTTGTGCCATACCCGCTTGAATAGTCGCCCGAAAGCACTGTTCGCTTTTGCCAGCCTGTTGTCCAGCTCCTTGTCCAGCTTGGCGTCTGACGTGACGATGCAGCCGAGGTAGGTAAACTGGTGTACAGACTTCAGTAAATAAAAAGATTTATACTGACGAGCAAAGAAAATGCGACATCATCGGAAACACCTTCCGATGATGCCACATTCTTTTGCTTTTTAAATACTGCTGCTTTTAAAACCCGAAAAAAAAATTACTCAATTACATAAAAAATAAATTACGTATGCATTGTAACCTCTCCGCTGGTAGTGTTTACGAATTACGCTTAAGTTAAACCATTGCGCAATGATTGACATTCGAGTGAAGAACACAATGTAACTGGGACCAGAAACAGTCGTAAAGATCACGGGGATAAGACGGACATAAATCCTCAACAGCATTCGCGAATGCGGGGGTAGGGGGGGGGGGGGGGGCTCATGAGAGTTCATGTGTCTTGCAGGTGGGTAGCGACCGCTTGCCCCGGCAGTTCAGGAGTTAATCAAATCAATATCGTAACGAAAAGACAAACGCATCCCGAAACCTGTATTGAAATGTTCCAGTTCCAGGATCGTCCTCCGCGTGCGCAGTGACGTAGCCATGGCTGGTGACATTTTTCCACACCCAAGGGTGGCCGTCGACGGTCGTGGCTCCATCGTGTCCACGCCTGGCCTCTGGGAGCTCCAGCTCGGTGTGTCCGGTGAGAATTGGCAAGAGTGCGGCTGGCGTGCCGTCCCCTACAATGTTGTACCCCTCCAGCTCCAAGCCCCCCATCTTGCCTACGAAGTATTCCCGCGTGCGCGGAAGGTTACGCATCCAGGACATCCGGGACACCGAGTCGAAGCAAACATGAAGACGCTCAGGTTCAGGTTCTGTAACTCTCGCGGTAGTCCATCAGGTTCAGGCAACTCTTTTCCAGAAAAAAAAATCTTATTGCATCAGTAGACAAATAAAACCAACACACCACTATATTATAATTATTGAGCAACATATTTTGCTTGATATAGTGCCGATAACAGGCAGATGGGATTACGAGACCCGAATCAAAATGTCAAGAGTCGTAAGACGAGGAAATTTTGATTCGAATCAAGTAATCACATCTGTTTATCGGCACTATATCAAACAAAACTGTTGCTCAAAATAATTTATGTACCCAGTCCAAAACAAAACTATGCCTCGCGTCATTCGTTTTGAGGCTGATTGCGGTGTCCAGACAAAACACATGAATGGTGGCAGACGACCGTACAATTTCGTCTGACGATGGAGACATCAGTGCATTGTATAACCGTGCCCGTTACTGAGTAAATTCTACTTGTAACTAGATCATGCATAATAGCGGAAAATGCCAGAAGGTTTGTTTAGTTAGTTCTTTTCTCAGGTTGTCGATATCGCCAGCTGACATCTCGTCAATTTTATTTGTCAGTCTAGCGACTCTCACGTTTCCTGGCGTCTTTTCTCCGTTCGTGTGTGCGTGTATAGTATATAAATTTCGAGCGTTAATACACACTAAGAAGTACTGTATTACTACTACACATAAAGAGCTTGTCAATGTTGTTCTGAGCATATTTCGCGTTTCCGTTTTGAAATGAAAGTATCAAGATCGCGTCTTCTTAGCGCGCAAGGGTTTTTTGGGGGGAAGGAAAGTATATCAAGCAAATTCATGAATATTAATTTTGTGTTATTACCATCTAATACTATACTAATGGTCAAAATTTAAGGGCCACTTTATCGCAGACGCACCGACAACACCAAACAATGTAACAATACTTGGAGTCAGTACTTTGCTAATTTATTCAGTAACAATTTCATTTAAGTTTTGAGTAAATCAAGCAATTGTAACAGCAGTACGTTAGAATGTTCACCCACCCCTCATTTGAAAAATTACACAAGACTGGTCCAGTCCGTAGCGAGTGTACTCACCGTTTGCAGCCAAGCATTCAATGCAGCGTTGACGCATGGAGTTCACCAGGGTTCAGAGAACATGTTGTGGGATCGCTTCCCACTTTTGATGCAGGAACCGAGTCAGCTGGGGGACGCCTTGAGGTTGGGGGGGGGGGGGGTTGCTGATTACACGTTGCCCCAGCACGTCCCAGAGGAGCTCGATGGGAGCCAGATTAGGTGAACGAGCTGGCCACTCCATCCTCATGATGCCCCTTTGCTTAAGGTACTCATCCACCACACGGGCGCGATGAGGTCGAGCGTTGTCGCCCTGCTTGGAGAGCTGGCTGGATGAGGGGCTGCACAGTCTCGTCCCGCTAGCGCAGTCCAGTCAGGGTGCCTCGGATGACGTGGAAAGGGCGGGGGGGGTCCTGCTTTCCCTGCTGAAGCCTGCCCAGACCATGACTGAGCCTCCTCCGTAGCGATCCACCTCTTGGACGCATCCATCCGTGAATCGCTCGCCCTGGTGTCTCCAGACCCTCACCCTGCCGTCGTTGAAGAACACAGTTAACCGTGACTCATCAGTAAACAGAACCCGAGTCAACTGGAGTCTGTTTCACCTCACATGTTGACACCAGGCAACCCGGGCTCTGCGATGAGCTGGAGTGAGGGGAATTTTCACTGCTCCTCTGCATGAAGCCAGGCCAATTTCGCGCAGACGTCGGCAGACTGTGCTTCTGCTCATGTTAACGTTTGCAGCTTGCACGAGTTGACGTCGCAGAATGGTTGCGACAGTTCGGTCACGCAGAGCCGCCACACAGAGGTATCTGTCCTCCCTTCTGCCGGTGTATCGTGGGCGTCCTGAGCAGGGTCGTCATTCTTCACTTCCGTTTCCTGGAATCGTGCCAGCAGCCTCTTGATCACTGAATGGGACACCCCAATACATCTCCCAACTTCTCGTCCGGAAATTCCATCCAGCAGCCTCTTGATCACTGAATGGGACACCCCAATACGTCTCCCAACTTCTCGTCCGGAAATTCCATCCTGCAGCCCTGCTAGCGCCCGGCCTTGATCTACTGGCGTCAGGCTTCGTCGTGGTGGCATGGTTAGGAAAGTGACAATTATGCCCCTACTGCATCGGTATTTGTAGCGAAACAGAAGTGCTCAGTGTTCATGACTGACCCCTTTAGCACGTGCATCACGACTTTACCGAGTTTTTCCACCTGCCTGACTTTGGTACGCTTGCCAATATCGCACAGCTTTTCACAAAAACCGACGCCGCTTCACGTGCATTTGACACGTTCGTGAAACTTGATGCATTGTTGTCTATTGTTCCCTGTACAGTGGACTGTCTAAGGTCAACTTTTAACCCATTTGGATCGAAAGAACATTGTATTTTATTAGCGTACTTGCGACGATAAATAATGACACAAAAGTGGGATGGCCCTTAAGTTTTGACCATTAGTATAGTATAAATAATAAACTAATAGAGAAGTTTCGAACGACCCCCAACCAAAAACGAGAGTGAAATTACGGCGGATAACCATATAATTTCAGAAGCATAGACAACACTCGAAACATTCTCCAAAAGGCATAGATCCTCATCATCCTCCTGAGCTCTTGGAGATGGTCGGAGTGTTATCTATGTCTTACGGCAGAAGATTGTTATCTGCCGTGACTTCCGTCTCGTTCGCTGTTGGGAGTAGTTCGTTGCAAACGTAATCCGACTGACTACTACTACTGCTGCTGCTACTAGTACTACTACTACTACCACTACTACAACTACTAGTAGTAGTACATAATTTTGTATGGAGAAAAAAACAAGAATGGCAACGCCCTTAAGGCTCACGTGCATGCATGATCTAGTTGTAAGTAAAGGGTTGGCTTTTGTACCTACGATGTTAAAATTTATGCATTTTCACAGTATTGTCAATCGTCCACGACTCCTGACCTCTGCGAGTAGTGAACCAAAATAGTATGCGTAGAAAGGTCTTATTAGCTACCTTTCTGGTTGAAAAGTTTTTCAAAAGTGCTGAATAAGCTAAAATTCTACTTTTTCCACATCATTTGCCGATCTCTTGTGACCCTTGACCTTTGCGAGGGGTCATCCAAATTAGCATGCATACAAAGATCTTCCTATAAGGTATCTCTGAGACCAAGTTTGGGTTTGAAGTTTTAAATAGAATTAGAAAAAAAAAAACAAATGTTTGTCAAAAATATATATTTGTGATGTATTTCCTGAGCTCTTGTGACCCTTGATCTTTCCGAGGGGTCAATCCAAATTAGTATGCATGGGAAGGTCTTACAATCAGGTATCCCTTTACCAAGTTTGGTTCTAAAGTTATTAATAGTATTTGAGGGAAAAAACATCATTTGTCAAAACATGGCTCTTGTGTTACCTATTTCCTGATTTCTTGTGAAGTATTTTGATGTATTTCCTGAGCTCTTGTGACCCTTGATCTTTCCTAGGGGTCATCCAAATTAGTATGCATAGGAAGGTCTTACCATCCGGTATCTTCGTACCAAGTTTGAGTTTGAAGTTATGAATAGTATTTGAGGAAAACCTAATTTTGTCAAAACAAAACAAAAATGTTTTAACCTATTTCCTGATCCCCTCTGATCTTTGAGAGTGGTCAATGAAATTAGTATGTTTAGAAAGGTCTTGCCACAAAGTATCATTGGGCCAAGTTTGAAGACAGTGGGGTAAATAGTCTCCGAGAAATTGCCAAAATTAAAGTTTACCACAGACGACGGGTGAAGAACTCCGGACGACGCCGGACGGATGACCACTGGCCCAGAACATACTCACTTTCGCATCGCACGTGAGCCAAAAATGTAGGCAACAATGAAAATAATCACTGTATGCAATAACTGCTCGCTACCTATAGATATGCAAAAGGCATAGTTCCTCATGAGCCCCTGCAGCTAATTTCAGTCAGTACCTGCACTGTCCTTTAAAGAGTGTTCTCTCCCCTTCTTGAAACTCTTCAGCCTCTTGAAGACATCTTCCTTCCTGGCCACTCCAGCGTGCATGTTCGTGTAATACACGTCTTTCGATGATTTGCAATCGACCTTGAAGAAGTCAGAGGTCAAGGGCGTGCCGTCCTTCATAGGGTCAATGGGCGTACCCTTTTTGACAGCAAAGTCACTCTCACGAACAATAGGGATGTACCTGACTATAGTGGTTTTTTCTCATCATTTTGCTAACAGATTCCTTTCACCCATGGAAACAAACCAACTGGTTGGAAATACGCTTAATTTTATTTTATTATTATTAAAACCCCTGCCAACCAAGCAAGCAAGTAAGCCAGAAACCAGTCAGGTAGCAAATAAACAAACAAAACAAAACTACAAGATAGGCAAAGCCCTTCTGGCTCACGTGTATGACCGATCTACACGTCTGACAATAAGGGATGGCTTCTGCACTAACAAAATCCATGGTTTCTCAAAATTTAATCAGTTTTCACACATCTGTGAAACCCCCGTGACCCTTGACTTATGCGATGAGTCGACTGAATTAGGATACATAGGAAGATCTCAGCTGCCTTTGTGCCAAATTTGATTGAAAAGTTTACAAAAATGTTGATAATAACTACAATTATTGGCATTTTATACACATTTGTCGACCTCTTGTGACCCTTGACCTTTTCCGAGGGGTCATCCAAATTAGTATGCATAGATAGGTCTTATCAGGTATCTCTGTAGCAAGTTTGGACTTGAAGTTGTGAATAGTAATTGAGAAAACAAAATGCGGTTATTTTGTACCTATTTCATGAGCTCTTGTGGCTCTTGACCTTTCCGAGGGGTCATCCAAATTAGTATGCATAGTTAGGTCTTACCATCAGGTATATCTGTAGCAAGTTTGGACTTGAAGTTGTGAATAGTATTTGAGAAAAAACATCTATTGTTAAAATATGACAATTTTGGACCTATTTCTTGAGCTCTTGTGACCCTTGACCTTTCCGAGGGATCAACCAAATTAGTATCCATAGAAAGGTCTTACCATCAGGTATCTTTGTACCAAGTTTTGGTTTGAAGTTGTGAATAGTATTTGAGAAAAAAAACATCTTTTGTTAAAAACATATGGCTATTTTGGACTTATTTCCTGAGCTCTTATGACCCCTGACCTTTCCGAGGGATTAACCAAATTAGTGTGCGTATAAAGGTCTTACCACCAGGCATCTATGTACCAAGTTTAGTTTTGAAGTTGTGAATAGTATTTGAGAGAAAAAAAAGAAAAAAGAATTGCGTCCAAAAATAGCTATTTTTGATATATTTCCTGATCCCCTGTGACCTTGACCTTTGTGAGAGGTCACTGAAATTGATATGTTTAGAAAGGTCTTCATCTTGCCACAAAGTATCCTTGGGGGAAGTTTGAAGACTGTAGCTTGAATAGTCTCCGACAAAATGCCAACGTTAAAGTTTACCATGGACGACGGACGGACGACCACTGGCCCAGAACATACTCAAGTTTTGCTTCGAACGTGAGCCAAAAACCAACACTGCAACAAACAAACAAAAGCAAATATACCCAACCAAAAAAACAGAAGAATGCAACCAGCCAACCAACCAACAAACCAACAAATGAACAAGCAACACACAAAGAATCCACCATTCGGTCACTTCTTGTTAGCAAGAGGCATAGATTCTCGTGAGCTCCTGTGCCTGCTGAGGCTCATGAGAATCTGTGCCTCTTGCAGATGGACGAAACAACTGGACCGCATATCTTTTTTGTCTAAGTGTAATTTTTACAACATACAGGTATTGAAACCCAGACCAAAAAGCTAACTGTAAAGCGCGTAAGATGCAGATTAGAGCCCAACGAAGAAAGAAACAGGCTTAGAACAAACAGTTACAAGACAACTGTTGTAACCGTCTATTATAAACGTGTTTCTTTCTCCGTTGGGCTCTTGTAAGTACTGGCATACATACCTGTTAGTTCGTTTAATCGCATTTACCATTTAGTAAAATCGGTTGTTGATTTTGTTTTGTTTGGTTTTGTTGTTGTTGTGTTTGTTGTTGTTTTGGGGGGTTGTCGTTTGGTTGTTTTTGTTGTTGTTGTTGGTTTTGTTTTGTGTTTTTGTTTCGAAAAATGTTCCAATGAATATTGGCTTTTGCGTTGTATTCAAGATAGAAAGTGTAACTTACGAAGTTACTCCGCCCTTAAGCCAGCGATAAATCGACCGCGACAGTTCACAGATTAGATCAAAAATAACGCTTCCGAATATCTTCAAACCACGATTCTTTCCCTCCGACAGCTTGTTGGTGTTCCCTTTTTCATGTCAGACTAATATACGAGTAACCTAAGTGTGAACAAAATTAACACAATTTTGAATTTCTGAGCTAGTTCTGCCCCCTACCCTCCCATCTCCCAGTTCGATGTTACTTTATGCACATTATGCAAATTACTTGTCCACAGTAAGAACATTGCTAATCTACAATATTTAATAAGGAAATTACTTGCACGTTATGTTCCCGTGCTGGTCACGTGCAGCACGCGAGATGTGAAAATGGCCGTCAGCGGTATAGACCCAGTCGGTCATGGCTTTTCTACAGCTGATGGGATCTTCCTTCTTGTGATACTTCATAACCTTAAAGAAACAGTACAACAGAAAGAATCTTCCGAACTTTGCAAGTGCTCGTGATAACATAAGCCTTAGGGAACGGATCGCCTGAATCCACTAAATATGTAAACACTGTGCACTTTTTAACCCGTTGGATGTCGGTAGCGTTTTTTGTCGCGAGGCGACAAAAACTGCAACCGACAGCCACAGGATTAAATTGCAAGAGTCATCCAGTTATACTACTCACAATAATTGAAGGGTCACCCTTGATTTCAAATAAGCACAATCTGTCAAATTGTAAGATTTTACCCTTGATTTTTTTTTTTTTTTTTTTTTTACCGAAGGCAAAAGTCTTCAATTTCGACAGAGTTGTGTTAATCTGAAATCGTGACCATTTTTTCAACGTATTGTGTGTAGTATATTTGAAGTTGCCCTCTTTGCTTTCATTGCTTTAATTCGCGAATTGAACGGGTTCTGAATGTTGTCTTGCCTCAAGTAATCGTTTCTACACAATCCATGTGAGTAAGCACACGTAACAGAGGTGTGCTGCTGCCCTTGTGTGCAACGGGAGAACTCTCCTGGGTGGCAATGGGAAAGACATAAAAAAAAGTCCTATAACATTAAAACTTTGCAATGAAAGAAACGTGTGTACTCTAGTGCGTATCTGAGACGTACTATAAACCGTTATAGAGACAATAACCCTTGCATGCCTGGAGAAGATTCTTGCTCCTGCTTCAATCAGCGCGGAAAGACAACATTATTGGGACAAGTACCGTGAGTAACGCTGAGTTGGTATACCTCGTCCTGTGCCTAGGTTAAACGCACCAGCGGTGCCATTGTTGCTATTTTCGCACCCGATCGGTTTAGAACGCGTGCTTTCTGCGCCTGTAATGGGCAATCTCGGAGAAAGAATCAAGTGACAGTCGTTTGATTGCTGCAAAATAACATGATAAAGAATAAACCTTTTCCCATATGCAATCCGGCAATAATGCATCCATCCTTATGCTAGCACCACGAAACATTATGCGATTTGGCAGATTGGAAAAATAGTGTTTTTTTCCTCAATGGTGATTTTGCGACATCTGCGTCGTTTGCCGCAGCAAAGCACCGTCATAGTTGAAGTTCAAGAGACACTGGATGAGCGCACTACAAGTACAATGGACTTGATTCAGGGGCGTGGGGCATGACACAAAGCCTCCGCCATCTCTACACAAAGCTGGCATGTTAGGGGAGGTAAAAGGCGCTAAAAGTAAAACCGGAAACAACCTTTTATCGACTGCGATCACAATTTTCCGCGTGAACGTACGAAACCACACTACAAGTGCAAAAGCCTACCTGCGCGCAATTCTGGCCGGTGCACATGACCGGTCCGAGCGACCGGTCTGGCGCGAAAATAGCAACAATGGCGCCGCTGGTACGTTTAACCTAGCTAGAGGGCGAGGTATACCAACTCAAGCTTGAGTGACGTGTACTAACGATTCTACAAAGCCTCGGACACTAATGAGGTTTCGTTTGCAACGCGCGACTCCAAAGTACGAACGAGGATGAAGTCAGGGCTGACAAACAGCCTGAACATAAGCATAGACAACACTCCAAACATCTTCAAGAGGCACAGATCCGCATGGGCCCTCCGGGCTGATGTGGATCCATGCCTCTTGGAAACGTTTGGAGTGTTGTCTATGGTTATATTCCAAGCAGGTCACCGTTATCCGCCGTGAATTTGTTCTCGTTCGTTCTTGGAAGTCGTTCGTTTCAAATGAAACCTCGCTACTGACAGTCGTGCAATACTTAACACCTTCAAGATTTAAGATAACTTTCAAGATGACTTTATTTTTGCTGTGATAGAAAATAATCATACACAGCAAAACTTGTCTTGCCATCGCAGGTGCTGCTCATCACTCGCTCATTCCACAAATTATAATAACAGAGCTACAAAATGGACAATGACACGGGACGGGTTAAGCCCGTCGCCAAGGCATCTAATGGCCGGTGCCAGTGGCCTCATCTTAATCCGAACCTCCCTAACAAAAACAGAATGCTAAGACAGCCCTATGTCTCCTAAACACACTAGTTTTTGCTCTTTAGTTAAATTCCTACTTGACTAAAGCTAGTACATAAAAATGCAAGTTAACAACAGAAACAAATTACCGTCGAAAGGAAAATAATCTCCGATCTAGGCAACATAAAACAACAGTCAAAGCTGCACCTGGAGGCCCGTCGCAATAGTACAGCGCCAGTGGTCGTATATTTTGTTTTTCAGCGAAATCTTTGATAAATCAGAGCCAAAGAGCCCCAGCCGTTCAAGGTGCATGGATACAAAGAAGTATCAGCAAGAGGCATATATCCCCATGGGTCCCCGCATATGCAGGAGCTATCTATGTACCTTACAACTGAATCGTGTTCAGCAATCCTTGGCAGTGAAGGGATTAAATAATAAAAATAAAATATTGAGATCTGGTTTGCAGCCATTAGGTTTTATAAGAAAAAGATTAGCGCGTCTCTTCAAATTATGACTTGCAGCTGACGTATGACGTCAAATTGACGTATTGACGTCAAATTATGGCATATGACAATATCAAGTCGAATTATAACGTACTGCAGAAGTCGTATGAAGTACTGACGTCAAATTATGACGTAGTGCAGCTGACTGCGTGCGTTCGAGGCGGTGCAAATTAACTCAATCAAGGCGCCTGCATGATGAGCAGCGCCTTGAATGTGTCAACTCCCGTGTGCATGCATCCACAGGTACAGTAAACAGAACAGATATGTCACGTTTGCAACGAACTACTCCCAACAACGAACGAGAGCGAAGTTACGGCGGATAAACAGCTAACTCCATAAACGTAGACAATGCTCTAAATATCTCCAAGAGGCATAGATCCTGATGAGCCATCTCGGCTCATGAGGATCTAAGCCTCTTGGAGATGTTCGGAGCGTTTTCTATGCTTATGTTAGAAGATGGTTATCCGCCGTGCCTTCGCTCTTGTTCATTGCTGGTAATCGTTTGGTGCAAACGTAACCTCACTAATCACACACTGTCTACACTACCACCGAGTGGTTGTATGCACAATGGGGTTACAAGATTGCGCATTACCTCCGGATTGAATGGATTCATGTCATGAAGAACACACTTGGATTCTTGCACACGTCCAAGGTCATGATCTAATCTCTTTCTTTCCAGCACCGCTCTTTCGTTCATCCTGGCAAACTCCGGACTAAGCGTCCCACGTGTCGCGGACAGCTCGTCAGAGTGGGGCTTTTCCCGCGCGAAGATGTATTGCAGCGAAATGGACAGGAGACACACAACAGCTATGCAAAAAATGGTTGTCCTGATAAATCGACCTCTTCTGGGGTGACACCGAGATCGAGGCAGCAGGGAACTCATGTTGAAAGTATTTCTTATGGCTGCCATTTCTAAATTTTCTTGAAATAATTTTTTCTGTTTTAAATTGTTTGTCGCAATGGGCGAGTGGCGAAGCAGACGACAGTCACGCAAACAGTACGATTCTCATTCCTCCTGCAGGTCGAGAAACAGACAGGAAGACATCGATTTAACATTTATCCATACGGTATGAATATCGGGGAGTAGACAAAGTACTGTATTGTCAGAGGCAGGACAACAACAACAAGAAAGGCAAAACCCATATGGCTCACGTGTATGACCGCTCTACATGTGTGACCATTGCGACAATAAATAAAGGGGTGGCTTAATCCGCACCAGCAAAATCCACGTTTTTTCAAAATTGTATCACTTTCACGTATCTTTCAAACCCCTGTGACCCTTGACCTTTGTGATGCGCTGACTAAATTAGTATACATAGGAAGGTCTTATCACACCTGTGTGTCAAATTTGATTGAAAAGTTTGCAAAACTGTTGATAATAACTACAATTCTATCGAAAATTGGCATTTTACACACATTTGCCGACCTCTTGTGACCCTTGACCTTTCTGAGGGCTCATCCAAACGGGTATGCATAGATAGGTCTTACCATCTGGTATCTCTGTAGCACGTTTGGGTTTGAAGTTGTGAATAGTATTTGAGAAAAAAACATCTTTTGTCAAAATATGGCTATTTTTTACCTATCTCCTGAACTCTTGTGACCCTTGACCATTCCGAGGGGTCATCCAATTATTATGCATAGATAGGTCTTACCATCAGCCGCCAGGAGATGGCCTGGGTCGCCTGCACGGCGTTACTCCCAAATAACTAACTCAGATATCTTTGTACCATGTTTGGGTTTGAAGTTGTGTAGTATTTGAGAAGAACATCTTTTGTCGAAATATGGCTATTTGATTGAAAATATTGCAAAAATGTTGATAATAACCACAATTCTATCAAAAACTGGCATTTTACACACATTTCCTGACCTCTTGTGACCCTTGACCTTTCCGAGGGTTTATCAAAATTATAATGTATAGATAGGTCTTACCATCAGCCGCCAGGAGATGGCCTTGGTCGCCTGCACGGCGTTAAACCCAAATAAGAAACTAACCTACCATCAGGTATCTTTGTACCCAAGTTTGGGTTTGAAGTTGTGAATAGTATTTGAGAAGAAAAAAAAAAACATCCTTTGTCAAAATATGGCTATTTGATGGAAAAGTTTGCAAAAATGTTGATAGCTACAATTCTATCAAATAATTGGCATTTTACACACATTTGCTGACCTCTTGTGACCCTTGACCTTTTAGAGGGGTCATCCAAATTAGTGTGCATAGATAGGTCTTACCATCAGATATTTCAGTACCACGTTTGGGTTTGAAGTTGTGAATAGTATTTGAGAGAAAAAAAACATTTGTCAAAACATGGCTATCTCTTACCTATTTCCAGAGCTCTTGTGACCCTTGACCTTTTCGAGGGATCAACCAAATTAGTATGCATAGAAAGGTCTTCCCATCAGGTATCTCTGTAACAAGTTTGGGTTTTAAGTTGTGAATAGTCTTTGAGAAAAAATACATTTGGTCAAAATACAGCTATTTTACCTATTTTCCTATGACTTTGACCTTTGTGAGAGTAACTCAAATTGGTATGTTTAGAAAGGCCTTGCCACAAAGTATCATTGGGCCAATTTTGAAGACTGTGGCTTGAATAGTCTCCGAGAAAATGCCAACGTTAAAGTTTACGACGACCACTGGCCCAGAACATACTCACACTTTTGCTTCACACGGGAGTCAAGACGTATCGTGAACGGAGAAATTATAAGTTCAGTTTGTATGGGGCGCTTTGCTCCTGAATTGAAATATCAAAAAGACATGACCGTCAACAGCACCGTGATACAACTAATGAAGTGAAAAGTGTTGGGTTTCTGTTACAGTTTTTGTTTTATTTAAGTGACCTACACTGCTCTAGTCTAGCAGCTGCCCTTCATAGACGATCAGCCGTTTACCAGATAGTGATTTTCTAGAGAGTAACAAAGGTTTGGGTATATCAAAATGAAGTCTAGTTTGAATAAAAGCAGTGCGCACTTGTTTTAAACCGCCGGATGATGGAGACATTTTTCTGTAGCACATTTTGTTTCTAGTTCGCCTGCAGACGAAACCAGGACATTCGCAGCCATGTTCACAGGGGATCAGTAGTTTACGCGGGTCTCATTGTTCCTGTATTCAGTGATAGTATGCACTATGTCACTTAAAAGGATTTCATTTATTTTTTAAATGAAATTTTCACACTTGGGTATATTAAGAAAAGCAATTACGAAAAGGCTTGCCTTGAACTCAAATATCGTTACTCAACAATAAGGTATCCCAAACTGATCACGTGATCAAAACATCGGCTACACGCGGATTTCCCTGCGGTGAATTTCGGTGTGCCGGCGAGTTCTTTGATTTGTTCTACAGAAGCGTGTTTGTTTCCCAAAAAAGGCGAACATGCAACGTTCCTTTGTGCATTTTTACGTCTTGATAAAGGTTTGTCACGTTTATTTTCATTCACTTTACCATCGCTTTGCCCGTTTCATTTCGACACCAAAGCACCAAAGGAAAAAAAAAACCCG
Organism: Semisulcospira habei; assembly: GCA_036245525.1. Classification (NCBI taxonomy): domain Eukaryota; kingdom Metazoa; phylum Mollusca; class Gastropoda; family Semisulcospiridae; genus Semisulcospira; species Semisulcospira habei. Next base: position 195,809,714 of record BTPG01000004.1, on the reverse strand, counting down.
CTATCTTCGAAACCTATGTCAGAAGCGCAACATGTTGCATGCTGTAAAAGAGTGCCACACCACTTGGTTGTAACTGTCATGGCTGAACAAAGTTTCGGAACTTGATTAATTATTATTATACTGTAACACTTAATTCAATCAGTTGTACTGGCAAGCTATGTTGTGATGTGCGATCAGTGCCATGCAGTCTCGATCAGTGATCACTGATGGTGCAGTACACTTCACACATAAAAAAATACACAGCACAATGTGAACACGCTTGGAAGTAGCAGTAGCCTATTGCACAAAAGAGGAACTATTTTGCTGCTGCATAGTTTTCAGTTTGTCTGCATTATTGCAGTTTGCTGCAAGATTCTTAGCAGCTGGCATTACAATACAAAGTTATGTCAATCCGTTTTAACTGCCTTTCAGGCACCAGCCCAGAATACTTGTCCTCTTTGCTGCATGTGTATACACCCTCTCGTGAGCTCCGCTCCTCTTCTGATAAACGGAAGTTGTGTGTACCTTCTGTCCAAACTAAAACATTTGGTCAGCGCACTTTTGTTCATCAAGCCCCAGTTTTATGGAATACACTTCCTCTCGAGGTCAGAAACAACGAGTCTGTCTCTGACTTCAAGAGGTCATTGAAAACTCCTCTTCAAGCTTTACATTGAATAAATGCCAGTGTTTGATGCCTTAGTTGTAGTTCTGCAATCCTCCTTGTTTAGACTGAATGTTAATTAGAATATAAATTATTATGTATGTATCGTTGTTTAGTTTATTGTAAAAGTTGTGTGTTCGGGGATTGTGCTTTGTTTGTTATGTGCATATGTCATTGTATTTTTATTTTTGTGTACAGATTGTAAAGCGCTTAGAGCTTTTGAGTAAGATTAAGCGCTATATACTCATTATTATTATTATTATTAGCACTGACACTCATATATTTGGGGATTAAAACGAGAAAGAAAACCGCGGAGACAGGTAACACAGTGATCAAATGAATGAGATATGCTTTGCGATGAACAGCTATTTAAAGTAAGGGGGGGGGGGGGGGGCACATACTTTATATTGTGCACGTACTATTTCTTTCAGCGTTTCCATCACCCATCATAACACCATTGGCCTCGAAGAGTTCTCATGTTTTATTTGAGTGATTTACAAAATACATGTACTTGCTGCTGTTATATTATTTTCTTACTGGCTTTGACATTTCGCTGTAAGATTTACAGTCCCATACTTTAAACCTGTCCCGACTAACGCACATGGAGGTTGACTGTATCATTGATATGTGTGTGTAGGTATCCTTTTGTTTGAGGTGGCAGTTTTGGCCTCACCTTTAAGTTTGGTGCCCCTGTGCATGTGGCCACCAGTACTATTTACAGAACTGATGGCTGCATGTGCAGTGTGATTAACTGTACACATGAGATTTTTAGGTGGGCAGCTAAAATACAGGCAGTCAATACAAGCCACTTTCTTAACCTCAAATCTCTATATATAGGTTTTACAGCCCACTAATGCCCATCAGTATACAATTGTGCATGTCTTTTGTGGGTGTTCTGCGGTTTTCCTTATCAATGTGAACTGGGCAGCCTATTGTTTGAAGTGATCAGTGGTGGCGTCATCCATAATGTATGTGTGCATTTGGCCACTGGTATTGTTTACAAAGATGCTGTTTACAGAACTAGTGGCTGAGTATGCATATTAGTTCTGTTATTGTTATCAGGTGTGGCCTTATCTGTAAGTTTTGGTGCCCCTGTGTATCACTGCATGAGGCCAACATTACTTTTCACAGAACTGATGGCTGCATGTGCAGTGTGATTAACTGTACACATGAGATTTTTAGGTTAGGCTAAAATACAGTCAGTCAATACAAGCCACTTTCTTAATCTCAAATCTCTATATACACATGTATATAGGTTTTACAGTCCACTAATGCCCATCAGTATACAATTGTGCATGTCTTTTGTGGGTGTTCTGCGGTTTTGTATGTGGGGTGGGGTTGAAAGCGGGGCAGTATGGCACCTATTACTGTGTATGTGTATGTACAAAACCTACATGAGTTACCCAAAAACATGAATAATTTAAATAAATAGTTATTTGGGTTTAACGCCACGCAGGCGACTACGGCCACCCTCATGATGGTTAAATGAATAAGATAAAGTAAGTCAAAGATACCTGGGACATATCTCTTGGCTTGACTTCGCGAACGAAGATTCTATAGGGCTTGCCCACGTCGTCTGCAGGCATTTTCGTGGCTGCGGAGGCCAATCCGGGACAGGCAGGTTCGACCGCAGTGGCTGCAGGGGAAGGTCTGGTCAGGGTTCTGAGTTACGACAGCTCTGTTTTTTCTTCTGAGCCGCTTGTCCTTAAGGTTAGCTCTGCGAGAGTCCTCAAAGGAGACGGCTGCCTTGTGAATGGTGGAGCGCCAGGTGTCACGGTCCGCAGCAAGCGAAGACCACTGGCGGTGGTCGATTTGGCAGGCACTAAGTGACTTATTGAGACCGTCTTTGTATCTCTTCTTTGGTGCCCCTCTGTCTCGGTGTCCAGTGGCGAGCTCGCCGAACAGAGTGATCTTGGGTAGGCGATGATCCTCCATCCTGGAGACGTGCCCCGCCCAGCGAAGCTCTGTCCGCAGCAGCAAAGCCTCGATGCTCACAGTTTCCGCCTGTTCAAGGACCTCGACGTTGGTGACATAGTCACTCCAGTGAATGCTGAGGATGGTACGCAGGCAGCGCTGGTGAAAGCGTTCGAGGAGTCGTAGTTGGCTGCGGTAGAGGGCCCAGGACTCGGAACCGTACAGCAGGGTGGTGAGGACGACAGCTCTGTACACGCTGATCTTGGTGCCCTTTTTCAGCTGTTGATTGTGCCACACCCGCTTGAATAGTCGCCCGAAAGCACTGTTCGCTTTTGCCAGCCTGTTGTCCAGCTCCTTGTCCAGCTTGGCGTCTGACGTGATGATGCAGCCAAGGTAGGTAAACTGGTGTACAGACTTCAGTTCGGACTCGCCGATGGTGATGTGGGGAGGGCGATGCTCTTCTTTGGGTGCCGGCTGATGAAGGACCTCTGTCTTTTTCAGACTGACCTCAAGTCCAAAGAGCTGGGCGGCATCTGCGAAGCAGGACGTAATGCGCTGCAAGGCTCTCTCTGTGTGTGCAACGAGGGCAGCGTCATCAGCAAAGAGCAGCTCACGAATCAGTTGGTCTAGGGTTTTCGTGTGGGCCTGCAGTCGTCTAAGGTTGAACAGGCTGCCATCGAGACGATACCTGATGTACACTGCGTCGTCATCGTCGAGGTCCACTGTGGCCTGCTTCAACATCATGCTGAAGAAGATGGTGAAGAGGGTCGGTGCCAGCACGCAGCCTTGCTTCACGCCGTTGCGAATGGGGAATGGTTCTGAGAGGTCACTGTTTAGTCTGACCTGGCCTTGCTGGTCCTCGTGGAGCTGAACGATCATGTTGAGGAACTTTGGGGGACAGCCTAGTCGCTCCAGGATCTGCCACATACCTTGCCTGCTCACAGTGTCAAACGCTTTTGTTAGGTCGACAAACGTTACGTACAGCCCTTTGTTCTGCTCGCGGCACTTCTCCTGAAGCTGTCTCAGCACAAAGACCATGTCGGTGGTACTCCTGTTGGTTCTGAAGCCACACTGGCCCTCCGGGAGGTGGTCTTCAGCGATGGCAGGTACCAGCCGATTCAGGAGCAACCTTGCGAGAATTTTCCCGGCAATGGACAGCAGGGTAATTCCACGATAATTAGAGCAGGCAGACTTCTCTTTGTTCTTGTACAGGGTGATGATGACTGCATCACGGAGATCCTTTGGTAGTGTTCCTTTTTCCCAGCAGCAGAGAAAGAGGTCGTGGAGCTTGTTGTGCAGTGCTGGGCCTCCATGTTTCCAGATCTCTGGCGGGATTCCGTCAATGCCTGCTGCTTTGCCACTCTTGAGCTGGTGGATGGCTGTGAGGGTCTCTTCGGCGGTGGGCGGTTCGTCCAATTCAACCTTTAGTGGAAGGTGTGGGATTTGGAGGATGATTGTTTCTTGAACGGTGCGCTCAGCGCCGAAGAGGTCCTGAAAGTATTCCGACCAGCGGTTCAAGATGGAGGTATTATCTGTGAGGAGTGCCTGTCCATCAGCGCTTCGCAGGGGACTTTGTACCAGGTGCCTAGGGCCATACACTGCTTTCAGTGCTTTGTAGAAGCCCCTGTAGTCACCGTTGTCAGCGCAGAGCTGGGTCCTCTGTGCGAGTCTGGACCACCACTCGTTCTGGAGCTCTCTAAGCTTGAGCTGGAGACTGCTGCAGATGAGGCGGAAGGCAGACTTCTTCACAGGGCAGGAAGGCTGGGCTAGGTGGGCCTGGTGGGCGGCTCTTTATTTTGCTAGGAGTTCCTGGATCTCTACGTCGTTTTCGTCAAACCAGTCTTTGTTCCTCTTTCTAGCAAAGCCCAAGACTTCCACAGAAGATTTTACAATAGCAGTTTTCAGTTGTTCCCAGAGTGTTTCAGGGGAGGAGTCTGCTGGATCAACTGTGTCTTTGAGCATGCGCTGTAAATCGGCCTGAAGGGCAGCTTTCTTGTCGTCACACTGAAGGCTGGCAACATCAAGCTTTTTCTTGGGGGGGGCCCCCTTTCTTGGGTTTCAGCTTGAGGCGGAGCCTGAGTTTGCAGCGAACAAGGCGGTGGTCAGTGTGGCACTCTGCGCTGGGCATCACTCTGGTGAGGAGGACGTCACTGCGGTCCCTCTGACGCACTAGGACATAGTCGATAAGGTGCCAGTGCTTGGAGCGAGGATGCATCCAGGTGGTCTTTCGACTGTCCTTTTGCTGGAAAGTAGTGTTGGTGATGACAAGTTGCTGCTCTGCACAGAGCTCCAACAGTAGGCGACCATTGTCATTGCAGTTCCCAACGCCATGCTTGCCGAGGACTCCTTTCCAGGCTTCAGAGTCTTGGCCCACTCTGGCGTTGAAGTCGCCAAGGATGATGACTTTGTCGTCTGCAGGGGTGCTCTGCAGGAGGCTGCGCAGGTCAGAGTAGAACTTGTCTTTTTCTGCAGGCTCTGCCAGGAGGGTTGGGGAGTACACACTGAGAAGGGTGACGTATTGCTGGTGTCTCAGTGGGAGGCGCATGGACATGATGCGGTCGGAGTGACCCATTGGTAGGTTTTCCAACTTAGTCGCAATT
>BTPG01000004.1:195610035-195804233 GCA_036245525.1 Semisulcospira habei | reverse complement strand
AAGCCCACGCCTGAGAGCCGTCTTTCTGATGCAGGCCTGCCTGACCAGTAGAGGGTGTAGCCAGCGCCAAGTTCTTGGAGGCTGCCTTCCTCCGGGAGGCGTACTTCGCTGAGCGCGGCGATGTCGATGTTTAACCTCCGCAATTCATGGGCAATGAGGGCGGAGCGACGTTCAGGGCGTCCGCTGTCTGCTGTGTCGTGGGCGTTTCCTAAAGCCTGCGCGGTGGAGCTTTTTGGTGGAGTGCAGTGTGCGCAGTACTGGCCCCATCCTTTAAACCCTTGGTTCGTTTGCCATGGCCTAGCAAGCTGGGACGGTGGCATCGAGGTCCTCGGGTCGTAGGTTTTATATCAGACTGTCCTTGTCTTAGTCTCTGGCTCAAAAGCCTTCCCCGGAGACACGGGGGCTTTGATGTCAGGGGTTTCCTCCCTTAGCCTTTCCGCAGCCAAGCGGCCAAGCCTGCAAGGCAGCAGGGGACTCGTGGGGGCCGGGGTCGTCTATGTCCCGTGCAGATGTGAACATCTGCCCACTGCCCAGACGGTGACACTTACCAGAGGAGAAAAAATCCAACGCCGGAACCCGGTATCGAACCTCGCACCTTTGGCATTGGAGGCAGACGCAATGTGTTGTATATTGAATGAAGAAATACATATAACAAGCATGTCTTGATTGCTCTTCTGAAAGTGTACTTAGCCGAGGATTAATTAGCCAAAACCTTATTTTTTGGCAGATGGAAACGTGACGTGAGAGCTCCTCCTCGGAAAACAAGTAAAAACAAACCTTCAGTTTCACTGTGATTATTTCCGCAAGCCATGGGTAGGTGTAGTATTTTATTCGGAAAGTTTTAGTTAGTTCCAGAAGAAAAAAAAATTTATTGGTGTTAAAAGACCTGCGAATGTACATGCTTCGCACGTGAGCCAAAAATAAGAAAAACTACGGACTAACCGTTTTTTTAAACGGCCCTTTTCTCGCTAATGATCATCTTAATGAATAAATAAAAAAAAACTATCTTGAGATTATTCTTTTAGAGATAATATCATACAATTTTAAGCTTGTCCGTCCTCAAACGCGGGCTCTAGTCACCGTCACACACATATAAGGCACTTGGCGCCAAAAAGACGTTATCTAGCAAGGTTTGCATAGCTAGATACGATGTCATTTTTATCTTTTTACTTCTTTGCCAGAATTCAGGCCAGCAATGCCCAGCACATTGTGTGCATTCTCCAGAACGCGCTTTGACCAGCCCCATTTCAAAGTCTACCATATTTTCAATACGGTTTACAAAAAGACTTCTTCTTGTGTTGGGCTACTAACGTTTGTATCTGGTAGCCCAGCTGGTTGCCACACAAAAATGTTCAGGCTTTTTGTCATTCCTGTAACAGTTTTAACCATAAGCAAGTGGTCTTTTAAACACTGCAATCTGGGATGCAAGTACCAGGTAATGGTCTTTTAAAATGCTGTAATAGGTGAGGTAAGTATAAACAATCAACAAAACAAACTACATTATCAATGTAACCGGGTAGAGGATCAGGCAAGAAATTAGGGATGCAACGACAAAAACAGGGGTCGCTGTGACGTCTTTATTGAGGCGAAGAAAACTGAAGAAACTGAACAAACAGCGCAGAGCTAACAGGGAGTCGACATTGTATTTCTTCCTAGTTGTATCGCTGCGAGTAGTCTGATGCAAAGTAACAGTTGAGTGGTACTGAACGCGTGTGTGCCACAGAAGAGGCTTTATATACGGCAGGCGCGGGCCGCAAAGCAAGCATCACTCGTCCGCTTCCAGAACTTGGTGCTTTTGGAGAAGGAAAGCCGAAATCTGTGTTTGTTTGCACTAGGTTTTCTGCCTATGGCTCCGATTCTACAGGACCTAGTTTCACTAGTACCAAACATTGACTCGATTAATTAAGGCTAAAATTAATTATGAATTTTTAAACGACTTTTCTCCATGGACCTGGGCGAAGCAAAAGGTGCAAAATCCCAAAATAATGTTTAACCCAAAATGGATCGGACTAGAAATAAATTGGAAAATGAAAGTGACTATCATGCTGAATTTTATGGATCTTGGTTTAAAACAATTGGTGCAGGCATTGAAGAGATATTCGACTTAGAATGCCGAGCAACAAACACAAGCTAATCGCCATTGTAGGAACTGACGCTAGAACAAAGCCACGAGGCGGCTCACGTGGTTGCGTCCCCTGAACAGACGCTGAATACCTAGTAGTCTATAAGTAAGCCGGAGGGGTCGGACTAACGCAGGCATCGCTGAAAGCAATACCTTGCGAGACCTTAAATTGAAGGAAAACCACTGAATAACAATACAACACATATTTTGCAAACAAGTACAAGTCTTGCTGCACAAAACAAAGTTACATCAGATGAGAGCCGGGTGTACCCGGTCACATCAACATGATTGTATCTGAAATGTTCATGCAAGCTGCTTCTCGTGTGAAGAAAAAAAACGTCAACATTTTAAAAAGCAATTTTCAAGCTGGACAGCCCTAAAACAAAAAGCTTGATAGGACAATGAAATGTGACTTCTGATTAAAGTAGGGTTCTTTGCATTACCATCACAAAAGATTTTCAATGATTACTGGTCTTGACATAATAGTGAGGAATGTAGTACATGTACACACAGCAGACTTAACAACCACAAAGGCGAAAGGAAAATTGTTGCTGGTCTGAGATTTTTTTCACACCTGGGACATATGAATGCTAAGTAAAAGATAGATTATGAACATGCGCAGATATACATTCTTTTGGTGGGTGTTCTGCGGTTTTGTGTGTGTAACTGGAGTGGGGTTGGGAGCGAGCGGTATGGCACCTATGACCATGTACGTGTATAAGACATTTATTCACCAAGTAAAACGTTATAAGGATTTTTGTATGGCATGGCGACAGTAAAATACATCCTCACTTGTAGGGCATTCATCATGTCATACACTCAGTTGGCGGTCATCCTGTATAGAGCACTAAACAACAGATAATAATAATAATAATGTACATTTATATAGCGCTTAACTTCCAAATGAATGGTGCTCACAATATTAAACACAAATCAGTCATATGTCACAAATCATGGAATCACGTTCCATGGATGGTGCTGTACTGACAGCTTCTGGAAAGAAACTGCACCTGAATCGAGAGGCTCTGGCTTTCAAAGCACGGAACCGCCGGCCAGAGGGCAAAAGCTCGAAGAGATCATTGGCTGGGTGTGACAGATCTGACAGAATAGTACTGGTGGCCACATGCACAGAGGCATCATGGTGTATGTTCTTAGCCTGTATGCTGATGTGTATGTACAAAACCTACATTACAAACATTGTCTCGGATTGGCCTCCGCAGCCACGAACAAGCCTGCAGACGTCGTGGGCAACTCCTATAAAATCTTCGTTCGCGAAGTCAAGCCAAGAGACATTACAAACAAAATAAATAAATAATTTAAATAAATAAGATAAAGTAAGTCTAAGGTACCTGGGACATATGCATGCAAGGTAAAGGATAGATTATGAACATACACAGATGTGCATGTCTTTTGGTAGGTGCTCTGCGGTTTTGTGTGTGCATTTGTGTAAGGGTTGGGAGCGGGCAGTATGCCACCTATTACTATCTAAAATTCTATATATATATGTGTATATTTTCTTCTTGTATGCTGATGTGTATGTACAAAACCTGCATTACAAACAAACAAAAGTAAATAAATAAATAATTTAAATAGTTATTTGGGTTTAATGCCGAGCAGGTGACTAATGTCATCTCGTGGCTATTACATAAATAAGATAAAGTCAGTCAAGATACCTGGGCCATATGAATGCTGAGTAAAGGATAGATTATGAACATGCACAGATGTACTTGTCTTTTAGTGGGTGTTCTGTGGTTGTGGAGTGGGGTTGGGAGTGGGCAGTGTTACCATGTATGTGTATGAGAACATCAGCATATGTATAAAACCTACTTTACAAACAAATAAAAATAAATAATAAATTTTAATAAATAAAATAAGATAAATCAAAGATACCTGGGGCATGAATACCAAGTAATGGATATATTCTGAACATGCACAGACTTGCATGTCTTTTAATGGGCGTTCTGTGGTTTTGTATGTGGGGTGGGGAGCAGGTGTTATGCACCAATTACCATATATGTGTACATGTATGTTCTCATCTTGTATGCTGATGTGTATGTGCAAACATACATCACAAACAAACAAATAAGTAATTAAATTAAATAATAAATTAATAAATAAAATAAGTCATGGATACCTGGGACCTATGGATAGATTATGAACATGCACAGATGTATGCATATTGAAAATAATTTCCTCTCCTTGGTGGCCACCACCATACCACCAGCGATCATGTTCATCAAGAATTCCTTCCATCCATAATTAAAAGGATAAATAATAAATAAATATGCAAGTGAATACATAAATGAATCAATAATAAATAAAACATGTAATACAATGGAGAGGGCTACTACCTGTATTGTGTCTCATGCAGTACCGATAAAGCTTGATCATAAGTTTTTGTGAGTACTTGAGTGTGGACTGATTGAATGGGTTGCAAAAACTACAATTTTTATATTTTTTTAGGTGTTTAGCTGAACGAGGTGATTTAGATGGAAACGGTTCGGAGATGGATTTCACTCTGCCTGGCTTGTGCTTAAGACCAGTCGGATAAGTTGCTTGACCAGTTACAAATCCCATCTCCACTAATAACAAAAGAGCAGACCTACACTTAGAGCCGTTAGGCTGGAAAACGGACGAACAACATGCATGTTGTATCCGAACATAAAGTCTGCAGAATGTTGAAGATGGTCGGCAGACACAATGCACAACATGCACGACTAAGGTAGTTTACTTTCGATATGCTTTCCTCCCACAAATGAGACCCGAGTTCTATGGGAAAGGCTGTTTTCAAGACCAGGAAAAATAACGTATTTGACATTGATAAGATGTACTTCAAAGTTCAAATCCAAAATAATCTCCGTTTCACTTCAGGAGCAAAGTAAAGCTGATTTAACCGTGCGCGTCTGATTGACTTCTGGCGAAGGCATCTCGCTGACCGCCATTTTGAAACTAGCGACGCGAGTATGCTTACGGCATTAAAAATATTACTTTTTAAATTATTTTATCGTAAATATGTATGCATGTTTACTTGCTGAAGATTTTAATTTACTCACTGGAATAAACGTGTAACTTGTATGCTCGAAATTTTCAATATTATGCACAAAAAATGTCTTGCACCTTATCTGGGCCGTGTACGAGGACTGGTTCCCTCACATCGAAAAATAGCTTTCGAAAAACACTTATACAAAAATGTCTCCATCCTAAGGACAAATATTGTTGCTATCCATAAACCATATGGCAAACCAAAAGTAAGTCTATGTTCTGGACCAGTGGTCGTCCGTCGTCCGTCGGTCCGCCGTCGTCCGCTGTAAACTTTGACGTTGGCATTTTCTCGGAGACTATTCAAGACACAGTTTTCAAATTTGGCCCAAGGATAATTTGTGCCAAAACGTTTCTAAACATACCGATTTGAGCGACCTCTCGCAAATCAAGGTCACAGGGGATCGGAATTTTTTTCAAAATAGCTATATTTTGACAAAATGTATATTTTCTCAAATACTATTCACAACTTCAAACCCAAACTTGGTACAAAGATACCTGATGTTACGACCTTTATATGCATACTAATTTGGTTGACACTCAGAAAAGTCAAGGGTCACAAGAGCTCAGGAAATAGGTCAAAAATAGCTATATTTGACATTTAATTTTTCTCAAATACTATTCACAACTTCAAACCTAAACGTCGCACAGAGATAACTGATGGTAAGACTTATCTATGCATACTACTTTGGATGACCCCTCGGAAAGGTAAAGGGTCACAAGAGGTCGGCAAATGTGTGTAAAATGCCATTTTTTTAAATATACAATTGTAGTCGTTATCAATATTTTGGCAAACGTTTCAAATTTGGCACAAAGGTAGCTGATGATAAGACCTTATGCATACTAATTTAGTCGACTCATCAAAAAGGCCAAGGTTCATGTCTTTAGTATATGGCACCGTGGACACTGCTGGCAGGTAACGGTGATAATCAAATCTGTGTATATTTTCTACACTTTAGCTCACAAGTGTCACTGTGGACTATACATGTACACTGAATAGCCTATCTTGGAGGAATGCTACTTCTGCCATATACCAGGTAATCCTATGAAATATCCCATTCATGCACATTACAGTAACATAATTGCGCGGGGGGGGGGGGGGGGGGGGGTGGGGAACTTCTAAAGAAAAGGTAGGATGTGATGAAGGAGGCGGTGGTGGTTGGGGCAGATTATCTCCTGTGTTACGTTTGTGGTTGTGCGTTATTCTTTTGAGAGCATGCATGTATTGATCATAGGAAAGATCCGATATTCATTTGAGTTATTTTGGATAAGAATTACAAACTTTTTAGTAGAATTCATTTTCTTTTCGGCTTGGAGAATTGCGATCGACTTCTGTTGTGTAGTTTGTGACGCGTCTTTTCGTTACATTGTTGCTGTACGTTCCGGTAAAGGCGCGATCTTTCTAGTGACCTCAGATATGACGTCAAAGTTGTTGGCAACATTTCGTAACATTGTATAGAAGGCGCCTAGATGGAAGTGGAAATGTGTTGTTATTTCTAGATGTCACGATCCCCGATTCCGGGGCGCGAACTATTAGCGCTACCACTAGAAAACAACCAACCCACACTAACACAAACGCCAGAGGTTGGTTGGTTTACATTGCTTAACGTCCCGACAGCAACAAGACTTTCTCGGGACGTGCCTGCACTGCTTAGGGAAAAAAACTAAACAAAATATTGAATGTATGTCGCCAGCCGGTCTAAAACGCTAAATAAACCTAAGACCATTTAGCAACACACATCCAATATCAAGAGCTACAGGCAGCGCAGACAGTAGGGAGAGTTTTAAAAAGGAAAATACAGGTGAATGGACAGAAATAGAGGGGGAAACCCACCCTGTGGGGCTGACCAGGGTGACCCTGGGAACTAAAAAGTAGTTAACCCCACTCATGTCCCCCAGGGCAGACCCGGGTGGGGGACAAACGCCAGAGGATCAATTATGACATGACATATAAACATAATCCAAAATATCCTCACTCAATCCTACCCACGCACTCACACATCACATTCACACACACACACACACACACACACACACACACACACCCAAACTCCCCAACCCGAATATCCATTATACACGATAATAATAACTTACAAATATATAATAAAACAAATATCCTTAATAAAATACAAATGAAAATTGAGAAAACTTTGTATAGTTCACACGTCACTGGACCTCAGCTCAGCTCAGCTTAACGCTCTTGCTTCTGTGATAATGTTTTTCATAGCACAGGCTCCTTTTGAATAATACAATATTTCAGAATACACAATATTTCTGTCACTGTGACAAAGTTCTTACAATAGAGTCACCACGAGGAAACGAAATTAATCTCGCAACATCCTTTACAAGTTTACAACTGGACAAAACTTTACTTAAATAAGTTAATAAACGCTAGAATGGAACGACCCAGCCTGGCTAAACACGGGGCGTGCCGCGAAGCTCCCAACAGCGCTCAGGTACGGCGTCATAGTCCCACGAGGCGGAGTGACACAGCCAGCCTCCACTCACAGCGAACCACCCAGGCCTTCCGCACAGTAACGTCGGCGGACTAATCCCCCCAGATCTTTAGACTTTTGGTTTTTGGAATCTTTGGATGCATTAAAACAAGGGTGCAAAAATACACATATAAATAACTAACAAAAGAAAGGTAATCACATCACTCTTACCGCAACGTTAACTGCCGTCTTCTATATTCCTTCACCTCTCTCAAAAAACAATAAATTCAAATTCAACAAAATGCATATCTACACGTCACCATATGATTCACTTCCGAATTTACACTCCGACGCTAAATACTACCACATAAAATAAATGACATTTCTTTCTACATTCTTACACTCGTCCTCCAATACTCACTAACTAAATAATAATAACAGAACAAGCACACAAACACCCCGAACATATGGCCACTAAAGAATTGTTGTGTGTACTCACGGTCATCCGTGAAGACGCCCCAGCTGGGACGAAGACAAACAAAGACAAGACAAGCCAGGGGTTAAGTCGACGCAGCTTTTCTCTCTCCTTCCCAGGGCACCGACTCCGGAGCGACCAGAGCCGTTTTTTGCAGGACCGTTACTGGGGAACGACACAAATACTTGAGGGCTTCAACTAATGGCGAACCACGCCTGAAAGTCCTTCCTCGGAGACTGCTGTTTAGAAGCGACTGCCTTTGTTCGCTATTGGAAAGCGACTGACTAACAATTTGGATATCGTTCGGTTTAGCAAAAATGCGCTCAGTAAATCACGTGAATCAAGACTGAACCACCCGATAGCGCAGACTGAGTGATCGCGTGCGTCACGCCGAACTTCGTATTCTCGCATGGCAACAATTCCTCGTGTAAAGGCCAAACAACTCACCTATGCTATCTTTATGTCCGCTGACTAACTAATCCCTGGCACCCCTCTAAATTTAACTCCCCTACAAAAATAGGGGGGGGGGGGGGGGCCGTGTCGGGACTAGAGTATTCTTTTTCATGAATATTTAAAGTTTTGGTTACGTTTTCTTTTCTGATTGGTTGTATTGTGCGAATTTGCTGGATTGTTCTGGGAATCTGTAATAGTATAAAAGAGCATGTTAGGAAATATTGTGCGTACATTGTATGAGAGACGCAGTGTGTCAAAAGTGTTGATGCATTGTAGAGGAGACAGTGTATTAGTGTTGGTGCATTTATTTGGATGTATTGTGCGGAGATTGCATCTCTGCAATAAAATATTGTGGAACTGTTACTCCAGTGTGGTCCATACAACCTTGTGCCACGTGTGACGAGTTGCAGCTGAGTGAAGTTTCCTTACAAGAAGTTTCCTTACCTGCGTGCGTCTGGTGTGATTGCATTATACAACGACAAAGACTACCACGTAACATCCTGCCTCTTGCACCCCCACCCCCGCACACACACACACACACACACACACACACACACACACACACACACACACACACACACACACACACACACACACCAAACACATTTTTGAGGGGGCTAAAAAATCATGAAATTGTGTTTTTAGTGTTTTGAAAAATGTTCTTTGTTGGACTGTCACTTGCTGATTCATCTGAAGTTTTATGTACTGCAAAGCCACAGCTTAGACACACCCCCTCACCTCCACCACCACCACCCACCCACCCCCCATACATGCATACGCACATTCCCCAACACACACCCCTCCCCCGGCTGGGGTTCGATAATTTGGAGGATAGAAACTAACAGACATGTTGGACTCCCCCAATGAAAAGTATCTTCCTACTATACCGCTGCATAATAAAGACCATGGAAATGCATGTACTGTAAGGTGTGAGAGAGACCCTCATTGATAATAAGTACTTAAAATCTGTCAAATTCCTGGGCCCCTCTTGCTGTATTTTGCGACATGAATAGTAAATGACAAAAGCTGTCAAATTCCTGGGTCTCTCTTGCTGTAGTTTGTGACATGAATGGTCACAGGAAACCAGTGGAGTAAACTGTATGTTAGATGTTTCTGGTATAAGTCGTGTATGCAGCAAGGGTGACAGTCTTCAGTCCTTAAGGCTGATTCAAAATCCAAAAAGGCTGATTTTCAGGTGTTTTTTTTTTGTTTCCAGCCAGCCTGTTCCATCTGCGAGAGGCATACATCCTCATAAGCCCATGCATCTACATGGGCTCATGAGCATTTAAGTCTCTTGCTGACCCTGCCATGGACTGTTTTCAGTGGCTTTGAGTGTGTTGCACTGTCGCTCATAATGCAAGCGACAGCTCGTGCTGAAACAAGGAATCGGTACAAACAAGAACAGTACTGGAGAAAACACACAGACAGTAAGTGAAATGGAAACTGACACTGAACTTGCTTCATGTACAAGGTGCACACAAGACAGGCTTGTAAAATGTGTTGTCGAAAGGAACCTGTACTCTTACTCATTAAAACAAAGAAGAAACGGCGTGGGGGTAGGGGGTGGTAGCATAAAAAGGTACACGTAACTTGCTCCATGAATGAACACAGAACCATGTTACATCCGGCAAATTCCAGAGTGCTTATAAATGAGTTTCTGGTGTGTGCTTGATAATGACAAAGCAGCACTTACATTGTAAGTGTATGAAAGTGTATGAAACTATTGTTGTAACTGAGTTACAATAATAGTTGCTTAGTAGTAGTAGTAATTTCCAAATACTATAGACACTTGAAACAAACAAGTATAGAATTCAATCATTACCTTGTCAGCGAAGAAGAAAATTGGCAACTGAAAGATGTGACGTAAAACAAAAGATGAAGAACAAAAGTGTGTTTAATAAAAGTAACATAAAAATGACGTCAAATAAAAAATGTCAAAACGTCAGAGTTCATGAGACAGAGACAGAGAGAATGTGTGCGCGAGCTAGATTGTGTGTGAAGGCGCGTGCATGCGTGTACGTGCCACTGAGGAAAGAAAGAGAGAGAGAGACTAGAGAGAGAGGGAGAAGAGAGACAAGATTACCCTTGGGCACGTGGCAGGCTTAGTGTCTAATACACACAGCCTGCTAAATACCAACCCAAAGGCAAACTTTGTATCACCTTCGAGTTGAGGACTAGCTCGGGGGAAAAACGGGAGGCCCACGGGGGGGGGGGGGGGGGGGGGGGGGGAAAGCATTTAGCACGGCACTGACACAAGTAATAAATCGTTAACTCATTCAGCCCCGACACACCCACAGCAAGACATGGATCGAACATGATAGTTCAAGGGTAGTGCCAAAATAGCTTGGCGCCCATAGGCGCCAAGCAGGCTATTCTGGCACCACCCTTGAACTACTATGATCAGGCTCGATGAGACTGCCAGTACGGCAATATTTTAGGAAGATTCTCTTGGCTTGACTTCGCGAACGAAGATACTATAGGAAAAGTCTATGGGGGTTGCCCACAACGTCTGCAGACATGCTCGTGACTGCGGAGGCCAATCCGGGACAGGCAGGTTCGACCGCAGTGGCTGCAGAGGGAGGTCTGGCCAGGGTTCTGAGTGCGGCATCTCTGTTTTTTTTCCTGAGCCGCTTGTCTTTGAGGCTAGCTCTGCGCGAGTCCTCAAAGGAGACAGCTGCCTTGTAAATGGTGGAGCGCCAGGTGTCACGGTCCGCAGCGAGTGAAGACCACTGACGGTGGTCGATTTGGCAAGCACTAAGTGACTTCTTCAGACAGTCTTTGTATCTCTTCTTTGGTGCCCCTCTGTGTCCAGTGGCGAGCTCGCCGAACAGGGTGATCTTGGGTAGGCGATGATCCTCCATCCTGGAGACGTGCCCCGCCCAGCGGAGCTGTGTCCGCAGCAGCAAAGCCTCGATGCTCACAGTTTCTGCCTGTTCAAGGACCTCGACGTTGGTGACATAGTCACTCCAGTGAATGCCCAGGATTGTACGCAGGCAGCGCTGGTGGAAGCGTTCGAGGAGTCGTAGTTGGCTGCGGTAGAGGGCCCAGGACTCGGAACCATACAGCAGGGTTGTGAGGACGACAGCTCTGTACACGCTGATCTTGGTGCCTGTTTTCAGCTGTTGATTGTGCCACACCCGCTTATATAGACGCCCGAAAGCACTGTTCGCTTTTGCCAGCCTGCTATCCAGCTCCTTGTCCAGTTTGGCGTCTGATGTGATGATGCAACCAAGGTAGGTAAACTGGTGCACTGACTTCAGTTTAGAATCGCCGATGGTGATGTGGGGAGGACGATGCTCTACCTTGGGTGCCGGCTGATGGAGGACCTCTGTCTTTTTCAGACTGACCTCGAGTCCAAAGAGCTGGGCAGCGTCTGCGAAGCAGGATGTGATACGCTGCAGGGCTCTCTCTGTGTGTGCAACGAGGGCAGCGTCGTCAGCAAAGAGCAGCTCACGAATCAGTTGGTCTAGGGTTTTGGTGTGGGCCTGCAGTCGTCTGAGGTTGAACAGAATGCCATCGATACGATACCTGATGTACACTGCATCATCATCGTCGAGGTCCACTGTGGCCTGCTTCAACATCATGCTAAAAAAAGATGGTGAAGAGGGTCGGTGCCAGCACACAGCCCTGCTTCACACCGTTGAGAATGGGGAATGGTTCTGATAGGTCATTGTTGAGTCTGACCTGGCCTTGCTGGTCCTCGTGCAGCTGGACGATCATGCTGAGGAACTTTGGGGGACAGCCAAGTCGCTCCAGGATCTGCCACATGCCTTGCCTGCTCACAGTGTCGAACGCTTTTGTTAGGTCGACAAACGTTACATACAACCCTTTGTTCTGCTCGCGGCACTTCTCCTGAAGCTGTCTCAGCACAACGACCATGTCGGTGGTGCTCCTGTTGGCTCTGAAGCCACACTGGCCCTCTGGGAGGTGGTCTTCTGCGATGGCAGGTACCAGCCGATTCAGGAGCAGCCTTGCAAGAATTTTCCCAGCAATGGACAGCAGGGTAATTCCACGATAGTTGGAGCAGGCGGACTTCTCTCCTTTGTTCTTGTACAGGGTGATAACGACTGCATCGCGGAGATCCTTTGGTAGTGTTCCTTCCTCCCAGCAGCAGAGAAAGAGGTCATGGAGCTTGCTGTGCAGTCCTGGGCCTCCATGTTTCCAGATCTCTGGTGGGATTCCGTCAATGCCTGCTGCTTTGCCACTCTTGAGCTGGTGGATGGCTGTGAGGGTCTCTTCAGCAGTGGGCGGTTCGTCCAATTCAACCTTTACTGGGAGGTGTGGGATTTGGAGGATGACTGCTTCTTGAACAGTGCGCTCAGCACTGAAGAGGTCCTGAAAGTATTCCGACCAGCGGTTCAAGATGGAGTTATTATCTGTGAGGAGTGCCTGTCCATCAGCGTTTCGCAGGGGACTTTGTATCAGGTGCCTAGGGCCATACACTGCTTTCAGTGCTTCGTAGAAGCCCCTGTAGTCACCGTTGTCAGCGCAAAGTTGGGTCCTCTGTGCGAGTCTGGTCCACCACTTGTTCTGGAGATCTCTGAGCTTGCGCTGGAGACTGCTGCAGACGAGGCGGAAGGCAGACTTCTTCACATGGCAGGAAGGCTGGGCTAGGTGGGCCTGATGGGCGGCTCTTTTTTTTTTGCTAGGAGTTCCTGGATCTCTACGTCGTTTTCGTCAAACCAGTCTTTGTTCCTCTTTCTAGCAAAACCCAATACTTCTGCAGAGGATTTTGCGATAGCCGTTTTCAGTTGTTCCCAGAGTGTTTCAGGGGAGGAGTCTGCTGGGTCAGCTGTGTCTGTGAGCCTGCGCTGTAAATCTGTCTGAAAGGCAGCTTTTACGTCGTCACGCTGAAGGCTGGCAACATCAAGCTTTTTCTTGGGGGGCCCCCCTTTCTTGGGTTTTGGCTTGAAGTGGAGCCTGAGTTTGCAGCGGACAAGGCGGTGGTCAGTGTGGCACTCTGCGCTGGACATCACTCTGGTGAGGAGGACGTCACTGCGGTCCCTCTGACGCACTAGGACATAATCGATAAGGTGCCAGTGTTTGGAGCGAGGATGCATCCAGGTGGTCTTTCGACTGTCCTTTTGCTGGAAAGTAGTGTTGGTGATGACAAGCTGCTGCTCTGCACAGAACTCCAACAGTAGGCGGCCATTGTCATTGCAGTTCCCGACGCCATGCTTGCCGAGGACTCCTTTCCAGGCTTCAGAGTCCTGGCCCACTCTGGCGTTGACGTCGCCAAGGATGATTACAAGATTACAAAGTAGGTAAAGGCACTGTCAGGGGAGAGAAGTGTGCATGAACGACCAGTGATCATAGATCTACTTGGTCAAAGCACAACAACAACAACAAAAATAGAAAAGAGGGGTGCGCGCTAAGAAAGTGACTGAAAGCAATGCATATGAAAGCCCCCCCCCCCCTGGGGTGGGGGGCGTATCACATATCCTCCAGCCCCTTGGTGCATGGAAATTTGAATCTAGGTGTGGACAGCTGGGGGGCGTATCACATATCCTCCAGCCCCTTGGTGCATGGAAATTTGAATCTAGGTGTGGACAGCTGTTTCGGTCATGGCGACCTCTTCAGCACACCATCAGCAATACTGGAGGAAGGCAGGAACTTTTGCCTACCTGCAATGACAACCACATTTTACTGTGGTGTCTGCAGGGGCATACATTCCATGCCTCCACCTAGAGCCAAATTTCCATGCTCCCTAAGAGAGAACCTACTAAAAGGGGGGAAGGGGCTGCAGTCGATATTGTAGTAATGAAATGAAAAGAAAGGGGGAGACTGCCAGTGCCAATATTTTAGGAAGATTACAAAGTAAAGTAGGTAAAGGCACTATCAGGGGAAAGAAGTGTGCATGAACGACCAGTGATCATAGATCTACTTGGTCAAAGCGCACACACACACACACACACAAAATAGATAGAAAAGAGGGGGTGCGCTAAGAAAGTGACTGGAAGCAATGCATATGGAAGCCCCCCCCCCCCCCCTTTTGAGTAGGTTCTCTCTTAGGGTGCATGGAAATTTGGCTCTAGGTGGAGGCATGGAATGTATGCCCCTGCAGACACAACAGTAAAATATAGTTGTCATTGCAGGTAGGCAAAAGTTCCTGCCTTCCTCCAGTATTGCCGATGGTGTGCTGAAGAGGTCGCCAAGACCGAAACAGCTGTCCGCACCGGCTAAATATCTGGACCCCCTCTTGGGGGACCTAGATTTAAATTTCCATGCACCAAGGGGCTGGAACAGTGGGATATGTGATACGCCCCCCTTCGAGGTGGGGTGGGGGGCTTCCATATGCATTGCTTCCAGTCACTTTCTTAGCGCACCCCCTCTTTTCTATCTATTTTTTGTGTTTGTGCGCTTTGACCAAGTAGATCTATGATCACTTGTCGTTCATGCACACTTCTCTCCCCTGACAGTGCCTTTACCTACTTTACTTTGTAATCTCTCTATAATTGTATTACAGTCCTTCAGAGGGCAACTTCAAAATCAGTTTGGCCGGGGATTTTGGTCCTGGGGCAGAACTTGGTGTGTTAAAACAATGTCTCGTAAATTATCGGTTTCGGCCGATTATCGGAGTGGAGAGTAGGTGGGGAATATAGTGCCACACATAGTGTGTTGGAGAGTCTGTTCTTTTGGGAATAATTATAAATAGTGCCACACACAGTGTGTTGGAGAGTATGACTTTGGCAAAAAATAGTGCCACACACAGTGTTTTGAAGAGTCTGCTCCCCCCCCTCCCCTCCCCCCCCTCCCCTCCCCCCCCCTACTCACCCTCTTTTATTTCTTTATTGTAGATTTGTTACTGCTGGAAAATTATCTACCTATCCCGTAGTCTTGCCGACCGTTCGGGCACCACTGATGACTTGGCAACCAGATCCCTCCATTCCACTCTGTTCTCTGCCATTCTTAGTGTGTCGCTAAACTTCAGTCCTGTCCACCTACTTCGTCCTCCTTGCACAGTGCCTTGCAGGGTTGTTTAGGCAAGCCCTGCTGATCGCGTGACATGCCCATACCACTTCAGTTTGCATTTTTTTTTTCACAATGGCTAATAGGTCTTCATAGGGCCCAATGGCTTGCCTGATTCTGCTTCCCACGTGATGTGATCTCTGTACGAAATGCCAAGCAACCTTCGAAAACATCTCATTTCAGTGGCTTGTATCCTCCTTTCGAGGTTTGTTGTGAGGGTCCATGACTCACAGGCATATAAGAACACTGAGAAGACTAAGGAGCGCATCAGTCTGATCTTGGAGCAGAGTGTGATGTTTCTGTCCTTCCATATGGTCTTCAGTCTTGTCAGCGCTGTTGTTGTCTGCGCGATCCTGGACAGTATTTCTGGTTTTGATCCCTCATCTGTCACAATGGCTCCTAAGTATTTGAACTGATTTCTTAACTGTTTCCAGGTTTGGCCTCCAACCATGATTTTAGTGCCAATGCCACTAGCGTTATTAGTCATCAGTTTGGTCTTCTCTGCACTGATTTCCATCCCAAACGCAATGTACTGTCCAGATTTACCAACACCTGAGCTCTCTGTTCCTGCAAGGCCATCAATGTCGTCCGCGAAGCGCAAGTTCTTGATTGTTCTGCCTCCAACACTGACAGTTCCTTCATGATCTTTCAGAGCGTCCGTCATGATTCTTTCCAGGAAGATGTTGAAAAGAGTAGGTGATAGCAAGAGCCTTGTCTGACTCCGACTGTTGCCCTAAACCAATTTCCTATTTTGCCGTTGAAGGCCGACTGTGCTAGTGGCCTTGTTGTCAAAGGTTTTCTATTACTTTAATCAGGTTGGCATTGATGTTGTATAGCTTCAGTTGTGCACCGGCAAAGCTGAGCTGCATGCCACACCCTGTCAAACGCCTTCTTAAAATCCACAAAGACATGATAGAGGTCTTGCTGGTGCTGGAGGTACCCCGGCCTATCACATAGAACTCTCAGGTTGAAGATCTGCTCAGTTGTGCTGCGCCCTGGTCTGAAGCCTGCCTGTTCCTCAGCTATGATTTCCTCTGCCTGTGGCCGCGCCTTCAGCCCGCAGTAGGATCTTTAACATGACTTTGCTTGGAAAATTAATTAATCAATTAATTAATTCTGTATATTATTTTTACTGACAGTGTTACTTTCAGATTGTCTTCAATTTCAGTCTCACTAATGTTTCGCCGCCGGTCCCCTGGCGATCCCAACACTTACCCCGATTAAGTGTATTTTGTTGGCCTCGGATTCTCATACCATGGCCATGGCTGCTATTCTTAGTGCTATTCTTTTTCTCTGCGCACTAGCTGCTACTGAAGATGTGGTTGCTGGCTCACTAAGATATGTGGCTGCTGTCTGTTGTCTCGGGCACTTAATCAAGAGTCATGACATGAACTAGTAACCATACTACTTTCGATTTTTTTTTTTTTTTTTAAGTTTTCCCGGTTTGAGTGGTTGCGAAGACCGGTGGCTGTTCTCTTCATGCCATATTCTCTTCTTGTCCTTGTCCATATGCTTGATCTATAAGGGACATAAACCAATCAAAAAAATAAGAGTAACCTCCACTAGAATATCGTCTGCTGCTCACAGCATGGCGGGTCGTCTTCTGCTTGGCCGGCTAGCTCTTGTGACAGGTAAAGTTTGCACGTAGCATTAGTCGGTATGCCTCAGTTTCATAATCAAACGATGCTGAGTGTTATTTTTGTATCGATAATGCAGCTTGCACGGATGCAAGGTAGGGGCGTTTTGCTACAACGAGTGTTGTCTTGTCTTGAAATTGAACTATGACCCCGTAATGCACACTCGAACTGGGTGGGGAAGCCAGATGTATTCATCTGTTATGAATACCTGACCGTTAAAAAAACATTGCCTCGCCAGTACATCAGCTGTACAATATGCTGGTAATAGTGCAAATATCGAACTGAGAAAGGTCGATCACTAGAAAGAAAGCATCCAGTTTTATTTCTGAGCTATTCAGTGTTGTTGGTGAGACAAAATCAGTGTCTAGCCTTCTGATAAAGATAATCTGTGTTTGCTGTTATCTGGTCCACTTGAACTGTGCTATCTTTCATGACAGCAAAGTATAAAATGGACCTGGCTCAGATTTACTGTCAAGAAGTTGTGACACTCCGTGACGAAATTAGACTATTTTGTGTACAATATCAGTTGCATTTATTCTAACGCTTAGTGATCGAGAAGATTAAAATTATTTGTATGTGTATTGTGTACATAATCTTCACAACAAAGACATTTTGGGTACCACGATAAAACCTTTTTTATGTTGATATTCGACTGTGAAAGCATCAGAAACTTAACCTTCGAAATACATTGCTAAGTCAGAAACTTTTGTCAAAATCAGCAAAATGAAAAAGCTTACATAGTTCTCTCAACAAAACAGTCAGGGAAATGCTTTTTTATTTTTGAGTAAATAACTCATACAAGACGATTTACAACAAAAACTTACCAGAATTTTATCCGCCGCCTACAGACATTTTCTGCGCGGCTCGGCTGGTACACAAAGTCGTAAATTAAGGTGACCTGCTCCAGGCTAAGTATGTTTAATAGTTCACAATATCTCCTTTTATAAGTATTGTTATAATGTCTTACAAAAATGGTGCATGAAAGAGCTGACTTCATTTATGAAGTTTGAGCTGTCTTCACCTTTGTCCATAGATGACTCCTATCGACCAGCACCAGGGGCAGTAAGGAGGCTCTGTTACACATGTGCATACTCACTTGGATTGTGGAAAAGTCTTATATAGTTGAGGCAATTAGACAACATTGAAAACCTGTTGCATCTGCAAATTTTAGCAACCAAAGTCAGCCCTTTAGCAGAGTCCTTTGACCTCCATTACACATTTTTCTTAACCTTAATCATGCGTATTCGAGCAATATACATGTACAGTGTTGTAATCAGTCATTTGATTTTATGCATGTGTCCTCATATGTGATTGTAAATCTTGATCTATAAGGTCCTAGATAAAAGACTAGCTTACAATGTGAGTGCATTTTAACGGATGGTTACATGTCTTTTCAGTAGCAGTCAAGAGGTTAACCCATTTAGCCCCTACGCTTTACAGCAGGAGATGGATTGACCATGATAATTCAAGGGTAGTACCAGATTGGCTTGGCGCCTGAAGGTGCCAAGCCAATCTGGCACTACCCTTGAATTATCATGGTCTATTTGTCTTCTTTTACTGGTACACATAGGAGTTAGGTAACACCTCCAAAATTGGGGCATGTGGCCATGGTTCTAAATGGGTTAAAGTAGTCTCTTTTTACCACACATTTTGTTCCAGCCTTTGATCAGCTATGAACAGGAGTGCTCATGCCATATCCTTTTTTTCACTCATCACATTCTGAGGATGAAATTATCCATTGTTTTGAGATACCCTTTGAGACAGATCAACCATGATAATTCTAGGGTAATGTCGGAATAGCTTGGCGCCTACAGGTGCCAAACTATTCAATAATAATAATAAAGAGGATTTATAAGGCGCCTATACAATGATAAGATGCTCTGGGTGTCGTACATATGAACAAGAAAAATATTACACAAAAAGTGACAAAACCAAAGCCACGTGTACAAATTACACAGAAGAACAGAAAATGACTAAATTCATGAACACTGATAGTCAACATGCGGAAAGATGTGTTTCAAGACAGCGTTTAAAACTGGCACTGGACTCGCTGTGTCTCAAGGATTTAGGAATGTCATTTCAGACTGATGGACCCTGGTAAGAAAAAGATCTCTGCCCAAATCCTTTACTCCTTACTGTAGAAATCTGGAGCATTTTATTGTCAGAAGAACTGCGCAACTGCCTGAAAGGGATATAACAGTGAAGGAGCTCTGAGATGGAAGTGACTCCAGTGCCAGACAGGGAAACATGACAAATGGACAAGACTTTGTATTTTACTCTCTCTTTGACTGGCAACCAGTCGAGAGCGTGCAGGATGGGGGAGACATGGTCTGACTTTTTCGCTTTCATGACCAGGCATGTGGCTGAATTTTGGACTGTCTGGAGCCAATCAAATAGCTACTGCAGGCATTCAGATAAGAGTGAGTTGGCATAGCCAATGTGGGACAAAACAAATGCACAAACCAGAGTTTTTGTAGTCTCGGAATAAGCCTATTTGATGCATCTCCAAGTAGGCTGCCCTGCAAATGTTAATCACCTGTTTATCCATGGACAAGTCATGCTCAGTTGCAACACCCAGGTTCTTCACTGGCTGAGAGAAGCTGATGACACCACCTTTGAATGATCACCGTGATAGATCCACATCTTGTTGTAGAATCCCAGGGCTTTATGGGTTAATTTCTTTTCAGGCGGTGGCAGTGGGATAGGACGTGCAGTATGTCAGGCACTGGCCAAGGAGGGAGCAGCTGTGGCAGTGGCTGATATCAACCATAAGCAGGCTGAGGAAACTCTCACAATGCTTGATACAGGTATACTAGCAGAGGCGGATCTGGGGAAGGAGGGGAGGGGACCAGAAAGAGAGGGGGAGGGTAAACAACAGGGGCGTGGGTTCAAAGACCATTCCTACCAAGAAAAAAGGAACGAAAGGAAAACAAAAACAAACTGAGGGGGGGGGGTGGGGTGGAGAAGAGGGGAGGGGGGGGGGCAGAAACATTACCAGTAACCCTTTGGCTGTCAGCAGGAATCATTGTGACCAAAAAAGTGCTATTATCAGCCAAACGGTTAAAAATTCTTTGAGATGCTGGATACCTCAATTGATTGTGTAACTTTTAATGTAATTACCAGTTCAGCCCCAGCCCCACCTGGGTACACCCCCCACCACTCACCCACCCCCTCCAACCCTTCAGCAGTTCTTGTCATTTGAAGTAACATACAGAAAATCTGAAAAAAATGGGTCTGTGTTGGTGTTCCATGTTTTGGATGTGTCATATCCATTATTTCTAACAGGTGTGAAAAGTCGAGCCTATAGTTTGGACGTTGCTTCGAGTTCCAGTGTTAACTCCACCCTGAAGACCATCAGTGACGATTTCTCGGCCACACCGTGCATTACGGTCAATGCAGCAGGAATCACGCGAGACAACTTTATGTTAAAGCTTGATGAGAAAAGCTTTGATGAAGTCATCAATGTCAATTTGAAGGTGAGAAGAATAGTTTTCAAATAATGATACAATAATCTTGTTGAGAAGACCAACTATGTAACTATACATTTTTTAATCATGTCCACTGTTCAGCAGATGTCTTAACTCATTCAGCCCCAAAGCACCACAGCAAGACATGGATTGAGCTTGATAGTTCATGGGTGGTGCCAGAATAGCTTGGCACCCATAGGCGCCAAGCTAATCTGGCACCAACCCTTGAACTATCATGCTTGATCTGTCTCTAGAATTGTAATACAGTCCTTTAAGAGGGCAACTTCAAAATTTGGGGATTTCGGTCCTCGGGCTGAATGTGTTGAAAATGATGTCGCTCCATTACAACACTATCTGTACAAGCAGCAGCTAAGAATAGATTCACATGCTAACGGGTGTGATTACACATGTACGTTTTCTGCATGTCCTCATCTGCTGTAGACTGAAAAGCATCATGTCAGGCGCACTGCCCTCCTCCTTTCAGTCCAGTGACAAATTTCCACTTGCACATATTGGTATGGGTCGGTCCTTATTAACCCTTTTGCTGTTGGTAGCATTTTTTGTCACGATGATTCCTGCAGGAATCATGACAAAAAATGCTACCGACAGGTAAGGATTATATTAGCCACTTTAGCCTTTGAAATTTTTTGAGCTGTTACTTGCATTTCTGGGTCTATTTTCTTTGTAGGGTACATTTCTAGTGAACCAAGCAGTTGGCCGGGCCATTTCCCAAGCAAAGCTTCCATCAGCATCCATCGTTAACATCTCTAGTATAGTGGGGAAGGTAGGATCACACAATACCTGTGTGTGTGTGTGTGTGTGTGTGTGTGTGAAAACAATAACTAAAAACAAAAATTTAAAAACACATTTATAACTCTTTGCCTACTACTAAGTAACTTTTTCATATTATATACTCTGCCACTAAGTAATTTTGTAAAGAGTTCATTTCTGGATCCAGTGTGCTTGCCAAGTAATGGCTTGTAACTACACATTCAGAACTAAAAATAGCCAAGCACCAGCACCGCAAGTGCAGATCTCACCACCAAGTGTTCTAAGGGAAGTAATCTCATGGCAGGTGAAGTCAGCATCTGTAGGCAAAGAGTTATGCATTGTATAATGCGTCATTATTTGGTACTGGTCACCACGTAGGGATGTCATGAAAAAAGATGTAACGCACTTTGTATTTTATTATTAAAACACTGAACGTGGATGTAAGCTATTAAGAAGAGATAAAAAGAAATCTACAGTAGCATAGATTATATCTACAGAGTTGGATAAAGTGGTGAAATCGGGGAAAAGGACCGAAATCGTTTCAAAAAAGGCGTCCGAAAAGAGAAAATCAGTTACCTTACTCTGGAAGATGTGCTGTGCGCACTGAATGTAGCTTCAGTGTATTGCGTTTTGTGCATTTCCAGTAAATATAGCATCATGAAACATATGCTAAAAGCTGATAAATCTGTCTGCTTTATATCTCCGTGAATTTTGTGCGAATTCCGGTTTCTAGCGTTTCAACTGGTGTCATGTTTCCGATGTCAACAAAAAGATCGTCTGCAAGCGTTGGCAAATCGTACAGTAAATGTCGTTGGTACAAATCAAAAGTGCACACCAAAAACTTCCGAAACGGGCCTATTTGCAGTCAATCCGTCCATTTCTGTGCTAATCAGATCAGTTTTTGTCCATGTCACAAATGAAACGCTAGAAACCTGCAAACTTAAACATCGGTTATCTGCAAACGAAAACAACCTCCAGTCATTTTTCACTTCAAAGGCGTGAAATCAAACCTCAAGCACAGCAACTGATGACAATTTACTCGCTTAATCTGAAACCCGGATTTTTTGTGACCCCCAGAATGCGACGTGTCACACTCAAATCCACTTGAAATGCTAGAAACCGGTCGACTTTTGCAAGCCACGAATTCCCGATTTTCTCAAAATACCTGTTTTTTTCTCTTGATTACCCATCATTAAATTAGGCAGTTTCACGTTAATATCATGTATCTTTGTTGTTGTTGGCGTTTAATATTTAGAGTATGTTTAAGCAATTGTGAATGGAAAAATAAACAGTGGGACTGAGAGGCTGTTTACACTTGCACATCTCCCTGGGTTGAACCCGAGTTCAACTTGGGTTGGTGTGTTTACGGTTGGATCTAAACCAGATTCCATTTCACGCCATCGCTGTGCACGTTGCAAAGACATCCGAAAACAAAAGAAAGCATGGAAGTCGTAGTTCTTGAATGAACTTTTAAGTTGTATGGCTTCTAACATTTCAGTGTCACACGACTATGATCAGTATATGAACACAACAAATGATATCAAAAACTTCTGTTTTAAGTTTTAGGGCTAGAAAGAAGTTCATCTAGTTAAATCATATCAAAATAAGTTGCTTTCATTCTCATATCGCTTTTATCTGTACGTTGGTGTCACAGTGAAATGTTAGAAACCTCTCCAAGTGGCTGAAGATTAATTTCAATATTATGCCGAAGCAACTTTGATCCCAAGCTTTTTTCATAATCAATTCTGAAACTATTGATACACAATCCTGCAAATTAAATTTCATAAACTTTGCTCAAGTTTTAATTTTGTACCACAATTCCTCTTTTTTTGTGACCAGTACCAAATAATGACTCAAAATAAATATAGAACCACACTTGTAGATGCAGCCACTGGTACTTTCATATACAGTTCGCAGGCTGCATACACCTGGGTGTCAGTTAACTCCTTCACTGCTGAGAAAAAAAAAAAACACCTCCCAACTGGCAAGAGATATAGATCATTATTATCCACCGCAGTTGGGGGGGCCCATGAGAATCTGAACCTCTTTGTGTCTATTTTCAAGCGATCTGTTCCAAGGCGGGCTTTGATTGCTGGGGTTTGATTGCTAAAATTCACTGATAAACGGGTTGTCTTGCCTCTTCTTCTGCCTTTTGACCATAACGGAAGGATCAAGTTACCATTTGTACAAAGGAGAAGAAGAGTAGTAAAGTCTTCATTTTCAACATATAAACTTCATAATTTAAGCTGGCCCTCTTGTCCAGAATTATTGAACATTTAGTCCTTATCATTCGGAATACACCAGTGTGTGAAATAAGTTTGACTAAAATAGTTCAATTAGTTAGTTAGTTAGTTATTTGGGTTTAACACCGAGCAGGCAACTAAGGCCATCTCATGGTGACTAAACTAGTTTAAGGGCAGTGCCAGAATATTCTGGCACCACCCTTGAACTAAAGCCATCGGTCTATATATCCTTATCTGTAAGTACTATAATGTAGCTTGCATATGGCAGTGTACGAATTTGAAGCTTTTAGCCTCGGTATGATGTTGGTTAGAAAGGAAATATTGCGATCTGTTAACCCTTTTTGCTGTGTAGAGTTGGTTGTTTCATGGATGGCAGAACTTTGGAAAACTTTGATGCTGAATTTACGATTTCAGTCACACAGTATGCGTCTACTGGCAGTGAAGGGGTTGATTCCTCTTTGAACAAGTTACATTTATATCTCACTTGTGAGACATGCAAAATTGACCTTGACTCATTTTTCAAGGTTATAAGTGCCTACGTAGCTAGAGGCTTTGTGTGTGTGTGTACTGGTCGGTGACTTTTGACCTGACGCTCTGAGGGCTTAAGGTCCAAAATTACAGACCAGCATACGTCTTTTGCAGACAGGAAACCTTGGGCAAGCCAACTACGCAGCGTCCAAGGCTGGAGTCATAGGTCTGACCAAGACAGCTGCTAAAGAATTTGCAAGGTTAGTGTGCATGGCTGAAAGACATGTCATAAACTGCCAAGGTAAGGGGAACGTTACCCAACTGCAAGAGACGTTGATCCTCGTGAGGATCGATGTCTCTTGTTAGCCCTGTGTTCTTTGTCTCTGTTTTTGGTCCCATTCAGATCTTTTATGTTCACATTAATGTCGGTCAGTGTGAAGCAATTCTAGGCGTGCAATTCGTCATCACTGGCAGCCAAGTGGTTACATTTTTTGTCACACCATGTAGCTATATTGTCGTCTGCAGGTATATTACATAGACTCTCCAAAAAAGGCATAGATTCTCATGAGCCCCTGCGAAGTGGCTGATTTTGGGGTTGCATTAGGTGCATAACAGTCGGACAGTTAACTCATTCAACTCCGACATGACATGGCAAGACATGGATCGAGTGTGATGGTTCAAGGGTTGTGCCAGAATAGCTTGGCACCCATAGGCGCCAAGCTATTCTGGCACAACCCTTGAACCATCACACTCGATCTGTTCCCAGAAGTGTAATACAGTTCTTCAGGGGGGCAACTTCAAAATTTGCGGATTTCGGTCCTGGAGCAAAATGAATTAAAGTTGTCTTATGGGGGAGGGGGGGGGGGGGGGGGAGCATTTATTAATGAAATTTGCCAGTACAACAGGTTCTCAATGTTGTCTTGCCTCAGCTAAGACTTTTACCTGTCGTTCTCTTCACACACCATGTGTTAGCACACCTTTATGTGCATCAGAGGAACAGATATAGCTAGAAAAGGAGCAGCATGCAGTCATTCATTTGAGAACATTCAAACTTCATGATGAAACAAACATTTTTATGAGCATTGTTGTAAAAAAAAAAATACCAATGACATTAATTGCAATGCTTTTTATTCTGATACACTACTGCTCAAAATTAATTTGGTTGATAGTTTAAGGGTGGTGCCAGAATAGCCTGGCACCTCAGGCACCAATCTATTCTGGCACCACCCTTGAACTAAAATGGTTGATTTGTTTCCTAATCTGTAATGTAGCATTCATAGGATAATAAGCAAATTTTTTTTTTTAATCAGCCTCAGGTTGTAGTAGGTTAAGTCATTCAGCCCAGCACACGTATTTCCCAAATTGTGGAGGCGTCATCTAACAACTATGCACCTGTTGCAGGAGATGGATTGACCATGATAATTCAAGGGCATTGCCAGATTAGCTTTGACAGGCGCCAAGCTAATCTGGCTCTGCCCTTGAATTATCGTGGTCGACCCATCTCCTGCTGTAGTGTGTCAGGGCTGAATGAGTTAAACAAGGAGTTATGAAGAATTTATTAACCCTTTAATTATTGCCTGGACTATTTTAGACAGTCACTGCAAACTAGGTCACTGCAAACATGGATTTTAAATGAGCTTTCTTTTCCAGATTTAACATTCGGGTGAACGTGATCCTTCCAGGGTTCATTGAAACTCCAATGACACAAGTTGTCCCTGAGAAACTCCTGGGCATGATTGTGTATGTAACACCCTTGCAGCGCATGGGAAAGCCTGAAGGTATGAGCCCTAAAACAGTCGCAATTTACAAACTTGGGAGTTGCAAGTTCATGAGGTAGAGTGACCATGATAGTTCAAGGGTGGTGCCAGAATAGCTTTAGCTTGGCGCCTCTTGAACTATCATGGTCAATCCTTATCCAGTTGTAGTGTATCGGGGATGAATGGTTTAACCCAATGGTGGCACTTCACAAATTTTGGAGGTGTCTCGTAACAACTTTGTACCAGCTGCAAGAGATGGATTGACCATGACAATTCAAGGTTAGTGCCAGATTAGCTTGGTGCCTGATGCCAAGCTAATCAGGCACTACCCTTCAATTGTCATGGTCAGTCCATCTACTGCTGTAGGGTGTTGGTGCTAAATGGGTTAATGGATGCAGTACATGTTAAGTTAAAGGGCTCCAGAAGGCAACATACGATTTTATTTTATATTCTAACAACAGAATCAGCTAGCAGAAAAACATTTTTTCATCCAACAAGAGAGTATCGTAAAAAGCATTTGTGATGTCACAAAATGTCTCAACTGTATCTTAGTTTTGAGAAAAATTTAGTGACATACGTTACAAATGTTTTTTTCAATCCTCTAATGTGGCCAAACTACTGCTCCGATTTTTATTTTTAAAATGTGCTACAGTTAAACCTGTGTCAACAGCTGGTTGTCTCAAGACAGGTTTTCTCCTTAGACAAGGTCAACTTGACAAGGAACAGAAAGAAGACCATAGGACCAAACATGGTTGGTCTGCATAGACATGTTCGCATTATACTGGTGGTCACTTTAACATGACTGGTTGTAGCCAGGTGATCTTCTTACACAGGGTCATCCAAGTAACAGAAAGAAGTCTATGAAACCAAATATGGGTGATCTGCTTAGACAGCTGATCAGCCGGACAGGTTTGTCTGTAGCTGATTCTGTTGTGTTACACTACAAAATAAGTCTGTGATCAAGGAGACCAAAGCTCGTTGCCAAATGCGAGAAGAGTTTTTGTCGTGCGAGGCCTGGGAGTCATGTTTCAAGTGGCAAATGCAAATTTCACACTTCATGCACAGACAAAATGTCTGGTCTGGATTACAGACAAAATGGGCAGACAGAAAAAAAAAAGTGTGAGCTCCCAGATTTACCTTGGATGGTAGTCCGAATGGCTACTTGGGTCATAGAACATTTGGTCTTCCCTGCATTTGTTGTGTTGACTTTATGTCCCCTTTAATTTTTCTGATGAGTGTACATCTACCCTTATTACAGGGTATGAATGAATGAGGTGAAGCACTCTTTTTCTGTTGCAGAAATTGCTGATGCATGTGTCTTCCTGGCCTCTGATAAGAGCAGTTTCATTACTGGAGCAGTTCTAGAAGTCACAGGTGAGAGATGTTATTTTGTTGGTTTTTAACCCCTTCACTGCCAGTAGACACATTGTGTTTTTGAAATAATTGTAAATTCAGCATCATAGATCCCCAGCTGTCGAAAAAACATAGATGCAAAACGGTTTCAGCAAGAGGCATGGATCCGCATGAGCCCCCGCAATTGCAGGGGCTCATGAGGATCTATACATCTTGCAGTTGGGTGGTTTTCATTTTTTCTTGGTGGCTCAATATTCTTTTTCAAGTGAAAATTCCCATGTACTGTTAGATATTTCTTCACATAAACCGTGCTGGGGCAATCACTTTTCATTTGTCGTGGGAATGCGTATACCGGTTGCACCTGCAAGTTATATGTATATGGAGAGACGGTGGAAGTCATCCATGTATACAAAGAAGTACCCAACAGAGAAAGAAACACGCTTAGAAAAGACGGGTACAACACAATTTATTAATATTTTGGGTAAATACCCTTTGTCAAAATAGACAAACAAACAGAGATTAGCTTCTACTTATCTTCATTGGCAGAAGGAATGTGGCAACTTGCCACATTCTTTCTGCCAATGAAGATAAGTAGCGGCTAATCTCCACATTCCTTCTGCCAATGAAGATAAGTAGCGGCTAATCTCTCTGTTTGTTTGTTTGTCTATTTTGACAAAGGGTATTTACCCGAAATATTAATAAATTGTGTTGTACCCGTCTTTTATAAGCGTATTTCTTTCTCCGTTGGGTACTTCTTTGCTTATTACACGCTTGGCAGTCACCTTTTTGGTCTGGATTGCTTATCCATGTATACGTGTTATCGTCTTACATAAGGACTAATGGCAGATGATAAAGACATATCAGTTAATCTCCACTATTGGTGACTAAAATGTGGAAAAGAGGTATAAATTACAAATTTGCCTGATCTGTACAGAAATGTGTATGCATCATGCCATTAACCCTTTTCATCCTGATACTCCTTTTGCTTGAAATAAATTTGACTGTGATAGTTCAAGGGTGGTGCCAGAATAGCTTGGCGCTTCACTCGCCAACCTGTTCTGGCACCACCCTTGAACTACAATGCTTGATCTATCTCCTAATCTGTAATGCAGCCTTCACAGGACAATATGCAACTTTTAAAAAAATCAACCTCAAGATGTAATGGGTTAAGTGGACTTCTGAAGATACTTTACATTAAAAAGCAGTAGGACCAATTGTTTTTGTTTTGTTTTTAAACGGATTTTACAGAAATTCAGGTAAACTTGTATAGTGCAAACAAAAAAGCATATCGTGTGTTACAATGTGATGCCATCACTTTAGTATTTGACTGGTGATGTACCAATACAAACTTGAGTGACATACTTATTTATTGATCATGTATGAGGCTAATACTATCTCCAGTCTTTTAATCAGCTTTTTGCAATAAGTAAATGTTGCAATGCATGTGTGAGTGTGTGACACAGTGCTTAATGCTCATTATGGTGTTTTTTTTAAAGGGGCAATATTGTTTAATTTTTGAGAAGGACCTTTGACTTATTTTAAGACATGTATTTATTGGGTCTTCAGAAGCAGACTAGACCAGTCAGTAAGCAATTTCAAGCCGCTGATGGCCTCAACACAGAATCTAATTGGGGTACCCAATGCTTTCCACTTTTTGTGTCAAATTATGGATGATTTTTCACACATGAGAGTCAAATTTGCAATTTATCTGCTTCTGCTGTTTCTGAATCCATCTTGAGAAACAATTCTGACAAACAAATTGAGACTTACAGATTGATATCTGTGACTCTCACTAGATCAGAACGAGTGTACCCCTAATAGTCACCAACACCGGACAATTACTCACACACTGTACATGTATTTGCTCTGTACATAATGTGGTGGGGTTTTTTTCTCAGGAGGACTGAACATGTGACCAGTCTGTTATGGAACATCAGACAATTGCAAGGGACACAGATCCTCATGAACTACGTCATGTTCATTTATTCCTAATGCCATATGTCTGCAGCTAGAGTATATTTTTATGAACATTGTATGTGTGAATGTTACAAATAAGTATGCATGGAGATGGATTTCATATTCCAACGTACACAGAGTCAAAAAGCCTCTATTAGTAGTAGTGTGTTTATGTGTGTGTGCGCACGTGCGTGAGTGCGTGTACGAGTCTATAACCACAGCACCTCCTTGAATCAATGATATGCATTTTGGGATGGTGAGTGTGTATAGATTGTTTATAGAGTGCATTGTTTTTTGTGTTCAATTTTTAAAAAAAATTTAATACTTTTCTAAATTGAGTTTTTGTGTTTAGTTGTTTTGTACAATTAGCTTTTGTTAAGCGCCTAGAGCTCTAATTTCTGAGGTTAGATACTGTACAAGTACTTATTATTATTATTACTACTATTATTATTATAAATCTGATGTGGTGAAAAATGTGGCTGTTCATTTTGCAGGAAGAAAATACAGTTTATTTTTGTGCAGTAATATTAACTCTTAAACTCCCAGTACTAAATGACTTCCACTCCACAGAATGGAAGTCCTCTAGTTCTGGGAGTTTAAGTTTACATGTACACTGTAATATAAAAATTTGTGGTGATGAAAACAGCTTTTGTGATTAAATAAACACTCAGGTATGTGCGACACTGTCTAGTATGAGCAAACACTACTGATTGTGGGAAGTGGAGTGAACTTGCACCACAAACACCACTGCAACATTTACCACAAAAAGAGACAAGCAGAGCACAATGATGTGTTTCCCTTAAAGCCTGTATATGGCCTAGTCATTGCAGACATAGTATTTGGCACCCACTGTAGACATGCAGCCAAAACCCTTTAGTCGTGGATGCAGGGAGATCCCAGGGCCAGACCAACACACACAGATCCTAAAAGCCTTTGTGGCACGCAAGAGTTTTCGAACAAAGTATTTCGGCACCCAGTGTGGACAATTCCCAAAAGGCACCCGAGACCCTTGCCGGGTCCGTGGATGCAGCGAGTTGCCAGGGCCAGACCAATGTACTGAGACACCACTGAAGAGTCAACTTACGCCAAAGACGCCCACCACGGCAGAGCACAATGATGCTGCGTTTGTATACCTCGCCCTGTACCTAGGTTAAACGCACCAGCGGCGCCATTGTTGGGGCGCCATATTGCATATGGGAAAGGGTTTATTCTTTATTCATCTTATTTTGCAGCAATCGAACCACGGTCACGTGATTCTTTCTCCCAGATTGCTCATTACAGGTGCAGAAAGCACACGCTCTAAACCGATCTGGCGCACTGACATGACTGGTCTGAGCAACGGTCTGGTGCGAAAATAGCAACAATGGCGCCGCTGGTGCGTTTAACCTAGGCACAGGGCGAGGTATACCAACTCGGCCACAGTGATATAGGTCTCGCAGTCCTTATGTAGAGTCTATAGGGCTCTGGAAGTTCCCCGCATTGCTAGGGAGCATCGGCTGCCAGGCCGCCATCTTGAGAGGACAGGCTAGCCTGGCGAAAGACTTAAGATAGTAGCGAAGTAGTGTTTCAACACGTTTTTCTTCATGTTGCTTACTCTTTGGAAACAAACAAAAACAGATTCTGATTAGCAGTTTCCTACGGTGATGGCAAGACTTGCTGTTATAGGGCTCGGGAAGTCGGCCGCCATCTTATGAGGATACCATAGTCATGAGATAATAACGAAATAGTGTTTCAACACGTTCTTAATTTTTCTTCCTCTTTGGAAAAAGACAAAAACAGATTCTGGTGAGTGGTTTCCTACAGTGATGGCAAGACTTGCTGTTATTGCTTATAGTACATCAGGACTTTCCTGACATTACAAAAACAGCGATTTCCCTATGAACGCTTCGGTCCCATATCCTCACAAAATGGCCGCCCCGACTGGCGTGATGACGTCAGTTTCCCTAGCCGTATTGCATATAGGGCTCGGGTAGTTCCCCATGTTGCCTAGGAGCATCGGCGCGTCAGCCGCCATCTTAAGAGGATAGGATGGTCTTCAGATAGTAGCGAAGTAGTGTTTCAACGGCGTTTTTCTTCATGTTTCTTCCTCTTTGGAAACAAACAAAAACAGATTCTGGTTAGCAGTTTCCTACTGTGATGGCAAGGGCTCGGGAAGCTGACATCACGCTAGTCATGTAGGCCATCTTGAGAGGATATGCGACTCATGCGCTCATCGGGAAATCGCTGTCAGGACAATGTCAGGAAAGTCCTGACGTGCTTTAGGCAATAACATCAAGTCTTGCCATCGCCGTAGGAAACCGCTAACCAGAATCTGTTTTTGTTTGTTTCCAAAGAAAAAGAGACATGAAGAAAAACGTGTTGAAACACTACTTCGCTACAATCTTAAGTCTTTCGCCAGGCTAGTGTGTCATCAAGATGGTGGCTGCCGCGCCGTCGTTCCTAGGCAACGCGGGGAACTTCCCGAGCTCTTATACTGAGGGCTCGGGAAGCTGACGTCATCACGCTAGACGGCGGCCATGTGAGGATACGGGACTGGGTAAGGTGCTCAGAGGGAAATCGCTGTCAGGACAATGTCAGGAAAGTCCTGACGTGCTATCGGCAATAACAGCAAGTCTTGCCATCACCGTAGGAAAACGCTAACCAGAATCTGTTTTTGTTTGTTTCCAAAGAGGAAGACTAAATATGAGGGGGCGGGGGGGGGGGGGGGGGGGGGGGGGGGGGAGGGGGGGGTAGGGAAACTTTGCGGTTGAAACAATACTTCGCTACTATCTAAAGACTATCCTATCCCTCTTAAGATGGCGGCTGACGTGCCGATGCTCAACGCGGGAAACTTCCCGAGCCCTATGTATGATATGGCACGTCAGGACTTTCCTGAGATTGTCCTGACAGCGATTTTCCTAATAGTCCCGTATCCTCTTAAGATGGCCGCCACGACTAGCGTGATGACGTCAGCTTCCCGAGCCCTATAGCACGTCAGGACTTTCCTGTCATTGTCCTGACTGATTTCCCGATGAGCGCACGAGTCGGCATATCCTCTCAAGATGGCCGTCACGACTAGCGTGATGACGTCAGCTGAGCTTCCCGAACCCTATTGCCGCCTTTCCAGACATAGTATTTGGCACCCAGTGTTGACAAGAGACGCGTACCGAAAGCCTTTTGTCCGGCGGCCGTGTATGCGGCGAGGTCTCTGAGGGCCAGACCAACTAGTAAGGTCCAAACCGCTAAGGCCGCGGGCGCCGGCGCCGCACCGGAGCCGCATGTGAGGCAAGTTTCTGCCGTAATGACTGGCGGACTGATGCAACCTCTAAAAGCGTGACGGGACAGAAGTACTTTGGTGAGAAGAAAAGGGGGGGGGGGGGGGAAATGGTGTACAGGCATCCACTTTGGACAAGAGGCACCCCAGACAGACCATTGTACTGAGACACAACGACTGAATGAAACTTGCGCCAAACTAAGTGCGCCTGCTGCAGAGAACAAGGCGGAAAGTTGGAGCTCAGCTCTACGTGACTGACGAGCGTTTCCCGGCGCACAAAGTGTTTTGGGCCCCTAGTGTGGACAAGATAAACACTGAGACCCGAGACCCTTGATCTGTGGATTCAGAGGTCCGCTCAGCCGAGCCACTGAAACAGCGGCCAGCTTCCGCCAATGCCGAGGCGCCCAGCGGCTGCCGCAGAGCACAGTGATGGGTTTTCCTAACTGAAGTTGACTCATAGGGCCCGTCACATGAGACGGTAAACCCGGGATAGGCCTTTTGGCCAAATTTAACTCGATCAAAGCGATCACACGACTAAAATTAAACCCTGGCCAAAATAATGACATGACAAACTTAAACCGGACCAAGTTGTGGCCGGTGATCACACAACTGAGTTATCTCGGACTAAATATCGAGCCGATGTTGATCATACTACGACTTGCAAACATAACCATGCCGAGTTAAATTGTTGCGGACCAGCTAACCCACCCGCAACGGAGGTTGTTTAGCGACTTGTACCGATGCAGTAGTCGGGGAGATGACACAGGCCGACCGCATACTTGTTGACGGGTAAAACTGACGATTTCCACGCATTTTGCACTAGTAACTAGGACTTTAGTTTTGGCCTTTTTCACTGGGCGGAACGTGAAATATATTGAAGTAGGAGAATGAGTGTACAACTGGATGCGCCCGCAGATCGGCTGTGGTCGGGGCACAAGCTTGCTGTCTCCCCTCCCCCCCCCCCCCCCCCCCCCCCCCCCCCCGGCACGGCAAACTGATACACTACACACACACACATAATCGTCGTTTGATTAGTTACGGCAGTGTAATTCCCACCGTCCCACCATCCCCTCCCTCCGACCCCAAGGCCATTCTCTTGGCTTGACTTCGCGAACGAAGATTTTATAGGAGTTGCCCACGACGTCTGCAGGCTTGTTCGTGGCTGCGGAGGCCAATCCGAGACTCCAGGCAGGTTCGACCGCAGTGGCTGCAGGGGAAGGTCTGGCCAGGTTCTGAGCTGCGGCATCTCTGTTTTTTCTCCTGAGCCCTTGTCCTTAAGGCTAGCTCTGCGAGAGTCCTCAAAAGGCCAAGGCCATTAAGAGCAGAAATTTACACACACCATTATGTGCCGGCCTATGAAAAAGAAACTCGGGTGTCCATAAATAGGCTGAGGGAGTTGTCCTCCCAGAGACTTTGTCATTCCAATAATTTCTGCCATAAATACCATAATATATGTATGTCCACCGATTTATTAACAAACACGGCAAGCAACTACTCGTGCATTATGACTTCATCGTGCGGTCATGAGTCCCTCCTCCTCGATACTGCCGCTTGCACGACTGACATTTCAAGGGAGTCGAGATGCCACGTATTTTTCGTGTGACAATTTACTTTGACCTGAGTGGCCGGGCGATACAGGCCACGTATTTTTCGTGTGACAATTTACTTTGACCTGAGTGACCTTGGCTCTGAGTGTCACCTATTCACATTTGCATTTGGAAGACCATTTAAAAGGAGGCACAAACCGGCAGTCATTCATCAATTAGTTTAGTCAAACGCACCGTGGCCAGGCCGTATCAGTCAGTCATGCGTGTCTTCAGGTAACCCGAAGACTAAAACAAGAAGCACGACTTTTCATTTTCTTCTTCTTCTTCTTCTTCTTCTTCTTTTTTTTTTTTTTTTTTTTTTTTTTTTAACACCAAATGACATACTGCTCAAGTTTGAACCTCGATGATGTCAGGTTTCAGTCTTATAATAATAATAATACATAGTTTTTGTATAGCGCTGTTCTCCAGGAAAACACTGGACTCACTGCGCATGCACAACAGCACACCCTCTCTCTCAGACGCACGCACGATTATACACTACTTCAAAACCACCCCATATCTTCCCAACACCTTACATTCACTTCGGCGTATCCTCTTATGCATAATGAATAACGGTGGACGGTCTTCCAACCTGCCCCGCCGAGTTTGTTAGCCACCCAAAAATGCGGGTGACCCGGTATTTAGTCAGTTCGAGCAAGATCCTAAATAGTATATGCAGGATCTTTGGTAGTTCGAGTTAGCTGACGCTCGACTGGCCCGCGTCACGTTTTAGAGCCCGTCAGTGTGATCAGTTTAAACCGAGACTAAAGGCCCGTCAACACGGCATGGTCTAAATCGCCCTGTGTGACGGCCGCGCTCTTACGGTCAGGGTCACAGCCCGTTCTGCAACACTGACTACTTATTTGTAATTGTTCTTCAATTTAAGCGCTGACAATGGTGACTACAGGGGCTTCTACGAAGCACTGAAAGCAGTGTATGGCCCCAGGCACCTGGTACAAAGTCCCCTGCGAAGCGCGAATGGCCACTGGGGCACTCCTCACAGATAATACCTCCATCTTGAACCGCTGGTCGGAATACTTTCAGAGCCTCTTCAGCGCTGAGCGCACTGTTCAAGAAGCAGTCGTCCTACAAATCCCACACCTCCCAGTAAAGGTTGAATTGCCGGACGAACCGCCCACCGCTGAAGAGACCATCACAGCCATTCACCAGCTCAAGAGTGGCAAAGCAGCAGGCATTGATGGAATACCGCCAGAGATCTGGAAACATGGAGGCACAGCACTGCACAACAAGCTCCATGACCTCTTTCTCTGCTGCTGGGAGGAAGGAACACTACCAAAAGATCTCCGTGATGCAGTCGTTATCACCCTGTACAAGAACAAAGGCGAGAAGTCTGACTGTTCCAACTATCGGGGAATTACCCTGCTGTCCATTGCTGGGAAAATCCTTGCAAGGCTGCTCCTGAATCAGCTGGTACCTGCCATCGCTGAAGACCAACTCCCAGAGGGCCAGTGTGGCCTCAGAGCAAACAGGAGCACCACTGATATGGTCTTTGTGCTGAGACAGCTACAGGAGAAGTGCCGCGAGCAGAACAAAGGGCTGTACGTAACATTTGTCGACCTAACAAAAGCGTTCGACACTGTGAGCAGGCAAGGCATGTGGCAGATCCTGGAGCGACTTGGCTGTCCCCCAAAGTTCCTCAACATGATTGTCCAGCTACACGAGGACCAGCAAGGCCAGGTCAGACTCAACAATGACCTCTCAGAACCATTCCCTATTCTCAACGGCGTAAAGCAGGGCTGCATGCTGGCACCGACCCTCTTCACCATCTTTTTTAGCATGATGTTGAAGCAGGCAATAGTGGACCTCGATGATGACGATGCAGTGTACATCAGGTATCGTCTCGATGGCAGCCTGTTCAACCTCAGACGACTGCAGGCCCACACGAAAACCCTAGACCAACTGATTCGTGAGCTGCTTTTTGCTGATGATGCTGCCCTCGTTGCACACACAGAGAGAGCCCTGCAGCGCATCACGTCTTGCTTCGCAGATGCTGCCAAGCTCTTTGGACTCGAGGTCAGTCTGAAAAAGACAGAGGTCCTCCATCAGCCGGCACCCAAGACAGTGTATCGCCCTCCTCACATCACCATTGGCGAGTCTGAACTAAAGTCAGTGCACCAGTTTACTTACCTTGGCTGCATTATCACGTCGGACGCCAAGCTGGACAAGGAGCTTGACAGCAGGCTGGCAAAAACGAACAGCGCTTTCGGGCGACTTTTCAAGCGGGTGTGGCACAATCAACAGCTGAAAACAGGCACCAAGATCAGCGTGTACAGAGCTGTGGTCCTCACCACCCTGCTGTATGGTTCCGAGTCCTGGGCCCTCTACCGCAGCCAACTACGACTCCTCGAACGCTTCCACCAGCGCTGCCTGCGTACCATCCTGGGCATTCACTGTCACCAACGTCGAGGTCCTTGAACAGGCTGAAACTGTGAGCATCGAGGCTTTGCTGCTGCGGACACAGCTCCGCTGGGCGGGGCATGTCTCCAGGATGGAGGATCATCGCCTACCAAAGATCACCCTGTTCGGCGAGCTTGCTACTGGACACCGTGACAGAGGGGCACCAAAGAAGAGATACAAAGACTGTCTCAAGAAGTCACTTAGTGCCTGCCAAATCGACCACCACCAGTGGTCTTCGCTTGCTGCGGACCGTGACACCTGGCGCTCCACCAT
The DNA here is from genome assembly GCA_036245525.1 of Semisulcospira habei. Lineage (NCBI taxonomy): Eukaryota > Metazoa > Mollusca > Gastropoda > Semisulcospiridae > Semisulcospira > Semisulcospira habei. The sequence continues at coordinate 195,767,558 of BTPG01000004.1, read as the reverse complement.
TTACAAGGCAGCTGTCTCCTTTGAGGACTCTCACAGAGCTAGCCTTAAGGACAAGCGGCTCAGGAGAAAAAACAGAGATGCCGCAGCTCAGAACCCCGGCCATACCTTCCCCTGCAGCCACTGCGGTCGAACCTGCCTGTCTCGGATTGGCCTCCGCAGCCACGAACAAGCCTGCAGACGTCGTGGTCAACTCCTATAAAATCTTCGTTCGCGAAGTCAAGCCAAGAGAGAGAGAGAGAGTAAGCGCGTTTCTTTCTTTGTTATGAATTTATGCTCGCCTGATAGTCACTGTTTTGGACTGGATTTTCAAGGTGTGACACAGTCAGTTTGGAAAACGGGGGGGTGGGGGGAGGGGGAAGGGAGGGCTGTCGAGCCCCCCTATCGAGACACCCCTGGATCCGCCCCTGTGATGTTCTTTTCTCTCTTTTTTTTTTTTTTTTTTTTTTTTTTTGATTTTGTGCATGTCAAATGTGCAGTAAGTGGGCGGTAGTGTTGTTTAGGGATTGAAAAATTAGGGGATGACTGGGACAGACTAAGGCTAGGGCATTTTAACCCATATCATACTGAGGCTAAAAGCTTCAAATGTGTACACTGCCATATTCAAGCTAGATTATAGTACTTACAGATAAGACCAATGGCTATAGTTCAAGGGTGGTGTCAGAATAGCTTCTGGCACTACCCTTGAAGTATTTTAGTCAAACTTATTTCACACGCTGGTGTATTTCGATTGATAAGGGTTAACACCGAGATGGAATTGCAGGGGAGACTGTGTACTATGGCCTATCAGTTGAGTTTACCGCGAAAAGACAAGGGAGAGCACTCATGTAGGAGGTTTATATGGTCTGATTCTCAAAGTGTTCGTTGCCATATTCTTTACTGTGAGGTTTGGTTATCTTTAGCTTATAATAATACCACTCACTGCGTTGGTGTGTTGGGACATACTCGATACTGTTATCTTTTCGTAAAATAATGCCACATACTGCCAGAAGTCTTATTGCTGCCCATCATTCAAGCATTGTTTTGGCAAACACAAGTAAGCGGGCCGCTTTTATGAGTCAAATAATTCGGGGGAAATGCGTTTCTAACACAAATAGAAACACATGCTGCCCAGCTTTTGGTTTCGTTTTGAACAGTATCTTCTTCCTCCAAAGCGTTTCACACGATACCAATCAGTTGGGTGTTCCCGATCTGAGTCACCATTTAGTCCGCAGAGTAGAAGTTGTGTTGTGGTGCTAGCGGGCCCTTATGTTTGTAAATATATTAAAGAATAATAACAACTGTATCTTGTATTTAAAATATTCCTTTGGTTCTTGTAAAAGTCTCGAGCCAAGGATCAACCTGGTAAAAAGACTGAATTATTAAATTGATGAGTGTTGTTGGGACCCACAATGTATTCGGTTAAAACAATGTGCATGTGGACTCTGTAAGTATTGGAGATTGACAGGTCTATCTCGTCAGGCTTATGATGAAAAATGCACTGCTTGTTAAATACTATTTTTGATGGAGGTTGCAGTTTCGTGTGCTAGTCAGTGTACATAATGTATGTACATTATCCATATATATGGCAGCACAATCATATTGTTGATGGCAGCTGCTGTAAGGCAGTATAATCTATTGGCATACAAAAATTTGTGAGAGCATGCAATATTCATAGTGACTGCACCAGCCACACAAGACTAGCCAGAACATACCCGAAAAATTGACAAACACATTGAGCAATACAGTCAAAAGTCTCCAGTTTGATTGTTGCCATGTTAGGACTACATCATCACAGCTCAGGAGATGTATACGGTGGAGTCCGCATAACACAAATTTCTGGCAAGAGGGAAAATTAGTTCGTGTTAAACGTATTTCATGTTAACCGATTTAGACTGAAACTTGTTCACAAGAGAGTGTGTGGGTGATGTGCGTCTGAGTGTGCCCTGCCCTGGAGGTTAAACGTGCACAATATCATACTTTACTTGCTTACTCTCATATCAATAGGACAAAAATAGACCACATGCATACAGCCCGTGGATTTAATGTACAATCCATCAGGAAAACAGCAATCCATCTGATGAAACAGCTCCATAACCATGTGCAGTGTAGGAGCTAGTGTGCTATTTTCAGCCATGTACCAATGTGTACGGGCAATACTAGTATAACGCTTCGTGTTGATCAGGTCATGATTCTTGGAACTGCTGTTTTCACCCTCTGCAACACTATGGTCTATTGCTTACAAATCAGATCTGTATGTGTTTTATCATGCTCGTAATGAGGAATAAAATAAATCAAGTGCTAAAAATAACTGACTGAATGTCAGATGAATACATGCACAAGATCGGCAGAATACAGAAACACGATCAGTTGAGATGGCAGTTCCCCTTCTCACTCACTCCCGCCGTACATCACATGGTCAGTCTTTGTCTTTGGTTGAATAAAGAATGGGAAAGGAAGAATGTCATCTAGACTAACTCGCTATGCTTGCCACCGATCGATCATTTTCAGAAATGGGGCCCTATGTAAAAAACATGCAGCCCTCCCGTCCCTCCTCTCTAGATGAGGAAACAGCTTGGTGTGATTCAAACCATAATATTATACGGTACTGAATCCTTCCAGAACTGAAACAATGCTCCTCACAACATGCCAAAAACACCAGTTTCACCCTTCCCCTCTAAACCTTGCCATTGGCAATGATCCAATTAAGCAAATGTTGGAACATACTCTACTTGGTGTTATCGACGATCACTTTAAGTGGCAATTGCATGTTGACAAAATTTGCAAAGCCGTGTCTAAAAAACGATTTCTTCTGTCACGCTTAAAATGCTTTATAGATCTTTCAGCTAGAAAAATGTTATACAATGCCCATATCAAGCCTCATTTTGACTATTCCTCCCCTATATGGGATAGCTGCTGTGAAAATCACTTCAAAAGACAACTCGCTCCACCGCCGCGCAGCAAAGCTAATACTACCATGTTCAGATTTGACCACGGACGAAAAGCTTGTCTAACTAAACATGTTGCCATTGATAAAGCAGCTCTTCGTCAATGGCTTTACCGATTCGTGCTCTGACATCTGCATCAGTGCCGCCTTTTTTGTCTATGATGCTCCCGAGATAGGTGAAGGACTCCACCTCCTCCAATGGGGTGCCAGCAAGCAAGACTGGTTCTTCCCAGGTTGCGTTCAGCCTCATTGTCTTTGTTTTCTGTTTGTGGATGCTGAGGCCCACTTGGGACGAGATGTCAGCAAACCTCGTGGTCTTGTCCTGCATTTGTTGATGAGTGTGGGACAGTAAAACCAAGTCGTCTGCAAAATTAAGGTCGTCAAGCTGTGTCCACAGTGTCCACTGTATTCCACTTCGTCTGTGGTCCTCTTCATGACCCAGTCTATGGCCAGTAGGAAGAGGAACGGAGACAGCAAACACCCCTGCCTGACACCGGTTCTGACCTGGAGGTCCCTGGTGAACTGCCCTTCGTGGATCACGCGACATGTCATGCCGTCGTAGCTGCTCTTGATCATGCGGACGAGCTTTGTGGGTAGACCGTAGTGTCGTAGGAGTTTCCACAGAGTCTCTCGGTCCACGCTGTCAAATGCTTTCTCGTAATCCACAAAGTTGACGTACAGCAGGGAGCTCCACTCCAGAGACTGTTCCACGATGATGCGGAGAGTGGCGATCTGGTCTGTACATGATCGGTTTTTCCTGAATCCTGCTTGCTGGTCTCTCAGCTGGGGGTCGACGGAGCTCTTCATTCTCTCCAGGATGATCCTGTTGAAGACCTTTCCTGGTACTGACAGCAAGGTGATTCCTCTTTAGTTGGAACACTTGCTGAGGTCGCCTTTCTTGGGAAGCTTGATTAGGTACCCCTCCTTCCAGTCAGCCGGCATCACCTCCTCTTCCCAGATCTTTCCAAACAGTGGGTATAGCATCTCTAGACTCTACTGTTGTCTCTAGGTCTGCTTTCAGAGCCTCTGCTGGGATGCCATCTGGCCCTGCTGCTTTGCCGTTCTTCAAAAATGCCACTGCTCTTCTGATCTCTTCCCGGCTGGGTGTGTCACAGCTGATGGGTAGGTCGGTCTCTGCTGGCTGGATGTCTGGGGGGTCGGGTGGGCTGGGTCTGTTCAGTAACTCTTCAAAGTACTCGGCCCATCTGTCGAGTTGGTCTGCTCTGTCTGCAATAGGCTTGCCTTCTTTGTCTTTTACTTGTCTTTCTGTATGGCCATACTTGCCCGACAATCTTCTGGTAATGTCGTAGAGCTGTTTCATGTTACCGCTGCCTGCTGCCTTTTCTGCCTCTGCTGCCAGGCTGTCTGTGTAGGCCCTCTTGTCTGCCCTGATACTCCTCTTCGCCTCGCGGTTGGCTTCCGAGTATTCCTCCTGTGCCCTGGCTTTGGCTGCTCTCGTGCGACTGTTGTTGACAACTGCTTTTTTCTGCTTCCTCACTTCTATCTTCTTCAAGGTCTGTGCCGACAGCCAGTCCTTGTGATGGTGCTTCCTGAACCCTACAGTGTCTTTGCAGGTTGAGTTCAGCGCCTCTCTAACTGCCTTCCACTGCTGCTCTGTGGTGACCGCCTCCTCTTCATTTACTAGCTCCTGTAGCGCTTGAAACCGGTTGGACAGCACCAGTTTGAACTCTTCTCTCACACCAGTCTCTCTCAGGAGGCCTACATTATAGCGCTGTTTTCTTGTTGTCTCTGTGCGGCTTTTCTTTAACTTGAGCTTTATTCTTAAGGTAAGCAGAGACGACATCTGCTCCCCTCCTCACTCGAACATCTTGAAGGGATCTTCTAAATTTCTTGCTAATGCAGATATGGTCTATTTGGTTCTCTGTGGTATGGTCAGGTGAGACCAGTTGCTTTGTGTATTCTTCTGTGTGGGAAGATGCTGCCTCCAATGACAAGTCTGTTTAGAGCACAAAAGTCTACAAACCTCTCCCCGTTCTCACTCATCTCCCCTAGTCCCTGTCTCCCCATCACCTCTTCGTATCCGGTGTTGTCCTCCCCTATTTTGGCATTAAAATCACCCATGACGATGGTGATGTCTCGCTCCGCACATTTGTCCACAGCACTCTGGAGTCGGTCGTAGAACTCTTGTTTCTCTTCCTCATCACTGTCATTAGTGGGCGCATAACACTGGATGACGTTCAGCTTGATCTTTTTCTTGGTTCTAAAGGCTGCTGTGATAATTCTTGGCCCAAGAGGTTCCCAGCCCATCAGCGGTCTCTGTGCCACTGGTGACAGCATGAATGCTACTCCTTCTGTAGGGGGGGAATTCTTCTCTTCATGACCTGAATACAGAATCATCTCCCCACTTAACAGCCTTTTCTGGCCAGACTGCGTCCATCTGGCTTCACTGATACCTAGCAGGGAAAGGTTGTACTTTTGCATTTCCGCTGCTATCTGAGTGGCCTTGCCGCTCTGGTACATGGTCTTAATATTCCATGTGCCCACGGTTGTGTCCCTGGATAGAGAGAGGCGGCTCGGTCCTGTGGCTTCCGAAGACTTCCAGCTTTCACCACAGGACGTCATAAGTCTTCTGGTAGAAGAACCTTCCTCCTCCAGGAAAGGAATTGCTGTTTGTCTTTTCGTCGGCGTTTTTGTAGCTATTTTCTTTTTTGCAGGGTGGGGAAGCTACCCCCACGCCCAACCCCCTTACTAGGAGGACCAGGATTTTTTTGTCGGGGTCACCTTCCCTTAGACCATGTTGGTTCACGGCACCTTATTTCATTCGGTGCACCCCTCTCACGAGGGACCCCCTATCCACCACCCAGGGGACGCGCCTCAACGCCATATGGTCCCAGCGCGAGGGAACACACTGCTAGGCACTTCTAAAGACTCTCCTCTTCCCAACACACACAGCAACAGCAAAGAAGAACTTCGTCCGCTTTTTCCTCCTATTTCTCCGACAAAATCCAAACTCTGCGCAACACACTCAACACTCTGCCTTCTCCGCCTTGCCTTCCTAACCCCCCCTTTTCCGGCACTCCCCTCTCGTCCTTCCACCCCGTCTCTCGGGATGAAGTCCTCAAGACCATAAAGTCCATGCCTTTCAAAACCTGCAAACTAGACCCCCTCCCAGCTTCTCTCTACCGAAAACTTTTGCCCTTCATTACCGACATCATCAACACATCTCTAGAGAATGGCTTCATCCCCGATATCTTCAAGTCCGCCATCGTCCGTCCTCTCCTCAAAAAACAACCTCGACCCAAACGAACTCCAGAACTACCGCCAAGTCTCCAATCTCTCTTTCCTGTCCAAGCTTCTTGAGAAGGTTGTCCTCAACCTCCACCTCGCCGACAACAACCTCCTCAGTCCCTTCCAGTCTGCCTATCGCAAACATCACAGCACTGAAACAGCCCTTCTACATATCCTAAACGACCTGCTTCTCTCCACTGACTCGGGCAACATCTCCCTTCTTACGCTACTCGATCTCTCTGCCGCCTTCGACACCATAGACCACTCTATCCTCCTCCACCGCCTTCACCACTCCTTTGGCATCACTGACTCTGCTCACACCTGGTTTCTCTCCTATCTCTCCGACAGACAGCAGTCCGTCACCATCGACGGCGTCTCCTCCAACCCAGTCACGCTCTCCTGCGGTGTTCCACGGGGGTCCGTCCTGGGCCCGGTTCTTTTCACACTCTACACCTCTCCCCTGTCCAACATCATCCAGTCTCACCACATACACCATCACCTCTACGCTGATGACTCACAACTACTAGACAAAGACAAACTCGACAACACACAGACACTACTGACTCGCACGGCTGACTGCTATGAAGACGTGAAAAACTGGATGACAGCAAACAAGCTCAAACTGAACGACGACAAAACGGAAGCCATGCTGGTAGGTACTCGCCAGAAACTTTCCCAGCTCCCTCCCTCTCTCCACCTTCAACTCGACAGCACCCCCATCTCCCTCTCTGACTCGGTCGAGAACCTTGGCGTTATCCTCGATTCCTCTCTTTCCATGACCAGCTTCGTCTCCGCCACAGCCCAGGCATGTTATTTCCACCTCCGCTGCATCAGTCAGATCAGAAAATACCTCCCTACTGAAGCTGCCACCAAACTCGCTGTCTCTCTCATTTTATCTCGCATCGACTACTGCAACTCTCTCCTTTCCGGCCTTCCTCACTCCACCACTCTCACTCTCCAGCGCGTCCAGAACAATGCTGCCTGCCTCATCCTCAGAAAGATGAAATCCGACCACATCACTCCCCTGCTCAAGCTCCTTCACTGGCTGCCCATCCCCCAATGCATCCATACAAGATTCTGTCTCTCTGCTACAAATCCCTGAACAACTATGCTCCTACCTATCTCTCCAACTTACTTCACCCCTACACTCCTTCCCGCTCCCTCTGCTCCGCCTCCGACCCTCTCCGCCTCCTCATCCCCCGCACCAAACTAGGCACTTTCGGCCCCCGCTCCTTCTCAGTATACGGTCCATCCACCTGGAACACTCTCCCACTCTCTCTCCGTCAAAAACACTCTCTCTCCTCCTTCCAGTCTGCCCTCAGAACTCACCTCTTTCAACAGTTCTAGCACTATATCACCACACTCCCAACCCCAAGCCGACCGTCATAATGTATTTTCACTATTTGTGGTACGTGAGTCATTGTCTAAAGTGTGCGCGTGCGTGTGCGAGTTGTGAGTGCGCGCTTAGAGTTATAATTATTATAAGATAAGCGCATTATAAATACCGTAATTATTATTATGATGTGTGTGTGTGTGTGTGTGTGTTTCTTCTTCTTCACATTCAATATGTTGTTTCGTATGTTGTTGTTGTGATTATGTATTATTAGTTATAGCAAGGACAGGTTTGTAATGATGGGCCTGCGCGCCTAAAACCTCTTTCCTTGGAAAATAAAGTCAATCAATCAATCTCTCCCTGACCCGCCACTACTAACCCCCACTCTCTTGCTAGGCATTGTGTATGTATGGAACCTGTGGCGGATGTGTGTCCGTCGGTGTCCTTCATCACTTGTGTACCAATACACGTGAGCGCGCATGTTGACCATTAGTGCTTGAAAACAATAGATAGCCTCGGCTATCGGCAATGCAGATCGGACGGAGGTGTGAAAGCTAACAAAGATGCAGTCATTCAGGCATATTAGCTATTGCGTAAAAGGAGCTCGCGGGTACTTCTGTAAACAAAGCTTCCGCATGTGGTGCTACACGGAGGATGGAATCGTCTCAGTCCTTGGGATGGTTGTTCGTGTTGTAGGTGAAAATACTATAAAATGTTCTGTTGGGGAAACAAAATCATCTTCGTGTTAAGCAGGAATTTTGTGTTAAGCATTTCGTATTAACCATGAAATTTTAATAGAGAACAAGAGGGCTCTCAGCCAGGAATTAAAAATGTATCGTGTTAACCAGAAATTCGTGTAAAGCGTGTTTTTGTTAACTGGACTCCACTGTATACATTGATAGTTCAAGGGTGGTGCAATAACTTGGCGTCTGATAGCATCAATTATTTTAGCACCACTCTTGAACTATCATGGTTTATATATCTTGTGTTGCTGTGTCAGAAGTGAATCAGGGAGCAACAATTGGGTGCTATGTCACGCTTGCACACACAACAGCACTGTCACTGATCACAAAAGTAAAAACATTCTGAACAGTTGAAACATGATATTACAGTTAACCCATTTAGCCCCAACGTCCTACAGCAGAAAACAGATCGACCATGATCATTCATGGGTAGTGTCAAAATCAAATTAGCTTGCGCTGTCGGGCGCCAAGCTAACCTGGCACTATCCTTGAATGATCATGGTGGATCCATCTCCCGCAACTGGAACATGGTCGTTTTGTGACACCTGCAAACTTTGAAAAATGGGGTTAAATGAGTAAAAACCCTCGTTCTTGCTTTTCTGTTGCTGTAGAATTTCATTATCACACTCTCTTTTCAGTTTTGTGGTAAAAGAATCTGCCACAGTAGATCCTCATGGATCCCGCACGCCCTGATGCTGCATCGGCTGTGGTGAAAAGTCACACTCCTGGTAAACCACAGTTACCACATGGCTGGATTATTCGGGTGTCCAAGACCTATCCAGATCGTGTATACTATTTTAACCCAGTGACGGGGGCATCTTGTTGGGAACTTTCTGGATTAGTGTCTTCTGAACAGAGTCACAAGGTAACCAGTGGACCGGTTGTCAAAAGTTTTGTGCATGTGTTTCACACATTTAGCCCTGACGCACTTCAGCAGGAGATGGTTCAACCATGATAATTCAAGGGTAGTGCCAGATTAGCTTGGCACCATCATTTGGCAAGCTTATCTTGCACTACCCTTGAATTATCATGGTCGATCCATCTCCTGCGACTGATACATTTTTGCTATGTGACACCTCCATAATTTGGGAAATGCGGCCATCAGGTGAAATGGGTGAATGCACACGGATGTTAATCCATTACATCCTGAGGCAATTTTTAAAAACTTGCTAATTGTCCTATGAAGGCTGCATTACAGGTTACAAGATAGATCAACCATTTTAGTTCAAGGGTGGTGCCAGAATAGCTTGGCGCCTCAGGCGCTAAGCTATTCTGGCACCACCCTTGAACTATCATAGTCAAATTTATTTCAAGCAATAGTGTAGAAGGATGAAAGGTGTTAAATAGTAATACATGTACAGCAAAACCTGTTTTGAGCGACCACCATTAAGAGATTCTATATCTATCTATCTATATCCCGTAGTCTTGCCGACCGTTGGGGCACCACTGATGACTTGGCAACCAGCTCCCTCCATTCCTCTCTGTTCTCTGCCATTCTCAGCGTATCGCCCAGCTTCAGTCCTGTCCACTCTGAGATATTGTCCTCCCATCTTTTCCTCTGTCTTCCTCTCCTTCGTCCTCCTTGCACAGTGCCTTGCAGGATTGTTTTGGCAAGCCCTGCTGAACGCGTGACATGTCCATACCACTTCAGTTTGCATTTTCTCACAATGGCTAATAAGTCTTCATAGGGCCCGATGGCTTGCCTGATTCTGCTTCCCACTTCCTCGTTTGTGATGTGATCTCTGTATGAAATGCCAAGCAGCCTTCAAAAACATCTCATTTCAGTGGCTTGTATCCTCTTTTCAAGGTCTGCTGTGAGGGTCCATGACTCGCAGGCATACAAGAACACTGAGATGACTAAGGAGCGCATCAGTCTGATCTTGGAACAGATTGTGATGTTTCTGTCCTTCCATATGGTCTTTAATCTTGTCAGTGCTGTTGTTGTCTGCACAATCCTGGACAGTATTTCTGGTTTTGATCCCTCATCTGTCACAATGGCTCCTAAGTATTTGAATTTCTTAACTATTTCCAGTTTTTGGCCTCCAACCATGATTTCAGTGCCAATGCCACTGGCGTTATTGGTCATCAGTTTGGTCTTCTCTGCACTGATTTCCATCCCATATGCAATGGCTGTACTATCCAGCTTTTCCACCAGCTGAGCTAGCTCCTTCTCTGTTCCTGCAAGGCCATCAATGTCGTCCGCAAAGCGCAAGTTCGTGATTGTTCTGCCTCCAATACTGACAGTTCCTTCATGATCTTTCAGAGCGTCCATCATGATTCTTTCCAGGAAGATGTTGAAAAGAGTAGGTGAGAGCAAGCAGCCTTGTCTGACTCCAACTGTAGTCCTAAACCAGTTTCCTATTTGCCGTTGAAGCAGACTGCGCTAGTGGCCTTGTTGTAAAGGTTTGCTATGACTTTGATCAGGTTGGCATTGAATGATTGATGTTGTATAGCTTCATGGTGGACCAAAGGGCTGCATGCCACACCCTATCAAACGCTTTCTTAAAATCCACAAAGACATGATAGAGGTCCTGCTGGTGCTGGAGGTATCTCTCACATAGAACTCTCAGGTTGAAGATCTGCTCAGTTGTGCTGCGCCCTGGTCTGAAGCCTGCCTGTTCCTCAGCTATGAATTCCTCTGCCTGTGGCTTCAGCCTGTTCAGTAGGATCTTTAACATGACTTTGCTTGGGTGGGATATAAGACTGATCGTGCGATAGTTCTGGCATTGATGTAAGTTGCCTTTTTTGGGGAGAGTTATTATAAGTGATTGGGTCCATGGTGTGGGCCAATCCCCTGACTGCCAGATCTTGTTGCAGATTGTTAGTAAGGCGCTTATCGTGTCTTCTCCCCCTTCTTGCACTAGTTCTGCAGGGATGTTGTCTGCTCCTGCTGCCTTCCCTTTTTTCAGCGACTTCACTGCAGCCTCTACTTCTTCTCGGAGGATGGGATAGTTGCCATTGTTGGTCACGGGTGGGTTGACAAGTATGCCTGGGTCCCCTGCAGCTCGGTGGTTGTACAAATCTGAGCAGTACTCTGTCCATCTCTTCAGTATGTCTTGGTCTTCCGTAAGACAGTTCCCTTCACTATCTTGAATTATCGAGGAGCATCCTTGTTTTACACTGGTCAGGTCTTTCACCAGCTAGTATGCTTTTTTGCTGTTATGTTTGTTCAGATTTTCTTCTATGTGTTTACACTGATCTTCAATCCACTTATTCTTTGCCTTTTTCATGCTTTTCTTGATATCCTGGTTAATTTCCCTGTATTGTTTAGCTCCTTCTACCTCTGATTTCTTTTTCTTTAATTCTCGACGCTTGTCACATAGAACAAAGATGTCAGCTGTAACCCAAGGTTTCTTTGCTTGTCGGTGTTTGCCAAGGATCTCACTGGCTGTTTGGGTTACAACAGTGTTAAATGTGTCAATCAGTGTGTCCACGTCCGTGTCTTCTGTACCCAGAAGTAGCAGTGGTGCGAATTTTCCTCCTATCTTTGCCTGAAAGGCTTCCGCTACCTCTGGGTCTTTCAGCTTCTCGAGGTCAAACTTGATTCTGGTGGGACCCTGCTTGTTGACCTTCTTTAGGCGGAGTCGGAAGGTCATCATCACTAAGTCATGGTCGCTTCCAATGTCTGCTCCTGGAAAACTTCTTGTCTTGGCAATGTTCACACTGGTTTGGAAGCGTCTCTTCACCATGATGTAGTCAATTTGGTTGTGGTGCTCTCCGTTCGGGCTGTGCCATGTCCACCTTCTGGATGCTTTGTGCGAGCCAAACGTGTTCATCAGCTTTAGATCATTTGAACTGGCAAATTCCAGGAGCCTTAAGCCTCTGTCGTTGGTCTCTGCATTGCAGTAACGTCCGCATGTGCCTTTCCAGTTCCTAGCAGCGTCCTCTCCTATTTTGGCATTCCAGTCTCCCTGCACCACAAGAATGTCTTTCTTGGGGGTCTGGTCCAGAACTTCTCGCAGTTGGTCATAGAAGTCTTCTATTTCCTCATCGCCATAGTCTGTTGTTGGGGCATAAACTTGTACAATGGTGATATTAAATGGGGATGCCCTCAAGCGTATGGTGATAAGCCTACTGGAGACTGGGCGACAACTCATGTCGGTGTTCACGATGTGTTTGTGGACGAGAAATCCGACACCCTGTTCTTGTTTGTCTTCTTTGCCACTGTAGTACAGTTTGTGGTTTTCCTGGGTTGATGTTTCCCCAAGGTTCTTCCATCGTACTTCGCAAAGTCCTAGGATGGTCCAATGGTATCTGTTCATTTCATGTGTCAGTTCCTTTACCTTTCCAGGCGTTCTTAATGTTCTGACGTTCCAAGTGCCAATGCTGATGTTGTTTCTGGCACGGAGTTTTGATGGTGATGGTGCACCATCAAAACTCCGTGCCAGAAACAACATTAACCCTCTTCTGCATAGAGCGCCCACCAGCGCCCGCTGAAAACACACAGCGTTTGTGCATAGAACGCCCGGTAACGCCCGCTGAACCACGTGTATACTGTGGAGGCTGCCATGTTTACCATGGTAATAGAAAGCTCGCGAGACCACAAGCCTCATTTTCGAGATTCTTTCCACTTCCTGTCAATACACGCCATGTGCATTTTGGACGTTTCCTTACGGAGCAACAAATTTTTGAAGTTTCAAGTGTGAATCGAGTGTCAGTAAGAATGGCTGGCCTCGAACTGTGGTGATCATTGGTGGGGGAAAGCAGTGACTATGAAGATTTTGAGGGATTTACAGAGCAAGACTTGGTGGAAGAGGGGATGCATCTGACTTAGATTTGGAATGGGATGACTTGGGGATCGTTTTTTTTAGTCAACATCATCGTCTGAGGATAAAGCTTGTGATCATCAGCAACCGAGATTCACAGTATGTAAAACAGCAGTTCATTCAACTTTAGATTTTTCCCCTTTATTTCCTTACACATTTTACAGCTCCACAAATGTTTATTTTATATCTTTATTGATTTAACACTTTAGAAAAAATAATTGCTCTTTCTCAAGATTTGTCTAAATATTTTTTAACATATTTTTTAAAATGTCACCCATTCAAAATTACGGAGTTGATTCCCTTTGGTGATATTTTCAAGAGCCACCTGGCATATGCACTTGCATGCAGAAGAGGGTTAAGAGATTACCTATCATTAAGACCATCATTAAGGTGGCTGTAGCCACTTAAATCAGTGATGGTCTTTAATGACAAATGACCCTTTCTGACAGGTGACACTTTTTGCCCTTCAAGAGGTCTCTTGAGAGATTACCTGTCATGTAAGACCACTTTTGGGGGGCTAAAAAAAAAGAAAGATTGTTGTGCAAAGCAGATTCTGCCCATATTCATAGTTGGCCTTAAATTGTTGAAAAAATTCATTCAGTTTACAATTAAAGACCAGGAGACTTAGCCAGGCTTTAGATTCAGATACACCATTACATGTGTTTACAATATATAGTACATGTAGTGGTGATGTAGTGGAACACATTTCTTGTTGTCAGTTCATGGATAAAAATTGTCTAAGTTGTGTGCTAGTCTGTCATTTTGAACCTTACCGTGTAGAGCCATAAGATCCAAAATAACAGACTGGCACATCTAACTTCTTCAAAATCTCGGACAGCTGAATTTCAGCTTTTTGGTTCTGACAGAAAAGTCCTTCAGACAGCTTGTTCCATCTGCAAGAGGCATAATTCTCATGAGCTCTTGTGTCCGCAGGGTCTCATGAGAATTCATGCCTCTTGCTGGCCATCGATAATGGTGCATAGTTAGTCTGTGGACCGTTTTTGGTCATGTCAGTTTTTCGCACTGTCACTCATGAGCCTGTTCCATCTGCAAGAGGCATAAATTCTCATGAGCCCCTGCATTCGCAGGGGCTCATGAGATTCTCTTGCTGGCCATTGATAATGGTGAATGGTCAGTCCGTGGACCGTTTTTGGTCATGTTAGGTTTTCGCACCGTCACCCATGATTTTATATTTTCAGGTTTCAGGTGACCCAGCACATCAAGCATCTGATGCTCACGCAGAAAAGAAGAAAAAGAATAGAAAACGGAGATGTTCCAAAACTAAGAACACTACAGAGAGTTCAAAGATAAGCGCAGAAGCCACAGCAGCAAATCAAGACAATAGGACCAGATCTGCAGATGTGACAAATTCTTCTCATTCATCACAGTCTCACTCAATCAGTATGGGGAACAATCATTGCAGTGCTTTTCCAGTACCTCCCCCACCACACAAACCCACCACTCCATCGAAACCAACAGAAAAACACTGTCTCCGGCGACCCCTTGACATGCCTGTGCCTGTACTGAAAACTTTCAGCACAGCACAGCAGGCAAACAGTTCTTTGGCTTCACAACCAGACAGTGAGAATAGATTAGCATCGGCATCAAATTCTCAAACCAACAAGCCTGGAGAAAACAAGCACCAACATCAAATATCAGCACCATCATCCTCTGCTGCTTCTCAGAGTGCTAATTCAGCAACTGGTTCACAAAAACTGCAGCCAGTAACTGTGAGACCAGAGCCATTGAAGGCTAGAAGGAGATCTAATGCAAAAGCTAACCCTTCTGATTTTAAGAGTCAAACAATATGTAGTGACAAACAGTCAGCTCCAGTGACCAGAAGCCAGACAGCAGGAGCTGATTCTGCAGGTTTCACTAATGATGCCAAGTCAAATGCAAAAAGAAAATCAGACTGCTTGCAGGCACCCAGTGCCACAGATGCTAAGCGAAAGTTTGATGGAGGACAAGTGAAAGACATACCTGACAAGAGGCCTCAAAAATTTTCAAATTCTGGACCTTTAGTTGACAACAATGTTTCAGGTTGTTCCAAAGATAAGTCACAGTCAACAGAAGATGTTGCACACCACAAACAGAGAAAGAAAAGGAAGAAATCAAAGTCAGAATTAGCGCAAGAACCAGCAGTTGATCATACCAACAATAAATCTGCACAATCGAAGTCTCATGCTGGCAAAACTAAATCTGATCTGCAGGAGAAATCTAACGTACAATCTGATGTAAAATCTCCATGTTCCAAAGAAAAACCTTCATCACAGCCTAACAAATCTTCAGCTCAGAGTAAAATGTCTTTGGGAGCTCAAGGTACTCTGGTCTGCACACAGCAGGGAACATCATTTACACCTCGGGCAACGCATAATTGTACAAGTGTCCTTGGAGCATTTTCAACTTCACAGGGAGCATTTGAAACTCATCAAGGTACAATTCCCATGCATCAGACCACTCTTCTCCCAACTCAAGGGATGTTGTCTGTGCCTCATGGACCAAACTCGGCACTGCAGCAAGTGTCCAGTTCACTTGGAGGGAACTCATCTGCCTCTATCATTAACCCCCTTGTGCATGCAGCCACCCGTACTGTTTTCAATAGTGGTGGCAGCATGCTCGGAGGGGTTAACCAGAACTCAACCTTCAGCCCATTCACTGGTGTTGGGAGAGACACTTCTTGCTCGAGTCCTGTTATTCCACCTCCAGGTTTTTTCAGTCACCAGAACAATCCAGGCATGTTTGCTGATGCCTCTAAACAAAATTTGATCTTGGCAGCTGAAAATCTTTCATTTGTGGACGATTCTTTATCAAGACAGATTTATCACGGCCAGTCAGGGATTGTTCAAGAATGGGGAAACGGCTTTGTCTCTCGGACACCACCTGTTGAGGAAAAAGGTTGGATTGTTTGAATTAATAAATAAAAATTGTTTGTGTTTTATCAGTTGCTGGAAGTGTATAAACAAGGACACTGTGTTTTACTGATTATCTTTTGCTGGCCAAAACACATCACTGTGGGCACAGCGCACACGATCATTACTGCAAAACAAAATATACTAATTCATGGATGACAGTCTCCAGTGCTGGAGACTGACTCAGCTTTTTTAAAATCCCAGAAAGCTGAATTTTAGCTTTTTGATTCAGGCAGAACAGCCCTTCTACCGGCCTGTTCCTTCTGCAAGAGGCATAAATTCTCATGAGCCCGTGTGTGCTGCAAACACCCTTAGTGGCACTGCAGACCCTGATGCCCAGCTTATCTTCCTGACTGATGCCATGTCTGTCCTTGAGGCAGCAACAGCAAGCAAACTCCCACGTCAACAAGAGGCACTGCAAAACATCAAGTGCACCAGACTGGTGCTGCAGTGGATCCCTTCACACTGTGGCATCTACGGCAATGAAGAAGCTGACAGAATGGCAAAAGTGGGTGCAGAGGAAGAACAAGATAAAAATGGAGTCGGCTTCACAGAGATGAAGACCATCATTATATCTGTGTACAGACCACCACAACGGCCCCTAGACAGTTACCATCAGCTGTCCAGACAAGAGCAGGTGACCATCTTCTGTCTGAGGACCGGGCACAGCTGACTCAATTTCCACCTGCACAGACGCTTCCACCTCATGTTATCTCCCCTGTACCCTTGTGGAGAAGCAGAGCAAACCACAGAGCACATCCTCCAGGGCTGTAGGAACCACCAGCTGCTAAGGGAGGAGATATGGCCGAAGCCCGCCACTCTACAAGAGAAACTGTATGGGCCTATGGAGGCGCTACAGAAGATCACAGAATTCATTTTGAGAGCCAAACTCCAAGTGTGATGGCGTTCGAGAAGGAGAAGAAGATGAGCCCCTGCATCGGCAGGGGCTCATGAGAATTTATGTCTCTTGCTGGTCATGGATTAATGGGACATAGTCCGTGGACCGTTTTCAGTCATTTTAATTTTTTGCAGTCACCTATGCTAATTGTAGATGACACAAGTTTTCAGAAACGTGCAGCACACCAAACTTGCGGTGCATGCTATGACATTGGCATCAGTATGCAAGGTCGCAGATAAAAAATGTTTGCATGAAAGCAGATGTTTCATTCATACCAAGTATTTTTATGATAAGTGCATCTTTGGCAATAGTAATGGTAGTACTGGAGGCTTACATAAAGAGTAGAAGAGCTGGCTTGTGCAGCCTACAGAGGGAAAGTGTTTAACCCATTGAGTGTTGAGAAAATGTGAACACCACCCATCTGTAAGAGGTATAGATGCTCATGAGCCCCTGCAGTTGCAGTGGCTCATGAGGACCAATGCCTTTTGCTGACACCCCTTTAGATCCATGTTCCTGGGACATCTAGAGTGTTTTGGTCTTGAATTAGCAAAGATTATAGAAACACAAATCTGCCTCAGGTGGCACTGAACAGATTACATTTCATTTCCTGCATTTTATTGCATTTGTTTGTTTGTTTTTCTATCAGAATCTGCTGTGGAGATGGATGATATGGAAGTGGATGAAGGCGATGATGATCAGCTGATGATGGATGTATGTACCTCACTACCTCTTGCCATTATTTTCTCAAAATCATTACCGATGACATTACTAATTGGAACCTTCGCTTAACTCATCAATTTTAGCCCCAAAACTTACTGTGTCCCTCCTCACAGGGGAGGCAATCACTGGGGTTCCGTTACCAGGACACCCTGAGTGGTCTCTCCTACTACCGTATCCGGTGGCGCACTCGCCCTTTCCCGCCAGTGACTTCGCTTAGGTCAGTTAGGCCGGTCGTGTGCACCTCGTGCTCTGACCTTGGACTGTGTGAACTCTGCTTGTGTGATTCTTGGTCCTGTTAAGGAAGGGGGGAAAAAAAATGAGAAAAGGAAAAGAAAGGAAGGAAGAAAGAAAGAGGATTATTCTGTGCTTGTGTGGGTTGTGTGATTATGTATTCAAGACATGAACAGGTAAAGCTTCGGTTACTGCCTCAGCTGGCGTTTGACGGCATTTCCTGAATTTTCCGAATTTGTTTGTATGCGACCGGTCGGGAACTCGGACCCTCCTTGAGGCTGCGGGCACTCGCAAGGCCTATGTCTGTCTTATGTTACAATGCTCAGGTGAGGACCTGCACCCTGTGTGGCGAATTCCAGTGGCCTAGTAATGTGCATGATGTCTGTCTTCCCTGCTCAGGCTGTTACTCCAGTCGACCGTGCACACTTTGGCAATAGGAAGACCGTTGGTCACAACTATGGACCTTTTACAGGGAGAAAGGCCGGCGCGCAAGGGCGCGTCCGTACCTTTGAATGTGAAACAGAAATGCAATTTCAGACATCATGTGTTGTTGGCGCAAAAAAGGGACGATTTGAGCCTAATAGCAGCCGAGGGGATTCGCCATCCTACACAGCACCAAGAGCTCATTTATACCCTTTGATCGACAGAAAGGGAAATAGGCCAGGCAGGGGTTCACCACCCTATGATTAGTAAGGCCTTTGAGAGCTCGGTCCCCCCGCAGAGATTACGTTGGGAAGCCCTCCTGGCAATAAGAGGACCCAGGCAGCAGGAGCGGGCCCACCCCCCCCCCCCCCTACCCCTGGAGTTGAGAGCACCCTACTGCCGTAGGCCGGACCAGCACCTGGACAGGGTCACACCTTCGGGACCTCTCTCGGAGGGGGAAAGGATTTCAAGACGCCAACTTGATAAGCCACATAGTAAGATTTCGGGGTCCAGATATAGAGAGTGGCGCCACTGGCGATCCACTGGTGATCTTAGCCTCCTTCGGGAGAAGACCAGTGTGGTCAGTTCGATGAGCCATCGTATGGAGACTGCTAATAGACGGCAGACCCCCGAAGCACAGACATACCAAAGGGTTCGATCTTCACGATCGAAGGAACGGTCACAGCGTGTGGAGTCAACACGTGGCAGAGACCGTAATCGTGTTGACGTCTCGGCTTCTCGCTCTTCATCGTAGGATCGGAGGACTAGTTCAAGCATCTCGCGCCAACTGACTTCGCCGCGGCAACGGTCTTCAGAGTTTCCAGCTAGGTGCAGCAGATCCTCGGACCGGTTGGGAAGCCGTCGCTCTACTCAGGAGACGCAGGTTCGATGACAGTGGGACGGTGCAAGGCAGTTTCCTCTCTCGTGATGATGTCTCATCTTCCCTTTCCTCTTTGCCGGACCGGCGGATAAGTTCAAGCGTGGCACGGCACGGACCTCATCTAGACACCGGGCTTCAGAGACTCCAACTAGGAGCATCAGACCTTGGGACCAGTCTGGCAGGAATCGTGGGGCAGCACCGGCGCAGTGGGACATCAGCATCGGGTTCTCGGACATCCTTGGACGGAGGCGCCTTTACGGGGACACCAACTCAGCCGACGACGAACCACACCAGATCGTTGAGCCGGTTTGGCAGGGACGGCGCTTTGACGTCAGCGGCGGGACCACTCGAATGACGACCGCTGGATGGAGGCGGCATCCCGTTGACACCGAGGCAACCACATTTCAGTGCATGACGAGGAGGCGCGCAGTCTGACGAGGACACTGACGCAACAGCATGGGTGAAACGCAGCAGATCGCCGGACGGACTGACTGGGACCGCTCTTACGCAGAGATGCAGCTTCGACGTCATCGGCGGGACCATGCAGATGACGACTGATGTATGGAGGCGGCATCCTGTTGACACCGAGACAACCTTTGTCTCAAGCGAATGGTGGATGATGAGGAGGCACACAGTCTGACGGGGACACCGACGCAGCCGCACGGGTAGCTGCAGCAGATCGTCGGACGGACTGGCGGTGACCACTTTTACGCGGAGACGCAGCTTCGATGTCAGTGCCGGGATCACAATAGGATGATGGACGGAGGCGGCATCCCGTTGACATCAACGCAGCCCACGCCGGGGGATCACGTACCATGTTCTTCTTCTTCTTCTTCACTCGCTACTAGGACCGGGAGCGACAGCCACATCTCAGCGCGCCACGGATGACGAGGAGGCACGCAGTCTACCTGCGGAGGACTCAGTATCAGCGCTGGGAGAGGAGGTTGAGCATCCGACTTCTCTTGTGTCTGCGGTGGTCTTCATTCCGCTGAGGGCGGTGGTGATAAAGAAGGAAAGAACGCACCAGCGGTGGTATGCGACTCTCTCCTAGTTCCTGTAACCTCTTGGCAGTGGACTAGGATGCCTTGCTACAGGCAGGGTTCAGCCAGCATGCTCTGACACAAGGATTAGACAAAACGACTTCCTTGGCCCGCGGGAACGGGAAGAAAAAAAGAGAAGATAAGAATAAAGAGGAAGAAGATAAAAAATAGAGGGAAAGAGAGACAGAGAAAGATTACTGGAGATGGCGACACAGCCATTAGTCAAGCATTGGTGTGGAAGCGAGCATCTGTAGGACGGGACATGGAGACAGTGTTGCAGGGCGAGGTTACGGCCTTTTACAGAAGATGGCCACAGAGGTGGTTTGCGTCCCGACTTCATGGCATGCTACGGTTGACTTTCTCGTCCCCAAGCCGGAGGGTTTTGACGGCGGATCTTGGACGTGTCGGCGCTAAACAAGTTCTTCGGACCGCTTTGCAGGATGGAGACAGCCTGAGTGCTGAGGGCAGTGGTGCGTCCTCGGGACGGCACAGTAAGAAAAGGAGCCGTGACCTAGCGGACACGTTTTCTGCATGCCAGCTTCGAGGCATTACCAGCGCGGGATAGTTACCAGTTTCGGGCTCTTCTTCACCCTTCTTCATCCCCCCCCCTCCCCCCGCCTCCCCCACACTGCCCCTGCCCCGCCCCCCACCCCTTCCCGCATGCTGCCCCCCCCCCCCCTCCCCCCAGGTTGTGAACGGTGTGTTGGCAGGATTCCGACTAGGTGCTTCAAGTCCGACATCCAACTAGTTTAGATAATTGTAGTTATTATCAACAGATTTGCAAACATTTCAATAAAATTTGGCACAAAAGTAGCTGCTGATGATAAGACCTTCATATATATATATATATTAATTTAGTCAACACATCACAAAGGTCAAGGGTCACAGGGTTTGATAGATGTGTGAAAGTGATACAATTTTGAGAAAACATGGATTTTGCTGGTGCAGGTTAAGCCATCCCTTTACTTAATGTCACAAAGGTCACTCATGTAGATCAGTCATACACGTGAGCCATAAGAGCTTTGCCTTTATTGGTTTTTTTAAATGCTCATTCTCATGAAGGCCACATTACACGTATGAGATAGATCAAGTGTTTTAGTTCAAGGGTAGTGCGAGAATAGCCATAGTTCCCAGCTATTCTGGCAACAGTTGGTTTCGATGTCATAGTCAGTTTAATCCAGTAGTGTATCAAGATGAATAGGGTTAACCGGTAGAGCTGTAAAGAGCTGTTTGTTTTGTTGATATGTGTCCTGGACTATGATTTTGGACTTTACAGCCATTCAGACCAAAATCGCAGACCAGCAGAGACAACTGTAAACTTTTTTTGTTTCCTCAAAACACATTACCGATGGCATTACTATGTGGAAGATACACTTAGCTTAACAATTTCAGCCTAAGAAACTGTTGTGTATACATACACAACCAGGGAGGCTACTCTAGGGAGCCATTACAAGGGCCCCAAGTAGCCTGCCTTCCCACCCTTCCGGGCACATGTGCCGGGGAGTCACGCCAGTTGAACGCTTAGCTTCATCACGATAAGTGGTGTTCTCGTGCTCAGCCTTGGTTCCTTCTTTACCCTTGGACTTTCGATGTCGTCTCTTGGATTCTTGTTCCTTCGTGTGTTTGCTTGGATTATGTGGTGCCTTGTGCTTCCGCTTGGACTATCTGTGGTTGCAGTGGCGGCCGCCCGGGCCCCCCTGGGACGGTGTTTTCTCCCCACTTGTCCTCTGTCGCTTGGGATATGGCCAGGTAAGGTCTCGGGGCAGGCCTCGGCCAGGCAGCTTGCTGACCGGCCGGCACATTCCTCGGTTAGTGGCTGTTTCGTGCACAGCCGACTCTTTTGCGTCCCCATTCGTGAGTCTCGCCCTCGTGGCCCCTTCGTTCGCAGTACCACGTCCCGTTATCTCTTATGCGCTTTGTTTTCTGTTACAGTGTGCAGCTCGGCACTTGCCGTAGGTATAAAGGGGTGCCAGTAGCCCTCGGACATGCACACCTTGCCTCCCTTGTTCGGGGGGCTCCTCAGCACTTCAGTGCAAGAGGTGCGCTTCGTGGACAGGAGAACGGTGGTCCTAGTTGGGAGTTTTACCAGCATGTCCCCCGTCAGCCTCCCTCCTTCATGACCGGCGACCTCCCCGCCCCCTCGACGGGTGACTTCGGACTTTGTGGGGCTTACCTCCCGCCTCCCGCAGCATGCCGCACCTGCCTTGCCCCAACGTCTGCGCCCCCTCACCGGGCGTCGGGACCCGGCTGTGCTACAGCACAGACCTTCTTCCATGTACGTATGCCGCTCCTCTGTGCTTCAGCATGGTGCCGCTGCCAGCGACCAGTGACGGGACCCAGCTGTGCTACGGCGCAGACCTTTCTTCTTCGTATGTACGGCAGTTCTCCCAGGCATGGGAATTGTCCACCTAAAGGCAAATTTCCGCCGAAATGATTTGCTCAGCCGCCCCCCAAAAAAAATTGTCCGCCGAAAAAAAAAATTGGGGTGCAAAAAGTAACTGAGCGCACCGGTCATTATACACTGCGAGGCTGCATTGGTTCAAGTGATATGCCGCCCGCTAGAGTTACGCGTCACCTATCACCCCCCACCCCCCACACTTTGGTACCGGTCTCAGGCCACTTTACAAATTTCAAATACAAGCGATCAAAATTTCTCTGTAACTTCAGTAGCTGACTGGCCCTTCGTTTGTCTTGTACTGTGTTTGTCTTAAATGGCGTAAATCCGTGTCTGTTTTGTGAGTGTTGGGTTTCAGGCGCGGCGCTTTGAGTCGATTTCCCCAAAAATTGAGAAAAAGCGCCTATATAATAACGGTATTATTATTATTATTATTATTGTGGCTTTAACGAAGTTGTTACTTTACAGTGCAAGCGGACAATACAACACTGAACGCACCGTTTTCATGCTCGCTTACCGTCTCGCGCACTGTACGTGTGGGGAAAATGGCGGCATCACGAGTTGTTGAAAATTGAAAATGGCGGTGAGAAAGGATATCGTTCAAGACAGAGTGCTGTTTAGTGTGCACCTGATCATGATCCGGTAAGCAACCCTCCCCCCCCCCCCCCCCCTTGTCGTTTGATTTTTTGGCTGCTGAAATGAAGGACCACACCACTCCCCCCAAGCCCCCCCCCCCCCGCCCCCCCCCCCCCTGTCGTTTGATTTTTTTGGTCGCTGAAATGAAGGACCATGCTGGAAATTTCAGACTTTTTTCACTTTTCTAATTCCCATGCCTGTCTCCACGCTACAGCGCGGTGCCGCCGCCAGTGATCAGCAACAGGACCCAGCTGTGCTACAGCACAGACCTTATTTCACATACATACGGCGCTCCTCCTCGCTACAGCGCGGTGCCGCCACCAGCATCCTGCGATGGGACCCAGCTGTGCTATACACCTTCTTCCACATATGTACGGCGCTCCTCCACGCTACAGCGCGGTGCTGCCGCCAGCCACCTGTGACAAGACCCAGCGGTGCTACAGCGGCAACCTTCTTCCCGTGCCGTGCAGCGCTCCCCCCACGCGACAGCACGGCGTCACCAGTGGGACTCTCACGGTCTTCAGAACAGGTCAGTATTCCCGATTCAGCGCCCTTCAGGGCTCCTCCTTCAGGTCCCTGACCCTGCTAGTGTCGTCCGCCTCGAGGACCCCGACGACTCCCTTAGCCTCCTAAGCTCGACTTCTGCTGCTCTCCCCTTGCCCCACCCTTCCCGCTTGGGCCTTTCCGTGTCCCCGGATTCCCGGTCCCGTGGGTGCGTTCGTTCTCACTCGACCTCGCGGGGCCTTTCCCCTGCGGACACACGCTGGCCTGCGGGCATCGACTTCCACTTCCAATAGGACTGGTTGTGGGACACTCTCAGCCGTTTGCCTGCCCGCTTCCTCCAGTAGACCCAGCCGCGGAGATGTTGTGTGGAGGCTGGCGAGCCCTTCAGCGTAGCACCCTCTGCGGGCTCAACAACACGGTGACCCTGGTCCACATTTCCCTCGCTTGAACCAGGTTCTTGGGGCTAGCGACGCAAGCCGTGCTCTTCTCGAGGAGTCCCTGGAGCACCTGGAAGCAGATCCCCGGAGTGACTGCCTAGCCTTGGCGGCCTTGGGCCTGCCGCCCGGTTTTCCGTGCGTCCCCGTCGCCCGCACCTTGGCCGCGACTGTGACCTCGTGCGCCGGATCCCTGGCTGGTTTTTGCCTTCTCCTACATGTGCCCTTCCTGCCGTCTTCCTGGTCGGTGGTGCTCCTTCTTCGACCTTTCGTGCCTTGTTGAGCTTCCCGGCTTGTTCGCTCAAGTGCTTATCTTTGCGCTGGTGTGAGGATGAGATCCTTCTTCTCGTTGCTCCGTTCGGCTGGTGCTCGCGCTGGGCTGCCTTCTCCTCAGCCTCGCCGCGGACCCTGCCCTTGTCCTCCCCCGCTCTTGATGCGGGGCCGAGGATTTAGTACGGTACTGGCCCTGGCGGACCTTCCTTCACCCGGGCCCTGAGCGGATTGCGTCTCGCGGGTGGACGTCGCCCAAGAGGTGTGGGCTAGCCCTCTCCGCAGGAGTTTTCGTGCTTGCGGTGGTGGAGCCTTCCCGGTGGTTGGCAGAACTTCTTCCGCTTCGGTTCCTGGCGGAGTGGCGTGTCTTCGGACTTGGGCCCATCTCCCTTGAGCATGTTCGCTCCCTGCCTCGGCCCCTGGCAGGCACACCCGGCATGGCTTGGCCCTGCACCCGCTGGCCTCTGCGTCCAGAGTCGGCGAGCCCCCAGCGACCCCCGTAGACCCTACCTGTCACCTGTGCGGTGCGATGGTTCTGCGTGTCTCCCAGCAAGCTCCTCCTTGGCCTCTTTACCGGGCGTTACCAGGCAGACCAGAGTCAGCAAATGGTGCGTGCTTTCGGTTGATCCTCCTTGTCTGTGGCACAGGTTCGTTGGTCCCGCGCGCGCATGTCTTCGTGAGCCCCATGGTGGCCAGCCCAGCTTTCTTCTGACGCTTGTTCCCGCATCCGGTGTCAGCTCGCTGCGCACGCCCTCAGTTGTTCCGGCTTCTTCTCCAGTACAGCATCAGGAGTCAGCGGGCTGCATGCACTTGCAGTGGAGCCGGCCTGTGCTTCAGCACAGGGTTGATGAACGGCCACCGGAATCAGCCAATGGCCGTACCACGTGGAAGACACTGTTTCTCGTCTGGTCACCGAAGTTAAGCAACGTCAGGCTCGGTTAGTACTTGGATGGGTGACTGCCTGGGATCTCCACATGCTGTTGGAAAGAATGCGTCGTGTGCTGTCTGTGTGCCTGGCCTGTGCTCCAACACAGGGACGAAGGACGACCGCCGGATTCAGCATACGGCATATACTCCTCGTGAACCCGGCCTGTGCTTCAGCACAGGGCTGATGGACGACAGCCGCAGGCGGCGAGCGACATGCGCTCGCAGTGTACCCGGCCTGTGCTTCAGCACCAGGCCGATGGATGACCACCGGAATCAGCATGCGGTATGTGCTCCTTGTGAACCTGGCCTGTGCTTCAGCACAGGGCTGATGGACGACAGCCGCAGGCGGCGCGCGGCATGCGCTCTCAGTGTACCCGACCTGTGCTTCAGCACAGCGACGACGGCCGCGGGCGGCACGTGGCATAGTCCAGCAGCTTTTCGCAATTTCTGCAGACTAAGTAGTTCGTCAAAAGAGTAACAATGGTTTGCAGGTACGAAACGAAAGTACTAATGCCATATAGTTTATGCATGGCAACAATATTTGTCCTTAGGATGGAGACATTTTTGTAGAAGTGTTTTTCGAAAGCTATTTTTCGATGTGAGGGAACCAGTCCTCGTACACCGCCCGGATAAGGTGCAAGACATTTTTTGTGCATAACATTGAAAATTTTAAGCATACAAGTTACAAGTTTATTCCAGTGAGTAAATTAAAAGCATCAGCAAGTAAACATGCATACATATATACGATAAAATAAGTTTAAATTTAAAAGTATTATTTTTAATGCGGTAAGCATAGTCGCGTCGCTAGTTTCAAAATGGCGGTCAGCGAGAAGCCTTCTAAAGAAGTCAATCAGACGCGCACGGCTGATGAAGCTTTACTTTGCTCCTGAATTGAAACAGAGATTATTTTCGATTTGAACATCTTATCAACGTCAAATACGTTATTTTTCCTGGTCTTGAAAACAGCCTTTTCCATAGAACTCGGTCTTTTGTGGGAGGAAAGCATATCGAAAGTAAACTCCCTTTGTGCATGTTGTGCAATGTGTCTGCCGACCATCTTCAACATTCTTTGGCCGGATACAACATGCATGTTGTTCGTCTGTTTTTCAGCCTAACGGCTCTAAGTGCAGGTCTGCTCTTTTTTTTAATTTATTTTATTAGTGGAGATGGGATTTTTAACTGGTCAAGCACACTCGTATCCGACTGGTCTTAAGGACAAGCCAGGCAGAGTGAAATCCATCTCCGAACCGTTTCCATCAAAATCACCATGTTCAGCTAAACACCTAAATATAAAATTTTAGTTTTTGCAACCAATTCAACCAATCCGCACTCAAGTACTCACAAGGACTCTTATGATTAAGCTTTATCAGGACTGCATGAGACACAATACAGATAGTAGCCCTCTCTATTATATTACATGTTTTATTTATTTATTTTTTATTGATTCATGTATGTATTCATTACATATTTATTTATTATTTATTCTTTTAATTATGGATGGAAGGAATTCCTTGATGCACATGATCACTATAGTGGTATGGTAGTGGTCACCAAGGAGAGGAAATTTGTTTTCAATATGCATACATCTGTGCATATTCATAATCTATCCTTTACTTAACATGCATATTTATAGGTCCCAGGTATCCCCAACTTATTTTATTAATTTATTATTTTTTTGTTTGTTTGTTTGTTTGTTTGTGATGTATGTTTGCACATACACATCAGCATAAAATGATTGATTGTACATTGTTTAACGTCCCGACAGCAACAAGACTTTCTCAGGACATGCCTGCACTGCTTGTGAAAAAACCCAAACTAAACAGAATATTGAATGTATGTCGCCAGCTGGTCTAATACACTAAATAAACCTAACTAGACCCTTTAGCAACACACATCCAATATCAAGAGCTACAAGCAGTGCAGACAGTAGGAAGAGTTTAAAAAAGGTAAATACTGGTGAATGTACCAAGGGTAGACAGAAACACACGCCCCTGAATAGAGGGGAAAACCCACCCTGTGGGGCTGACCAGGGTCACCCTGGGAACTAAAAAGTAGATAACCCCGCCCAAGTCCCCCAGGGTAGACCTGGGTGGGGGACATCAGCATACAAGATGAGAACATACATATACACATATATGATGTGAACATAACATGTACACATATGGTAATAGGTGCATACCACCCGCTCCCCACCCCACATACAAAACCACAGAACAAACATCTGTGCATGTTCATAATATATCCTTTACTTGGTATTCATATGTCCTAGTTATTTAAATTTATTATTTATTTTTATTTGTTTGAAAAGTAGGTTTTGTTCATATGCTGATGTTCACATACACATATGGTAATACTGCCCACTCCCAAGCCCACTCCACAACCAGAGAACACCCACCAAACGACACTTACATCTGTGCATGTTCATAATCTATCCTTTACTGAGCATTCATATGTCCCAGGTATCTTGACTTACTTTATCTTTTTTATTTAACCGCCATGAGATGATGGCATTGGTCGCCTGCTCGACATTAAACCCAAATAAGTATATATTTAAATTATTTATTTATTTTGTTTGCTTGTAATGAAGGTTTTGTACATACACATCAGCAAACAATGATTGATTGATTGTACATTGCTTAACGTCCCGACAGCAACAAGGCTTTCTCAGGACGTGCCTGCACTGCTTGTGAAAAAAAAACTAAACAGAAAATTGAATGTATGTCGCCAGCCGGTCAAATACGTTAAATAAACCTACAACATGGGGCCTAAATAAAGCTAAGACTGCCCAGCAACACACATCCAACATCAAGAGCTACAGGCAGTGCAGACAGTTGGGAGAGTTTTTAAAAGACAAATACAGGTGAATGGACCAAGGGTAGACAGAAACACATGCCCCAAAATAGAAAGGAAACCCACCCTGTGGGGCTGACCAGGGTGACCCTGGGAACTAAAAAGTACCTAACCCCACCCAAGTCCCCCAGGGCAGACCCGGGTGGGGGCATCAGCAAACAAGAAAATATACACATATATAGATGGTAATAGGTGCCATACTGCCTGCTCCCAACCCTTACCTAAATACACACATAAAACCGCAGAACACCTACCAAAAGAAGGACATACACATCTGTGTATGTTCATAATTTTTAATCTATCCTTTACCTAGCATGCATATGTCCCAGGTACCTTAGACTTACTTTATCTTATTTATTTAAATTATTTATTTATTTTGTTTGTTTGTTTTGTTTTGTTTGTTTGTAATGTAGGTTTTGTACATACACATCAGCATACAGCTCAAGAACATACACCATGGTGCCCCTGTGCATGTGGCCACCAGTACTATTCTGTCAGATCTGTCACACCCAGCCAATCATCTCTTCGAGCTTCTGCCCTCTGGCCGGCGGTTTCGTGCTTTTAAAGCCAGAACCTCTCGATTCAGATGCAATTTTTTTTCCAGAAACTGTCCTCAATACATCACCATGCACGGAACAACGTGATTCCATGATTTGTGACATATGATTGATTTGTGTTTAATATTGTGTTTATCTATCTTTTAGTGCTGTATATAGGATGATCGCCAACGAAGTGTATGACATGATGAATGCCCTACAAGTGAGGACATATTTTACTGTCGCCATGCCACACAAAAATCCTTGTAACGTTTTACTTGGTGAATAAATGTCTTATGTCTTATACACGTACACGTACATGGTAGTAGGTGCAGTATCACTCGCTCCCAACCCCAATCCAGTTACACACACAAAACCGCAGAACATCCACCAATGTACATCTGTGCATGATCATAATCTATACTTTACTTAGCATTCTTATGTCCCAGGTATCTTTGACTTACTTTATCTTATTTATTTAACTGCCATGAGATGGCCGTAGTCTACCGCGCGGCTTTAAACCCAAATAACTATTTATTAAAATTATTAATTTATGTTTGTTTGTAATGAAGGTTTTGTACATACACGGTAATAGGTGCCATACCGCCCCACTTTCAACCCCAGCCCACATACAAAACCACAGAATACCCACAAAAGACATGCACAATTGTATACTGATGGGCAGTAGTGGACTGTAAAATCTATATATAGAGACTTCAGGTTAAGCAAGTGGCTTGTATTGACTGCCTGTATTTTAGCTGCCCACCAACAAATTTCATGTGTCCAGTTAACCACACTGCACATGCAGCCATCAGTTCTGTGAAAAGTACTGTTGGCCTCATGCAGAGGGGCACCAAAACTTAGAGATAAGGCCACACCTGATAACAATAACAATACTAATAATAATATGCCTACTCAGCCACTAATTCTGTAAACAGCACCTTTGTAAACAGTACCAGTGGCCAAATGCACACATACATCATGGATGTTGCTACCACTGATCACTTCAAACAATAGGCTGCCCAGTTCACATTTTGATACCGTGAACTAGCCTGCACATGCAGTCATCAGTTCTGTAAATAGTACTGGTGGCCACATGCACAGCGGCACCAAACTTAAAGGTGAGGCCAAAACTGCCACCTCAAACAAAACCAAACGCTACCTACACTAGTACACACACATATCAATGATACAGTCAACCTCTGTGTGCGTTAGGGGGAACACGCTTAAAGTATGTGACTGTAAATCTTACAGCGAAATGTCAAAACCAGTAAGAAGATAATGTAACAGCAACAAGTACATGTATTTTGTAAACCACTCAAAACATGACAACTCATCGAGTCTAATGGTGTTATGAGTGGGTGATGGAAACACTGAAAGAAATAGTACGTGTACATTATAAAGTATGTGCCTCCTTCCCCCCCCCCCCCCTCCCATAACTAGCTGTTTATCATAAAACATAGATATCTCATTCATTTGATCACTTGACTGATTTATTAAATCATCTCTGTGTCACCTTTCTCCGTTTTCTTTCTCGTTTTAATCCCAATATGTCAGTGCTAATGTCAGCTGCTAAGAATCCTTGCAGCGAACTGCAAATGTCTATATGCAGACAAACTGCAAATAACACAGCAGCAAAATAAGTTCCTCTTTTGTGCAGTAGGCTACTGCTAGCAAGATAGGGTTCAATTTTAAACAAAGCATTGCATGAACTTCCAAGCGTGTTCACATTGTACTGTGTATTTTTTGTTCAGTGTGAAGTGTACTGTACCATCAGTGATCACTGAGACTGCAAAATTGGCACTGGCAGTGATCGCACATCACAACATAGCTTGTCAGTGCAACTGATTAAAATAAATGTTACTGCTGCATAAAATAATTAATCAAGTTCCGAAACTTTGTTCAGCCATGACAGTTAAAACCAAGTGGTGTGGCACTCTTTTACAGAATGCAGCATAGGTTTTGAAGATAGCGTTTGTGTTGTGGGTTACGTTTTGTTTTGGTGCTGTGTTGTCGAAATGAAACAGGCAAAGCAATGGTAAAGTGAATGGAAATAAACGTGACAAACCTTTATCAAGCCGTAAAAATGCACACAGCAACTTGACACGTTTGCTTTTTTTTTTTTAAACAAACAAGCTTATGTAGAACAAATAAAAAAGAACCCGTCGGCACACAGAAATTCACATCCGCGGAGACGGCATCACGTGATGTTTTGATCACGTGATTTTGGGATACCTTATTGTTGCGAAACGATATTAATTTTGCGTTCAAGGCAAGCGTTTTCGTAATTGTTTCTTCTCTTAATATATCTAAGTGTGAAAATATTACTTTAAAAAATGAAATCCTTTTAAGTGACATATAGTGCATACTACCACTGAATACAGGAACAATGAGACCCGTGTAAACTACTGATCCCCTGTAAACATGGCCGCGAAGGTCCTGGTTTCGTCTGCAGCCATACTGGAAACAAAATGTGCTACAGAAAAATGTCTCCATCCTCCGGCGGTTTAAAACGAGTGCGCACTGCTTTTATTCATACTAGACTTCATTTTGATATACCCAAACCTTTGTTACTCTCTAGAAAATCACTATCTCGTAAACGGCTGATCGTCTATGAAGGGCAGCTGCTAGACTAGCATGCGCTCTCAGTGTACTCAGCCTGTGCTTCAGCACAGGGCCGATGGACGGCCGCTGGAATCTGTATGCGGCACGTGCTCTCTGGGGACCCGGCCTGTGCTTCAGCACAGTGCTGATGGACGGCCACCGGAACCGGCATTTGGCGTTAGCTCTCCTTGGACACGGCCTGTGCCTCAGCACAGGGATAATGGACGGCAACGGGAGTCTGCGCGCGGCAGACTATCTGTGCTACAGCACAGGGCCGTTGGACGGCCGCTGGACCCGGCCTGCGGCAAGTGCTCTCCTTGGACACGGCCTGTGCTTCAGCACAGGGCCGATGGTCGGCAGCCACAGTCGGCGTGCGACATGCACTCTCAGGGTTCCCGGCCTGCGCTTCAGCACAGGTCCGAGGACCAGCCGCCGGAATCAGCATGCGGTTGCACTCGCACTCCACAACCTGGCCTGTGCTCTAGCACAGGGCCGATGGATGGCCGCAGGAATCAGCTGGCGGCATGCGCTCTCGATGGTCCCGGACTGTGCTTCAGCACAGGGCCAAAGGTGCTTTACGTCTTCTGCCGGGCCCCGCTTTGGCATGGTGGGCCCGCTTCTTCCCTTAGTGCAGCACCATGGGCGTGCATTATGCTCTCACTGTGGTCCCAGCCTGTGCTTCAGCACAGGGCCGAAGGTACTATACGTCTTCTGCCGGACCCCGCCTTGCCTCTTCCCTTAGCGCAGCACTGTGGACGTACAGCGTGCGCTCTCAGTGGTCCCGGTCTGTGCTGCAGCACAGGACCGACGGCTCTGTATGTCTCCTGAAGAGCCCCGCCTTCTCTGGCCGGGCGGACGTCACCAGGAGGAACGGCTCTGCGCTGGCGCTGGCTTCAGCGCCCAGAGGCAACGCGCAGCTCGCCCTCTCCGGGGACCCGGTCTGTCTACTGGACAGCGCTGAGAGTCCCCGCGTCTTCTGCGAGCCCTGCCTTCTGAGCTTGTTTCGGCGCCCCTCGGCCAGGGCCCCAGGACTTGCCCTGCACCCCTGTTGTAGCGGCTCTTGCCCGGGGCTCCCCCTGGACCCGGGACTCCCGCTGTCAGGACTCGGTCCGGACGCTGTGAGTCTGCTTGCGCGCGCCTTGGCCATTTCGGCATGGCCTGACTCTCCCCTTCTGCTGCTTCCCCAGGCAGGGGCATTCTCTGTGCGCAGACGATCCCCGCCGGGCGGCGCAGGCTCCCCCCTCCACTTTCTGCGGGCGTGGAGCTCGCCTCAGCGAAGGCTACTGGGCGGTAATTTGAGCGCACAGTGGTACGGGCGGCGCGTTCGTTCGTTCGAACCTGCGCCTTACGAGACGTTGTAGCGGCTTTCGGGAGGCGTGAAAATT
The DNA here is from genome assembly GCA_036245525.1 of Semisulcospira habei. NCBI lineage: Eukaryota > Metazoa > Mollusca > Gastropoda > Semisulcospiridae > Semisulcospira > Semisulcospira habei. The sequence continues at coordinate 195,734,902 of BTPG01000004.1, read as the reverse complement.
TCCTCCTTCGTCCGCTCTTACCTCATGGAGCCCGTGGGCCAACAGGCCGCCTGGCCCTGACGGGGGGGGGGGGGGGGGGGCTGCGGTGCAACTCTCCCTCCAGGCGCCTTTGACCGCTTAGCTGAAATCGTCGGGAGGTTGCTCTGTTTCGCGATTGCTAAGCGCGACCAATGATGGGGTCTGGCGGGCAGCACCCTCCTCCTTTCGCTATTCTTCCACATAGTAATGCCATCGGTAATGTGTTTTGAGGAAACAAATGTATTTTTCTCTAAAATGTATTTTTTGGAAAAATACTTACCGATGGCATTACTCGAATGGCCCTCCCGCCTGCCCCACTTGCCGCCGGAGCACTTCAGCGTTCAACTGGCGTGACTCCCTGGCACATGTGCCCAGATGGGAGGGAAGGGAGGCTACTCTAGGCCCTGGCAACGGCTCCCTAGAGTCGCCTCCCTGGTTGTGTATGTATACACAACAGTTTCTTAGGCTGAAATCGTTAAGCTAAGTGTATCTTCCACATAGTAATGCCATCGGTAAGTATTTTTCGAAAAAAATACATTTTGCAGAAAAATACATTTTTTTGCTTTGTGCTGTGACCCCAAGAGGGGTTTTGTGATATATCTTTATTTGAAATGCCAATCTCAATCACAAACCAGAATACTTCTTCTTTCTGTGTTTTGTGTGCATGTATGTATGTTTGTTTGTACTAATTGTGTGTGTGAGTGTGTGTGTGTATGTGTGTGTGTGTGTGTGTGTGTTGTTACTGCTTTGTTTGTTTTTTTATTTTTTGTTTTTTGTTGTATTTTGTATACTGACAAGGAAAAGAAATGAGACATTTAGTGTTTCCATCATTCCAAACATGTCATTTCTTTTGCTCGTCAGTATACATTTTATCATTGTTTTCTGGCTGTGGATGTTTGTTTGCATTTGCATTCGTCAGATATTTTCATATCAACCTTTTTGCTTTTTTTTTTATTCAGATACAAGAAATTCGTGGAGTGAGACCTGACATGACTAAGGTATTACAGAGTAGTAGTCACTAATTAATCAGATATCACTGTTCCTTTTTAATTGATTATGGACCAAAATTGTCTTTCTGATGTTTTAAATGTAAAGACGGTCTTGACGGACTTGAAAGAAAATGTACTGTGACTCGATTCATGTCACCAGTAAGTCAAAAAAGGAATTGACGCCAGAAAATGTTTTGTCTGTGTCACTCACAGACATTCTAAGGTTGGATGAGTGACCTGTCTTAGGTCACTTACCCATTTAACCCTTATCATTCGGAATACACCAGTGTGTGAAATAAGTTTGACTAAAATAGTTCAAGGGTAGTGCCAGAATAGCTTGGCACATCTTGGCGCCACGCTATTCTGGCACCACCCTTGAACTAAAGCCATTGGTTTATATCCTTATCTGTAAGTACTATAATGTAGCTTGCATATGGTAGTACAGTGTACATATTTGAAGTTTTTAGGCTCAGTATGATATGGGTTAAAGACCTAGGATAGATTCTCTGGACTTTGTTTTCACATCATGAAATGTGAGCACATTCGAGAACCCCAAAATTGTACAACATCCAGACCGAAAAGGTGACTGCCTAGCATGTATTATGACATTGTCATGCTGTTGTCACATGTTGGTGTTATTTGTTGTATTTGGTCACAACGTGCGTATGCTGACAAAAACTGAGAAAGTAGACAGCGGTCACAGGACCATTAGTTTGTGCTGGTCTGTAATTTTGGCTGTATGGTCCAAACTCACAGGCCAGCAAACATTGCTGCGCTCCAGGGTTGTTTCGTTGTCGCAATATTTTCATGTGTTGGTGCAATAATTTGTTCTCTTTGACCATTAGGTTGTGGGTATGCTGACAAAAAAGGTCCAGCAGTCAGAAAGACCTGCAACTCCTGTTGAGTCAGATGGCACAAGCGCTAGTCAGGTAAGGCTGTTTCTGTTGATGTACCATGTATGCAAATATGCAAATAAGCAGGTAAATAACAAGGCAGTCCTATGTATCCCTTATATATAGGGATGTATATGCTCGTCTTGTCATTTTCCTGCAATTTCTTCTGTGGGATGGGGATTGTGTGCCTGATAGGAGGGGGCAGGGGATCTAACCGTTTGTCCAGCGCTGAGTAATTCCCCTTGATATGTGTATTATTCTACCAGTGCTAGCCTCATCTGGTTTGTGAGAGGCCACAAAAAGGCAGATAAATCTGTCAGTTATTCTCATGAGCCATGAGGGCATTACCGTTCTTGTTGTTTTTTAGTGTGGGTCTTGTGTCTATAGGCCGTAAGGTCCAAATGACAGACTGGCAGGTTAAAATTGCCTCATTCACCGTGATCAGTTCTTGTGTCTGCAGGTGGTGTATGTTGTCCTCGACACAAATGTTCTGATGGGGGCGCTCACCTTTGTGCAGAATCTCAGGGATATGTGGCTCAAAGGTACACAGTACATTTTAACCCCCATGCTGTCGAGAAAAAAGTGAACACAAATGGCAACTGCAAGAGACATAGATCCTCATGAGCCACTGCAGGTGCGGGGGTTCATGAGGACATATGTCTCTTGCTTACACAACTTTGTATCCTTGTTCCTTGGGCAGCTCGGGCTCTTTGGTGCTCAGTTAACCCCTTGGCTGTCAGTAGTGCATTTTATTGTGGTCATTCCTTCAAGACAAAAAGTGCTACTGATACTGATAGCCAAAGGGTTAACAAAGATTTTAGAAGCACACTCTGTGACCACTCGTTTACTTGTTTACATTAGGCAGTGGTGGTTTCAAGGTAATTAGCCACTTGCCTTGAAATGTCATGGTGGATCCGCAGATATGGGTTTAGGCAAAATAATGTGTTTACAATACAATACAATACAATACAATACAATACAATAATACTTTATTAATTCCTCATGGGGAAATTCACATTTTTGCCACCACAGGTGCTGCTTACATTCACTCACTCGCTCATTCCACAAATTACAATCACAGAGCTACACAATGGACAATGACTCTGGACGGGTGAAGCCATGACATGAGTATGCATTCCAATGCTCTTCCTGGTGCATGCTTGTAGAAAATCATGTCTAAATAGTTCCTTGTTCAGAATAATCAAGGTTGTGACACATCTTTACATTATGTAATTTTAAAAATGATGGTGTAAGTCTAGATAGCTTGACATTTTGGCATAATAATAATCATAATACCAGCCTCTGTATCGCGATTTACCTTGAATTGGCTCAAAAGTGCCACGAATGGAATCCAACTTGCACACTCACACGCAAACACTCGCATTCACTCTGAGCACATAGAATGAGTCAAATCGTGCACCTCAAGCATCGATTGCAGGTGCTTTACCACTGTGCCACAGACCACCTCAGTGGAGGTCATAAGTCTGACATGAAATGATAAACTAATTTTGGCGTATTCATTTTCCTAACACATCTGTACAGGGATTGTGTTTGGCATGTGCCTGTTTAAAAAAGCCTGTTACGACAGCACCAGTTTTAAGTGACCACCCGTAAAAGAGATCACCTGTCATTACAGACCATCATTTAGGTGGCTGCAGCCACCTAAATGATGGTCTGTAATGACAGGTGCAACTTTTTACTCTTCAAGACTTCTCTTGAAAAAGCACATGTCTCTTAAGTCTTTTTTATTTTCTTGTAAAGAAATAAGGTGGTTGCTGATAAACAGGTTCTACTATGCTGATGAACAAAAGAAATGCAACACTAATGTGTTTCCGATGATTCCAAAAATGTTGCATTTCTTTTGCTTGTCAGTATATATAGGCCTGTTAGATTAGATCACCACCTGATGCTAGATTGTGTGTGTGCAGATTTGGGACGCCCGTACCTCATCATACCCTGGGTTGTTCTACAGGAGCTGGATGCACTGAAAGGCGATAACGTTAGCATTGTATGTCTAGCTGGTCTTGCGGTATCTTCAGCATTGTATGTCTAGCTGGTCTTGCGGTATCTTCAGCATTATATGTCTAGCTGGTCTTGCGTTATCTTTAAAACGACCTACTCAGTGCAATAAAGGGCTAATAGTAATATAAATGTTCTCAGTATGTCCCTTACAATAATGCTGGTTAACCTATATCACACTGACCCCCCCCCCCCCCCCCCCCCCCCCGGGGGACCCAGGTCTGCCCTGGGGGACTTGGGTGGGGTTAACTACTTTTTAGTTCCCAGGGTCACCCTGGTCAGCCCCACAGGGTGGGTTTTCCCCTCTATTCTGGGGCATGTGTTTCTGTCTACCCTTGGTCCCTTCACCTGTATTTTCCTTTTTTAAACTCTCCCTACTGTCTGTGCTGCCTGTAGCTCTTGATATTGGATGTGTGTTGCTAAATGGTCTTAGGTTTATTTAGCGTATTAGACCGGCTGGCGACATACATTCAATTTTCTGTTTAGTTGGAATTGGGGTTTTTTTTACAAGCAGTGCAGGCACGTCCTGAGAAAGTCTTGTTACTATCGGGATGTTAAAGCAATGTACAACCACATCACACTGAGGCTAAAAGCTTCAAATTTGTACACTGCCATATGCAAGCTACATTATAATACTGATAAGGATATAGACCAATGGCTTTAGTTCAAGGCTGGTGCCAGAATAGCTTGGCACCTAGAGGCACCAAGCTATTCTGGCACCACCCTTGAACTATTTTAGTCATACTTATTTCATACACTGGTGTATTCCGAATGATAAGGGTTAATAGGCCTAACTTGTCTTATGAAATTTGCCTTGCTGGAGTAGAAGAATTTCAGCTTTTTGGTTCAGACGGAACAGCCCCTCAGCCAGCCTGTAGCATCCGCAAGAGGCATACATTCTCATGGGCCCCTGCATCCACATTGGGCTCATGAGAGTTTACATCTCTTGCTGGCCAGGGATCGTGGTATGTCGCTAGTGCATGGATCATTTTCAGTCGTATCATTTTTTTGCACAGTCAGCCATGAATTTGACCCCAGACTTTTCTGCCCTTCTTCTCTTTTGTATGTAGAAGAGTTCTCCCGTGGGACAGAAGGGGCAGCAGAACCCCTCTGTTACGTGCAGCTACTGACATGGATATTGGAGGGGAAAGAAAAGGGTAGAAAAGTCTTAGATTAGGCAAGACAACATTATAACCCGTTGGATCACCAAAGTTTAGCCTGCCATGGAGCAGATCGCTTTTAACTCATTCAGCCCAACGGCCGTATTTCCCAAATTTTTGAGGCGTCAATTAATGACTATGCACCAGTTGCAGAAGATGGATCGACCATGATAATTCAAGGGCAGTGCCAGATTAGCTTGGCGCCAACAGGCGCCAAGCTAATCTGGCACTGCCCTTGAATTATCATGGTCGACCCATCTCCTGCTGTAGCGCAGCAGGGCTGAATGGGTTAAGTTTTGAGCTAGTCCTTGAGCTGTCTGTGGTGCTTTTTGTCAAGGGGATTCCTGAGGAAATCACCTTGTCAAACAGTGCTTCCAACAGTTGAAAGGTTAACCCTTTGCGTGTTGGTAGTGGTCTTTGTCACGATGATTCCAACAGGAATCATTGCAACTAAAACTGCTACCGACACGCAAAGGGTTAAGAATTGGACTGTTATGAAAAATGACAGATGATACATGTCACGGTCGCAAGCATTAGTCTTGGAAGTTCACACTTGATCGCTTGGTAATAGTGAACACAGTGAAGTAAAAATGTTGCCACAAGGGTTTCGTGTGAAAAGAAAACCAAAAAATAGAGGTTGACAACCCTTTTAAGTATGGGAAAAATGAAACATGACGTGGGGAAAGATGTCTTATCCGAAATGTCGTTTGTTTCCTCAAAAACATTACCGATGACATTACTATAAGGAAACGTACACTTTGCTTACCAATTTCAGCCTAAAAATCCGTTTGTGTACATACACAACCAGGGAGGCGACTCAAGGGCGTTGTAACCAGGTACCCTGAGTAGTCTCCCATCCCTCCCTATCCGGTCACGTGCCCAGTGGTATCATGCCAGTCTGTTCACTTGGCTTACCACGAACGGTTGTGTTCAAGCCTACTGGACGTTTCGGCTATGTACGGTTGTCACTGGTCGTGCCTTGGATTTCTGGGATCACCTTGGATAACCGTGCTTGCCTTGGATTACCTTCGTTTCTTGGACTTCGTGTGGGCGCTGATGCTTCGGTCTGGTTTATTGTGGCACCGGGGCTTCTCCACTGCACCCGTTTGATTCCTTACGGCCTTCGTGACAGGGTTCTCGCCGACCTCGCAGCCAGGACAAGGTAAGGTCTCGGTTGTTGCCCTCGAACGCCGCTCGATGCGCTGGGCGGCAGCGCCGGCCGTGAGTTTGCACTATGTCAGAGTACGTGTGGGCGCTCATTTTGCGTGGCTCTGAGGCACCTCGCCCGGTCGCCTCTCACACTTGCTATGTGTTGCAGTTACCGTGTATGCACCGTAACAGATTCCTCGCGGCCATGGCGAGGTAAGGTCTCGGTTGTTGCCCTCAACCGGCGCTCGGTGCACTGGGCGGCGGCACCGGCCATGGATCTGCACTATGTTGGGGTCATGCTTGGACGCATGGGCGCTCGTTTTGCGTGGCCTCAAGGCGCCACGAAAGGTTGCCTCTCACGTTTGCTATGTGTTGCAGTTACCATGTACGCACCGTGACAGGTTCCTCCCCGGCCTCGTGGCCAGGGCAAGGTAAGGTCTCGGTTGTTGCCCTCGACCGGCGCTCGGGGCGGCGGCACCGGCCGTGGAATTTGCACTACATCAGTGTCATGCTTCGTCACGCGTGTGCGCTCGTTTTGCGTGGCCTCGAAGTGCCACGCCCGGTCGCCTCACGTTTGCTATGTGTTGCAGTTACCACGTTGGCACCGGCACGCGGTGTGGGAACCCCCAATAGCCGAGAGACACGCGTGCGGTATGCTCTCCCTGTTCCGGCTGTGCCTCCAGTCATGCCTGCAACACCTGCGCCTCCTGGGTCTCAGCTCTGGGGGTTCTATCGGCGCGAACGTCCTTTGCCGGCCCAAGACCAGCCACCCGCTACTGCACCCCTTGCCATCTCCGCAGATGGGACGAGGCGCACCCGCTCTGACGTTGGGGGACTGACTACCCGGGCCCCGACACGTGCTTCAGGTCCCCGGACAATGGCTTATTTGTGCGCCCGCTCCCCTAAACCTGGCCCACAGCAAGCCTTCTCGCCCCGCCTCCCGGCCTGAGTTCTCTCAGGCTCCAACGCGGCTACTAGATATCGGCCCGCCAACCCATCGGAACCAAGCCAGCACCGACGTCGTTCGTCCCGCTCCAGGGTCAGTGACAAGTACCCCCGGCCGGACGAGACTACTGGACCCTTGTGTGCCTGCTCTTCAGAGCCTGGCCCACAGCAAGCTTGCTCACCCCGCCTCCCGGCCCGAGTTCTCGCGGGCTCCGACGCGGCTACTAGATATTGGCCCGCCAACCCCTTGGAACTGGGCCAGCACTGACATCTTTCATCCCACTCCAAGGTCAGTGACAAGTGCCCCCGGCCGGATGAGACTACTGGACCCTTGTGCGCCTACGCTTCAGAGCCTGGCCCACAGCGAGCTTGCTCGCCCCGCCTCCCGGCACGAGTTCTCGCGGTCTCCGACGCGGCTACTAGATATCGGCCTGCCAACCCCTCAGGACCAAGCCAGCACCATCTTTCATCCCGCTCCGAGATCGGCTCGCTCCACGGTGAGTGACAAGCACCCCCTACCAGACGCGGCTACTGGATCTGGTGCCCCTGCTCCTCGGAGCCCAGCCCACAGTGAACTTGTTTGCCCCACCTTGCGGCCCAACTTGCTTTGGGCTCTGACGCGGTTACTCGGAAGGATGGCGCTAGGATTCCAGGCTACCTTCCGTTGCCCGACCGCGCGCACACCTGCGGGCCCGGACCTCTCGCTCGCAGCATCTTACGCCTCCCCTGTAGGACTGCCCTCCATCCGCCCCCGCTCAGAGGTAGGCGTCAGCCCTGTGGATGCCTCCCGACACTCCGGGGGGTTCGAGTCCCTTCCCTAGCCCCTGGTTCCGGGACCTTGGCGAGGCGTTCCGCACTCCGGCAGCAAAGCTCCTTGGGCGACGCTGGATTCTTCTCTGACTCCTAGTGCCCGGCAGACTTGTCCAGCGCCGTTCGCCAAAGCTCGTACACTGGTCCCTCTCAGGCCTTCGCCCGTCCCTTCCAGCAGTGGTTACCCTGGCGCAGTGTCAAGTGGGTGGCTCTCCAGCTTCGCACTGCCACACCCCCCGTGGCTTGGACGGGATCGCGACCCTCTTACGCTATGCCCTGGTTTGTGCGGGACTTGGAGCTGTTCACGCAAGCTGTCGTCCGGTACGTTGATGCGTCGAGAACACTGGGCTGCGTTCCATGCCTCCCCAACGCCATGGCCTCCGCCTCCAACTGCGACCTGATGCGTCATGATGCTGGCCTCCTTTCCTGCCATGACCTCCCCTCCGAGGAAAAAACGCATCTCTGACAGACCCTGCGCGGCCACACGCACCTTCGGTCCTACCTTGCAGGTGGTGATGGACTCGACAAGGATCCCTGGCCCAGCCGCTCTCCGCCGTGATGTGTGGCGCTCACTACTCCCAGATGACCTTTGGGTCTGCTCCACCAGCTCCGTGGGCCTCCTGATCTCCTTTCGGTCCCCTTTGCCACTGCGGCGCACTCTTTTGTGGACCGCTATCCCGACAGATCAGTGCAGAGCCGACGCTCTTCGCAACTAGGTTGCCGCCCTGCTGCAGAAGGCTGCCACGGAAGTGGTCGCATGACACGGTTCTCCAGCCTTCTACACCCGTCTCTTCGTGGTCTCCAAGCCCGGCGGCAAGTAGCGTCCCATCATCGTCCTCTTGGCGCTGAACAAGTACGTCGCCGCGTCTACGTTCCGCTTGGAGACAGCCAGAGCCTTGACGTCGGCGGTACAGGCCATGGACTTCGCCGTCAGCCTGGACCTGTCCAACGCATTCCTGCACGACCCCATGCACCCCGCCTCTTGACGTTTTCGGCCTTCGCGCTCGGCGGTGTGGTCTACCAGTGTCGGTCACGGCCTGCGGCCTCTACCTCAGCCCATACATGCTCACTCGCATCATGGACGCCATCATCGCCAAGGCCAGACTGGCTTCCTCGAGTCCCACCTTGGACTCCTGGGACGATCTGCTCCTGCAGAACCAGTTGGCGTCCACCTTGGAGAAGGACAGATGCGCTGCTCGATCTACCCAGGGGCAAGATATCTCTACAGCCCGCAGGCCTTCGGCCACACGCGTCTAGGGGGGAAAGTGGCGAGTCCTTCAGTCCTGGTTCGACAACCAGCACCTCTCCCCCACAGAGTTGTCTACCCCCCAGCTGGCTGAGTTCTTCCTCTGGCTCTTCGTCGAGCAGAACTTGGCGCCGATCACCATCAGGGGTTACCTGGCCAGTATAGCGGACACGTATCGCCACCTGGGCTGCCCAGTCCCGGGCGCTTGCAAGGGCCTCGCCGACCTTATGGCACACTTTGGCCTCCAGCGGCCTGCCCCCCGCTCGCTGATTCCACGCAGGGACCTACCCTGGGTGCTGACGTGGCTCAATTCGGACCGCTTTGAACCACTCTCCTTGGCTGCTTCGCGGTGACCCAGAAGACCTGTTTCCCCCTGGCCCATGCCACGGCTCCAAGGGTGAGCGAGCTGCGCGCGCTCTTTGCGCGCCCTGCCTGCCTACAGTTCAGAACGGGTGGCTCTGAGTGGTTCCTGATTGACCCGGCATTCCTGGCCAAGACTCGATCTCCATTAACTGTGCCCCGGGTGATCATCATACGGTGCTGAAGGGGTTACACTTACCCCAGGAGACCAGACAGCAGGACCCGGTGAGGGCTTTACGGGTGTACCTGCACTGATCTGAGCCCGTCCAGAGAGGACGTTCCCGCCTCTTCTGCCTTTGTCCCCACGAAGACCAGACATCTCGGCCCTGACGATATCTTTCTGGCTCCGCTGGGTTTTCCGGTCCGCCTACCTGGACCTCTCCCGAGAGGTCGCTAAGAGGCTGAAGATCAGGGCGCACGAGGTTAGAGCCATGGCCACGAGCATCGCCTTCGATTGCAGCTGCGTCGTCCAGACCTTGTGGCGGCCGTAGGCTGGTGGGCAGAATCTATCTTCGCCCAAGACTGCCGCAGTGACCTCTCAGGCCAGCGGGAGGCCCTATCCCAGGCGGAGGACATCACCGCGGCGCAACTCTCCCTCCTGGCACCGAAGGCGCCATGCATTAAGCTTAGCTGAAATTGTCTGGAGTTTTCCCCAGGGTGGGCGGGTCTGGTGAGCCCATATACAGGGGGTGAGATTGTGGGCGGCACCCACCTCCTCTTCGCTATTCTTCCTAATAGTAATGTCATTGGTAATTTTTGGGAGGAAACAAATAAATCTTTCTCTAAAATATATTTTTTCAAAAATACTTACTGATGACATTACTCAGAGGACCCTCCCGCCTACCCCGCTTGCTGCCAGTAAGCTAAGCATTCAGACTGGTGTGATACCACTGGGCACGTGACCAGATAGGGAGGGATGGGAGACTACTGAGGGTACCTGGTTACGGCGCCCTTGAGTCGCCTCCCTGGTTGTGTATGTACACAACGGATTTTTATGCTGAAATTGGTAAGCTAAGTGTACGTTTCCTAATAGTAATGTCATCGGTAAGTATTTTTCGAAAAAATACATTTTAGAGAAAAATTCATGTTTAATTTTTCCCATAATTAAAGGGTTTTCAACCTCTATTTTTAGTTTTCAGTGGACAATGATTTATATGAATTGGTTTTTGTGTGTGTTTTTGATTCAGTTGATTCAATTTATTAATCCCATCTATCCCATCTTCTTGTTACCTTCAAAGAATAAATGTCATTGTTTTCAGAAACAGAAGTACAATCGGAAAGCCCAGAATGCTGTGAGGTACCTCCACTCCTGCTTTGTGTCTAAACACCCCCGGGTCAGGGGTCAGACCCCACTCGAGGTTTGTATAGATTGTAACCTTTTGGCTGTCAGTAGCGCTATTTGTCACATTGATCCCTGCCCTTTGGCTGTCCGTAGTGCTTTTTGTCACGACGATTTCACAGGAATCATTGCAACAAATAGTGCTACTGACAGCCAAAGGGTTAACATTGAACATGTGCAGAAAAAAGCAAACCTGTGCAGAGGATTATCAGTAGTCTCCCAAAATGTTGTAACATCACATTCATCTCTTTCTCCTGTGTGCTCAGGTCATACTTGGTGAAAATATATTTGGATACAGTGCAGTGATTAATGGGATCTTTATCTATTGGCATCTTACTTCTCTGCTTGTTTTGTTTCCTCAAAACCCTTACCGATGGCATTACTCTAGCTTACCAATTTCAGCCTAAGAATCCTTTGTGTATACCTACACAACGAGGGAAGCAACCCTAGGGAGTTGTAACCAAGAACCAGGGCTAGTCTCCCTTCCCTCCATAAGGCCACGTGAGCAGTGGTGCCACTCCAGTCTTACGCTTAGCTTCCCGTGAGAACGGTTAACCGGTTCAGCTTTCCAGCTTGGTTTGGATAGCATTCTACGACTACTCTGCCTTTGCGAGCTTGGTATTAGTGGATAAGAAGATGGCGAGGTAAGGCCTCGAGTTATGCCTCGAGTGGACCGTCTCGTTTTACGGCCGGCAATGGCATCTCCCATGGAATTTTGAGACTATCATGACTCGACCGAACTAAGTTTTCGGAGAGTGTGCATGAGTTCCTTGCATGGGGCCTTTCATGAGGTGGTAATTTTTTTTGCAGTGCACAGTTATGTACCTGTAGGGGGTGCAAGGGCTTTCAGTGGCCCAGCGACTCGCACTCTCTCTGTCTTCTATGTTCTGGCTGCTCCTCCTCCTGAAAGAAGTGCGCCTCCTGGAAGGAACAGAAGTGGTCCCAGCTTTGGGGATTCTATCGGCGTGGGCACCCATCGTCTATGTCCAGGGACCCACCCATGCAGTCTGCGCGGGACCGGTCGGCGCTCGACCCTCCGCCCGCCCCCGCACTGCCGAGCCCCCCAGGCCTTCGCAGATGCACAACCTCAAAGGGCCCTCCCACCTACCCCGCTTGCCGCCAGTAGCTAAGTGTAAGACTGGAGTGGCACTACTGCTCACATGGCCTTATGAGGGAAGGGAGACTACCCATAGTTCTTGGTTACAACTCCCTAGGGTTGCTTCCCTGGTTGTGTAGGTATACACAAAGGGTTCTTAGGCTGAAATTGGTAAGCTAAGTATACCTTTCATGGAGTAATGCCATCGGTAAGTATTTTTCGAAAAAATACATTATAGAGAAAAAAATACATTTTCAGGCTTGCGAAGTGTTTGAACACCTCCCTATGCAGTGCAATGATGATCACATTTTGCAGTGTTGTATGCAGTGTCAGAAAAAATGTGAGTATCACGCCTTTCCTTTTCCTCTATTTCTCTCATTACTTTTTTTCCCTTTGGCAATGTTTTACAAAATCTATAGATTTTTTTTTTTTGGTAATAATAATTTTTAACACACTACCTTAGGTTTAACACGCATTTCACACCCTAAAATAATACCCGAGGGTGAAAAAATCTCTGTAACCCACAACAGCCTTATTGCCTAAGCACTTTCTACCACTTGCCTCCCTCTGCTTCCTTTTTGGGGATGAAAGCAGCTTTCACAGTTGATGTGGCCGTTTGCATTGGACTGGAAACTTTGTAACTTCCCAGTGTGCTTCCACGGCAGCAAATAGAGGTCTCTCTTCTACAGTGTATAGTGTTTGAGTAACTAATAACGCCCTGACATGCTGCCATAGGATGTGGATCGACCACGTTAGTTCAAGGGTATAGGCGCCAAGCTATTCTGACACCACCCTGGAACTATCATGGTCGATTTTTCTCCAGAACTGTGGTGTAGACCTCAAGGATATCTAAAAATATTGATAATTTCATCCTCAAGATGTAATGGGTTAACCCATATCATACTGAGGCTAAAAGTTTCAAATGTGTACACTGCCATATATGCAAGCTACATTATAGTACTTGCAGATTAGGATATAGACCAGTGGCTTTAGTTCAAGGGTGGTGCCAGAATAGCTTGGCGCCTCTAATTCTGGCACTATCCTTGAACTATTTTAGTCAAACTTATTTCACACACTGGTGTATTCCAAATGATAAGGGTTAAGAAAGAAATGCAGTAAACTTTGGATATAAAGCAGATCACCTGGGCACCTTAATGTTCTTGTTGCTGTATCAGAAGTTATTTATATAGGCAAAGTAATTTGTATAGAAACAGTGCTGTCCGGACCTGTGCAAAAAATGTTATATCCAAATTGTGTTATATCTGACCTTGTTATAAGCGAAGTTGACTGTATACGTATTCTTGTATAAATGCTACAAACCACAACGTTATTGTTCTTAACTCATTCAGTCCGACACACGTATTTCCCAAATTTTGGAGGAGTCATCTAACGACTATGCACCTGTTGCAGGAGATGGATGGACGATGGTAATTCAAGGGTAGTGCCAGATTAGCTTGACGCCAACAGGCGCCAAGCTAATCTGGCACTACCCTTGAATTATCATGGTCGACCCATCTCCTGCTGTAGTGCATCAGGACTGAATGGGTTAATGAGAGGCACAGAACGACAGAAAACAGTGTAGACGCCAGGCTTGGTAATGTCAATTGTCATATATTACTGTGCACCTGTTTCTAGGTCATGGCCTCTAGGGGTAGAAAAAAATCATTGGTAGGTAAATCACACATTGTGGCTTCACCCTTGAAAATGTCCTGAGCGTGATATAAATCCACGTATCTGGATGTGGCACATCTTAAATAAGTTAACACAGTTACCCAAAGAGACCGTAATCTGAGGTGTATTGGACAGGATAGTTCAGAGGAGTGAGAAATAATGATAATAAAGGAGATTTGTTAAGCGCTTATTCTAAAAGTAGCTCAAAGCACTGATACAATGAAAAGGCCAACAGCTAATACACACACACACACACAACATACACACACACACACAGGTGACAGTGGTGATGAATTGTGCATGGCTGGGGAAATGAACCTGTAAAAGGCAGCGTTGTAGAGGTGGGTTTTGAGAAGTGATTTGAATGAGGAGAGCGTTTGACAGTTACGGACAGGGGTGGGGAGGCTGTTCCAAGTGGCGGGGCCAAGATGGGAGAAGGCGCGACCGCCACGTGTTTTACAATTGAAATTGGGAAGGTGAAATTTACGTGTGTCGGAGGAAGAGCGGAGGGTGCGAGATGGAGTATACAAATGGAGTAAGTCAGAGATATAGGCAGGAGAAGTTGGGCCAAGAGAGTTGAAACACCTGCAGGACAATTTATGCAGAATGTGTTCTTGTACGGGCAGCCAGTGGAGTTTATTAAGGGTGGGACGGATATGGTCATGCTTACGCACGCGCAGAACTAAACGGGCAGCACTGTTTTGCACTCTCTGCAGTTTGTCTATGAACCCCCTCACTGCCATTGATCATGAACTGCACATCTAAAACCACTGCATGCTGACCAACATTCACTTGAAGAACACAGATGTAAATGAGACCAAAAGCAGGCATAAAGATCATAGGGCTAACAAGCGACATAAAGCCTCATGAGCCCCCTGCGATTGTGGGCGCTCATGAGGGTTTATGTTTTTTGCAGATGGGTAGCGTTCACATTGTCCCTGCCAGTTATGCAGTTAGTTTGATGTCAGGTAAGGCGACACGCAAGTCTATCACTACCCTGGCACCTAATCTGGCACTACCCATGAACTGTCTTGGCCCATGTGTCATCCACCATTGGTATTCAGTCTTTATAGATGCACCTAATCTTGTGAAGTTCATTATTTGGTGTGCATGGGTGCATGTTATCAGTGTGTCTTGTTCACATACCAGTACGTTTCATTTCTCTCTCGTACAGTTCTTGATTCACGCGTGATGCTCTTGACAGACGACATGAACCTCCAGAATAAAGCCGTTGTCATGGGACTCGACAGCTCCAGCTCCAAGGTAAGATGAGTACAGTAGACAGCTCCATCAATCCCTAGATACAAATCACAGCAGAACCTGTTTCGAGCGACTACCCTTATGAGAGATCACTCAGGAGATCAGTCTTTAATGACAGGTGACACATTTTGCCATTTAAGACTTCTCTTGCAAGAGCACCTGTCTTTAAGACAACTTTTTTTAGCACAAACGGTGGTTGCTCAAAACAGTTTCTACTGTAATTGTTCATCAAGGTATGAATTTGTCGGGTGGCTGATACACAGAGGTATATACCTACTTGTTGAGTTTTTCAAACCCAGTTTCTTGATGCAGTGTGTTTTTATCATTCCATTTATATTTTAGCATATCCCCCATAATAACAAGATGTTATTTGAAGTCCATCTCACCCAAGCTATAGAATAACAACAACACAAAATATGTGCTGGCGTTTTTTTAAAAAAGCCAAAGCTTTGAACTTTCTTATACAGAGATTGCAATCAAGTGTACAGTCCAAAATTGTCACCAACAGTAACATGTTTTTCAATGACTTCATCTAGAATATCTTTGCCAAGTGTTAAATTTGTTTTCACACTTTGATTCCTGCAGGAATCGTCACATCAAAAAGCAGTGTTAAACAATTCCTTATTCAGCATTTCTTTCTCTGTTCTGTTATGTATTACAAATCACGTTTTATAATAGTATGAAATTGAACTATCACAGCATACGCAACACTTCTCAAGCTAATTAGTTGATTTCTACTCTGTCACAAATGTGTCGTCATTAGTCCTGCTTTGATTTCAGTCGCTGATGCCTCTGCTTACAGCAAAGGTGGAAAGTCATTCTCTGGAAACTCCACACTCCGATACAGGTTTGTATGTCGAGATATGTCCTCTCTGAAAAGCACACTGATGGACTGAATTCTGAATGCGCAGGTCAGCAGGATGCTGATTACTTTGACGCCATAACCTACAAAGTCCCAGCATGCTACCCCAGGATGTGAATCCACCATGATAGTTCAAGGGTGGTGTCAGAATAGCTCGACGCCTCTAGGTGCCAAGGTATTCTGACACCATCCTTGAACTATCATGGTGGATCTGTCTCCAGAACAGTGGCTCATGAGAATTTATGTCTCTTGCTGGCCATCGATCATGGGCCATAGTTAACCCTTTCAGCCCTGACACACTACAGCAGGAGATGGGTCGACCATGATAATTCAATGGTAGTGCCAGATTAGCTTGGCACCGACAGGCACCAAGCTAATCTAGCACTACCCTTGAATTATCATAGTCGATCCATCTCCTGCAACAGGTGCATAGTCGTTAGATGATGCCTCCAAAATTTGGGAAATACGTGCGTCGGGCTGAATGAGTTAATCCCTAGACCATTTTCAGTCACTTCAGTTTTTCGCACTGTCACCCAACAATCAGGTACTGCTAGCCCAGTAGGTCGTGAATTATATAACACCATCCACTTGATATCCCAGCGTAGTGGTACGCGTTGGATAATGTTGTAATGTTTCTGTTTTAGTTGAGCCTACGCCTCGAGCGGTGCACAAAAAACCTGTTTCAACCAGGGTACCATCACCTGCGCAGAAAGATGACCAGCAAAAAGAGAGAGCTGTGGTAAGGTTTGAATTGTTGTTGTTTTAACCCTTTGACTGTCGGTAGCGCTTTTTGGCTCATGTGTGATAGCTAGAGTGAGTCTATGTATTGCGTCATCCATAGTAGTCTTAAACGTTGGCATTTTCTCAGAGGCTATTCAAGACACAGTCTTCAAACTTGGCCCAAGGATACTTTGTGACAGGACCTTTCTAAACATACCAGTTTCAGTGACCTCTCTCAAGGGTCAAGATCACGAGTCCAGAAATAGGTTTTTAAAAATTGCCATATTTTCACCAAAAAATTTTTTTTTCTCAAATACTATTTTCAACTTCAAACCCAAACTTTATATGGAGATACCTGATGGTAAGACCTTTCTACACATATAAATTTGGATGATCCCTTGGAAAGGTCAAGGGTCACCAGAGGTTGTCAAGTGTGTGAAAAAATACCAATTTTGCTAGAATTGTAGTTTTAATGAGAGTTTTTTTTAACTTTTTAATCAAATTTGGTATAAAGGTTGCTGATGATTTGACCTTTCTATGCATACTAATTTAGTTGACCCATGACAAATGTGTGAAGAATGCATAAATTTTGAGAAAACATAATTTTGCGGGTACAGAAGCAAGCCCTTTACTTGTTAAGACACCACCATGAGATGGCCTTAGTCGCCTGCTCGGCGTTAAACCCAAATAACTAACTAACCATATGTTAAGACACTTGAACACTTGCTCATTTCTGTGACAGAAAGGTCAAGGTCACACAAATGTCAAACATGTGGCTCAGTGTGAATCATAAGGGCTTTGCCTTTCTTCTTGTTGAGGTGATTCTTGTTGGAATCACCTTGACAAAAAGTGCTACAGACAGCCAAAGAGTTAATCTGTTTATTGATGTATTACAATTTACATAATATGTTTTGTTGTTATTGTTATGTGACTTCAGATTGTCTGTATTTGTGTCTGTGTGTTTGTGTCTTTTTGTTGGTTGGTTAACCCATTAAGCCCCGTTGCACTACAGCAGGAGATGGATCAACTATGATAATTCAAGGGAAGTGCCAGATTAGCTTGGCACCTGATTGCGTCAATCCAATCTGGCTCTACCCTTGAATTATTATGGTCCATCCATCTCCTGTAAGTGGTGCATGGTCTTTAGGTGACATGTCCAAAATTTAGGAAATAGAATTAAATGGGTTAATTTGTGATTTGATGTTGATGCCACAAGGACAGTGATGGGTGGCAGAAGGGGGCAGTATATGGGGGAGACTGGGACAGCTGTTGCCTATGGTGTACGACTTGAGCAGTAATCAATTTGGGTGCACTGCAGCTGTGCCACTTAGGAACAGTTAACCCATTCAGCCCTGACGCACTACAGCAGGAGATGGGTTGACCATGATAATTCAAGGGTAGTGCCAGATTAGCTTGGCGCCTATCGGCGCCAATCTAATCTGGCACTGCCCTTGAATTATCATGGTCGATTAATCTCCTGCAACAGGTGCATAGTTGTTGGAATTTGGGAAATACGTGTGCCGGGCTGAATGACTTAAGGACAAATGAAAGAAGCACAATCATTTCGTTGAAATGTTCATTTCATTTCAGCATGTACAAGGGCCATTAGTTGCATTTGTAATTTATTCCAGAACTGTTTTCCAGGTGGATGACTTACTGTGCTCTGTGAAAGCGGCTGTGGAACACTGCCTGAAGCCTGTGGTTGAAACAGAAATGACTGCAGCGTATGGGGACCTATGGTAAGTCAGTAGTGGCCGTACATTTTTAACCCCCTTGTGCATGCAGCCACTGGTACTGTTTACAGTACTGGTGGCTGCATGCAAACAAGGTGGTTGACCCTTTGGCTGTCGGTAGCTCTTTTTGTCACGATGATTTCTACAGAAATCATCATGACAAAAAGAGCTACTGACAGCCAGAGGGTTAATATATATAAAGGATTAACAGATACCAATATTCGTCTGAAACTGCTAACAACATAAGATGCTGATTTTAGTAATGCACTAGTACAGTCAAACCTGCCATAGCAGCCACCTTTATATAGCGGCCACCTGCTCATAGCGACCACTACAATTTGCTCCCATTCTTTTTTTCTGTAGAAGACCCTTTATGCAATGGCCACCTGTGTATAACACTTGTGGCCATGAGTTGTCGCTTCCGACAGCTACTTAATCCTCCATATAGTGGCGGCTTTTGAGTCTGAGTGCCACTTCTGTAAGCTTAGGTAGCCGTGAAAGTGTTCTCCGTGCATCGCCTTGGGGCCCGCTTTGCATATTGATGTCAGTCACAAATGCTCAGTCAAGTAGTAACACTCTCGTTTGTTTATCATCTTCCAGCCATTACATCTCCTAATGCCTCAGCTAGACAATTTTGTTCAAGGTGAATTTGTAGCCCAACTTTGACCCTTCAAGAGAGATTGGAGTTTCTTTTTTTCGTAATGACCCCTCTATATAATTAACACTTTTGTCAGTCCCTGGGGAGGCTGTTATAGACAGGTTTGACTGTACATCTTTTTAAGAACCATTAAATTACATGTCTAAAGAGACATTTAGAACATGTACTAAACACAGAAAGTTCTGAGATTAACCCCATTGTGGCTGAAGCCACAGGCACTGTGAACAGTATCAGTGGCTGTTCATAGTGCTCTTTGTCAAGGTGATGCCTGCAGGAGTCAACTCAGCAGAAAGCGCTATGGACATGCAAAGGGTTAACTAGAGTGCTTTTTAAGTCCCTTCATTGTTTCCTTAAAACACATTACCGATGACATTACTGTAAGGAATAGTGTCCTAGCTAGCCTAATTTTAGCCTGAATTGGTTGTGTACCTATATGGCAGGGGAGGCAACAAGGGGCGCCATAAGCCTAGCCTATGATCCCGAGTAGCCTCCCTTCCATCCCCATCCGGGCAACCGCTCACCGGATTCCCGCCAGTTTGTTTCTTAGCTTAGCCGTGGAAGGTTGTGTAACTCTGTTTCTGCGTCTTGGCTGTGTATGGTGTGACCGATCACCGTGTGGCTTGGACTCTGGCATGTTAAGAAGAGAGATAAAGCTGTGCTCACCTGGGAGTACTGATGCAGCTGTGCTAGCTTGGAGTTTACCTTCGTCGGTTGAGAGTGACTTTCCACTGGACTTGTGGTGTTGGGGACTTGGATTACTTCCCGTGTTCCGCATGAGCCTTGGTTTACTGTGTTCACGGTGCTTCTTGGAGCTACCTTCGGGATGCGGCTCTTCTGTTGGTGGTGCGAGCCTTCGCTTTGGTGGCACGGTTGGTCTCTACGTTCCTTGGTTGGCCTACGGCCTTCCCGACATGGTAAGGTAAAACCTCAATGGGTGCCCGCAACCGGCACTAAAGGGAGAAAAAGCACTGGGCGTCGGCACTAGTCGTGGAGTAACATCGCTATCGATTCTCGGCTTTGCGCGCGTACGCATCGGATGCGTGGCCTCGGCGAGCAACGCTCGCTCGCCTGTCACTCTTGATTATGTTTTGCAGTTGCAACTCTGCATCGGCACACGTGTGGGGACTTCTGATGGCAGAGTGACGTGCATGCTGTATGCCTACCTTGTTCCGGCTGAGCCACTACTCACCCGTGCGTCGTCTGCGCCCCCTGGCTGGAGGAGCAGTGGTCTCAGCTTTTGGGATTCTATCGCTATGTACAGCTGACACAAGTCCAAGTGCAGGCGCCTGCCACCGACCCGACCACCTTCGGGGAGGGAGCAGCTCGGACATTCGCAAATTCGGACGCACGGGCGCTTCAGACCTTATCGAGCCGAGGACTTCAGCCGATGGTTCGTCAGCTCGCTGGGGAAACGAGACACCAAGCTTGGCCAACATAGGACTTCAGCAAGAATGTTCGTCAGCTCGCTTTGTAAACTATACACCGAGCTTGGCCAACATAGGCCTCAACAAGAGTGTTCGTCAGCTCACTTTGTAAACTATACACCGAGCTTGGCCAACATAGGCCTTCAGCAAGAATGTTCGTCAGCTCGCTGGGTAAATGGATCATCGAGCCTGGCCAACATGGGATGTCAACAGGTTGTTCATCAGCTCACTGAGTAATCTAAGCACCGAGTCTGGCCGCTGGCCCATAGCGAAATAGTTCGCATTTACGAAACTAAGGTTCGGACAGTTGCGAGGGGGGAAGATCTTCGCCACCTCGCTGGTAGAATCACCGAGCTTGGCCCACTACGTGCATACACAACCAAACCTTGAAGCACAGGTGTACAGCGTCCTGCTCAGTCAGTGACAAAGACAAGTGCCCTCGGCCAGAAGAAGGCTGGACCAGTGACGGCCCTCTCGTCAGGTGAGATAGAGATGAGATTGGGCCACGGCGGCATCGCTCGCACAGGCTACCCCTTTCCCCCCCCCCCCCTCCCCCTTCGAGCAGAAGCCAGCGGGATGTAGAAAAGTAAGCAACGAGATTACACGAAGCTTTGACATCCCGCTCCAAGGTCAGTACGTTTATTTATTTATTTATTTATTGGGGTTTGGCGCTGTCCAGGCGACTAAGGCCTTCTCACGGCGGAAGAGCGGTGACAGGTGTTCATGACCGGACATTCTGCTGGACTTACGTGTACCCGTTCGTCGGATAAAAGTAAAGGGACGAGCCAGGTTCATGTCAGTATCGCATGTTCCGTCTACCCTCAGAACGGTGCGGACGGGCCACTGGGTGTTAGAAGATCCGAGCGGACTCCCATACCTCGGCGGCGGCCACTCTCGCGGGACAGGCCGCTGCTACTGCAGACTGCTTCCCGCGACTTGGATGCCACCCATCACCCTAGGCCTGCCGCCGAGACAAGAGTACGGCCGTCCAACCCTGCCACAGTCCAACAGAAGGGTTCCGCCTCAAGCTCAGTATAAGTACCATCGCCCTGGGCGAGACTACGGGATCAGTCAGTGCGGCCGCTCACCTGACACTCACGGGACAGGTCAACTCGGGCTGCATGGGTTACACTGCACCCTTTCCGGCCCAGCACAGATGTACGGCGTCCAGCCCAGGGACAGATGCCTTTTCCCTGGACAGGATGAGACCTAGGGCCTTTGGGCGCCCGCGCCGCACTTAGAGTACTACGGGTGCAGCCAAAGCGTCTACTCGCCACACCGCCTCCCCACCTGTTCAGCTTCTCATTTCCTCGCAGCCACTAGTATGGTTTTGGTGTACACGTCATGGGTTTCTTAATCGTGGGTACACATTGTGTAGCGCTTATATCTGGAAGGTAAGTTAAGCGCTGTAGGTTAATGATCGGGTTTATTCTGGTAGTGGCTTTGGCGGACGACACAAGGTTCCCGCCTGCGCCCCAGGGTGACAGGACGGTATTTCTACGGTCCCGGGACATGGCGCGTCGGCCTGCGGTGACGGCGCTTGACCGGACTTCGTTCCACACATCGAGGATCAGAGACTCCCTCCCTCGCCGCGGTTTAGGAGCTTCCTGGCTTGCCGGTCACCACCTACCACGCTGCGTACCACTCCTCCGTCGACGCCTTGCCGACTACCACTTCGTGTGAACTGGTGCTTCAGGATGACCCCTACGACAGTCGACGCATGCACCACGCTGTACAAGTTCGTCGCCGCCCCGTCCTTCGGCGTAGAGACCGCCCAAGCCTTCACGCCGCAGTACAGACTTGGACTGGGCCGTCAGCCTGGGCTCGTCAACATTCCTCGACGATCTTGCGGAGCCGGTCGGAGACCTCCTTAAACAAGTTTGCATTCTGCCCACCCACGGACACCGTCTCCAGCTGTTCCCTCTGCTTGCCTTCAACGGTGTGATCTTCCATGGTCATGCGCTCCTTTCGGTGTCTATCGCAGCCTTTGGGGGTTCTACCGTATCTGTATTTCATAGCAGACAAGACCAGACGGGCGTTTTCGTGCTCCACATCGACATACCTAGACGATCTTCTCTTGCGGAACCAATCGGAGCCCCATTTGGAGAAGGATTGAGATGCACTTCGGGATTTCTGCGGCAGGCTTGGTTCCTGGTCTACATGGGCAAGTCTGACCTCATGCCGTAGCGCCGTTTGTCTACCTGGGGATGGAACCACACACCGACCTCACGAAGGGTGGCTTCTGGAGCGGCAAATGCAGCACTTGGCGAACCCAGTGCAGCGGTTGTCTCTACAGCAGGCATCCTCCACCAGACGGTGACTTCGGCTTCGGGGACTGGTGAGTACCGCAGCAGACCTACTTGCCCTATGACGTCTCTGCGGCCGCTTCAGCTGCTCCTGCTTCTCTCCAGACGACCCTCGACAGGTGACCTTGAGTCTCAAGTTCGGGTGCGGCCGATGCTACGTCCTCACCATCTTCGCAGTCGGATCCCATCTGGCGCGACGGGATTTCCTCTCTTCTCGCTTTCTCCCAATATGTCCCTTGCGCCGACGCAAGTCTCGCCACCGCGGGCGCTCTCCTGTTACCGAGATCCTACTCTGCCTCCGGCGGATGGCCTCAGGACCTCGTGGCCCAGCTTCAGGTGTCACGTCTGCAAAGTCAGGAGTTTTTTCGTCCTCTCCAACAGTGTCACAGTAGTCGACTACTTTCCGAAGCAGGGCGGGACGCGGTTCCTCTCCCTGTACTTCCTCCTCTGCCAGGGACTCCGTTCAAGACATCGCTTCCAAACAAGATACTTCCCGGGACTTCCACAAGATCTGCTGACTCCATCGCGCGTCGCGGCCAGCTTCTCCGCACAGAGTGGATGTTCCATCCGGACTTTCGTTCGGGTGATTTGCGCAGCTGAGAGTCCCCCATGATCACGCCGAGGTGGAATCGCCAGCTTCCGCGCTTCGTCTCCTCTGTTCCAGTTCCGCTAGCCTGAGTGGTCGGCGCTCTCTACCTCTCTGGGGACGGCCTCGACGCCTCGCCGACCCACCTACGGTGCTAGTCCCAAGCTCCAGCCCAAGCTCAAGGTTGCAATGCGTGCCTGGTCCTGTTGGATACTTGCTGCAGAACATGCTCGTGGACCTCCGGCCTCCTGAACCTTGCCGTGAGCCCCCATCTGCGGATCACCACCCCACGCACGATGCTTGCAGCCCCGAGAACTCTTCCTCCACGCTTGGACGTGGTGCGGTGAGCCCTCGCCGCTAAAGGCTTCTCAAGTGCAGCAGTGGGAGCTCGCTACAGTCTGTATACACGCGACCAGACGAGTTGACGAGGGAAAGGAGCGAGTCCTGGGTGACGCATGTGACAATGAGCGCCTCTTCCCCATGTGCCAGATGGTTCTTCGGTGGGTGGAGTTCTTCCTCTGGCTCTTCACCGACCAACTTGGCGCCCTCACGTTTAGGGGCTACCTGACCATGATTGCTGACACAGACCGACTTAGACCGGCCGACCCTGGGGCCTGTACAGACCTCGCTGGCATTCTGACGCTCTTCGGTCTACACGTCTTACCTTTGCTCGCGGTTGCTGCGATGGGACCTTGCCTAGGGCTATGGGGGCTCGTCTTGGACCATTTTGACCCACTCCAGTTGGTGCGGACGGCCGACGTGCCACGGAAGACCTACTCCCAACTGACCTTCACCACGGCTGCCAAGGTCAGTGAACTTCACGCTCTTCAGCGCGCCCCTCAGACTTGCAGTTTGGATGATTCGCTGGACGGCTGCTGCCCGACCTGGCTTCCTATCCACGACCCGGTTCCTTGGTTCGCACAGTTGGTCACCTTTCGACCC
The DNA here is from genome assembly GCA_036245525.1 of Semisulcospira habei. Lineage (NCBI taxonomy): Eukaryota > Metazoa > Mollusca > Gastropoda > Semisulcospiridae > Semisulcospira > Semisulcospira habei. The sequence continues at coordinate 195,710,716 of BTPG01000004.1, read as the reverse complement.
TTGGGGGATTCAGGCCTGCCCGGGATACAGACAGCAGGATCCGGTGAGAGCCTTATGTGGACACCTGCGCCGGACCAAGCCGATACGCAGGGGACGCACCCGCCTTCCAGACGGGGATGACATCTCACCCCAGACGGTATACTTCCTGGCTCCATGGCATACTTTGCGCCGCCTACGAGGACCTCTACACTGAGGCAGCCAAAGGGATGAATTCAAGGTGCACGAGGTCAAAGCCACGGCCGCATCCTCGCATTCGACCGCTACTGAGCCGTTTAAGACTTTGCAGCGGCCGTGCACTGGTGAGCGGAGTCAGCTTTGCCCGATTCTACCTGAGGGACCTCTCCGGACAGCGCGAGATCCCCTCGGGACCTCCCATGCCAGGGGGAAGCATGATGTTGATGGGAAACATCCCCGAAGCGCAACACTCCCTCCCGGCACCCTCGGTGCCGGTGACTATTCTTAGCTAAAATTATCGGGAGGTTGCTCCCAGGAGGGCGGACCTAGTTGGGGGTTAGGGGCGTTATAAGTGGCACCCACCTCCTCTTCATAATTCTTCCTTACAGTAATGTCATCGGTAATGAGGAAACAAATGAATTTTTCTCTAAAATGTATTTTTTCGAAAAATACTTACCGATAACATTACTCGCATGACCCTGCCACCTGCCCCGCTTGCCGCTCGTCAGCTAAGTAAAACAAACTGGCGGGAATCCGGTGAGCGGTCGCCTGGATGGGGATGAAAGGAGGCTACTCGGGGTGCTAGGCTAGGCTTATGGCGCCCCTTGTTGCCTCCCCTGCCATATAGGTACACAACCAATTTTGGCTAAAATTAAACTAGCTAGGACACTATTTCTTACAGTAATGTCATCAGTAAGTCTTTTTCGAAAAAATACATTTAGAGAAAAATTCATATTTATAGAAGGGACTTTTTAGGATGGGTCGCGGTGGGGCGAATTTAATAGCATGTCCATGATGTCAAAGGCTAAACCTCTAACAATTGAAGTAACAAGATAAAAATTACGTCATGTCTAGTTACGCTAAACTCGCTGCTGAATGTACATTTGACACGAAGCGCCTATGTGCGTATGTATGTATGTGCATATGTATGTAAACAAGAGAATCTCCGATATTTCTGTATAAACAAGCTTGAAACTTGGTGAAATACTTTCTTGAGTTGGTGGCTAAGAGAGCCTCCGAGCATATTGTATGAATGTCTCATTGAATTCATAAACAACCGTTTGTAGGAAGTCGGTTGACCCAGATTAGAGTCTGTAATTTATTTTCTCAAAATCATTACTGACGGCATTACTACTAGGGACTCCACAAGCTCGTTTGGCTACAGTGCTACTTGGTGATGCGAGAGCCCTGCCCAGAAGGAGACCACGGAGGTGGGCTGTCATCCTGACGCCCGACGGGCTACGATAGGCCCTTAAGGATCCCAGACCCGGAGGCTAGGTGACGTCCATTATCGGCTCTTGGCGCTTATTAGTACCTTCGGCCCTGTGCTTGCAACTACTTGGACGGTCAGCCCTCTGGAACCAGATGGCGAAGCGTGGGAGGACTTGGACTCCTAGCTGACTCAACGCCGCCGACGCGGATTCCCGGGCATTGGAGGCAAGTCCAACGGGGGACCAGCACGCAGAGTTGTCGCCTAGGCAGGGAGTGCCTGACCGATAACAGCCGGATAGCCACGGGGCAACACGCAGGCAGATACATCCGCTGGCTGGAGTGGAAGGCAGTGCGGCTGGCTCGCGTCAAATGGGAACGTTGGCTTGTGCTACGGAAGGTACGGGTGGGCTCACATCAAATGGGAACATTGGCTTGTGCTACGGAAGGTACGGGTGCACTCCGGCTACTCGACGGTCGGGGTTTTCTTCGTGTAGCACGTCTGCTGGTGGTGCAGAGATCAAGACAGCACTCGTCGGACATGGCGCATCGGAGGTCAGCGCAACTTACGCGCGGATTCCCCTTGTTGCAGGGTCAGCGGCAGCGCAAAGAGTGTTACTACACCCGGCTGCCTTCCAACTACTCTACGCGTGTGAGGAGACTCCGATGTTAGGCCGGTCCTCCTGTAATGGAACAGGAAGCTGCTTCCTCTGTTGCCTCCAGACCGGATCCACAAGCCTGGGCCATGGATGGGCTCCTTTCGAGAAACGGACTCCTTGCATAGCCAATCATCATTGCAGGTTAAACACCCCGGTTTCTCTGTTCATCAAAGTTAAGCCATTTGGGGCGGTTAACCCTTGGTTGGATGACTGCCTGGGAACAACAGGTATGGTTGACATCATCTTAACCCTTTTCTTGAATTCACCAGTGGGGGCCGTACATTCGAATAAGAATAGTTAACGGGTAGCACCAGAGTGGCTTGGCGCCGTTAGGCTTCAAACTAATCCGGCCTAGCCTTCAAGTAAAGCCTTTGGGCTGTATTCTTATTTTTCCTATAGTATAACCTGCGGATGGCAGGGTACAAGAAGCTGTTAGCCTCAGGTTAATATGGGTTAAGATGCGGCAGCGCGTTCCCTCCCTCAGGGTCGTTACCAAGGGACTCCATAAGCTCAGGGGCGGCTTGGTGATTAGGACCTTGATGGCCGTTTTCGGCTGGATCCTTCAGAGATGCGCTGCAGACCCCCCCTGCCTCAGCTCCTTGTCCGAGACTATCGCAACGCTGGCAGCAACTGTTTGTACAGACACAGAGCAGCTGGCGCTGCACGCTGGGAGATGGACAGGCAGCACTCGCACCAAGAGGTTCTCGGGTGCGGCAGTGGATGCGATTGCAGCGTCTCAGGGAGTCTCTGACAGTACAGAATATGAGGGAGAGTGGAGAGTACTACAGGCCTGATGTGCAGCAGAGCAACTCTCCCCACAGACAAGACTACCCCCTTTTGGCCGAGTTTGTCTATGGGTTCCCAAGCAGAATCGGACCCCTCAGCATTATTCGAAATTACCGGGTAGCAGACACTTATTGACACCTTGCATGGCCGGACTCCAGCACAGACCTCTTGGATCGGATGGCGCACACTGTCATCAGCAAGACGGCTGGCTTCCGCTGGCAATGCTTGGAGATCTAACAAGAAGACCTGCTGACTGTTCGCCCTCGCTTCGGCTTCACAGTTAGCAAGATTGCGCCTTCTCGGGGCGTCCCTCCGGTCTCCAGATCAAGGCCGATGGCTAGGTGCAGCACTCCACTGGCTTGACTTGGACTAAGAGCCGCCTTCCAGTGTCCACACCGCAAGTTCAGCCGTCTGTCTGTTCAGGGATACGGACCAGTCCCTGGAGTTCCGCCTACACAACGCAGTCAGGGTGCCTTAAAGTGGCAGGCGCAGGACTACGCCACTAAGACAAAGGCACACGCCTATTCCTGCCCTTGGCTCTGGGCAGATGAGACACCTCAGCGCAAACGGTCCCTAGCTTTGCTGGGTCTTTCGTTCGGCATTCAAGAGCTCTCCCCAGAGGGAGCCCAGATGTTGCGCACCCGGGCACACAAGTCAAGCAGGGGCTTCTAGCAACGCCTTGCCTGCTTTGGTACAGGGCGGAATATTGTGGCGGCCTTAGGTGGGCGGGACGAGTCTACCTTCGCCCGCAGAGACCTGTCGGACCTATCCGGCCAGCGTGTCTACCTGGCACTAGTGGGGGTCATCTCGGCGGCACAGCACTCCCTCCCGGCACCACAGGCGCCTAGCTAAAATTGTTGGGAGTGGTGTGTAGGCCTCGATAGTTCATGAGCTGAGCGCTCGGGCAGGGGACAGGTGTAACAGATTGCGGCACCCTCCCCCTATTCACCATTCTTCCTAGTAGTAATGCCGTCGGTAAGGATTTTGAGGAAATAAATGAATTTTTCTCTAAAATGTATTTTTTCGAAAAATACTTACTGACGGCATTACTCAGAGGTCCCTCCCGCCTTCCCCACTTGCCACAGTCGAGCTAAGACTGGCGGGAAACGTTGAGCGCACCACCGGATAGGGAGGCAGGGGAGGCCAATTCGGGGGATCCTGGTAATGACACCCCTTGTGGTTGCCTCCCCTGTCGCCAGGTACACAACGAGTTTTTTGGGGGCTAAAATTGTTAAGCTAAGCGAAGTGAGCGCCAAGAGCCGATACTGGACGTCACCTAGCCTTTGGGTGTGGGATCCGTAAGGGCCCATCATAGCCCGTAGGGCGTCAGGACGTCAGCCCACCTCCGTGGTCTCCTTCTGGGCAGGGCTCTCACATCACCAAGTAGCGCTGTAGCCAAAGGAGCTTGTGAAGTCCCTAGTAGTAATGCCGTCAGTAAGTATTTTTTCGAAAAAAATACATTTTAGAGAAAAATTCATTTTTGTCATATTTACTTGAACTTTTGGATATAGCCAGTTTGGAGAAAGACATTGGATGAGTTCGTTAGCCAGCTTTATATCCTTTCAGAATTAATTCTTTTCAAAAAAGAATTAAAACTCTAGAAAACCTTTACTTCTAGAGTAAGTCAGACAGTGGCGGTGACGTAAAAGAGGCAACTCCGTCAAAACGCAGACACTGACATAATACTCTAAATATGACATCATTCTCTCTCGTGCCGCGCGGCTCTCTCTCTCTCTCTTCAAGTGGCGATTAGTGACCACTATCCTGTGTGCTGTAGTTGGGCTCTGAAGGTGGACAAGCCATGTTGTAAAAAACAGCATACCACTATTCATTACAGGTCGTTTAAACACTTACATCGGGACGCGTTTCTCGCCAACCTGAGCAGAATCTCTTTTCAGTCAGTTTATAACTATGATATTCCTGAAGAAGCGTTGGCCGAATGGTACAGATTGTTCCTTGGTGTAATTGACAAGCATGTCCACTATGTGAGAAGAGAGTCAAACACGCACAGTTACCTCAGTGGTTAAGTAAGGACATTAAAGACGCCATGGCTCTCCGAAATGAACTGAAGCGAAACAAAGATTATGCTGCTTTTCGCAAGCAGCACAACCGCGTAAAGTACCTGGTGCTCGAGGCCCAGAAAACACACTTCCAGCGCTTGATGGATAATAAAACTGATACCGTATCTGTCTGGCGAGCCCTCAGTGCCTTTACCAAATCACGTCAAACAACACCATGTACTTCTATACCTGCTGATACTTTTAATCAACATTTCCTGTCTGCTGCCGAGTCACTTTGGAATAAAAGTACTAATAACCTAAACAAGCCAACTATTTCTGTAAAACTTAAACAATTTTGCGACGAGAGACTGGCGCCAAACAACTTTTTTAGTATTCAATACTTAACTGTTTTCGACGTAAGCAAGTCTATTAGTCGGCTGAAAAATAAACGCTCCTTTGGTCATGACGGCATTAATAGTTTCTTTTTAAAACTGTCTGTCCCCTATGTGGTTGAATCTTTTAACATTTATCTACAATCTTATAATCCAGCAAGGTACTTTCCCAAGAAGCTGGAAAATAGCTAAAGTCATTCAGCTGCCTAAAACTAAAGACCTCACTGACCCCAACAAATTCAGGCCAATTTCACTTTTATCAGCTTTGTCAAAGCCGATAGAAAAACATGTCCACAGGCACCTGAGTCACTTCCTGGAGACACATAACTTGATTTATCCATTACAGTCAGGCTTCAGACCCCGCCACTCTTGTCACACGGCTCTGTCTCATCTGACCAATACCTGGCTAACTTCAATAAACAATGCTGAAATGACCAGTGCGGTATTTTAAGATTTTTCTAAAGCTTTTGACTTAGTCAACCATGAACTGTTGCTACAGAAGCTGTTGGCATATCACATAGACACAGATTCCGCTGCCTTCTTTAAATCTTATCTAAGCAATAGATTTCAGTATGTTTTTGTCAAAGGATAAGCATTACTCAGTGGAGAGCACTGTCTGTTGCTGCTGCCTTTCAGTCCCCCCAACGCCCAGTTCGGGCAAGGTACTGATGATGATGATGATGATGAAGCATTACTCAGAAGGTGTAATTAAGCATGGAGTGCCCCAGGGCCCTTTTAGGCCCTCTCTTGTCTTTAATCTTTATTAATGACTTGCCTTTGTGTATCTCACAATCAAATGTGCGATGCAATTTGTTTGCAGACGACGCTACTCTCAACGTGTCGTCGGCAAAAATATCTACAATTCTTCTTTGCAAGATAGTCTATTAGATGTCTCAAATTGGTGCCGAGACAACTACATGAAACCTAACCCATGTTGATCACTACATGTCATAAGCACCAGCTAAACCCACTGCCACTTAGCCTTTCCCTTAACTGTGAACCGATTAAACAAGTTAAGGAGCGCCAGCTGTTAGGCGTCATTATAGACAATCAATTGACATGGCATGTGCATGTAAACAGTGTGTGTAAAATTGTGTCCAGAAATCTATTTCTCCTTTCAAAACTTATTTGCTTTACGAATTCACCAACTAGAATACTCTTCTTCAGCGCTCACATCCAGTCCCACATTGACTACGCATCTACAGTGAAGTGATGCGTGCTTAAAGAGGCTTAATTCCCTCCACCGGAGGGCAGCCAAGCTAATCCTTCCTAATAGCAGAGACAGCACTGACGAGCGACTCAGGGCCCTTGACATGCTTCCGTTACATAACCTCTTTCTGTTCAAAAAGGGCGTGTTAATGTTTAAAGTCTGCATATCCAAAACCCCGCGGTACGTCTTGGATTTGTTTAAGTATGCTAACACACCATACAAGACATCAAGGAACACACTGCCAGTACCTAGGCCACGACTTGATATATTCAAAACTAGTCTGTCTTACTCAGGGGCCAAACTTTGGAACTCGTTTCCGGCCAATATTACCGAGGCATCTTCATTGTCCACCTTCAAGGCAAGACTATTTCCGCACTTACTTGAGACGCCGAACAAAGTGCATGCGACTACTGCGTTCTGAATAATGACTGTTATCAAACATGTAAGTGCCGTGGGTGCGTGTGTATGTGTGTCACTGTGTGCGTGCATGTGTGCGGAACAGTGTGTTTTGTGCATGTTTGTTTATGCTGGTGTGTGCGTGTGCGCGCATGTGTGTGTGTGTGTGCGTTTGGTTAGTCAGGAGGAAGTAAAACATCTAAATAATCTTGACGTTTATGCTTACAGTTTTGCTTTCAATGTACCAGATGTAGTTTTAACAGTGTGCAATGAATATGTATGTGTTTATTATGTGGTTGTATTTCATGTACCATATGTAATGCATATTAGCCAGACGTGCGTTGGAACTGTGCTTCGTCTGACGCGGGCATTGGTTGAAGGCCCCGGACATACATCATGATACAATAAGGGGGCCTTTAATCCAATGTTTGAGCCGTAGCGGGGTCTGACCTAAATCTGATTTACGTACTTCCATGTGTGTGCATGCACGCATGTGTGGGTGTGTGTGTGTGTGTGTGTGCAAGCGCGTGCCAGCGCGCGTGTGTGTGTGTGCGTGCATGCGTGCGTGCGTGTGTGTAACGCACACAGACTTGCCCCCAGTCGTACGCACACTCTCGCACAACAGACGCATACACCGCCACTGACTCAGACGGGCGCATTCATGCGGTAAAACACAACCCACGGGCTTCCTTTCTAACGGAACTTTTATACACGATAAATAGAGAAAACGCTTAAAAGATTATCAAACTATTTACACTACACCTTCCCCGCTACCAGCATCCAAACATCACATACACATACACAATATCAATGCCGGGCTAGGTAGTATTCTCTCACACTCCAACCTGTTTGGTGTTCTCGCCTGGTTACGTTCAGTCCTTTCACGTCTAGGCGTGCAAGTCCTTCGTACGCTCCCGAGTCGTCCCGTCTCTTGTACCGTGGACGTCCTCGTTACTCGTACCTTATCTTCGCTGTGACCCAAGTGTCTCTGCACCGGTCACTCACTCTCTGAGTGAAGAGATGGAGGGATGACCTCGCTTTAGGTCCCTGGTGACTGACGTCTCGGCGTCCGTCGCTCCAACCTCCGACAAGCACTCTGAACAATAACAAAGTCCTAAATTGTAACACTTGCTAAACACACACACATATTGGATAATATGAGATATTTTACATAACCTGGCTGATACAAATAACTCACACGTTCATTCACTCACACACACACACGTGCTTCAAACCCCGACTACTTTTGTAACACCCCCATATCTCTGTCACTACCTTGAAACAGACCATAACCTAACGCTCTCGCTATACGTTATCCCATACGCTGGAAAAGACTATACTTAACCACGTACTACCTTAATAACGACTTAGACATACACCCCTCACATTCCTTTAGTTATCCATCTCGGTAAATAACTGTATACGAAAAACACCGGTTACCTCACTGAATTCCAAACATACATAACTGAACCAATCCAGACAACGCTATGCAACCAAATTACTCTTACCAACGCATACCGTCTTTAACTAAGCAACTATCAATAATACATATATAGAAACATACCTGAATTCTAGGTTTCAGAGTCTTGGAGTACGGGCTAAGGTATCTCACACACATCTGTACCCACTGACAATATAGCCCGCACTAATGTTTCTACAGCTCTGCCAGACTGAGCTCTCGCCTACAACTCACTAAAACTCCCCGTGTTGAACGTTCTTTAAAAGATTCCACGTGGGCCACGAGCCTCACGGACTATCGGCACAAACAAACCGCTGACAACTACTGTACTGTATTAAACCTACTGTGTGAACCCTATGCGTGAGCACACTATAGAGATTCATCACAGTGCGTGCGTGCGTGTTTTCATGTAGTTTGTAGCAAGGACAAGAATGAAAAAAGGTCTGCGCACCTATTCTTTTATCCTTGGAAAATAAAGTTTTGTTTCATTTCATTTCTCTCTCTCTCTCTCTCTCTCTCTCTCTCTCTCTCTCTCTCTCTCTCTCTCTCTCTCTCTCTCTCTCTCTCTCTCTCTCTCTCTCGCAAACATGCATGCATCTCCAGGAGGAATAGATCCAGGCGCATGAGGATCTATGCCTCTTGGAGATGTTTGGAAAGCTCGCACGCACGCACTAACAGGCACACACACATCAACGCGCTTTCAGAAGAGCATGCAGGTGACCCGTGTATTTAGTATATCATGTAGCTAGGTAGAGTAAACTTCCTAAGTTCCGGAGAAAGACATGGGTTATATACGAGACCTGATGCATCCTGAGGATGTAGATGATCGTCTTGTTATATACCTGCGTATTTCTCTGTGGGCTGCCGATTAGGTGCCTGATAGGCGGGGACAGGGGATCTAACTGTTTGTCTGTCCAACGCTGAGTAATTCCCCTTGGTATGTGTACAATTCTGCAAGCGCTAGCCTTACCTATCTGGTTTGGGAGTATTCTATAACTCGAGGCAAACTTGTATGGTTACATTGTTGTGTATTGTCTTGTGTATCTACTGTGTGAATTCAGGGTATTTACCCAAACACATTTAGTAGAGCAACTTCTTGTTTGTGTATGTATGTTTCTCCTGCCTACTTCCTAAGTTCCGGAGAAAGACATGGGTTATATACGAGACCTGATGCATCCTTTTGGAGGATGTAGATAATCATCTTGTTATCCATCTGGAACACTCTCCCACTCTCTCTCTCCGTCAGAAACATTCTCTCTCCTCCTTCCAGTCCGCCCTCAAAACTCACCACTTTCAACAGTTCTAGCACTATACCACCACACTCCCCACCCTAAGCAGACTGTTGTAATGTATTTCACTATTTGTGGTACGTGAGTCGTCTAAAGCGTGCACATGCGTGCGCGAGTTGTGAGTGCGCGCTTAGAGTTATAATTATTATAAGATAAGTGCATTATAAATACCGTAATTATTATTATTATTATTATTGTTATATACCCGCGTTTTTCTCTGTGGGCTGGCGATTGGATGCCTGATCAGCGGGGGCAGGGGATCTAACTGGTTGTCTGTCCAGCGCTGAGTAATTCCCCTTGGTACGCGTACAATTCTGCAAGCGCTCGCCTCACCTATCTGGTTTGGGAGTAGGTAAAGTCGGCCTGCTTTCACACAAATTATAGCAAGACTGAAATTGTACCGTGAAGTTGTAGTTTTGTCAACATTTTCTCAAGCCTATGAAGTGAGAGTGAAACTCATATGACGTAAAATATAAAATTACTGAAAAACTAAAACTTATGTCATGAGTCATCAGAATCAGGTCAAAGACAAAAGGTAGAGACAGTGAGAACAGCTCTCATATAGAAGGGACTTTGTGGGTTATGGTTCATCCCATCTTGTTATTTCTTGTCATTCTCAGGACTGATGTTATATTTAAGAAACCTCCTTGGTCAGCTTATGAACTCATCTGCAACTTGCACAAGTAAGTCTGTGTTGCAGCTTTTTCACATTCAGTGTAATGTTTGCCTGCCATACATGTACATTGGAACCTGCTTTGAGCAGCCACTTGTTCGCCACCTAAATGGTGGTCTTTAATGACAGGCAGGCAATACTGCTCTCAAAAGCACCTGTCGTTTAATCTAGTACATCCTGAGGCTGATTGTTTAAAATTTGCTTTTTGTCCTAATAGGGCTACATTAGAGATAGCTCAACTATTTTAGTTCAAGGATGGTGCCAGAATAACTTGGAGCCTGAGGCGCCAAGCTATTCTGGCACCACCTTTTAACTATCATAGTCAAATTAATTTCAAGCAATAGGGTTTCAGGATGAAAAGGGTTAAAACAGATGGTTGCTCAAGGCAGGTCCTACTAAATGAAATGGTGACGGCCTGATGATGTGTTTGGTCGGCATCATCAAGACCAAAAAAAAAGTCCACATTTAATTCTTTGCCTACTAAGTAACTTTTCTGTAGTTATGTACTCTACCAGTAAGTAGTTTTGTTAAGAGTTTATTTCTGGATCTGGTGCGCATGCCAGGTAACTGCTTGTAACGACACACTCGGCACTAAAAGATAGCCAAGCACATGCACTGCAAGCAAAGCTTGGATGGGCGGATCTTGTCACCGATAATGTTCTAAATGAAATAATCTCATGGTGGCTGAAGTCGTCTGTAGGCAGAGAGCTACATCAGTTCTGCTGTGATGATGAAATTGTAGTTTGTGACTGTTTCTTCTTCTTCTTCCTTTTTTTTTTTTTTTCATTTCGGTTTTCACGTAGTGTGAAGGTAAGCTCAGCTACTGAGGTTTTAGAAATTTTGATCGCTTGTATTTGAAATGTATAAAGTGGCCTGAAACCTTTTTATTTTTACCTTTTGTTCAGACACTGGATTGCTGTATTTGGCATTGTCTTTCCACGTCCTCTGCAAACTGTTGTGGAAGATCTGGCATCCAAACTAAAACCAGAAACAGGTAATTATAAGTGTTTTTGTGTGTTTTATTGTTTTTACACATGTACTCAAGAAGGCAATTATTCTTGAGTACATGCGTAAAAGAATGAAACAAACAAAGGCAGCAGGGCAGGATTTTTTAGAAGTACATCAATGTTGTTCTTCTGTTTTTTCTCGCTTTCATGTTCTAGTAGTGATGATAGCTCTGCCTAAGAGACAGTAAGGCCATTTTTGTGAAAAGCAAGATTTTCATTGTATTACATTGAAAATCCCACTTTTCATAAAAAGGGAACCCTTTGGCTGTTGATAGCGTTTTTATTTAAGGTGATTCCTACAGGAATCACCACAACTAAACACGCTGACAGCCAAAAGGTTAAGGTCTTTAACCGTCTCAGAACAGAGGTTGCTTGAACAGTTGCAGGATTTTCTCTTGGCGTTATTACATCAGATCGTAAACAGGAGTTGTTCCGAAATCAGGATCAGGTCAAAGGCAGCAGGTTGAGCCCCTTTACAGGAAGGAAAGACAGTTCATTGCACCCCTTTGCAGGGACGGCGTCCACGCAAGGGGATCACTTCGATTGCTCTGATCACAGCAGAATGCATGCTTTAGTTATACTGTCAGTACCTAATGAGTCCCTCAAACCGTGGATGTGAATGAGGTACCTTCTTGAGAGCAAGAGGTGTATATTCTCATGAGCCCCTGCAGCCGCAGGGGCTCATGAGAATATTTGCCTCTCACTGTTGGAGCAGGTAGGATAATTCCACTGAACATTTGAAATCTGTGCAAATTTTGGCCTCTTGTACATGTATTGTTGTATAGGACGAAATGTGTTGCAATTTGTGACATTTCTTTTGGTTTTGCAGCCACCCAGCTGACTTTGCCACAAGTCCATGACGTTATCCTGAGCTGTCAGAAGCTGGCGCAATCCATTAAAGTGAAAGAGAAGTGAGATAGTGGGAAAGACTTAGGAGATATATGTACAAATACTCCATGTTGTGTGTATGTGTTCGACATATTCAAGTTTAATTTAGCTCTGTAAAAACATTTTTCTGTCTGCTATATTCACTAAGTAAGCAAAGTCTTGAAAGTCTTGCAGTTGGATGGTGTTCATCTTTTCTTGGCAGCGACGGGGGTTAAAGCCATTCCACATAGCTATGCGACAGCTGCACAGTAGGCAACACAGCAAAAATAGTAGCTGAACAGCAGGGGGAAAATCGCTTTGTGTGCTTCCATATAGTAGTGCTTTATAAGTTGTTTAGAATTGTTGCGATTTGTTGTTGCGTACTGAAAACCATGCTTTCTTCACAGCAAAATTGTGGCTGAATTGCCATTTAAATTGCTCCATGGGGTGATAAACTCCTGTGACACTGTTGTCTCTTGTCACACTGCAATCGCGCCGCTGTTGTGACACTCTTATGGAAACACTCCTTCTTTATCTTCTCGGGTTCGTTTAGCTTTTGCTACCTCTTTCGCATGGCTGCCATGCTACTATATGGAAACATCCCCTAAGGCTGAAGTCAGCCAGAGAAGTTTTTGCTTATTCAGTTATTGGTTATTGACTTGGGAGCCACAGGCCTGACCGCCTTATATCTGATTTTGTGATATTCTGATGCACATAATATTGAGTCTGACTGGCCGTAATACAGTGTAGCCAGTAGATTTTCTCTCAAGGGTTCCATTAGTTCTTTAAAAAAATCCAGACGAAAAAAGGTGACTGCCAAGCGTGCCAAATGCAGAGATGCTGAATAGCCCAATGAAGAAATAAGCACGCTTAGAAAGGAAAGTTACAACACAGAGAATAACCCAATGAAGAAAGAAGCACGCTTAGAAAGGAAAGTTACAACACAGTGACACAGTTCTGTCAAATTTAACCCATTCAGCCCTGACGCACTACAGCAGGAGATGGATCGACCATGATTTTTCAAGGGTAGTGCCAGATTAGCTTGGACCCTGTTGGCACCAAGCTAATCTGGCACTGCCCTTGAATTATGGTAGATCCATCTCCTGCAACTGGTGCTTTGTCTTTAGATGACCCCTCCAAGATTTGGGAAATACGTGCGTCGGGCTGAATGAGTTAAGCATGCTTCTTTCTTCATTGGGTTATTCTCAGCATGAGTTCTTTTGTCTGATCATCTCTGCCGTGTTGTCAGGTACACACAAGTTGCCAGAGAGGCGGAGACGCTGCTGGAGCAACTTATCAGCAAAATCAAAGGAACTCAGCCACCCAGTGTGCCACAGTCAGCAGTTACTCCCCCTGTTCCGAGTCCAAAACAACCACCAGTCAGTTATAGCAGTTTTAGCATTTTATATGTGGGTTGGTGGATTTTTTCCAGTTGTGACCTATCAGGTATGGTGTTGCACTCGCAGATGAACCCTTTGGCTGCAGGTAGCATGTTTTGTCGAGGTGATTCCTACAGGAATCGCCTCGACAAAACGCGCTACCAACAGTCAAATGGTTGGTTGGTTGGTTAGTTTGGGGTTTAACATCCATTGCACGAAAGAGACAATGGATGGCCCTAACGAGCGTTTATGGGGGATGGGGACATTGGTTGCCTATGGAGTACGACCTGAACTCTGATCAGTTCAGGTGCACTGCAACTGTGCTACATTGATTTACCAGGCAAAGGGTTAATGTTACTTGGGTTTATATTCTGTTCCAAGTGGAGTTTATTGCATTTTTGTTGTTTTTGTTCTTATTTTGTGCATGTGTTTTGCTGGGGTTTTTTTATGTTTTTTTCTTGGGGGGGGGGGGGGGGGGGGGGGGGGGGCTGGGCTGTGTGTGTGTGTGTGCAGGCCTAGTGCATTTCTGTTTGGTGTCTGTGTACATGCACACCCAGTTTTAGACGATTCTGTATTTTAACCCATTGATTGCAACTGACAGTACTGTACATGGTGGTGAGACCTGTTTAACCCATTTAACCCTGACACACTACAGCTTGAGATGGATCGACCATGATAATTCAAGGGTAGTTCTAGATTAGCACTATCCTTATTATCTCTTGCGCAAGGCTAATTTGGCACTACCCTTGAATTATCATGGTCAATCATTCTTCTGCAGCTGATGCATAGTCGTTAGGTCACACCTCCAAAATGTGTCCGTGGGGTTAACCCTTATTCGGAAAACACCAGTGTGAAATAAGTTTGACTTAAATAGTTAAAGGGTAGTGCCAGAATACTAGGCGCCAAGCTATTCTGGCACTACCCTTGAACTAAAGCCATTGGTCTATATCCTTATCGGTAAGTACTAGAATGTAGCTTGCATATGGCAGTGTACAAATTTGATGCTTTTAGCCTCGGTATGATATGGGTTAAATGGGTTACATTCGAGACGTGGTTGTCAGTAGCAGACAAAGGATAAAAGCTGAGCCAGGTGGTTGATGTACAACAAACCAAGGGGAATTACTCAGCGCTGGACAACAGTTAGATCCCCTGCCCCCGCCTATCAGGCACCCAATCGCCAGCCCACAGAGAAATACGCAGGTATAGAATAAGATGCATCAGGTCTCTTATATAACCCATGTCTTTCTCCGGAACTTAGGAAGTAGGCAGGGGAAACATACATACACAAACACGAAGGTGCATTACTATATGTGGTCGGGTAAATACCCTGTATTCCCACAGTAGATGCACAGAACATTACACAACAATGTAACGATACAAATTTGCCTCGAGTTATACTGAGATACTCACAAACCAGATAAGGTGAGGCTAGCGCTGGCAGAATTGTACAACAAACCAAGGGGAATTACTCAGCGCTGGACAACAGTTAGATCCCCTGCCCCCGCCTATCAGGCACCCAATCGCCAGCCCACAGAGAAATACGCAGCACTAGCCTCACCTATCTGGTTTGTGAGTAGGTGGTTGATGGCTATAACCCATATCATACTGAGGCTCAAAGCTTCAAATTTGTACACTGCCATATGCAAGCTACATTATAGTACTTACAGATAAGGATATAGACCAATGGCTTTAGTTCTAGGGTGGTGCCAGAATAGCTTGGCGCCAAGCTATTCTGGCACCACCCTTGAACTATTTTAGTCAAGCTTATTTCACACACAGGTGTATTCCGAATGATAAGGGTTAATTAAATAACTGGATTGCATTTATTGCCCACTTTCATCTATAGATTGATTATAAATTTGTCTTTCCCAGGCCTCGGATCGCACCAGGAGCGCTGGATCGGTAGAAATGATAGAGGAGCTCGGACACCACAGCAGACAGCCCAAAGCTAATATCAACCAGCCCGCCCCAGTCCAAGCCACTGCCAGTAGCAGGTCACACCTGTCAGGCCAGTCGAGCCAAGGCCAATCAAGTAGTGCTGCAGCCAAAAGACAGAACACAGAGCCAGCTGATGTCAAGAAAAGTTTTACCCCTCCGCTGATCATGGATTACGGACGAAAATCGAATATTCCAGTCAACAATAACTCTGTGAAAAACCCACACGGTGTAAGTAGTAGGGAGATAAAGAAATAGAGACAGATCATAATTTAATTTGTACATGTACTGAGATTTCTTGTTTAACCCTGTCAGCGCCAAGCTAATCTGGCACTACCCTTGAGTTATCATGGTCAGTCTGTCTCCTGCAACTGGTACACATTTGTAGGTGACACCTCTGAAATTTAGGAAATGTAGCCGTGGGGTAAAATGGGTTAAGACATTGGAGATGTCAAGGATCTGGATACTTGGCATAAATCTGCATATCTGAATTCCTCATGTCTCAGAAGTGTTAAGCACTAAACTGACTTTTGTTTAACACAATCGAGACATGGCACATCTGGAAACATGGCATGGTCACCTATCTGAATGCCAAATGTCTCGATTGTGTTAAACTCTGAGCTGGCGTGTACGAGGCGTCCACCTTCCCAGTGCAAATATGAACCCTAGCTGTCAGCATATAGACATGGCACTAAGTGTTTACCAGACTTTTGTGACTTCTGGTGGTGGACTTAGTGTGGATGATATCCAGCGATCTCATGATGCAAATGCTGCCAATGTCTAGCCAGCAAGAGGCACAGAATTTCGTGAGCCTGTAGTTCTAGCACCACTGTGTCATGTTCATCTGCCATCTTCAATCCAGCTATAAAGAAGTCTCCAGCAGACAATGTCGAGATTCGGATGTTTTGACCTCACCACAAGTACACTGCTATTCAAATGAGATGTTTTGCATCTCATTTGAATAAGTGTACTTGTGGCATACTGCTAAATGTACTTGTGACCTAACAACCCCCTTGTTCCCCATTGTATCTTATCAGAATAGATGTGTACTTGTAGCACACTCCCTGAATGTACTTGTGGATTATTTCCAGTAGCATCTCATCTCACCCTGAATGTACTTGTGGTGTACTCCCTGAGTGAATCCATCTGGTTAGTACTTGTTGTGTACTTCCTAAATGTGCTTGTGCCTTCACACACACACACACACACACACACACACACACACACACACATACACATTGTATCTAAACTAAATAGTTGTGTGCCTGTGGCGTACTCCCTGAAAATATTTGCTTACTTCCATTAGCATCTCATCTGGCATACTCCCCAAGTGTACTTGTGGCGTGCTCCCCAAGTGGATCCGTCTGAGGACTACTCTTGCAAATGGTGCGGCTACATATGCTCACTTGCACACTGCCACGCACAATAATTATGATCTTCTTGACTTTGTTTCAGGCTGCTCAGCTGACTACTGATTACAAATCGGTCATCCAGAACACTTTCCAGGCAGTGTGGAGTGCTGTCTTCAACTGCTGGTAAGCTACTTTCTCTTTTTGCTGTGTGTTTTGTTGCACCAAATATTTTTTCTAAGCGTGCCAGAATTTAGCTCCTTGGGGCTGTTTTTTCTGTTGCTGAGTTATGAGCATTAACTTTGCAATAATCAAAATAGGTTGCTTTGTTTTTAAAATACATGATAGTTCGAGGGTGGTGCCAGAATAGCTTGATGCCTGAGGCACCAAGCTATTTTGGCACCACCCTTGAACTGAAACGGATTTCATCCTCGGGGCGTATTGAGTTAATGCATGATATATCTGCTTTCAGCAACAACATTGAAGGAATGCTGGGGAGAAGCATGAACCATGCAGAACTGACAGAAGTGAAGAACACACTGACTGCCTTGGTGCCTTTGGTTCAACAGCTTCAGAAGGAGTTTACCAGGTCAGTGCAGACTTTGTAAAATGACAGCACAGCCTGTTTTGAGCAACCACCCTTTTTTGCCCCAATGTTTTGGGGCAGATCAGGGGTTACGGTTCATTCCATCTTGTTTCAGTTTTACTTGTGAAATTTGTTTATGCGGCCAGCTGCTCAACTTCTGTTTTGCAGGTGTCTTGGTTTTTCTCCTGTTGGGCTTGCAGGTCATACAAATGACTTTGTAGAGTTCTGTTCGTACCTGAACGGTTTCTTTGCCAGCACAAAAATTCCTGCCCCGGATCTGCCTCAAATCACTGCTCCAGATATGGTCGCGTTCATGTCAGACACTTCAAACCGGTGAGTTGAGATATTTTCAGTGTGTGTGAGCCTGAGCATGTGTGTGTGTTTGTGTGTGTGTGTGTGTGTGTTATTATTTACAAGGATTATCTTTTCTCTGTTAGAGATGCGTTAAGTGTTGTTTTGTTTTTTTCTATGCTCTTATGATTGCTTTCTTTATCCAAAATCAAAGTATATATTCTGTTAGGTCACGGCAAACCTTAACAAGTTCAAAACTTGTACACTACACAATACAGTAAAACGTGTTTTGAGCAACCTCCTTTTTCAGAAATGGGAAAAAAGTGATCTGCAAAGACAGGTACACTCTGAAGATGAAAGGCAAAAAGTGTCACCTGTCATTAAAGACCATCATTTAGGTGGCGACAGCCACCTAAATGATCGTCTTTAATGACAGGCTACCTCTCACAAAAGGTCCTGCTGTACTTTGTATTGTAGCAGTCAACAGTGTGTCCTGTTTATGTATGATTTCAGAGTGACATTACTGAATGGACTGAAACAGCTGGACAGTTTTCGTACTCGACTTCAAAACATTCATTCACATTTTGCCAGCTGATAAATCAAGACTTTGCTCCATCGAAAAGACTGCCACTTCACTTTTGGTGCCTTAGCACATTTAGCTCAAATGCTGAAATTCCCAAATTTGAGTTTTGTCGTCAGAAGACTACATCACATTTCAGGGGATCAATCAGCCGTGGTAGTTTAGGGGTAGTGCCAGTGGGTGTATACTGAGGTTTTGAAATCGTGGTAAATTTCATGTCAAAGATTCCCAGCCATCAAAGGCGCATGGGTACCAAGTGGTTTTAGCAAGAGGCATAGATCCTCATGAGCCCCCACTCCTGTGGGGGCTCATGAAGATCTATACCTTTTGCAGTTGGGTGGTGTTCACCTTTTCAGTGCAGGGGTCATGGGTAAGTGGTGCCAGATTAGCTTGGTGCCTCAATTCTGGCACTGTAGTTGAACCATCATGGTTGATCCACGTCTTAATGTATTATAACTTCTTTGGCACCAGTTTCAGCCCACTTCATTGGAATTTACAATGCAAACGATCCAAAATTTTAAATCCTAAATCTTCAGTTGCTTGCTTGATTTTGCCCTACCATGTGAAAATACTGTGTTTGTGTCCAGTGTTTGAGTGAATGCATGTTTCATTTGTTGGGTTGCTTGTTGGGTTCAGCTCTCAGTGATTCTTTGAGCCAATTTGCAGTTGAAGTAAAATGTGTACATAATGTGCTGAAAAATTATTATTGTTATTATTATTATTATTAGGGCCATGCTCCAGTTTAAAAACATATTTTGCTGTGCAGCATGTGAAAACAGATTTGCAGTAAAACATTGAGTTCTGTGGTTTTAAAAGAAGTGGGAAACCACTATAGACCTTTTTATCATGACTGTGATTTCTATGCTAAATCAGCCGTTTATTGTGTAACACATGTCATTATCAGCTGCTGATATTAACTCCGTTGGGCACGCAACCACTGGTGTTTTCCGCAGTACCGGTGGCTACGTGCATGAGAGAGTTGCCCTCTTTACTGCCAGTGGCTAGAAACGTCTCGGATGGCAGATTCACTGCCCGATTATGCTGTCTGTCCGAGGCAGTGTACGTGAGACCAGCAAGAGGTATAGATCCTCATAAGCCCCCGCATCTGTGGGTGCTTTTGAGGATCTATACCCCCAGCACGTGCAGATCTCTGTGCTTGGGCAGCCCAAGGATTTCCTCAGGGACTAATATATGGTGCTAAATGTACATGCAAATATCTATGCTGTTACTGTGTATGTATATTGACCACATCACAGACCAAGTAGGTGAGGCTAGCACAGATAGAAACAGTACACATGCCACAGGGAATTACTCAGCGCTGGACAGCCAATCTGTTAGGTCTCTTGCCCCTTCCTTTCAGGCTCCCAATCGCCTAGGCGATTGGGTGCCTGATAGAAAGGGGCAGAGGACCTAACCATTCATCCGCCCAGCACTGAGTGGTTCCACTTGGTACTTTATATGGGCCATCTGCCATTCAGTTTTGCATGTAATGTTGATACTCAGTAACTGGGTGGTCCTTGGACCAACATCCGCATTTGTGTTGACCATGCGCAGTTCAGTGTTGCTTGAAATGTAGATACATGTACCCACACGGTCTTCAGGCCAATCTCTACTTTCGTTGAGCTATTATACAAGGCCAAAAACAAGGGGTAAGGCCTTTGTTTCCTCAAAACACATTACCAATGACATTACAGTATGGAATGGTTCTTAGCTAGAATAATTTTAGCCAAACTTGTTGTGTACGAATACGGCAGTGTTAGCAGGTGAGGGGCGCCATAGCCTAGG
The DNA here is from genome assembly GCA_036245525.1 of Semisulcospira habei. Lineage (NCBI taxonomy): Eukaryota > Metazoa > Mollusca > Gastropoda > Semisulcospiridae > Semisulcospira > Semisulcospira habei. Next base: position 195,690,690 of record BTPG01000004.1, on the reverse strand, counting down.
CGGTAACCCGAGTAGCCTCCTATCCATCCCATCCGGGCATGCGCCCAGCGGAAGCTCACCAGTCAGTTTCTTAGCTAGACAGTGGAAGGTTGTCTACATCAGTGTCTCTAGCTTCGGACTGTGTAAAGTTGTGGAAATGGACGTAGTGTTTTGTGGAGGTGTTACCATACGCTGTGCCTTGTGTTAGGCTTGGACACTTTCCTGTGGAAATTTCCTCGTCGGTGTTTGTGACTTAGCCCTGACGAGACAGCGGCGTCTGGTGAGCTGTGCTCACGCGCTCGAGGCCGGTCTGGCCGTGGCGTGTTTCGCATTTTGTGTGTCCTGAACTTCTATTTCAGGAATAAGGAGAAAAGTAATGAAAAGAGAAGTGAAGAAGAGGCTCTCCTGCTACCCTCGGTGTGCCTGTGTTCGGCTTGGACGCTGCCTGTGTTTCGCGGTGCTGTACCCAGCTTCAGGGACCGGTCGTGCCTGTGATGCCTGCATGGTCTCCGCTCACGGACCGTGGACTGGGTCGAGTCTGCCTTTTCCGCCATAGCTGTTGAGCTTCGCCGCAGTGCGCGGGTTGGTCTGCGACCTGTGTGGGTTCCCCTGCTTCTCCATTATCAAGGTAAAACCTCGGTTATTGCCTACGACCGGCGCCCAAGGGTGGAGGTAGAGCGCCAGGCGTCGGCATATGCCGTGCACTTCGTTTGTACGCGTCTTTGCGTGGATTCGTATTGCGGGCCCGTGGGGGCACGCTTGCTCGCATTTCATTGTGCACTATGTTTGCAGTTGGCAAGTCTGCACCTGCTCACGAGGTGGACAGTTCCAATGGCCTAGTGACGGACATGCTATTTGCCTACCCTGTTCCGGCTGTGCCTCCACTGACTCGTGCCTGGTCTGCACCCCTGGCTGGAAGAACAGTGGACCCAGCTATGGAGCTTCTACTGCTGCGATCGGCTGATGCCAGCACAGGTAAGGGGTCCAACACTGGTAAGCCCCACAGACCCGACGAGTGGCCCTTAACAGGTTGTAGAGCCTTCAACGCCGCGGCTTAGGCCGCGAGCCTGAGCTCTAGCGCCGGCAGCCACCACAGTCCCGTCGAGTGGTCTCTGCCTGGTCACGAAACCTCGAGCGCCGCAAGCTAGGCCTCGAGAGAAAGCCCCTACACCGGTAGCCACCACAGTCCCACCGAGTGGTCTCTACCCGGGTGTACCGCCTGTTCGGCGCGAGATAAGACTCGAGAGCGAGCTCCAGCACCAGTGGCCGTCACAGACCCGATGAGTGCTGCTTACCAGGTTGTGGAGACTGGCCCACCACGCGATGCTTCAGTCACTGCCGCCTCCTCGGCCAAGGCAAGAGGCCAGCGCGGGCACAGGGATTCGGCGCCCCACTCCAGGTTAGTGATCGGGGACCACGACCGGACAAGTCTGCTGCCCTGACGCACTCCTACTCCCCGGTAGGAAGTAGGAGACACAGCACGGGCGCGCAACGAGACGACATGCCCCGTCTACCCCCCGGCACGGACAAGCCTTGCCCTGTGGGACGAACCAAGCAGACTCCCGTAGCTCGACGACGTTTGCGCTCAAGGGACAGGTGGACTCCCCGACGGACTGCTTCCCGCGTCTCGGATACAAGCCGGCACTCTCGAGCGACCTCCAGGTATGACCCAGCACCCGCTGATCGTCTTCCCATGGCGCGTCCTCCTGAGACCTCCCTCCGGGCCGACGTCTGCTGCAACCTGGGGTATATGCCAACACATGCAAGATAAGATGTCTCGGCCGCGGTGAGTGACTTTTACCCTCGGTGGGACGAGAATGCTGGACCATGCGGCACTTGCGTGACTTAGGCCGCAGGACGGGACTATGCCTAGCACATCGGCCGGTGCCCACTATCTCGAAGTACTGAAAGGACCCAGTATGAGGATGGCCCGTGACGTGCAGGCCCTCCAATCCTTGACTCTAGTCCGGCACAGACGTTCGGCGCCCCGCTCATAGGCAGTGACAGGGGACCACGAGTGGACAAGACTGCTGGACTATTGTGCTCCTCGGGGAAGGGTAAGCGACGAGTCGGGATCACGTTGAGTTTGCATGAAGCTTCAGCGTCCCACTCCAAGATAAAGTAATATTATTTGTTGTTTGCGGGTTAACTCTGCCCAGGCGACTAAGGCCGTCTCGTGGCGGAGGGTCAGTGAAAGGAGTTCATGATCGGGCAAGATTGCTCTCGGGCGCCCGCTCCCCAGGTTAATTAGGGATGAGCTGGGTTCACGTCGATTTCACACGCCCCGTCTACCCTTAGGATGGTGTGTACGGACCACAGAGTGGTAGAAGAACCAACTAGACGTCCGACCATCTACGGCGGCCACGCTTGTGGGACAGACGGCCGCTACTGCAGACTGGTTCCCGCGACTCGGATCCCACCCATCACCCTAGGCCTGCTGTCGGGACAAGACTTGGCCGACCAATCCTGCCACAGTCTGACAGAAGTATTCTGCCTCAAGCCCGTTACAAGTACCATCGCCCCGGGCGAGACTACAGGAGCAGCGGCGACCGCTCGCCTCATGCTCACAGGACAGGTCGTCTAGGCCTTCTCGGGTTACGCTGTATGCCTTCCCGCCCAGCACAGAGGTACGGTGCCCAACCCAGGGACGGTGCCTTTACACTGGACAGGCTGAGACTGCGGGCCATGGGCGCCCGTGCGGCACTTAGAATTCTCCGAGCGCAGCCTCGGTCTCGACTCGCCACACCGCCTCCGTTGCGGCTTCCAACCACTAGTAGGGTTTTTGTGGCGGGTGCACATGGTAAGCGCTTACAGCTGGAAGGTAAGTTAAGCGCTGTAAGCTAATGATCCGTTTTATTCCTTAGTAGATTCGGCGATGACACAGGGTACCTTTCGGCCCCCAAGGACGTTATCTATGGCCCCGGGTCGTGGCACGTCTGCCTGCAGACGGCACTTGCCTACACATGACTGGGCCTCTATCGTTCCGAGCGTCGATGATCAGAGACTCCCTCCTCTAGCCGCGGTTACGAGCTTCCTGGCTTGCCGGTCTTCTCCTACCACGCTGCATACCACTCCTGTGTCAACGCCTTACCGGCTACCACTTTGTGTGAGCGGGGACTTCAGGATGCCCCCGGCACTTCGACATCCCGACCTTGGTAGTGGCTACGACAGTTGACGCGCGCACCACGCTGTACAAGTTCGTCACCGACCTGTCCTTCGGTGGGGAGACCGCCCGAGACTTCGCCTCGCAGTGCAGACATGGACTGGACCTTCAGCCTGGACTCGGCGACTTCCTAGATGATACGGAGCCGGTCGGTGACCTCCTCAGACTGCGTTGCGTTCTGGTCGTCCCCAGATAGAGAAGAGGACACTGCCTCCAGCCGTTCCCTCCGCTTTACCTTCGACGGCGTGACCTGCTAGGGTCGCGCGCTTCCTGTGGTGGCATCGCAACCTCTGGGGGTTTTACCGTGGCTGTACTCCATTGCAGACAAGACCATTCGGACGTCTTCGTGCTCCACATCGACTTCTGTAGACGATCCCTTTTCGCGTAACCGGTCAGAGCACTCCTTGGAGAAGGATTGAGATGCACTTGGGATGCCCTCGGCAGGCATGGTTTCTGGTCTATGTGGGCAAGTTCAACCTCTCGCCTTTGCGCCGCTTCCCTACCTGCGGATGGAACCTCTCGCCGACCTCACGAAGGGCAGCTTCCGAAGCTGCGAACACAGCACTTGCCGAACCCAGCGCAGCGGTTGTCTCTAGAGCAGGCTTACTTTGCCAGACGGGGACTTCGGCTGCGGGGATTGGTGAGTACCACAGCGGACCTTCTACCCCTCGGATGTCTCTACTGCCCCCGCCTCATCGGCTCCTGCTTCTCCCTGGGCGACTCTCGACAGGCGACCTCGAGTCTCAGGTTCCGGTGCGACCGTTGCTACGCCCTCACCTTCTTCACGGGGCGCAACGGGAGTTCCTCTTCCTCCACTCCTCCCAGGATGTCCCTCGCGTCGACGCAAGCCTCGCCACCAGGAGCGCTCCCCTGTTACCAAGACCCTACCCTGCCTCCGGCGGATGGCCTCCAGACTTCCTTGTCCAGCTTCGCGTGTCACATTCCCGATGCCAGGAGTTTCTCGTTCCCTCCCACAGCGCCATGGTGGTCGACTACTTCAGAAGCAAGGCGGGGCACGCTTCCTCCCCCTGTACTTCCTCCGCTGCCACGGGCTCCGTTGGTGCGAAGATCGTGACGTCGCTTCGAGCAAGAGCCTTCCAGGGGCATCTGCATGACCGTCCGACTCCATCGACTGTCGCGGCCAGCTTCTCCGCACAGAGTCCAGTCATCGTTCGGGTGATCTGCGCAGCGGACACTTCCTCATGATCGTGCCGAGGTGGAATCGACAGCTTCCCCACTTCGTCTTGCCGATTCCAGACTCGCTTGCCTGGGCAGTCGACGCTCTCTCCATCCCGTGGGACGGTCTGGTCACTTACGCCTACCCGCCGACGATGCTCGTTCCCAGAGTCCTATTCAAGCTCGGAGGGTGCAACGCGACCCTGTTCCTGGTGGCCCCGTTCTGCTGGACCAAGTCGTGGACCTCCTGAGCCTCGCCACGGCTCCTCCGCAGCGGCTTCCCACCCCGCGCATGATGCTCAATCAACCACAGCAGGCGCTGTACCACCCGTGCCCCGAACGGCTTCTCCTTCCCGCCCGGAGACTGTGCGGCAAGCCCTCGCCACTAGACGCTTCTCAGGTGCGGCCGTGGAAGCTATCGCTACAGCCCGCAGAATCTCGAACAGAACTACAAAGGGGAGTGGCGAGTCCTGTGTGACTGGTGTGACGGCATGCACCTCTCTCCCATGGATTGACGGTTCCTCAGCTGGCGGACTTCTTCCTCTGGCTTACCAGCGTTCAGCGCTGATCACCTTTCGCAGCTACCTGGCCATGGTCGCTGACACGTACCAACGCTTGGGACGACCCGACCCTGGTAACTGCAAAGACCTCGCCGACCTGATGGCCCACTTCGGTCTACAACGTCCCGCCCTTCGCTCCCTGCTGCCACTATGGGACCTGCCTTGGGTCCTTACTTGGCTCAACTCTGACCGCTTCGAACTGATCCAGTTGGCGAGGCTACCGGACATGACGCGGAAGACCTGCTTCTTACTGGCCCTCACATCTGCTTCCAGGGTCATCGAGCTGCGCACCCAGCACAGGTAAGGGGTCCAACACCGGTAAGCCCCACAGACCCGACGAGTGGCCCTTACCAGGTTGTAGAGCCTTCAACGCCGCGGCTTAGGCCGCGAGCCCGAGCTCTAGCGCCGGCAGCCACCACAGTCCCGTCGAGTGGTCTCTGCCCGGTCGCGGAACCTCGAGCACCGCGCAAAGAAAAAAGACTATCAGCACGCCCCTGCATGTTTGCAGTTCCGGACGGACGGTTCAGTTCTACTGCTGCCCGACCTGGCGTTTCTCGCCAAGACCCATTCTCCTTGGCTGCCCCGCAGTTGGTCACCATGCAACATTGAGAGACCCAGGCTCCACCCGTGAGTCCAGACAACAGGACCCGGTCAGGACTTTATGCGTGTACCTGCGCCGGACCAAGCCGCTCCGCGGGGGTCGCACCCACCTTTTCCTCCCGCTGTTCCCCGGTAGAATGACATCGCAGACCAGACGTTATACTCCTGGCTCTGATGGGTGATACGCTCCGCCTACCAAGATCTCTCCCCTGATGCAGCCAAGCGAATGAACATCAGGGCGCACGAGGTCAGAGCCATGGCCGCAAGCCTTGCATTCGACCGCAACTGTGCTGTCTAAGACATTGTGGCGGCCGTAGGATGGCGAGCAGAGATTACCTTCGCCGGCTTCTACCTGAGGGACCTCTCCAGCTAACGCCAGAACCTTCACTGGTGGGAGACATCGTGGTGGCGCAACACTCCCTCCTGGTGCCCTGGGCGCCATGGGTATTTTAGCTAAAATTATCGGGAGGTTGCTTAGAGAGGGCGGTCCTAGTGACCAATATTTGGGGGTTAGGGGCGTTATAGTGGCACCCGCCTCCTCTTCGGGATTCTTCCATACGGTAATGTCATCAGTAATGTGTTTTGAGGAAACAAATGTATTTTTCTTTAAAATGTATTTGTTTGAAAAATACTTACTGATGACATTACTCGAAGGACCCTCCCACCTGCCCCGCTTGCCACTGGTCCGCTAACAGGTCATGTTATATATTTAAATTGGGCAGTTCAGGCAGTGCAAGGACCGGTGTTTTTAAAAATAATTTTTGCCTTGTTTGAAAATTTGTAGTAGAGCTGAATGTTGGAATTTGCTGGAAATTTCTGGTTAGATGAGAGGAGACATGTTTGGTGCTTTGATTCATACCATCCTGAGTTTATCCAGTGGACAATTGTGGGCCTATGTTGAGTTGCTGTTGACGTAGTGATTTGAGGGGCATGCTGATTTCAGCTGTGCTTGGGTGTGGAGTTGGTAAGGAATCAGGTTCATAGCCAAGAAATGAGACTGTCAATGTGCTGGTTTTTTTTTGGTTATTTTGTGCATGGCAAATGTGCACCGGTAGTGTTTTTTAGGGGATTGAAATATTAGGGGATGCTTGGGACCGACTATGGCTAAGAGACTGGACAGTACGGAAACGGCATTGTGTTCCGTGGCCTAAGAAACTGACTGGTGAGCTTCCGCTGGGCACATGCCCAGATGGGATGGAAGGGAGGCTACTCGGGTTACCACCTAGGCTATGGCGCCCCTCACCTGCCAACACTGCCGTATTCGTACACAACAATTTTGGCTAAAATTAGTCTAGCTAAGAACCATTCCATACTTTAATGTCAATACATTTTAAAGAAAAATATTTTTTTTTAATAATCTCGCTTTTCATTGTAATAATGAAAATCTCACTTGTTACAAAAATGGACTGACAGTCTTTCTCCTTCCTAGGGCAGACCTGTGTACAGGCTAAAACAGCCTTTTTCAGCCTGAAGATTGTTTGTCTAAGTTTTATCATGTGTCGATCTGTCTCCTGCAGCTTGTAGTCTGCAGATATTTTTTTGCCACATGGCTCTAGCAGTAATGAGCTGTTGTATGAAATTGGAGATTGTGTGCTGGTCTGTGATTTTGGACCTTGCGGCTGAAGTCGCAAGATCCAAAACCTCAGACCCACACAGATTCATCTACTAAAGGAGTGTTTCCATATAGGGGTGCAATAGCAACACAAATCCAGAACATAGAAATAAAGAATGAGTGGCAGTGGCGCAATTACATCATGACAGGCGACAGCACCACAACAAAATTTTGTCACCCCATGGAGCAACTCAAGGGCAATCCAGCCGCGATTTTGCTGTGAATTGAGAGTGGTTTTCAGTACACAACAACAAATCACAACAATTCTAAACTACTTGTGTAGGGGCGTGATGCCGCCTGTCGCTTTGCTGTATGGAAACGCATAGCGATTTTCTGACTGTGGTTCAGGTATTTTTTTGCTGTATCGCCTACTGCGCCACTGTTACATAGCTGTATGGAAACATAGCCTAAGGTGTATACACGTTACACAAAATGCCCAGTGACTCTGAATTTTCTTCTGTTCTGTATGTATCATGAGTACAAGTGTGTCCAGAATACAGCAAAACCTGTTTTGAGCGACCACTCTTATGAGAGGATCACCTGTCATTAAAGACTGTCATTCAGCTGGTTGTAACCACCTAAATGATGGTCTTTAATATTAGACATGTGACACGCATATGTGTGTGTGAGCTAGTGGCATATTGTTGTATTTTTGTTTAAATTACTAGACATTTTTAGTGAGCATGATTTAACTTTTTGTGGCCAATAAGACGAAAATGATAATTAGATGTACATGATTTATGTGGGAATATGGATGTGTGTGTATGTTTGTCTGTGTTTCTCTTTTGTGTGTCTCCCTGTGTATGTGTGTGTGTGTAAGCAAAGGCCCTTGGGCCCACGACAGCCATAGTGGGCCCGCGCATGGCCATGTACACCACTGTGCTCGTCGTGGGCCTGAAGACGTTTTGCTACTGGTGTGTGTATTGACTGATCTGTACCATGTTATTGTGTGTATTCGTGTTGTGTTTGTATGAGCACATTCTTTTGTTACTGTGTACTCACTTGTATGTATGCTAACCCTTTGGGTGTCAGTAGCGGTTTTAATCACCATTCCTGAAGGAATCAGCGCGACTAAAACCGCTACCGACACCCAAAGGGCTAACTTGCTTACCAGTTGTGATTGGGTTTGTATGTGTACTCATGTGTGTGTGTGTGTGTGTGTGTGTGTGTGTGTGTGTGTGTGTGTGTGTGTGTGCACGTTTGTACTACCACCACCATCCTCTCGGCAGTTGTAATGGAGTGGGGGGGGGGGGGGGGGGGGGGTATGCTGGTGAAAAAAGACAGGTCCCACCCAAGTATGCAAAATCCTCTGGAACCATGACAGGTCGGATTTTGTATACCTGGATGGGACCTGTCTTTTATTTTTACACCGTCTTTATATTGTTTTGTGTGTATGTGTGCCCGTGGATGCGAATTTATTTGTGTGCATGTGTGTTTGATGATTCGTGTGCACATTATGTTTCTGTGAGTGTATGTATGTGTTCATATATTTGTTCCTTCCTAAGATGCAAAAGGCCACCGGGCAGACGTTGGCCGCAGTCAGCCCGTGCACATTTGTGTGTGGGCCAGCTACGGTTGATGTCAGTCGGAGGACGTTTTGGTTAATGGGTTTGTGGGGTGTATGTTCCAGCACATTAAATCCTAAGGTCAGAGTTTATGAGTTGTCCCATGCAGACTATTGTACAGTTTAGGAGCTAGATTGGTCATGATAGTTCAAGGGTGGCACCATCCTTGAACCATCATAGTCAAATTTTTCTCATGTCGTAGTGTATCAGAGCTGATGCAAGCTGCTGTGCAAGCCGCTTATACTGTATACAGTATCGACAGTATCGACTTTGGTATCAGTTTCAGCCCACTTAATCAAATTTCAAATACAAACGATTTTGAATTTCCAAAAACTACAGTAGCTCGCTTGAGCTTGCCCTTAGCAACACGTGAATGTTCTGTGTTTATGTACTGTGTGTGAGTGAATGCGCGTGATTCACGTGAGCGTGCTTGTTGGGTTCAGTTCGCGGCGGCGCTTTGAGCTGATTTTCAATTGGGATAAAGCGCCTATTTAATGCGCTTATTATTATTATTATTATTATTATTATGACAGCAGCTTGTACAAGGGTTTACCACTGTTGATGTGTCTGTCAGTTGATATCTATGTTGTGTTTCTGTGTGTATGAGTCATGTTGTGTGTGTGTTTTTGTCTGTGTGTATGTGATTCTGTTCTGTATGCATCTATGCAGTGGCCTAGGAAGATATTTGTCATTGGGGGAGGGGGGGGCGGGGGGGGGGGGGGGCACACAGGGTCAGCATGCCTGACATGTTACTTTTATTTTCCAGCCTCCAAAATATCAAAGAACGAGAGGGGGGGGGGGGGGGGAAGGGGCTTCGCCACTTTCTATACATGTGTGTGTCTTGTGAGTGATTCCTTCCTATATGTGTCTGTGTGGTTTATCTGTTAATGCCAGTGTATGTGTTTTGCGTGCATGTGTGTCTGTCCGTGTGTTTGTGCACTTGAATATCTGTATGTGATTCGCTCCTTTCATGTGTGTTTTGTCTTCTTGATGTCAATGTGTGTAGATGTAAATGCGTTTCTGTGTGTGTATTTGTGTCTACATTTCTCTGTGTGTATGTGTTTGCATTTCTCTGTGTGTGTATGTGTGTATCTATGTGCATATGTTCAATGAAATCTTTAATTCTGCAAAAGACATAGATCTTCATGAGCCCGCGCAAGCTGCATGGGGTCATGAGGATCTGTGCCTCTTGCTGACCAGATTTCAGTCTCTTGTTATTTGCCTCAGAGTCAGGTATCGAGAGTTCCATCTATGACAAGTTTGTTTTTATTGTGAATTCAGAATACTTGTGTTCTATGCAATGCAGTGCTAAGACTTAATATATCGGAGGAAAATATTGTGCTTCTGTTTTCCGTTATCTCTCTCTTGGCTTGACTTCGCGAACAAAGATTTTATAGGAGTTGCCCACGACGTCTGCAGGCTTGTTCGTGGCTTCGGAGGCCAATCCGGGACAGGCAGGTTCGACTGCAGTGGCTGCAGGTGGAGGTATGGCCAGGGTTCTGAGTTGCGGCATCTCTGTTTTTTCTCCTGAGCCGCTTGTCCTTAAGGCTAGCTCTGCGAGAGTCCTCAAAGGAGACAGCTGCCTTGTAAATGGTGGAGCGCCAGGTGTCACGGTCCACAGCAAGCGAAGACCACTGGTAGTGGTCGATTTGGCAGGCACTATTAAGTGACTTCTTGAGACAGTCTTTGTATCTCTTCTTTGGTGCCCCTCTGTCACGGTGTCCAGTAGCAAGCTCGCCGAACAGGGTTATCTTTGGTAGGCGATGATCCTCCATCCTGGAGACATGCCCCGCCCAGCGGACCTGTGTCCACAACAGCAAAGCCTTGATGCTCACAGTTTCAGCCTGTTCAAGGACCTCGACGTTGGTGACATAGTCACTCCAGTGAATGCCCAGAATGGTGCGCAGGCAGCGCTGGTGGAAGCGTTCGAGGAGTCGTAGTTGGCTGCGGTAGAGGGCCCAGGACTCGGAACCATACAGCAGGGTGGTGAGGACCACAGCTCTGTACACGCCGATCTTGGTGCCTGTTTTCAGCTGTTGATTGTGCCACACCCGCTTGAAAAGTCGCCCGAAAGCGCTGTTCGCTTTTGCCAGCCTGCTGTCAAGCTCCTTGTCCAGCTTGGCGTCCGACGTGATAATGCAGCCAAGGTAAGTAAACTGGTGCACTGACTTTAGTTCAGACTCGCCAATGGTGATGTGAGGAGGGCGATACACTGTCTTGGGTGCCGGCTGATGGAGGACCTCTGTCTTTTTCAGACTGACCTCCAGTCCAAAGAGCTGGGCAGCATCTGCGAAGCAGGACGTGATGCGATGCAGGGCTCTCTCTGTGTGTGCAACGAGGGCAGCGTCATCAGCAAAAAGCAGCTCACGAATCAGTTGGTCTAAGGTTTTTGTGTGGGCCTGCAGTCGTCTGAGGTTGAACAGGCTGCCATCGAGACGATACCTGATGTACACTGCATCGTCATCATCGAGGTCCACTGTGGCCTGCTTCAACATCATGCTAAAAATGATGGTGAAGAGGGTCGGTGCCAGCACGCAGCCCTGCTTTACGCCGTTGAGAATAGGGAATGGTTCTGAGAGGTCATTGTTGAGTCTGACCTGGCCTTGCTGGTCCTCGTGTAGCTGGACAATCATGCTGAGGAACTTTGGGGGACAGCCAAGTCGCTCCAGGATCTGCCACATGCCTTGCCTGCTCACAGTGTCGAACGCTTTTGTTAAGTTGACAAACGTTACGTACAGCCCTTTGTTCTGCTCGCGGCACTTCTCCTGAAGCTGTCTCAGCACAAAGACCATATCGGTGGTGCTCCTGTTTGCTCTGAAGCCACACTGGCCCTCTGGGAGGTGGTCTTCAGCGATTCAGGAGCAGCCTTGCAAGAATTTTCCCAGCAATGGACAGCAGGGTGATTCCCCGATAGTTGGAACAGTCAGACTTCTCGCCTTTGTTCTTGTACAGGGTAATAACGACAGCATCACGGAGATCCTTTGGTAGTGTTCCTTCCTCCCAGCAGCAGAGAAAGAGGTCATGGAGCTTGTTGTGCAGTGCTGTGCCTCCATGTTTCCAGATCTCTGGCGGTATTCCATCAATGCCTGCTGCTTTGCCACTCTTGAGCTGGTGGATGGCTGTGAGGGTCTCTTCAGCGGTGGGCGGTTCGTCCAATTCAACCTTTACTGGGAGTTGTGGGATTTGTAGGACGACTGCTTCTTGAACAGTGCGCTCAGCGCTGAAGAGGCTCTGAAAGTACTCCGACCAGCGGTTCAAGATGGAGGTATTATCTGTGAGGAGTGCCTGGCCATTCGCGCTTCGCAGGGGACTTTGTACCAGGTGCCTGGGGCCATACACTGCTTTCAGTGCTTCGTAGAAGCCCCTGTAGTCACCATTGTCAGCGCAAAGCTGGGTCCTCTGTGCAAGTCTGGTCCACCACTCATTCTGGAGATCTCTGAGCTTGCGCTGGAGACTGCTGCAGACGAGGCGGAAGGCAGACTTCTTCACAGAGGTGGGCCTGATGGGCGGCTCTTTTTTTTTTTGCTAGGTGTTCCTGGATCTCAACATCGTTTTCGTCAAACCAGTCTTTGTTCTTCTTTCTAGCGAAACCCAAGACTTCTGCAGAGGATTTTGCAATAGCAGTTTTCAGTTGTTCCCAGAGTGTTTCAGGGGAGGAGTCTGCTGGGTCCGCTGTGTCTTTGAGCCTGCGCTGTAAATCTGTCTGAAAGGCAGCTTTCACGTCGTCACGCTGAAGGCTGGCAACATCAAGCTTTTTCTTGGGGGGCCCCCATTTCTTGGGTTTTGGCTTGACATGGAGCCTGAGTTTTCAGCGGACAAGGCGGTGGTCAGTGTGGCACTCTGCGCTGGGCATCACTCTGGTGAGGAGGACATCACTGAGGTCCCTCTGACGCACTAGGACATAGTCGATAAGGTGCCAGTGTTTGGAGCGAGGATGCATCCAGGTGGTCTTTCGACTACCCTTTTGCTGAAAAGTAGTGTTGGTGATGACCAGTTGCTGCTCTGCACAGAACTCCAGCAGTAGGCGGCCATTGTCATTGCAGTTCCCGACGCCATGCTTGCCGAGGACTCCTTTCCAGGCTTCAGAGTCCTGGCCCACTCTGGCGTTGAAGTGCTAAGACTTAATATATCAGAGGAAAATATTGTGCTTCTGTTTTCCGTTATAATGACAAACAAAAGACCCCTACACTACACATGGTCGGGCACACACACACACACACACATACTGCACAAGCACATGCATACACACACATAATGCACAAGCACACGCATACACATGCACATACAAGCTTACGCACACACTCACATCACACATTCCTGCATTTCCACATTTTGTTTTTGTTGGGGTTTTTTGTTGGTTTTTTTCCCTATCTTTCTGCATGTTTTAGTGCATTGTACTTTTCGGTGTTTATTTAACCTTCTTTTTTTGTTGGGGGGAGGGGGGAGGCGGGGGCTTCAGGAAAAAAAAAACACAGCGAAGATGAATGTGCCCTCAAAGTTCTTAAAACAGACGGTGAAATTCTGAAAATAGCAAGTACGCCAGCCACGAAACGTAACAGTACGTCTACCTTTTCTTTTGACAGCCTGAGGCTAAACCCCGCCGATCTCATCTAAGAGAAAAAGATAGATGTAACTGCTAGCAGGAGACAGTGATTCTCATGAGCCCCCGCTGCTGTTTTGGCTGTGAGAATTATAGTCTCGTGCAAATAGAACTCGATCTGATGAGGTAATGAACTGGGAGTTGGTTTGGTTTTTGTTTTGACATGGTCTTCAGTACGCTTCAGGGAGGCCCGTGACATAGCCTACTAGACGTTCTCCTTTGGAGAAGCAGAACGATTGGTTCTGATGTGTGTTTCTCTTCTTTTTTTGTGGTGTTTTGTTTGTTTGTTTGTTTGTTGTTTTTTTTTTTGTTTTTGTTTTGTTTGTTTTTTGGAGGGTGGGGGGTTGTTTGTTTGTTGTTTGTTTGGGTTTTTTTGTTGTTTTTGGGGGGTTTTTTTTTTTTGTTGTTTTGGTTGAAGGGGGGGGGGTGGACGAAGTTTTTTTTGTTGGTTTGTTATTGAAAAAGAAACGAAAATCCTTATCATGTTTATAAGCCTTGGGGTCATTTTTATGGATTTTTTTCTGCCAAGACTTCCAGGCTTGCAGGTTTGAGGCAGGGCATTCTGTAAGAATCTCTTCGACTTGAAGTTGAACACAACTACAAATGCTGTAATAATTTTAAGGCATTACGTTTTCATTACTACAAGATTTCAACCCGGTTCAGAAAATCCCACCCCCACCCGACCCTGACCCCCAGCCACCGAAAATCCTCTCTCTCTCTCTCTCTCTCTCTCTCTCTCTCTCTCTCTCTCTCTCTCTCTCTCTCTCTCTCTCTCATTTATCCTTGAAAAATAAATTTTCATTTCTCTCTCTCTCTCTCTCTCTCTCTCTCTCTCTCTCTCTCTCTCTCTCTCTCTCTCTCGCTCTCTCTCTCTCCCCCCTCCCCCCGCTGTCTACGGTATTTGTCTTGTATTTGTTTAATAATATTTGTCTTGTTGCCTTTTCTGATGTTATATTTAAAATTAGTGTTATTAAGGGCAGACATGTAAAAAGGCCTGCCTGCCTACTGTCTTCTCATGATCCGTACAAAATAAAGTTTCAGTTCAGTTCTCTACGTATCTTGGGAGACTTCAACATAGACCTGCAAAAGCAAGGACGCACTTCGTGGAGATCCATGTTGAATTTTTTAGGGTTGAAACAGCTTGTCCAGTCACCTACTAGAGTTACTTCCTCATCTTCAACGCTGATAGACCATGTATATACCACAAATGTCAGCGTTGTAAAAAAATGTTAGCGTACCTAATACTTCCATTAGTGATCACTTTCCTGTTTTTTTTTACGTTGTCTGTTAGGTTAGCTAAACAGTCAATCAAAGGACACGCTACCATAATGTATAGATGTTTTAAAAAATTCGACCAAACTGCTTTTTTATATGACCTATCTTTAGTACCATTTTATGATATACAAAACTGCAAAAACCCTAACGATGCCCTGTCAAGCTGGTACGAGTTGTTTCTCGCTGTTCTGGATAGACACGCGCCTAACTTGAGCGCATCAAACGCGTCAAATAATCCTGTTATGCCAAAATGGCCCTCTCTGGTGAGATAAAACAAGCGATGGAAGTAAGAGATGAATTAAAATGAGACAAGAAATTTGCTGAATACAAGAAGCAGCAAAACCATGTCAAATCAGTCTCAAGTTCGTAAAGCACAGAGGCAAAATGCAGTACAAGTTATTGCCGACGGCAAAGACATCCGTTCAGTCAGTCTAGCGAGTAATAAACAATTTCACCAAAGGTAACAGTAAACGATCGCCTAATATTCCGCCCGATCTTACTGCAGATGCGTTCAACGCTCACTTCATAACTGTTGCTCAAACTCTGGCGAAGTCAAATACACCTACTGTATACACCTACACTTGCTATCATCAGCTACGTCACCATAGTCAACAGAGAGCCTGCGGCCCATTTTTAGTACCGCTTATGACTAACCTAGATGTAGGCAAATCTATTTCCAGTTTAAAGAACAAATCGTCTAGCTGTCCAGATGGTATTAGTAGTCAGATTTTAAAACTATCTCAGCCCTACGTCGTCGAATCCCTGACCTTTATTTATAATTTATCGATCAGACATAACGTTTTTCCCGACGAGCTAAAAAAAAAAGCGAAGGTAATCCCTCTTCCTGAAAGCAAAGATTTATGCAACCTAAACGAGTACAGGCCCATTTCCATATTATCCTGTATTTCAAAACCGCTTGAGAAACATATCCATACTCATCTCCTAAACTTTCTGGAGCAAAACCGTCTGATAACTGCAGCACAATCAGGATTTCGACCTCTACATTCGTGCCAAACTGCCCTCAATCAGTTAATTGATAAATGGCTTTATACCATAAATGACAGTAAAGTATCGGGTACAATCTTTCTTGACCTGAAAAAAAGCTTTTGATCTTGTCAACCACTCTATCCTACTAAAAAAAAAAATCTACCATTCTGTCAAGGAAGGTTACAAAGTAAAGTAGGTAAAAGCCCTGTCAGGGGAGAGAAGTGTGCATAATCGACCAGTGATCATAGATCTACTGTGGCCAAAGCACAAAAAAAAAGAGATAGGAAAGAGGGGGTGCGCTAAGAAAGTGACTGGAAGCAATGCATATGGAAGCCCCCCCGAAGGGGGGCGTATCACATATCCCACTGTTCTAGCCACTCAGTGCATGGAAATTTAAATCTAGGTCCCCCAAGGGGGGTCCAGATATTTAGCCGGTGTGGACAGCTGTTTCGGTCTTGGCGACCACTTCAGCACACCATCGGCAATACTGGAGGAAGGCAGGAATTTCTGCCTACCTGCAATGACAGCCACATTTTACTGTGGTGTCTGCAGGGGCATACATTCCATACCACCACCTAGAGCCAAATTTCCATGCACCCTAAAAGAGAACCTACAAAAAGGGGGGGAAGGGGTTGCAGTCGATATTGTAGTAATAAATGAAAAGAAAAGGGGAGACTGCCATTTTCTTACCATTCTATCATATTGACTCAAATACTGTATCCTTTATATCTTCCCATCTCAGGGACACCTCGCGCTGGGACCATATGGCGTTGAGGCGCGTCCCCTGGGTGGTGGATAGGGGGTCCCTCGTGAGAGGGGTGCACCGAATGAAATAAGGTGCCGTGAACCAACATGGTCTAAGGGAAGGTGACCCCGACAGAAAACCCCTGGTCCTCCTAGTAAGGGGGTTGGGCGTGGGGGTAGCTTCCCCACCCTGCAAAAAAAAAAAAAAAAGGAAATAGCTACAAAAACGCCGACGAAAAGACTAACAGTAATTCCTTTCCTGGAGGAGGAAGGTCTACCAGAAGACTTGTGACGTCCTGTGGTGAAAGCCGGAAGTCTTCGGAAGCCACAGGACCGAGCCACCTCTCTCTATCCAGGGATACAACCATGGGCACATGGAACGTCAAGACCATGTACCAGAGCGGCAAGGCCGCCCAGATAGCAGCGGAAATGCAAAAGTACAAACTTTCCCTGCTAGGTATCAGTGAAGCCAGATGGACGCAGTCTGGCCAGAAAAGGCTGTTAAGTGGGGAGATGATTCTGTATTCAGGTCATGAAGAGGAGAATGCCCCCCCCCCCCCCCCCCCCCCATACAGAAGGTGTAGCATTCATGCTGTCACCAGTGGCACAGAGAGCGCTGATGGGCTGGGAACCTCTTGGGCCAAACCCCACCCGGGTCTGCCCTGGGGGACTTGGGTGGGGTTAGGTAGTTTTTTGTTCCCAGGGTCACCCTGGTCAGCCCCACAGGGTGGGTTTTTCTCTCTATTCTGGGGCATGTGTTTCTGTCTACCCTTTGTCCATTCACCTGTATTTGCCTTTTTAAAACTCTCCCTACTGTCTGCACTGCCTGTAGCTCTTGATATTGGATGTGTGTTGCTAAATGGTCTTACCTTTATTTAGGCCCCATGTGTTAGGTTTATTTAACGTATTTGACCGGTTGGCGACATACATTCAATGTTCTGTTTAGTTTTTTTTTTCACAAGCAGTGCAGGCACGTCCTGAGAAAGCCTTGTTGCTGTCGGGACGTTAAGCAATGTACAATCAATCTTGGGCCAAGAATTATCACAGCAGCCTTTAGAACCAAGAAAAAGCTCAAGCTGAACGTCATCCAGTGTTATGCGCCCACTAATGACAGTGACGAGGAAGAGAAACAAGAGTTCTACGACAGACTCCAGAGTGCCTTGGACAAATGTGCGGAGCGAGACATCACCATCGTCATGGGCGATTTTAATGCCAAAATAGGGGAGGACAACACCGGATACGAAGAGGTGATGGGGAGACAGGGACTAGGCTCGGAGATGAGTGAGAACGGGGAGAGGTTTGTAGACTTTTGTGCTCTAAACCGACTTGTCATTGGAGGCAGCATCTTCCCACACAGAAGAATACACAAAGCAACTTGGGTCTCACCTGACCATACAACAGAGAACCAAATAGACCATATCTGCATTAGCAAGAAATTTAGAAGATCCCTTCAAGATGTTCGAGTGAGGAGGGGAGCAGATGTCGCCTCCGACCACAATCTGCTTACCTTAAGAATGAAGCTCAAGCTAAAGAAAAGCCGCACAGAGACAACAAGAAGACAGCGCTATAATGTAGGCCTCCTGAGAGAAACTGGAGTTAGAGAAGAGTTCAAACTGGTGCTGTCCAACCGGTTTCAAGCGCTACAGGAGCTAGTAAATGAAGAGGAGGCGGTCACCACAGAGCAGCAGTGGAAGGCAGTTAGAGAGGCGCTGAACTCAACCTGCAAAGACACTGTAGGGTTCAGGAAACACCATCACAAGGACTGGCTGTCGGCACAGACCTTGAAGAAGATAGAAGTGAGGAAGCAGAAGAAAGCAGCTGTCAACAACAGTCGCACGAGAGCAGCCAAAGTAAGGGCACAGGGGGAATACTCGGAAGCCAACCGCGAGGTGAAGAGTAGTATCAGGGCAGACAAGAGGGCCTACACAGACAGCCTGGCAGCAGAGGCAGAAAAGGCAGCAGGCAGCGGCAACATGAAACAGCTCTACGACATTATCAGAAGATTGTCAGGCAAGTATGGCCATACAGAAAGACCAGTAAAAGACAAAGAAGGCAAGCCTATTGCAGACAGAGCAGACCAACTCGACAGATGGGCCGAGTATTTTGAAGAGTTACTGAACAGACCTAGCCCACCCGACCCCCCAGACATCCAGCTGGCAGAGACCGACCTACCCATCAGCTGTGACAGACCCAGCCGGGAAGAGATCAGAAGAGCAGTGGCATTCTTGAAGAATGGCAAAGCAGCAGGCCCAGATGGCATCCCAGCGGAGTCTCTGAAAGTAGACCTAGAGACAACAGTGGAGATGCTGTACCCACTGTTTGGAAAGATCTGGGAAGAGGAGGTGATGCCGGCTGACTGGAAGGAGGGGTACCTAATCAAGCTTCCCAAGAAAGGCGACCTCAGCAAGTGTTCCAACTACAGAGGAATCACCTTGCTGTCAGTACCAGGCAAGGTCTTCAACAGGATCATCCTGGAGAGAATGAAGAGCTCCGTTGACCCCCAGCTGAGAGACCAGCAAGCAGGATTCAGGAAGAACCGATCATGTACAGACCAGATCGCCACTCTCCGCATCATCGTGGAACAGTCTCTGGAGTGGAGCTCCCCGCTGTACATCAACTTTGTGGATTATGAGAAAGCATTTGACAGTGTGGACCGAGAGACTCTGTGGAAACTCCTACGACACTATGGTGTACCCACAAAGCTCGTCCGCCTGATCAAGAGCAGCTACGATGGCATGACATGTCGCGTGATCCACGAAGGGCAGTTCACCAGGGAGCTCCAGGTCAGAACCGGTGTCAGGCAGGGGTGTCTGCTGTCTCCGTTCCTCTTCCTACTGGCCATAGACTGGGTCATGAAGATGACCACAGAGCACAGACGAAGTGGAATACAGTGGACACAGCTTGACGACCTCGATTTTGCAGACGACTTGGCATTACTGTCCCACACTCATCAACAAATGCAGGACAAGACCACGAGGCTTGCTGACATCTCGTCCCAAGTGGGCCTCACCATTCACAAACAGAAAACCCCACCCGGGTCTGCCCTGGGGGACTTGGGTGGGGTTAGGTATTTTTTAGTTCCCAGGGTCACCCTGGTCAGCCCCACAGGGTGGGTTTTTCTCTCTATTCTGGGGCATGTGTTTCTGTCTACCCGTTGTCCATTCACCTGTATTTGCCTTTTTAAAACTCTCCCTACTGTCTGCACTGCCTGTAGCTCTTGATATTGGATGTGTGTTGCTAAATGGTCTTAGCTTTATTTAGGCCCATGTGTTAGGTTTATTTAACGTATTTGACCGGCTGGCGACATACATTCAATGTTCTGTTTCTTTTTTATTTTTTCACAAGCAGTGCAGGCACGTCCTGAGAAAGCCTTGTTGCTGTCGGGACGTTAAGCAATGTACAATCAATCAATCACAAACAGAAAACAAAGACAATGAGGCTGAACGCAACCAGGGAAGAACCAGTCTTGCTTGCTGGCACCCAGTTGGAGGAGGTGGAGTCCTTCACCTATCTCGGGAGCATCATAGACAAAAAAGGCGGCACTGATGCAGATGTCAGAGCACAAATCGGTAAAGCCAGAGCAGCCTTTCTCCAGTTGAAAAAAGTGTGGAGCTCCAGAGAGCTGTCACAACACACCAAAGTCCGGATTTTCAACTCCAATGTAAAAGCAGTTCTCTTATATGGAGCAGAGACTTGGAGATTGACAAAAACCACAGTCAACAGAGTACAGACCTTCATGAACAGTTGCCTTAGAAGAATTTTGAAAATCCACTGGCCAGAGAAGATCAGCAACGTCAGACTCTGGGAGAGAACAGAGCAGATAACAGCAGAGAATGAAATTGGGCGAAGAAGATGGGGATGGATCGGTCACAGTCTGAGAAAGCCAGCTTCCAGTATCACTAGGCAGGAATTGTCATGGAACCCCCAGGGAAAGAGGAAAAGAGGTAGGCCGAGAAACTCCTGGCGTCGAGACCTCCAAGCAGACATCAAGAGACTGGGAACCACCTGGAGTAGAATCGAAGGAGAAGCGCAGGACAGGAGTTGCTGGAGGTCTCTCGTCGACGGCCTATACCCGGGTAGGGGTGACAGGCGTAAGTAAGTATCTCAGGGACAGAAACCCCCACCCGGGTCTGCCCTGGGGGACTTGGGTGGGGTTAACTACTTTTTAGTTCCCAAGGTCACCCTGGTCAGCCCCACAGGGTGGGTTTTCCCCTCTGTTCTGGGGCATGTGTTTCTGTCTACCCTTGGTCCATTCACCTGTATTTGCCTTTTTAAAACTCTCCTTACTGTCTGCGTTGCCTGTAGCTCTTGATATTGGATGTGTGTTGCTATTAATGGTCTTAGTTTTATTTAGGCCCCATTTCATAGGTTTATTTAACATATTGGACCGGCTGGCGACATGCATTCAATGTTCTGTTTAGTTGTTGTTTTCACAAACAGTGCAGGCACGTCCTGAGAAAGTCTTATTGCTGTCGGGACATTAAGCAATGTACAATCAATCAGGGACAGAACGCGGAAAGTACTGCTAAATGGCAAATATTCCTCTGACGGGTTAGTAACTTGCGGTGCAGGGTCTATTCTAGGGCCCTTATTATTTAATCTATTTATTAATGATCTGCTACTGTCTGACTGTGCATATCTCATTTAGACGCAAACTGTTCGCAGACGACACGACCTTGCACACATCTGATAAAGATATCGTAAACATTAATAAGGTACTCCAACAAAGTCTTGATGAAGTAGCAGGCTGATGCAGTGATAATCACATGATTATTAGTATTCCATAGACAAAGAGCATGTTAGTTACCACACGTCAGAAACACTACCAGCATGGCATACCACCTTTAACACTCTCCTTAGATCCTGCAGAAAAAGTAACTAGGCAGTACTCTATAATTATGCAAAACAATCTCCAAAAATCTGTTCCTGTTATCAAAACTACGCCATATAGTTAATACTGATATCCATAAACTCTTTTTCCATGCGCATATTAAAACGCATTGTGACTACAGTTCTACCGTCTGGGGTGGATGCAGCGAAGTTCACATGAAAAAAAAGTTAATTCCTTGTATCGTCGGGGCATTAAATTTATACTTCCCGGTCCTACTTCGACTGACGAAAAAATAAAATCTCTCAAGTTACTAAGTTGAATAAACAGTTTGAATTTAATCGCTGTGTTCTACTGCACAAGATCGTGCACGGAAAAGCCCCACCCTATCTAAGAACTCTATTTTCCGACAATAATAGGAAAAACACGAGAAATAGTTCGATCCACCTTCCAAAAATTAGACATCTGTAAAACCAGCCTGTCCTTTTCAGGCGCTAAAGCGTGGAATATTTTACCTCCACACCTGAAATCAATTTGTAAGATTAGCGTCTTCAAAGATCGCCTCCATAAATATTTACTTCAGAATTACCTAATAATCTTGTACTGTTGCTGCAGATTATGTAATAGTTCGACTGTCTGCATTAACATGTCAGATTCATACCAGTATATATATATATATATATATATATATATATATATATATATATATATATATATATATATATATATATATATATATATATATATATATATATATATATATATATATATATATACTTTCTCTTCTTTTCTGAGGGGAGGGGGGGGGGGGGAGTCTTTTACTTATGTAACCGGGTTAAGGTTAGCTGATGATAACCAGGTCAAGAAATGAGGGAGGCAACAACGTCGAAGACAGGGGTCGCTGTGACATGTCTTTATTGCGGTGTGGAAAACTGAAGAAACTGAAGAAACAGCGCAGAGCTAAGGGGGAGTCGACATTGTAGTTCTTCTTAGTTGTATCGTCGTAGCGGCGCAAGTGGTCTGTGGCAAATGGCAGAGTGGTACTGACCGCAAGCGCGCTATGGAAGGGCTTTATATACGGCAGGCGCGGGTCGCAAAGAAAGCACCACTCGCGTGTTTCCAGAATTCGGGGTTTTTGGAGCCGGGAAGCTGAAATTTGTGTTTCCCCACACTCGGTTTTCTGACCATAGCTCTGATACTACTGAACCTAGAAGCTTGCGGTTTGTTGCTAACGAAAGATCCGCAATTGTAGTTTCACTAGTATCAGACATTGATTTGTTTAAAGATGGCTAAAATTAATTATGAATTTTTAAACGACTTTTCTCCTTCGACCTGGTCGGTGTAAAAGATGCAAACTCCCAAAATAAAGTTTAACCCAAAATCGATTGGACTAGAAATAGATTACAAAATGAAAGAGACTATCATGCTGGATCTTATGGATCTTGGTTTAAAACAATCGGTACAGGCATTGAGGAGATATTCAACTTAGAATGCCTCATTAGAAACACAAGCTATCATCGCCATTGTAGGCACCGGATGCTAGAACAAAAGCCACGAGGCGGCTGACGCAGTTGCGTCCCCTGAATAGACACTGAATACCTAGTGGTCTAGAAGTAAGCCGGAAGGGTTGGACTAACGCAGGCCTCAATGATAGCAATACCTTGCGAGACCTTACATTGAAGGAAAAAACCACTGAATAATAACACACACCACTTTTGCAAACAAGGTCGTGATGCAACCGACAAAATTACATCAGATGGGTTATGAGAGCCGGGTGTACCCGGTCAAAGTGGTCTGTGGCAAATGGCAGAGTGGTACTGACCGCAAGCGCGCTATGGAAGGGCTTTATATACGGCAGGCGCGGGTCGCAAAGAAAGCACCACTCGCGTGTTTCCAGAATTCGGGGTTTTTGGAGCCGGGAAGCTGAAATTTGTGTTTCCCCACACTCGGTTTTCTGACCATAGCTCTGATACTACTGAACCTAGAAGCTTGCGGTTTGTTGCTAACGAAAGATCCGCAATTGTAGTTTCACTAGTATCAGACATTGATTTGTTTAAAGATGGCTAAAATTAATTATGAATTTTTAAACGACTTTTCTCCTTCGACCTGGTCGGTGTAAAAGATGCAAACTCCCAAAATAAAGTTTAACCCAAAATCGATTGGACTAGAAATAGATTACAAAATGAAAGAGACTATCATGCTGGATCTTATGGATCTTGGTTTAAAACAATCGGTACAGGCATTGAGGAGATATTCAACTTAGAATGCCTCATTAGAAACACAAGCTATCATCGCCATTGTAGGCACCGGATGCTAGAACAAAAGCCACGAGGCGGCTGACGCAGTTGCGTCCCCTGAATAGACACTGAATACCTAGTGGTCTAGAAGTAAGCCGGAAGGGTTGGACTAACGCAGGCCTCAATGATAGCAATACCTTGCGAGACCTTACATTGAAGGAAAAAACCACTGAATAATAACACACACCACTTTTGCAAACAAGGTCGTGATGCAACCGACAAAATTACATCAGATGGGTTATGAGAGCCGGGTGTACCCGGTCACATCTCAGCCCACCGAAAAGTGCCAGCGTCCGCGCTGGCGAACAAAAAACAGAAACATCAGGCCATATGAACCCGATGTTAATGAACAACACAAAATCCTTTACCCTCCTATGTCAACATATTATGATAGACAAATGGCTACTTCCAAAAATAATACATCTCCTCCATTGCCTTGCATTGCAAGAATCTGACAGGATTATTGCAGTTAAGACATATTAAACCTGACCAGACAAAACCCAATGGAGGAGACAGAAAAAGAAAAAAATGACCACAGGCAAACAGAGTCCATACTGGTGGGTTAACATCATCCATAATAATTCAGCTTGATATAAATTTGAACATAATCAGTCCGTGTCCACAGGTCCATTTCATGATTAGTCGGCTTCCACAGTTCATAGCTTAATTCTTGCTTCCACAGGCCTAGGGCAAAATGAGTGGGAAACTGCTCCCCTTATCAACGATGTCAACAGTGTGTAAAGGTAAAATTTATAAAGTACCTATTCCTCTCACTAAACGCTGAAGAATGTAAAGGGGTAACTTAGTTAGAGCAGGGGCAGGTCCCGCCGATAAAAAAAACACAATTAAAAGGAAAAGGGGAGTGTGGGGGAGTGACTTCCAAATGTAAACAAGCCAACCGGAAGCAGACGCCAAGCAGAAACAAAATGGCTGCGCATACTAAATATAAGTGTGACGTCACGCTACCAGCGTCCCAGCCCATGTGGTACGCACTATTCGGCTAAAAGCTATGCATGTCAAAGTGAGGAAAATAGGAGGGACATGAAAGCCTACATGATCAATCCTACACAATCAAATTAACGCTATAGTATAATCATAAAAGCAACGTGAGGAGGATAGCAAGGAACATGAAAGCCTAATCAAAACAATCTCTGTCAGACAAGGCAACATTTCAACATTTCCTACGATGCCAAGATAATTTAGCATCACTGGAGCAAATGGCAATAACTCTCATTGTACAAGAAAACCCAAAGCTATCCAAAGGCAGAAGCATTGAATCAGAGTACACATTACCTTTATGCTGTTTTGCCCCAAAATAATTCTGTCACAAAATTCCGATCTCCATCGGAAGACAAATGCTACAGTACGAGAAGCGACAAAACTAGAATGAGTGAAATCTACTATCGCAACAAAGTTACACAAAGTTCCAGCTGCCAAAAATGGCTACAACGTTGCCGTGAAGGCACTCTCAACAATTACATCTCCAGCAACTTACTCCTAACTCTAGGGCAAAACATGCATCAAGGCACTGATATAAATCAGGCATCATTTTATCAATCAACAAAGTTCTAGACCAAAAATTCAATACATGAGCTACTTACAGAGCTAAGGGGGAGTCGACATTGTAGTTCTTCTTAGTTGTATCGTCGTAGCGGCGCAAGTGGTCTGTGGCAAATGGCAGAGTGGTACTGACCGCAAGCGCGCTATGGAAGGGCTTTATATACGGCAGGCGCGGGTCGCAAAGAAAGCACCACTCGCGTGTTTCCAGAATTCGGGGTTTTTGGAGCCGGGAAGCTGAAATTTGTGTTTCCCCACACTCGGTTTTCTGACCATAGCTCTGATACTACTGAACCTAGAAGCTTGCGGTTTGTTGCTAACGAAAGATCCGCAATTGTAGTTTCACTAGTATCAGACATTGATTTGTTTAAAGATGGCTAAAATTAATTATGAATTTTTAAACGACTTTTCTCCTTCGACCTGGTCGGTGTAAAAGATGCAAACTCCCAAAATAAAGTTTAACCCAAAATCGATTGGACTAGAAATAGATTACAAAATGAAAGAGACTATCATGCTGGATCTTATGGATCTTGGTTTAAAACAATCGGTACAGGCATTGAGGAGATATTCAACTTAGAATGCCTCATTAGAAACACAAGCTATCATCGCCATTGTAGGCACCGGATGCTAGAACAAAAGCCACGAGGCGGCTGACGCAGTTGCGTCCCCTGAATAGACACTGAATACCTAGTGGTCTAGAAGTAAGCCGGAAGGGTTGGACTAACGCAGGCCTCAATGATAGCAATACCTTGCGAGACCTTACATTGAAGGAAAAAACCACTGAATAATAACACACACCACTTTTGCAAACAAGGTCGTGATGCAACCGACAAAATTACATCAGATGGGTTATGAGAGCCGGGTGTACCCGGTCACACTTATATATGTTTTATCTTTTGTTGTAACGTCTGATGTAGTTTTATATGTGTAGAGTAGCAGGACAGTTTGAAAGATAGGCATTGCTATGCCTAAAACTTTTTATCCTGAATAAAAACGTTTAAAAATCATCTCTCTCTCTCTCTCTCTCTCTCTCTCTCTCTCTCTCTCTCTCTCTCTCTCTCTCTCTCTCTCTCTCTCTGTGCTGGTCTGTTATTTTGGACCTTACGGCCTACAGCCGTAAGCTCCAAAATTACAGACCAGCACAATTCCTCAGTCGCGCGGCCCACCGTCAGTTCTCGCTGCTAGTCGTTAAATTACTTCATTACCAGCAAGCAAAAGTTTCTATCTTCGGCCTTCCTCTGACTCGAATGAGAAGTGCCAGCGAACGAGGTTTGCCCCCGTGTTTATAATTATCTAATTACAAGCAAAATATGCCGAACCGCGGGCGCGTTGCACGGCGACTGAAGAAACCGAACTGGGACTACGCTGTGCTGGTCACGGTCCTACGGCTGACTTTCGGTAAGACAAGCATTTATTGTCCACATGGCAAAGCGGCACGGACATAATAATATGTTTTTTTGCGCACTGAGCAGTAAGTAAATAATGAAGGGGGTAATAATAAGTTAGTTATTTGAGTTTAACGCCGAGCAGGCAACTAAGGCCATCTCACGGCGGGGGTAATAAGAATTGTCGGTGTAAATTGATGATAATGATAATACTGAATGAAGATTTGTTAAGCACTCTTAAAACTCTCGCATCTAAGTAAAATATACACAAATTGCACCATGGCCCTTAAGGCCCCGCCACACGGGCCGGTTGTGCCCCGATTTTGAAGCCGATTCCGATCCGTTTGCGATCGGATGACGTCAATTATCCGATCCGGTCCCAATCGGCTGGGAATCGGCTGACTAGAACCTGCTCTATATTTCCGATCCGAATCCGTCCCGATCGTAAGCTTCAACCAATCAGAGCGCGTCTCGCAAAGCATGTCGTTTCAACACGGTTTGCAAATGGCCGAACACGCCTGTTGTGATAGTACTACCGCCGTTGCCGCTGATGTTTCGCACGCCTCTTCCCGAATATGATCCAAAACTGCTGATAATGCAAGCACATCATCATCACTGTCAAAATTAACAGTCATTTTGCAGAACAGGTACAACTTTGATCTTCGGTTCAAACCGGTCGGCTAAACTTGACAAGTCGAGAAATGTCAGTGTGGCACTGCACACGTTTTTTAATCCGGCCCGATCACCTACCGATTCGAAAACTGATCGGGAATCGGCCTCAAAACCGGGCTCGTGTAGAGGTGGTTTCAGTAATTGCCGCTGTGAGATGGCCGTAGTCGCCTGCTCGGCGTTAAGCCAAACAAATTGACTTGGAGGTGGGTTTCAAGGGTAGCGCCAGAATAGCTTGACGCTCAGAGGTGCCAAGGTAGTCTAGCACCGCCCTTAACTTGAACTACCGCTGTCGATCCATTTTCTGTTGTAGTCTTTGCCATACGGTTGCCAGGGCTCGGTGGCATTCATGATTGAACTTAGTCCTGCGACAGCCACTAAGCAAGGTGCTCCGCTGTAGCGGCGCACCTTGCTTAGTGACTGGCGCAGGACTAGGCTCACTCTTGCAACTGAGACCAGGGCTGATTGGGATGAAGAAAGACACGCTTCGCAAGTCACACACCCAGACCGACCTGTCTGCAAGAGCATAGATCCTCAAGAGCTCCTGTGGCGGCAGGGTCACACGAGAATTTATGCCTCATGCTTACACACAAAAACTCGTGCACCAAGGGAGTGTATAAAAGTCATAAAACACACACAACTGCCGTGACAGGAAACGTTATCATGCAACTGGGCCTTTTTCGTATGTGTCGAACCGTGTTTTTCTCTAGTACCTAATTAAGCGTAGCCTGTTTTGGGAAAGTTATTGGGAGTGTTCAGTATCCTCGAAAAATCCTCTGAGTGAAAATGGTTTGTTGTTTTTATTTGTTTTGGGTTTTTTTTCTGACCTGTCCCAGAATGATGCTGTGCCAATGACCGACATTTCATCTAAATGTCATGTCGGTGTGCGGAGCAAAGAGCCATTAGTAGCGTAGCCTCTATAAGCTTTGCGTGAAGAGAGAATGCCGGGAAAACAAAAGAGAGAAGATTTTTTTTAAAAAAACGTCTGACTTTTTTCAACACTTCAGGTGTAAGCAGCTGACAATGAAATCCAATGATTGGAACAAATTTGAGGCGTGTTGCATTCGGAATACGGCTCACATGCGGCACGTCACCAGTGAGTTAACTCATTCGAGACGTACCGCCTCCGGATACGCGGCTTATGCCGCGTATCCGGAGGCGGCACGTCTCGAATGAGTTAACTAAATCAAGGCACCCAGCATCAATAGCTGCGAAAGTGCATAGCCGCCGCGTTGCCGGCGGCAACTGACGCTGTACGATACTGACTTTCACAGCTATCGATGCGGGATGCATTGAATTAGTCAACTAATTATATGCTATCTTCATGACCTTTGTCCACAGCCGTACAAATCTTTCTTGAGACCACCTTACTGAACTATAGTCTACTCCGCTTTTAACAGTGTCGGATATGACAAAACTGAGTCGGATATAACAACACTTAGGTCCCAACAGCAGTTTTCCAACGTAAATTACTTCGCTTATAACAAACATCGGATATAACAACAAGAAAGATTGGGTCCCCTGGTGATTTGTTATATCTGGATTTTACCGGTTCTCACTGAGACAGCAGGCCTACTGAGTAGGGCATATGGGGTGCCTTAAACCATTTCATACTGAGGCTAAAAGCTTCGTACACTGCCATATATGCAAGCTACATTATAGTACTTAGAGCGGATAAAGACATAGACCAATAATAATAATAATTACGGTATTTATAATGGCTTTAATTCAAGGGTGGTGCCCCAGACGGCCGAATAGCTTGGCGCCTAGAGGCGCCAAGCTATTCTGGCACTAAGCCCTTGAACTATTTTAGTCAAACTTATTTCACACACTGGTGTATTCTAAATGATACGGGTTAACGGATAGAAATACCCGCCCCCCCCCCCCCCCCCCCCAAAAAAAAAAAAAAAAAAAAAAAAAAAAAAAAACGGAAAAACAGAATGGCACAAACTACTTAACTGTGTTAATAACTTTAGTCAGTCAACGCACGCCGCCGTTGCGGCCCACGGTCTGAGAAACTCGGTCATAGAACTGACAAGCGTAGGCGTGATTCTCTGAGTCAGGTGCCACTGTACGGGCCACAGTATCGTTTGCAGGGGGGGTCTTCCTGCTGTTACTTTAATCGTCTGTTGAGTTAGGTACGCATGGACCGTGTGCCGCGGTAAATGGATAGATTGCAAACATCCACTCAGTCATGTAGCCCACGCAGCGGAGACGTAGGAAGATTTTCAGTGAGAGGAAACGGCCTCATCAGTGGCCACTCCGGCTTCTGAAAACGTCACGTCAAGAGAGTATAGGTTGAACTGATAAGGTTACGGTGGCAAAAGATAATCATGGAACTATCCGGCTTTCGGTCCCGGCCTGCTTCACTTAAAGTACCATAACTCATAAATCTGAAGACACATTGACAATGGTATGGTACTTATGGTGTCTCCGAGGCGCACATATCCATCTATACTAATGGTCAAAACTTAAGGGCCACCCCACTTTTTGTGTCATTGTTTATCGTCACAATTACGCTAATAAAATACAATGTTCTTTTGATCCAAATGGGTTAAAAGTTGACCTTAGACAGTCCACTGTGCTGGGAACAATAGACAACAATTCATCAATTTCCACGAACGTGTCCGTCAAATGTACGTGAAACATTGTCAGTTTTTGTGAAAAGTTGTGCAATATAGGCAAGCGTACCAAAGGCAGGCATGTGGAAAAACTAAAGGGGTCAGTCGTGAACACTGACCACTTCTGTTTCGCTACAAATACCGGTACAGTAGGGGCATAATTGTCACTTTCCTAACCGTGCCACCACGACGAAGCCTAACCGGCGCCAGTAGATCAAGGCCGGGCGCTAGCATGGCTGCAGGATGGAATTTCCGAACGAGAAGCTGGGAGACGTCTTTGGGTGCCCCATTCAGTGATCCAGCGGCTGCTGGCACGATTCCAAGAAACTGGAAGGGTAGAACGACGACCCTGCTCAGCACGCCTGCGCTGCACCAGCAGAAGGGAGGACAGATACCTCTGTGTGGCGGCTCTGCGCGACCGAAGTGTCACGTTAACCACTCTGCGACGTCAACTGATGCAAGCTGCAAACGTTAACGTCAGCAGAAGCAGTCTGCCGACGTCTGCGCGAAAATGGCCTGGCTTCATGCAGAGCAGCAGTGACAATACCCCTCAGTCCAGCTCATCGCAGAGCCCGGGTTGCCTGGTGTCGTAGAACAGACTCCAGTGGACTCGGGTTCTGTTTACTGAAGAGTCACGGTTTACTGTGTCCTTCAACGACGGCAGAGTGAGGGTCTGGAGACTCCAGGGCGAGCGATTCTCAGATGGATGCGTCCAAGAGGTGGATCGCTACGGAGGAGGTTCAGTCATGGTCTGGGCAGGCTTCAGCATGGAAGGCAGGACCCCCCTCCACGTCATCCGAGGCACCCTGACGGGACGAGCTTGTGCAGCCCTTCATCCAGCCAGCTCTCCAAGCCATAGGCGACAATGCTGTTCTGCAGGACGACAACGCTCGACCTCATCGCGCCCATGTAGTGGATGAGTACCTTGAGCAACGGGGCATCATGAGGATGGAGTGGCCAGCTCGTTCACCTGATCTGGCTCCCATCTGGCTCCCTCTGGAACGTGCTGGGGCAACGTGTAGTCAGCAACCACCCCCACCTCAAGGCGGCCTCCAGCTGACGCAGTTCCTGCATCAAGAGTGGGAAGCGATCCCACAACATGTTCTCCGAACCGCCTGGTGAACTCCATGCGTCAACGCTGCATTGAATGCTTGGCTGCAAACGGTGGGTACACTCGCTACTGACTGGACCAGTCGTGTGATTTTTCAAATGAGGGGTGGGTTGTTACTGCTGTTGTTACAATTGCTTGATTTACTCAAAACTTAAATAAAATTGTTACTGAATAAATTAGCAAAGTACTGACTCCAAGTATTGTTACATTGTGTGTGTGGTGTTGTCTGTGCGTCTGCGATAAAAAGTGGCCCTTAAGTTTTGATCATTAGTAAAGATGCTCAAGGCGCCGTAGGGATGGAAGCTGAAGCTTTGAAAGCCTGCTTCTACTAAGCGCTATTTTATGTGCAAACCTCCACCCTGCTATTAACTTCGGTGCTTGTGATATATTTCTGTTTCCATTTCACCGGCCCTACCGGGCCTAGTCTTTTCGAATAGTGGTAATTGGATTTTTAACGTGCGCACTTGGTGATTATGCGTGCTGTACACACGAAGGTGAGACAGGCACCGTAAGCCGAGTCTATACGTATATTTGACTCGATGGGAATGAGGAAAAGTCCACACTGATCCCATTCCTGCCCACCAGGGGATTCGAACCCGGGATCTTACGACTGCCAGCGCAGTCTTATCCACTAAGCTACGTCCCCGTGTCAATTGCCAACACCATTTGTGTTTGTTATGCCTAATGACACACCTAATGAACTTAAACAGAAAGTAATAATAATAATTATAATAATAATAATAATTACGGTATTTATAATGCGCTTATCTTATAATAATTATAACTCTAAGCGCGCACTCACAACTCGCGCACGCATGCGCACGCTTTAGACAATGACTCGCGTACCACAAATACAGTCATTACGACAGACAGCTTGGGGTGGGGAGTGTGGTGATATAGTGCTAGAACTGTTGAAAGAGGTGAGTTCTGAGGGCGGACTGGAAGGAGGAGAGAGAGTGTTTCTGACGGAGAGAGAGTGGGAGAGTGTTCCAGGTGGATGTGCCGGAGAAGGAGCGGGGGCCGAAAGTGCTGAGTTTCAGTGATGCGGGGGATGTGGAGGCGGAGAGGGTCGCCCGGGAAGAGGAGCGGGAAGGAGTGTAGGGGTGAAGTAAGTTGGAGAGATAGGTAGGAACGTAGTTGTTCATTGATTTGTAGCAGAGAGACAGAATCTTACATTGGATGCGTTGGGGGATGGGGAGCCAGTGAAGGAGTTTGAGCAGGGGAGTGATGTGGTCGGATTTTTTCTTTCTGAGGACGAGGCGGGCAGCATTGTCCTGGACGCGCTGGAGAGTGAAAGTGGTGGAGTGAGGGAGGCCGGAAAGGAGAGAGTTGCAATAGTCGATGCGAGATAAGATGAGAGAGACAGCAAGTTTGGTGGCAGCTTCGGTGGTGATCTGTTCTGTTGTTGAGGTATTTTCTGATCTGATCTGTTTCTGATCAGTAGTTGGACATGCAGCAAAAGCACACGCCGCGTGATCGCCGAGGCTTATCATATGTTTATTCTGCGCGGCCGTTGGCGTGCCAATCTATTTTTAGTTGTTTCACTGGCAGCGAAGCCGGGCTTAACCCATTCAGCCCTGACTCACTACAGCAGGAGATGAGTCGACCATGATAATTCAAGGGCAGTACCAGATTAGCTTGGCGATCCATCTCCTGCAACTGGTGCATAGTCATTAGATGACGCCTCCAAAGGAAATACGGCCGTCAGGCTGAATGAGTTAGATACCACTGGTTTAACACTGAAGGAAAATTTCAGCACTATTTGTAAAGGTTTGTTATGCCTTGTGGATACACTCCCAATAAACTTCCACGGTACAGCCCATGTAAACTTTTATATATATATATATACGGAGTGCCGGCGAAGTGCGGCCAGCCACAGCAATGAAAAAGAAGGTATTGCGAAAAGATACCCCGGATGTGCGGAGGTGGTATTGGCAGGCCATCTGGTCTCCCTCTTCCCAACCCCCCCCCCCCCCCATCCCCCAACCCCAGGCAGTTCTTACACCACGCACGCACGCATTTCATATTAAAACTCTGTCTCTGCAAAAAGCATACATCGTCATGATCAGTCCCCGCAGGCTCGGTGCTGGATTTATTATAGGTCTTTTTACAGACTGGCCTCTTGCTGGCCAAATTGTACTCTGTGTTGCTCAGGCTGACCTGATGGGGTCATTGAACACGTTCTGCATAGGTCTGGCGATACCAGCACAGTGACTGATACTTGACAGGGAACATCGGTGTAGATCAGGTAAGACTAATACGACTCGGACCGACTACGGCCGGACTAGGGTGTAAGCTTATGGTGCTTGCAAGATTTCCAGCGTGGAAGCAAATTGGTGGAAACCTAATTCACGTTCCTCGCGCTGGGACCATATGGCGTTGAGGCGCGTCCCCTGGGTGGTGGATAGGGGGTCCCTCGTGAGAGGGGTGCACCGAATGAAATAAGGTGCCGTGAACCAACATGGTCTAAGGGAAGGTGACCCCGACAGAAAACCCCTGGTCCTCCTAGTAAGGGGGGGGGGGTAGCTTCCCCACCCTGCAAAAAAGGAAATAGCTACAAAAACGCCGACGAAAAGACAAACGGCAATTCCTTTCCTGGAGGAGGAAGGTTCTTCTACCAGAAGACTTATGACGTCCTGTGGTGAAAGCCGGAAGTCTTCGGAAGCCACAGGACCGAGCCGCCTTTCTCTATCCAGGGACACAACCATGGGCACATGGAATGTTAAGACCATGTACCAGAGCGGCAAGGCCGCCCAGATAGCAGCGGAAATGCAAAAGTACAACCTTTCCCTGCTAGGTATCGGTGAAGCCAGATGGACGCAGTCTGGCCAGAAAAGGCTGTTAAGTGGGGAGATGATTCTGTATTCAGGTCATGAAGAGGAGAATTCCCCCATACAGAAGGAGTAGCATTCATACTGTCACCAGTGGCACAGAGAGCGCTGATGGGCTGGGAACCTCTTGGGCCAAGAATTATCACAGCAGCCTTTAGAACCAAAAAAAGATCAAGCTGAACGTCATCCAATGTTATGCGCCCACTAATGACAGTGACCGAGGAAGAGAAACAAGAGTTCTACGACCGACTCCAGAGTGCTGTGGACAAATGTGCGGAGCGAGACATCACCATCGTCATGGGCGATTTTAATGCCAAAATAGGGGAGGACAACACCGGATACGAAGAGGTGATGGGGAGACAGGGACTAGGGGAGATGAGTGGGAACGGGGAGAGGTTTGTAGACTTTTGTGCTCTAAACAGACTTGTCATTGGAGGCAGCATCTTCCCGCACAGAAGAATACACAAAGCAACTTGGGTCTCACCTGACCATACCACAGAGAACCAAATAGACCATAATTACCTGCATTAGCAAGAAATTTAGAAGATCCCTTCAAGATGTTCGAGTGAGGAGGGGAGCAGATGTCGCCTCAGACCACCATCTGCTTGCCTTAAGAATAAAGCTCAAGTTAAAGAAAAGCCGCACAGAGACAACAAGAAGACAGCGCTATAATGTAGGCCTCCTGAGAGAGACTGGAGTGAGAGAAGAGTTCAAACTGGTGCTGTCCAACCGGTTTCAAGCGCTACAGGAGCTAGTAAATGAAGAGGAGGCGGTCACCACAGAGCAGCAGTGAAAGGCAGTTAGAGAGGCGCTGAACTCAACCTGCAAAGACACTGTAGGGTTCAGGAAACACCATCACAAGGACTGGCTGTCGGCACAGATCTTGAAGAAGATAGAAGTGATGAAGCAGAAAAAAGCAGTTGTCAACAACAGTCGCACGAGAGCAGCCAAAGCCAGGGCACAGGAGGAATACTCGGAAGCCAACCGCGAGGTGAAGAGGAGTATCAGGGCAGACAAGAGGGCCTACACAGACAGCCTGGCAGCAGATGCAGAAAAGGCAGCAGGCAGCGGTAACATGAAACAGCTCTACGACATTACCAGAAGGTTGTCGGGCAAGTATGGCCATACAGAAAGACAAGTAAAAGACAAAGAAGGCAAGCCTATTGCAGACAGAGCAGACCAACTCGACAGATGGGCCGAGTATTTTGAAGAGTTACTGAACAGACCCAGCCCACCCGACCCCCCAGACATCCAGCCAGCAGAGACCGACCTACCCATCAGCTGTGACAGACCCAGCCGGGAAGAGATCAGAAGAGCAGTGGCATTTTTGAAGAACGGCAAAGCAGCAGGGCCAGATGGCATCCCAGCGGAGGCTCTGAAAGCAGACCTAGAGACAACAGTAGAGATGCTGTACCCACTGTTTGGAAATATCTGGGAAGAGGAGGTGATGCCGGCTGACTGGAAAGAGGGGTACCTAATCAAGCTTCCTAAGAAAGGCGACCTCAGCAAGTGTTCCAACTACAGATGAATCACCTTGCTGTCAGTACCAGGAAAGGTCTTCAACAGGATCATCCTGGAGAGAATGAAGAGCTCCGTTGACCCCCAGCTGAGAGACCAGCAAGCAGGATTCAGGAAAAAACGATCATGTACAGACCAGATCGCCACTCTCCGCATCATCGTGGAACAGTCTCTGGAGTGGAGCTCCCCGCTGTACGTCAACTTTGTGGATTACGAGAAAGCGTTTGACAGCGTGGACCGAGAGACTCTGTGGAAACTCCTACGACACTACGGTGTACCCACAAAGCTCGTCCGCCTGATCAAGAGCAGCTACGACGGCATCTGCATGACATGCCGCGTGATCCACGAAGGGCAGTTCACCAGGGAGCTCCATGTCAGAACCGGTGTCAGGCAGGGGTGTTTGCTGTCTCCGTTCATCTTCCTACTGGCCATAGACTGGGTCATGAAGATGACCACAGAACACAGACGAAGTGGAATACACTGGACACTGTGGACACAGCTTGACGACCTCGATTTTGCAGACGACTTGGCTTTACTGTCCCACACTAATCAACAAATGCAGGACAAGACCACGAGGCTTGCTGACATCTCGTCCCAAGTGGGCCTCACCATCCACAAACAGAAAACAAAGACAATGAGGCTGAATGCAACCAGGGAAGAACCAGTCTTGCTTGCTGGCACCCCGTTGGAGGAGGTGGAGTCCTTCACCTATCTCGGGAGCATCATAGACAAAAAAGGCGGCACTGATGCAGATGTCAGGGCACGAATCGGTAAAGCCAGAGCAGCCTTTCTCCAGCTGAAAAAAGTGTGGAGTTCCAGAGAGCTGTCACAACACACCAAAGTCCGGATTTTCAACTCCAACGTAAAAGCAGTTCTCCTATATGGAGCAGAGACTTGGAGATTGACAAAAAAAACAGTCAACAGAGTTCAGATCTTCATAAACAGCTGCCTTAGAAGAATTTTGAAAATCCACTGCCCAGAGAAGATCAGCAACGTCAGACTCTGGGAGAGAACAGAGCAGATAAAAGCAGTGAATGAAATTGGGCGAAGAAGATGGGGATGGATTGGTCACAGTCTGAGAAAGCCAGCTTCCAGTATCACTAGGCAGGCATTGTCATGGAACCTCCAGGGAAAGAGGAAAAGAGGCAGGCCGAGAAACACCTGGCGTCGAGACCTCCAAGCAGACATCAAGAGACTGGGAACCACCTGGAGTAAAATCGAAGGAGAAGCACAGGACAGGAGTCGCTGGAGGTCTCTCGTCGACGGCCTATACCCGGGGAGGGATGACAGGCGTAAGTAAGTAAGCTAATTCACGTTGGGTACCCAACCGAGCATGTACGACTCAGTTATGCCGCATTCTGTACTGATAAACTTTAACCCATTCAAGGTCGCACTGCGGCTGATCAGTTTACCAAATGTTTGAGGTGTCCGACTATGTACCAGTTTCAGGAGATGGCTCGACCGTGATAATTCACAAAGTGTAGTGCCAGATTAGCTTGGCCGCGGCGCCAAGCCAGGCTAATCTGGCACCAATGATCCGTCTTTGAAGTTAACATGTCGACCCATTTTAGTCAGTCCTGTTGCCACTGACTTGGGGCTAACTTGAGTGGGTTAACAACGTAGAAGTAACTCGAGTGACTGCCAAAGGAAGAGACGTAGGTTCCCATGAGCCCCCACACCCTGCGGGAGTCCATGAACGTCTATGCTTCTCAGTCGCAGTTGTCAGTGGGCCCCGGCGTTTCGCTGGTGCTTTCCGGCCGGCACACCATGGCCGGGTTCCCCATCATGTAGTGTATTCACCGATGTGGCCGCCCATGCTCGATATGACTCCATGATAGTTCAAGGTGGTGTCGGAATAGCTTTGCGACCGACTGTCTCCACTAAAACTCAGTGGGACGTAGACCTCGCTGAACAGATTTCCGGCCGTCTAAAAAAACAAACTTCTTGAAGTGACTTCATTCTCGGCAGATACTGGGACCGAGCCGCGGCGGTGGGAACGGCACGCTGTGCTCTGAGCTTATGAAAAAAATACAGTATTTCATGTTTTGTTGTCAGTTTTCTTTCAGTGGCGGAAGCAAGCCTAGTCAGTGAGACACTGGCTTTCAGTCCCGGCCATTTACGGTACTCAGTGACGAAAACTAAAATCCACCCCAAAAAAAAAACAAATAAATAAACACCCGACTCTAGTTTTCACTGAAACAACATATGATTTTGCTTCGGTGCATTTAGTTTCAGTTTAGTCTTTGATGTTAGTTATGTGGTACGTTTCTTAGCTGGCCAATGGCATTTGAAACCGGCAATTTAAGCCAGCCTCGTTATATCCGGCTGAAATGGAGTCAGTCCCCCAGTGACTAATAGGCAATATTTTAATTAAATAATGATCAACAGTCTTACAGCTAAGTTCACTGATGAATTCCAGTCAATTAGTTTGGATGAAGATCAGTCGATCACTCGCTGACTGCTGCTCGCAGACGATTCCCCGTACGCATTGATAAACAGTCGTGCGCTAAAAATAAATAAATAATTTTTTTTTAAAAAGAAGTTTTTCTCAATAAAAATTTAAGGTTTTTTATTAAATTATTTTTAGGCGCCGGGGCAGTGGCTGGCCTATATGCCACCAAAGAGGCACATGTTCTCATGAACCCCTGCAGCTGCAGGGGCTCATGAGAATCTTTGCCTCTTGCAGCTGGAACTGACGCGATGGCTGAAGCCGCCGGGGCCTCAAAAGCTGCGAAAACAGCAAAATACTGCACCACCACCGTTTCGGAAACGCTGCAGGCGTCTTTCGGCGTGCCCCGTGCAGAAACCGGACCCTTAGTTCTCCGCCGATGTGACTGGTGGAAGGCGATAACAGATAAGGCTTCACACGATAAACAGGCAGCACCGCTACACTTCACAAGTCGACTCCAGGAGTGGATGACTGAGAGCAAAATCCCGTATTCGTGCAGGCTCCCGGATGGGTGTGGGTGGGTGGGGGGGGGGGGGGGTGAGGGGGGATCCTAGTATGCAAAAGACTATCGTGCCAAAGTAAGCCGGTATGTATCCCAAATGCGCAAAGGGCCGACGCCGGCCCGATGGCCTTTTGCGCTGGGTATGGTATTTTGTAACTCCTGTAGTGACCGGGCGATTGTGAAGATGGAGCCCCATCTTGTCCATGCCCATCATTAACGTATATTTGGGACATACCTCATTCACGCCTGTCAAGTTTGTTTTTTTTTTTCAACAGAGCTGTTGTTACAAGCACAGAGGGTATTAGTGTTTTCAAATAAACAAACAATTATCGCATGGATCAGATCGCTTTAACCCATTTAACTCCACGAAATCATTGTCCAAATTTTTGAGCTACCGGTGTCATTTAACGCGGACTATCTACCATTGGCAGGAGATGGATCGACTATTGATAATTCAAGGGTAGTGTCAGATTAGCCTGGCGCCAGCAGACTACTCAGTGGAGGCAGTTTCTCCCGTACATGCACACTTCTAGATATGTACGCGAGAGTTGCATGGGAAAACTCATTGGTAAAAAAAAAACACAGCACATGCACACTTAAGGTTGTGTAGCACCTTGTCCTAGACACGAGTAAACCCACATCTCTCAAAAGTCTTTTAGGTAAACACTGAAAAGTTCCTAAATCTGTCGCTGAGCGGACGTAAATGGCGGTGGCAGTCGCATCTAATAAGAGGCGCAGATCCTCATGATCCCCCGCAGTTGCGGGGGCTCGTGAGAATCTATGCCTCTTGCAGATTTTTAGAAATGTCGGCGAGTTTGACTGACAACGGAAATGATGTGTGACAGTTGTACTGAAAAGAAAGCGGAAATGCGAAGCGAAATGGGGGTGAAGACAACTGGATAGTCACTGACAAATTTAAGCAGGCCTGGCCCGGGAGAGCGATTGACTGACAGCCCTGATATCCGGCGGACGGATCAGTTCATTCAGGTAGAGTTGCGTCAAACTTTTCCCTTTTTATTGCTTTGTCAGTTCAAGTGCTGTTTGATACGAGATGCGAACTGACGGAAGGCTCAATTTGTGTATTGTTTGTTTTCCGGATTTGTGGTGAAAATGTCAATGTTGTCTAGAGTTTGTGGTAAAAAAAAAAAAAAAAAAAAAAAAAAAGTGTTTCCCTTCAATGCTGTAATAGATTGTAGACTGACCGTGACTCGTCCGGGTGAGTAAATATGCGAGTTGCACAGGTAGACCCGCCTCTGCGGTCTGGCAAGACAATTTTTGTTATGTATGATTCATTTCTGAATCGGTAGCATTCTCTTGAATCTCAAGTTACCCCCTTCGTGCAGCACTGATTATTATAAGACATGTCACTGACGAACGTTTGTAAAGGAGTCAGTTCCCGCGAAGTTTTCCGAACGGCCTTTGTCGTCTGTAATAACAATGACGGCGGATCAACGACAGGTTGATCCGCAGTGATGACGGCTATAATGACACAATGATATGAAACGCATGCCCACAAAGGAGGACGAGACCGGTTCCGCAACGACACGTCTCGAGTCTGTCCACTCCACTATGCTGACGAGCAAAAGACTTGAAATGCGACATTTTTTTGCCCTCATCGGAAACACGTTAGTGTTTCCGATGATTCCCAAAATATCACATTTCTTTTGTTCGTCGGTATAGTACGGTCGATAGTCAGTCGTGGATGACTACAGCTCCGCGGCGGCAGGCTTTGATTGCTAAAATTCGCCAACACAACACTGGAAGTCAATGTTGTCTTGCCTGTACCCTACATTCCTCTAAAGTCACAATCCGGCAAAGTTACTGAGTAGGCACATCATCAGAGGTTTTCCACTGTCTTTTAAGCATTACGGACTATTAAAAAAAAAAAATTGTCCTTTCTACAAATGAAAGGCTTTTCTGCTCATCCGGTTTCTCCTTTGTAATGTTACGTCGTAGTCGTAGTCGTAGTATGATATGATCACACCAGACGCACGCACGTAGGGTTCTTGTAAAGAAACTCAGTTCATTGCAACTCGTCGCACGTGGCACAAGGTTGTAGACCACACTGGAGTAACAATTTCAACAATATTTTATTCTATCGATCCAATCTCGGCACAATGCATCCACAAATACATCCACTCACTTCTTCTTCTTCTTCTCGAACGCCGTCACAGTTGGAGTTTGGCTCTCAAAATGAAATCTGTGGTCTTCCGTAGCGCCTCCACAGGCCCGTAGATCCACTCACTGATACACTGTCTCCTCTACAATGTATCAATACTTTTGACACACTGCGTCTCTCATACAATGTAATCACATATTTCCTTACACCGTCTTTTATACTATTACAGATTTCCAGAACAACCCAGCAAATTAAAAAAACACAACCAATCAGAAAAGAAAACGTAACAAAACTCATTAATATTCATTAAAAAGAACACTCTAGAACTAACTACAGCTTTCGACTAACATCTAGGCGCACTGTCGATACAATGTTACGAAATGTACCCAACAACTTTGACGTCATATTTGAGGTCACTAGAATAATCGCGCCGTTTCGAGAACATTCTAGGTCAAACGAGGTCGGACTACAGCAGCAATGTAATGAAAGGACGCGTCATTTTAGCTACACAACAGAAATCGACCGCGATTCTCCGAGCAAAAGAAAATGAATTCTACTAAAAAGGTACGTAATTCGTATCCAAACTAACTCAAATGAATATCATATCTTTCCTATGATCAACACGCACATGCTCTCAAAAAAATAACACAACCACAAACGTAACATGTAGAAAGGAGAAGACGGGCAGAAAAGTCTTTTATTTTACCACATTAAGTTGGTCTTTTGTCCAGCATTACTATAACACATACCTAGAACATTTATAAACGATACGTTACGATCTGTTAACCCGTTACTGCCTGGAGTAGCTCGCTTTAATTAGGCGTACTAAGTAGTCGGGCCTACGTCCGTGATGACGAGTTAAACTAGGGGGCAGACGATGACGCGATGTCAGTCTACGTCGACAGTGACTGACGTTGTTTTTGTGTCAAACCGTCAACGCCTTCGCTGCCAACTGACATGAATCATGTTTTTAACCCTATGGCTGTCGGTAGCGCATTTTGTCGCCATGATTCCTGAAAGAATCATTGCGACAAATAGCGCTACCGACAGCCGAAGGGTTAACTTCAACACGCAGAGAACTGGACGGAAAAGCGACAACCGTTCCGCATCGGCCGGTAGACTGACTCGGCTCGACATAAACTCCGGAAAAACTGAGCAACTTAGGCCGCAGGACTAGAGTAGCAGCTCGATGACAGGAGTCAGCCCTGCCTTTTGCTGTTGGGTGTATCCCGGTAGTGAATGGGTTAACTCATAAATCACACAGATAAATATTCCGAATGTTTCCTGCTTTTTTTGCAAACTTTTTTTTTGTGGTCTTGTTGAAAATTTCCGGCATTTTGATGTTTTACTGCGTAACCTGCACAGAACACCTGAGGCCAGTTGCATGAGCGAACTTAGTCCTGCACCAGCCACTAAGCAAGGTGCGCCGCTATAGCAGCCCACCTTGCTTAGTGGCTGGTGCAGGACTAAGCATAGCGGCGCACCTTGCGTAGTGGCTGGTGCATGACTAAGTTCGCTCATGCAACTGGCCCTTGCAAAAGATTTCAACTGAGAATCTCGGTAGGACCAGCATGAGGCACAGATTCTCATACCCCCCCCGCCCTCCCCCCTAGGAAAATAAGTCCCCTAAAGAGCAGCTCGCTGGAGCTTGTCACGTTGACGATCTATGCCTCGTTGCATATGCCAGGATGCGATTTTCCGGCACTGGAGTTCTGGCACTGCTTCCTCACCGAGACCGTCGATTTTTAGTTTTCTGAAGAACACACTGACAGGATTTAAAAAATAAAAAAAAATTTTAAAAAACTCTTGATTTGTGTGCACAACGATCTGACACGGTTCTGACACCGTGAGAAATATGCGTGAGGGTAACGAACCTGCAAATAGCGTGCCTGGTTAGCAGAAGGTCCTCGGCCGCAGTTTGGCCGCCGCGAAGCGGGCAACTGCGGCTGACGTCTGCCCGAGCACCTTTTGCTCATTCACAGCGTTGCCGCTGAAAGTATTGGAAGCATGTAAATATTTTTTTCTAGGATGTTGTAAGCTGGGGTGAAAAATGCTGTTTGTTGTTTGCACGGGTGTTCGGCAACTGCATAGATTCAGAAGATGTGAATCAGTGAAGTTGTTGTCGGGTGTGTTGTTTGCGTTCCTGAGCGGCAAAACTGGCGCTAGCGTGGTTACGATAACGCGGCCGGACGGCGACTCCCAACAACCAACGTGAGCGAAGTCATACGTTAACACCGAACGACTCCCAACTGTGACAACGAACGCGAGCGAAGGGAAGGCAGCCCAAACTTCTCCTACGTGACCCCATGAGGACAGTAAATAACATTAACTCATTCAGCCCGACGCACGTATTTCCCAAAGTTTGGAGGCGTCATCTAACGACTATGCACCTGTTGCAGGAGATGGATCGACCATGATAATTCAAGGGCAGTGCCAGATTAGCTTGGCGCCGACAGGCGCCAAGCTAATCTGGCACTACCCTTGAATTATCATGGTCGACCCATCTCCTGCTGTAGTGCTGCAGGGCTGAATGGGTTAAACAAATAAAGAAAAGATAAAAATTAGAAAAAGTAACTGTCTCGCTTGATTGGTGCCCTGCTGGCTCCCCAAACCTAGCCTACTTTGTTCGCTTCGAAATAACCGTGTCATTTCTCAGCTTTCTCGACAACAAATGGCGTCGGTGGAAGTTGACCTTTCATATGACCCCGAAAGTCAATGTGCAGCTTTTAAATATTTTTTTTTATCACGTTTTGTCTGTGAAGTTATTTACAATGAACTTGTCAAACATAATCAAATAACGATGAACATTATCACATGAAAAAATAAACAGTTCAGTTGTAATTATGTGAACTTTGACATTATGGAATTTTCTCCACAGTCATGGGGTTCAGCCGTTAGGGACAATTTTAGCCGTTCTGCTTTCCCCGCTTGAAAGTGTTCGTCAAAAATGGTTTTATCACGGTTTTTGTCTTTTTGCAGTCTCTTTACACTTTTTCTCATTGGCCTGTGTCTATTCGATTTTTTTTCCCCCTGGTCGTCCGTTCTCAAGGCAACGGCGGATGTCCCCTTGTCATATGTAACCTATGATAAGTAGGACTCCCTTGTAAAATGTTACGATGACAACGTTATTCACTGAGCAAAGCGTTCTCCCCCAAATAAATCTTTGGCCAATCACATTTCAAGTTCTCGGTACAGACATACCCTAATCTTCATTCAGTCCAACCTCTAACAAAAATATGCCAATAAATTAAATAATTTAGGGGGCTACACAACAAAAAGAACAATACGTAGGTGTTCTGTGATACAGCTGGTACCAGTTTCATACAAAACATA
This sequence comes from Semisulcospira habei, assembly GCA_036245525.1. Lineage (NCBI taxonomy): Eukaryota > Metazoa > Mollusca > Gastropoda > Semisulcospiridae > Semisulcospira > Semisulcospira habei. Next base: position 195,647,209 of record BTPG01000004.1, on the reverse strand, counting down.
ACTGAATAATTGGATAAGTTAGATAATATCATAGACAGGAAAATTCAACTGAAGCGAAGGCCCTATCACGTACCCGGCGACCGCATTCGAACCGGCGAAGGAACAAAAAGTTGGATAAATAAAAAATTGAGGAGGTTACGCAACAAACTATGTGCACGCGTTGCGTTCGGCCTATAATAGTTACCAATTTCATACAAAAGAATGACTGAAAATGTGTTAAAATAAAAAATACCCGAGAGAGAAATTCCAGGCTGGTTGTTGTCGCCTCTCGGGTCCGATCAGGGGGGTAAAAGCCCACGACTCTTACCTCCGACATTGACGCCCCTGACCGGACCCAGGGAAAGTAATGCATTTTGTTTATGGTTAAAAATAGCCGGCAGGAGAAATCCCTCTGGCATTCTGGTCAATCATTGAAGTTGCGTGAATCAACGTTTTACAGACGTAGTAAGACAAGTCTGTAGGGAGACTACTCCAAACAGTGGCTGTGGAGTATTCTCCTTGAACTTGATACTGTTATATATGACATGCGTTTAATTTTCTCAGTGTTTTCACTCTCTGAAAATAAGTGCAATGGTGTCCAAATATTTGTCCTAATCAACTTGATCATGCAATCTTCCACGCACAGATTAAACCCAATTAATGTCATGGATGCAAATTAAATTTAACCCTTTAACTGCTGATGCAGGTCCGCGACGCTGACCAGATGCAAGAGACATAAATCCTCATGAGCCCCCGCGGTTGTCTCCGTCTTGTTAGTCCTGTGTACTTTTTGCCCGTTTGTGGGCACATTTACATCTGTGTTTTTCACGCGATTGTCGGTCACGTTTACATCTGTGTTTTTCACGCGAGTGTCGGTCACGTTTACATCTGTGTTTCAATTTCACGCGAGTGTCGGTCACGTTTACATCTGTGTTTTTCACGCGAGTGTCGGTCACGTTTACATCTGTGTTTTTCACGTGAGTGTCGGTCACGTTTACATCTGTGTTTTCACGCGAGTGTCGGTCACGTTTACATCTGTGTTTTTCACGCGAGTGTCGGTCACGTTTACATCTGTGTTTTTCACGCGAGTGTCGGTCACGTTTACATCTGTGTTTTCAAGTTCACGCGAGTGTCGGTCACGTTTACATCTGTGTTTTTCACGCGAGTGTCGGTCACGTTTACATCTGTGTTTCAATTTCACGCGAGTGTCGGTCACGTTTACATCTGTGTTTTTCACGCGAGTGTCGGTCACGTTTACATCTGTGTTTTCAAGTTCACGCGAGTGTCGGTCACGTTTACATCTGTGTTTTTCACGCGAGTGTCGGTCACGTTTACATCTGTGTTTTTCACGCGAGTGTCGGTCACGTTTACATCTGTGTTTTTCACGCGAGTGTCGGTCACGTTTACATCTGTGTTTTCAAGTTCACGCGAGTGTCGGTCACGTTTACATCTGTGTTTTTCACGCGAGTGTCGGTCACGTTTACATCTGTGTTTTTCACGCGAGTGTCGGTCACGTTTACATCTGTGTTTTCAAGTTCACGCGAGTGTCGGTCACGTTTACATCTGTGTTTTTCACGCGAGTGTCGGTCACGTTTACATCTGTGTTTCAATTTCACGCGAGTGTCGGTCACGTTTACATCTGTGTTTTTCACGCGAGTGTCGGTCACGTTTACATCTGTGTTTTCAAGTTCACGCGAGTGTCGGTCACGTTTACATCTGTGTTTTCAAGTTCACGCGAGTGTCGGTCACGTTTACATCTGTGTTTTCAAGTTCACGCGAGTGTCGGTCACGTTTACATCTGTGTTTTTCACGCGAGTGTCGGTCACGTTTACATCTGTGTTTTTCACGCGAGTGTCGGTCACGTTTACATCTGTGTTTTCAAGTTCACGCGAGTGTCGGTCACGTTTACATCTGTGTTTTTCACGCGAGTGTCGGTCACGTTTACATCTGTGTTTCAATTTCACGCGAGTGTCGGTCACGTTTACATCTGTGTTTCAATTTCACGCGAGTGTCGGTCACGTTTACATCTGTGTTTTTCACGCGAGTGTCGGTCACGTTTACATCTGTGTTTTCAAGTTCACGCGAGTGTCGGTCACGTTTACATCTGTGTTTTTCACGCGAGTGTCGGTCAGTGTACAGTGGTTTCAGACCAGAAATTCGTGATCACCGGCTGCGAAGCGGTTAACACTGTTTGCTGCATTGGGCATATTGAGCATCAGTTGCGCGATGCTGCTGCTCGGCATGCCAAGTTTTTCGTGACGTTTTGGCCGCCAAATCTTGTCCACGGTTGTTGTTGTTGTCAGTTGTTGTTGTCAGTTGTTTGTTTGTTTGTTTGTTTATTTGTTGGGTTGAGGTTTTTTTTTTTTTTTTTTTTTTTTTGTAAGAGCTGAGGCCATACCTCCCTTGCAAATCTTCCTACGCCAGCGAAGTTTGGAAATAAAGCTTTGCTGCTGCTGTGGGAAATGACAAATATAGCTGAGCCTGGCGGCAGACCAAGCATACACAAATATCACACGTGCATTCTCGTACTGACTAAAGACACGGAATTACTGAGGACGTCTATGTGTGGAATTTTGCCTCTATGAGTGCGAAGGCGCATTGAGTGCATACACCCCGTTTGAGTCGACGTCCCACTGAGCAAAAAAGGTCTCGGACTGCCGTCGGTCTTAGTTGACCCGCCGGCTTGCGGCAGCGGCCCGAGCCGACCCTGTTCTAACTGCGCTTTCACAACAATTCCGGTGCGGAGCGGATAACTGGCGGGCTTGCGTGTTAGATCATTTCAACTGACAGAGCTTCGCCAATGTGTAAGTTGGCTCTACTCAAAGATCGTTTAACTTTTAAATTCCCAGAACTAAATCAGTGACTTCCATTGTATAGAATGGAAGTCATTTAGTTTTGGGAGTTTAAAAGTTAACTAAGTAGTAAGGGGGGAAGAATGGACTTTTCATGTTTCTCGACACTGAAATAACCAGAACAATTTCACGGATCACGATAATCTTTTTTTTGGCTTTAACGTTTCACGACGACCCCTTATTTCACAGAACACGACGATGATAAAATTGCAATCACGAATCACGGGAAGCAATTAACAAACAAACAAAAAACACCAATCACGAATCAGTCACTATTTAAGACATACTCCCATCCCACCCGCACTCCCCACATTTAACTAATCTTGAGCAGTTCAGTGACGCTGCAAGTGAAAGAAAATGCACAGGGTGCACAATGTTCTCGCGCAGACTGCGCATAACTTTACTGTAGCTACAGACTGTCAGATTAGCCCTTTGCGTGTCGGTAGCGGTTTTAGTCGCGATGATTTCTGAATGAAATCCTCCCACCGCTACGGACACGCAAAGGGTTAGTAAGCTGGCTTTGGCCACCATTACATATAAGAATGATTTTCAAACCTGACGAGCAAAAAACGGGCTTGTTCTGTATAGCATGACCTTTGTAAGGTCATGGTCAGTAATGACATGAAATTAAGCTTTATTTCTCAACGGAAGAAGCAGTTATAACTTACAACAGTTGCAGTACGCCTGAATTGATCTGTGTCCAGGTCGTACCCCATGGACAATACAGCTGTCTTTGTTCCCCATACCCTGTCATAGGGTTGTCAATTATCACTCTGGTGCCGTGGACGTTAAACCCCGAACCAATGAATAAATGAATCAATCAATAAATCAATCAATCAACAAGGTAAAACTACGCTGAACAAAGTCACGATAAAATAGCCAGAGTGATTGGAATAAAGTGGTTGGATATTCAGCAAAATAATCGAGATTTCCCATAATAATAATCGAAAATAATCGAAAATCCCTGAAACATTTATGGAACGTTTGGCCACTCCTCAGCTTTAATTTGAAAATCTACACATATGGAACGTTTGGCTAACCATACGAATATTTTTGGAGGAGCTAGGTAAAACGAGTAAAGCTATCACCGCGAAGGGATGTCTTACTCCCCGGTCAGACTTTCAACAGCTGAGATTCTAGACTGCACATGCATAGCTTGCTCAGACTGACGCTAAACCTCTTCTATCTTCCTTCATTGGAATAGCAAAGATGTGGACAATTTTCTGCAACAGGTTGAGGCAAGAGGCATAAATTCTCATGAACCCCTGCATGTGCATGGATTCATGAGAATCTATGCCTCTTGGAGATGAAAAGGTGTCTGATGGTCTCTGAAATATAGTACCTACATAAGTGCAAGCCGCAAGAGGCACGAATTCTCTACGAGCCCCTGTGCTTGCAGAAACTTGTGAAACTCTATGCCTTGCGGCGCGCGCGGTAGGGTATGCCTTGAAGGACTCCGCTCTGTGATACCTACAACATTTTCTGCCTTTTCTTTCTTCTCTCATCTGTGGCGGAGATGCGGCCTTCAGTTTCTTTGTTATGTAGACCGAGAGCACTCAGTTAGTCCTGGCCTGAGTTTTTAGACGCTGAATAGCTGCATTTGTTTCTAAGGGGTTGAAGGTTCGAAACCTATTCGAGCTCCTGAGATTTCAGGCGCAGTGCTTATTTCTCGGAGGCCAGCCGGATTCATCAGCGCTTGGCCGTTCAAGCTCGGAGGTTTCCGGCCGTCAAAACTGAATGACTTATGAAACTTTTCTGCTGTTGTGTTTCAGTCAGTTCAAGCAGAGAATCGTTTCAGCATAGGCTCAATACGTTTTCTATACTTTTTCGTGTTTTTTTTTTTTTTTAGCTTATTGTTTCCCGCTGAGTTTGTGAGTAGGGAGTGTCTAATTGTGTGCCTTTTGAAGAAGCTGCTAACCCTTTGGTTGTCGGTAGAAGTTTTTGTCACGACTGATGATTCATGCATGAAGTCATCGCGACAAAAACTGCTACCGACAGCCAAAAGGTAAAAAAAAAGTCAACATGATTCTGAAAAAAGCAGTAAATTGCTGGCAACCGCAGCAGGCGGCTAAATGTCTTCGGGCCCACGACGGCCGCAACGGGCCCGCGCACAGTAGTCGTGCACGGGCCCACTGCGACCGTAGTCGTGAGCCCGTGGACCTTTGCTTACTGACCTCGACACTTGAAACAGCTTTGGCTTCTCACTTTTGTTTTTCAGCATTACATTACAAGTGTTCAGTCTTAAAAGTGTTCAGTGGAAAACTGTCACAGTCACAAGTCACGCGGAGTTCCGGTGAAAGCCGGATAAGCCGCAGGAGTGCCTGTGACATTTGCACTGGAAACTAATGTTTTCCGGGGACAGCAGAACATCCCCTCCTCACCCTCCAGCCATGGAATCTACAGAACATTGTGACGATGTCCCAAGCAGGACTACTCCGAGTCACCACAAAGTGCACAACAGACTTCATCACTACGCCAGCATCACCACGATAGCTGTGACGTTTATTGTATTGCTCACACTGTCCCTCCCCCTCGCGGACTGTCAGGACATCGGCCGAGGGGGGAGGGACGCAGGGGGTGGGGGCGTGCCCGTGGGTGCAGCGTCCCTGGCGTTTGTGTTCGACATCACCGGGTCCATGTATGACGACCTTGTGCAGGTGATAGACGGAGCCGCCAAGATCCTGGCCACGGCGCTCTTCCGCAGGGAGAAGCCGCTGTACAACTACGTCCTCGTGCCATTCCATGACCCAGGTGGGTAACAGTTCATCGTCTGTTGGTATCAACTTTATTGTCCACTAGGGAACATTGGGGGAAGACTCATCGCCACAAATCAATGCCATTTAGCTTCATTCATTCATTCATTCATTCATTCATTCATTCATTCATTCATTCATTCATCCATCCACCCATCCGTCCATCCATCTCTTCTTAACACGTTCTGGGCTTAAACATTTCCAATATGAAAGTAGTGTACAAGACAAACACAGGACATTCACGTGGTGCGAGGGGTCAGCTCAGCTACTGAGGTGTCGGAAATTTTGATCGCTTGTATTTGAAATTTATAAAGTGGCCTTAAACCGGTACCGAAATGGAGGGGGAGGAAAAGCCGGAGAACCCGGAGAAAGAACCCCTGACGGTCCGCCCGAATTAAGGGTGACAATTAATAGAGGATAAAAGTCCGACTCCGGAACACGCGGTCAGTATCGAACCTCGCACCTCTAGCATTGGTGGCAGTCGCCTTTGCCACTGCGCCAAGGACTGCGCCGATAAATCAAAGTAGCAAGGTTGCAGTGCGCCTGAATTGGCCAGGTTTCAGGCCGCACTCCATGGGCAATAGCTGTACCTCCCCCCTCCCCACTCCGCCTACCCCCCACCCGCCTAACCCACCCATTAGGGCTGCCCATAAATTATCACTGGCCGGTCGGTGCCGTGGACTGACGGTCACAAAACCCCGAACTAACCGCCGACGCGTCATTTGAACCACAGCCACTGGGGCGAAAGCTGTCGCGCCGCGGCCCCGACTACGGCGCTGCGGCTCCAACCGAGTATGTACCTTCGGGGCCGACCCCGCATGCACATAGCTTCTACAAGTTCATTAAAACCTACCATTTCCAGAAATAGCGCTTACCTAACCAGAAGCAGGAAACCTCATTAACTCATTCTACCCCAGACACGGATCAAGATAAGGATCGACCATGATTGTTCAAGGGTGATGCCAGAATAGCTTGGCGCCTATGGGCGCCAAGCTATTCTGGCATCACCCTTGAACTATCATGGTCGATCTGTGTCCTGCACTGCAGTGCAGTCTTCAGAGGACAACGGCAAAATTGTGGGATTTCGGTGTTGGGGTAGAATGAGTTAAAGAATGCTTCAGTTGCCGCGTGGCCTGGAGAACTACAGAGGAGAAAAAAAAATTGAAGGCTAATTTATGCGAGTGGGGGTACGCGGGAGAACTGAGACTGAAACAGATTTGCCGCGGCATAAATGATTATTACCGTTTCTTGTCATAACATTTATCCAAATAGCTCAGTTAAGACGGTTTCAAACACAGTTAACCCCATCGCTGTCAAGAAAGGTTGCCGAAACACCTCACAACCGCTGCAAGAGGCGTAGATCCTCATGAGCCCCCGCTGTCGCGGGGGCTCACGAGGATCTACGCCTCTTGCTGAAACCACTTTGCATCTATATTCCTTTGACGGCTGGAGATGTTTGAGGTTGAATTTAGTCGAGCACACAGTTTGCGTCCCGCACTGGCAGCCGCGAAGGGGTTGAAGGCAGAAAAACGACGACTGTTAACTCTTTCGAGACGTGCCGCAACCGGATACGGGTGCAGCACGTCTCGAAAGAGTCGGCAGTGGGGCAGTTACCGCGTTTCAGTCGGGCGGGCCCGTCGGAAGTCAGTTTAACCCGTTGACTGCCGAGAAGAAAGTGGAGCACGATCTGACTGCAAGAGGGTAAAGATCCTCATGAGCCCCCCGCCGCGACCGCAGGGGCTCATGAGGATCTATGTCTCTTGCTCAGAGCAATTAGTGTATCCACGCCCTTGGACGGTACTGGCTTTTGGTCGTTGAATGAACCCAGATTTCACTGAGAAACAAACATCAACGTCCAATGTACCATGTGTACTGTATAGTGTCAGGGGGAAAGTCCAATGTACCATGTGTACTGTATAGTGTCAGGGGAAAAGTCCAATGTACCATGTGTACTGTATAGTGTCAAGGAAAAAGTTAAAGACACATAACTGCAGGTCGGAAAAACGAAGTGTTGCCGCCTACGGGTTTTCTAGCCACACACACACACACACACACACACACACACACACACACACACACACACACACACACACACACCCGCCCCCGGTCCTCCCCCCCCCACCCCCCCCCAACTTCCCTCTCAGTGAATTATCTCCATCCGAGGATCAAAAGACCTGGGGAATGATGAGTTCGGGAGGGGGGCGGGGGCGGGGTAGGGGAGGGGGAGTGGGGGGGGGGGGGGAGGCGATGAGAGTCAAAAGACAGGCTCCATTTGCAGCCGAACTGATTCATGATCAACCCTATTCTGATTGTCACACCTCTATCAGTATCCAATACGGAACAATGGCCTGTCGTTCTCTGGTCGGCATCGGCCCATCGACTCTCTTTGGGCAATATGCAGACCGGCCAAGGATTTAACCCTTTGGCTGTAGGAATCATCTGTACATGAATCACCCGGACAAAAAGCACTACCGACACTGAGCCAAAGCCTTAACCCCTTGCCAGCTGACGCAGACTGAATCTCTAAGATCTTCGTTAAAATTCATTCAACGCCAAACAGCCTCACCCGTCCTGAACAGGGACACAAAGAGGTTTCAACAAGAGGCATAGATCCTCATGAACCCCGCGACTGCGGGGGCTCATGAGGATCTATGTCTCTTGCAGTTGGATCGCGTTCACTATTTCTCGGCAGGGTAAGGGAACTGAAGCTGGAACGCGGAAGGAGATAACTTGAGCTCACCGGGATAACTGTTGCGTGTGGACCGGAAAGGACCGAGAGACTCCCCTCATAGCAAAAGGTCTTCGGGCCGGCGTGCGGCCGAAGTGGGCCCGCGCACGGTCGTGCGCGGGCCCACTGAGGGCCTCGTCGGCCCGAGGGTCCTTTGCTTACTGGGTTCTTGAGGCACTGAGCTGACGGGAGCCGCGCCAGCGTGGGCGGACATGCCGACAGAAGGCAACGAAAAGCCATGAGCACGCAGAAAAACTGAGAGGAAGACTGAAAAAGCGGTTATAACTGACAGATGTTCGGCACAGCTGACTGATGATCCCCCCCCCCCCCCACACACCCCACACCCCTAAGCCCAGACCCATTCCCTCTCTTCCTTCTGCAGATATGTTCTGCACAAAGCGTATTAGATCTTTATGACGTGCCGCAAAGAACCTCTATCGGCCGGATGGCCGGTTTGTCCCGTTTAATTAAACCGTTCAGTGCCAGGTTGACGCAGACTGTGTCTGCAGTCTTCGTGAAGTCGACACACACAAAAACCCCAAACAAACAAAAAAAAAAACAAACAAACAACTAGCTGTTCCAAGAACATGGATTCAAAGTGGTGTCAGCAAGAGGCCGGCATAGATCCTCGGTCATGAGCCCCCGCAACTGCCTCTTGCAATTGTGTGGTGTTAAAATTTCCTCGGCACTGAACGGTATGGATCAGTTTATCACTGAGATACCGGGAGCCAGGGCATCTGCGACCGATCGATGTCGTGGTGGCAGTCTTCTGGACTTGCACGGCGTTGAATCCTGCTCGCTAACTAAGAATAAGTTATGAATATTCTGGCCTACAATGGCAAAGCTAGTATATGTCAGTTCATTTTCCTTCAAAGCAAGATTTTCAGTAATGTCACGTATTGCTAGTCCGCTCATTTTTATTTATTTATTTATTTATTTATTTATTTATTTATGTGTGTGTGTGTGAAAAGTGAGTTTTTCAATGTATTACACGTATGGACATGTATACTGAAGAGCTAAAGAAATCCCACTTTTTGGGAATCATCGGACACACTTCAGTGTTTCCGATGATTAAAAAAATGTCGCATTTCTTTTGCTCGTCATAATACATGTATGGACAGATATACTGGCCTTTGCCATGTGTAGGACAGATTTAGTCCGGTTCTAGTATCTAAGCATGCGAGGGATGATAAGGACTAATGAATTCGGCCTCAGCCCGACTGACCTGGCGATTCTGTTGAGCAGGTGGGAACGGTTCACCTGAGCTATGTCTATGCCTATAGCCTTCCGTGAGAGTGATCAAAGTTATTTCTCATTAGCCCCCCTGTCAACCGCAGGTGCGAGAAACGCTCTTTGTCAGTCATGATCATTTTGCTGATAAATGATATCAGCGAGTGTAGGTTTACCTCTCTGATGTTATTTTATTTTATTTTAATTTTATTTTTTTTTTAATTTTTTTTGGGACAGGCATGAACAAACCTGTCTCCTCACGAGTAGAGATTTGGCTGTGGTAACCGTTTTGCTGAGAATCCATGTTTCGGGAGCGGATATGGGTTGGGTACACGTGGGTCCAGGGGTTCCGGATCCGGTTCCTCCCCCTCCCCCCCTCCCCCCCATCTTCCACACACTTCCTACAAAACAAGACTGAAAAAGAGATGTGAATAGGAAGGAGTGGGCGTTTGCAGACATTCTGAGCATAGAGGGCCAGTTGCATAAATGAGCTTAACCCCTTGACTGCCCGAGAAAAAACACGACCAAGTACAAGAGACATAGATCCTCATGAGCCCCCACAGTTGCACACACACACACACACACACACACACACACACACCCCAGTTCAGTCACGCATCACGACTGATTTTAGGACATACCGCCCCTTCCTCTTACATATAATGCATTATCGACATTGCAATTCAGTTTGGTTGTTGTAATGCCAGATGGAAACTGATAAACATAATAGTAATATAGTTACTCCTACCCCTCACTGGAATCTGCCATGGTTTTCCTTATTCCAGTTCGTTATTTCGTGCATTTTTACTCAATCTGGATAATACTTAGTCGACGTAAGCACTCCATGCACACTCTGAAGACGCAAGAGCCCAGTGCGCAAAGGCCATCGGGCCGACATCGGCCGCCGTTGGCCCACGCACGGTTGTGCGCGTGCCAACAGCGGCTGACATCGTCCCGATGGCCTTTTGCGCATTGCCGGGAGCCAGCTCAGTTATTCAGTATAGACCACATGTCAGAAGTTATTACTTTGCTGAAAAATTATGTCCCGTGATAGCAACCGACAACCGGTGAGCAAAAGATGCTAGGCCCGAGGTCGGACCCTGTTGGACCGCGCACACTGAGGACTGATGTGCGCGGACCGGCAACTGCGGCCGATGTCGGAGATAGGACTTTTTGCTTACTTGGCCAGCGCACCGATTTTGCAAGTGGCATATGCCGGAGTGATATGCAGGGATTGCATTACAAGATTTTTGCGGCAATACCCGCAGAGATAAGGTCAGTCCTGCGTCAAGCTGAACCCCTTCACTCCCGGGGACTAAGAAACAGAGAACACAGCCCTGGGCAACTGCGAGAAGCACAGACTGAAGCTCATGAGCCCGCGCGGCAGAAGCAGGGTCTCGTGAGTTTCTATGCGGTCTTTTGTTCATGCCACGTTGCATACTGGTATGGTAAGCCGTTTCTATCAAAACAAATCGATTATGTCCTAGGACGGCCTGCCACGGACGGGCTTATGAGGCGCCGTTCAATTTGCGCCTCTTGTTGGTCCCACTGATATGATCCACGTTCTTCGGACGAGTCAGTGGGATGTTCGGGCGTTATACTGTCAATGAATTAACCAGCACCACCTCAGTCCCCCTCTTGTGCACTAGTGCAGCCACCGCCGGTACTCCGTGGTTACATACCTAACTGAACGGGCCCATTCAGTCCCAGGTACGAAATACTCACATTCGGGAGTAGTCCCGCTCAGCCGAGGCCTGCTTCACAGTTCAGGAGACACTGAGATCGACCACTCCCTAAGGCATGATAGTTCAAGGGTGGTGCCAGGATAACTATCATTGTCGATCCATATCTTGTCAGTTGTGGGCGTGTGTCGGGGCTGAATGAGTTAAGGGGGTTCAGTTAACCCCTCAACTGCCGGGACGACGAACAGTACACAGCTGCAAGAGACATATGTCTCCGTTGTTAATCCTATGTTCTTTACGCCGCCGCTTCAGTGTGATCTACATATGTATTTACATCTGTGTTCTTCACGCGAACGACTGCCAGTGTGTGTAGTGGCTTCAGACGCGAAATCAGTCCCTGATCACTGGCAGCCGGCGAAGCGGGGTTCCGCAGCGACATAAACCAAGGCCACTGGCAGTAAAGGGGTTACCCTTTACCATTTGTGTACACGGCCCTGCTGTGCGAAACGCATGGAAATAATATTAGACTTTGACTATCACACACGCAAAATTAGACTTTCACTAAGCAAAATAAACCAGGCATGCTATTGCTAGGCACGTTGAGTCTTCACGCTAACTTAGTAGCCCTAGTAGAAGAAGCAGAACGGAAGAAGTAGAACTCGTTACAACTACAAAATATTGACATTCTTTCTGCCAATGAAGATAAGTAGCGGCTAATCTCTCTGTTTGTTTGTTTGTCTATTTTGACAAAGGGTATTTACCCGAAATATTAATAAATTGTGTTGTACCCGTCTTTTCTAAGCGTGTTTCTTTTTCCGTTGGGTACTTCTTTTCAACTACAAAATATGTATTGAAACGATGTATACAAAGTGTATTTAACCCATTCAGCCCCGACGCACTACAGCAGGAGATGGGTCGACCATGATAATTCAAGGGTAGTGCCAGATTAGCTTGGCGCCTTCAGGCGCCAAGCTAATCTGGCACTACCATTGAATTATCATGGTCGATCCATCTCCTGCAACAGGTCTATAGTTGTTAGATGACGCCTCCAAAATTTGGGAAATACTTGCATCGGGCTGATGGGTTAACTGCAAAACGATGTATAAATTAAAAAGTGTATTAAGCGCAATCATACACAACTCATCATCTCTTAGGTGCTTCAGACCATATAGTAACACAAATCCAACATCAAGGACGAAAGGCAACGTAGACGGTATGGAAATCTTACAGAGTAAAATAAAATAAGTATACAGATGAATGGACCAAGGGTGGACAGAAGCATAGGCCTCAGAAGAAAAGGAAAAAAAAAAAAAGACTGAGAAAAGCAACACAGGAAACCGGAAGGTATTAAAGCGCGCCAAACATACTATGAATTTTGAAAACTGACCTTTAACTCTTTTCATCCTGTAAATTTGACTAATAGTTCTGAGGCGGCCATGCTATTCGGGCACCACCCTTAAACTAAAACAGTTGATCTATCTCCTAATCTGTAATGTAGCCTTCGTTGGACAATACTGAAGCATATTTTGCTAAATCAGCCTCAGGATGTAATGGGTTAAATGACTCCAAATCCCTTTTAACGAGGGGACAAAACTGCTCAGCATTGCGAATGTCCAAATTATTTAATTACCGTGGTGGCTCTCGTTTATAATGCGTCGGGCAGGGGAGAGTTGGGTTCATTTCAAGTTCAGTTTCCCCACGTAAAATTCGTAAGCACATCGTAGCACATTAACCCTTTCAGTGGGGGCAGCAGGAGATTGATTGACAATGATAATTCAAGGGTTGTGCCAGATTGGGCACCAGATCGCACCCAATCGCCAGCCGACAGAGAAATACGCAGGTATAGAACAAGACGATCATTTCCATCCTCAAAAAGAATGGATCAGGTCTTTTATATAACCCATGTCTTTCTCCGGAACTTAGGAAGTAGGCAGGAGAAACATACATACACAAACATGAAGGTGTATGTATACTATAATTATGTGGTCGGGTAAATACCCTGATTTCCCACAGTAGATGCACAGAACATTACACAACAATGTAACGATACAAATTTGCCTCGAGTAGTTATAGATACTCACAAACCAGATAGGTGAGGCTAGCGCTGGCAGAATTGTATGCAAACCAAGGGGAATCACAGCGCTGGACAGACAAACAGTTAGATCCTCTGCCCCCGCCTATCAGGCACCCAATCGCCAGCCCACAGAGAAATACGCATATGGTATACATATAGTATATATATACATATAGTATACATATAGTATATATATATATATATATATATATATATATATATATATATATATATATATATATATATATATATATATATATATATATATATATATATATATATATATATATATATATATATATATATATATACATATAGTAGCGCACCTTCATGTTTGTGTATGTATTTTTCTCCTGCCTACTTCCTAAGTTCCGGAGAAAGACATGGGTTATATAAGAGACCTGATCCATTCTTTTTGAGGATGGAAATGATCGTCTTGTTCTATACCTTCGTATTTCTCTGTAGGCTGGCGATTGGGTGCCTGATAGGCGGGAGCAGGGGATCTAACTGTTTGCCGGTCTGTCCAGCGCTGTGATTCCCTTTGGTTTGCATACGATAAATATTGTAAACGCAGTTCCAAAACGTTTTTCAAATAAAAAGTCGATATCTATAATTGCTGAACACTCAGTTGTGTGTCCTGCTTACCTCGACTGTCGGCATCTACCGTTATGAATTCTACCTTCGGTGAAAACTACAAACATTTTGTTTGACCTTGCTTTATTTTAGAAGTAAACGAGATAATAAATTAGACTTGACTATCGTGACAATCACTGGCACATGACCACAGTAAACTGTTCAACAAGTGGGAGACGAGACGAGAAATAATAGCTTTCTCCCTTTTAAATACTCACGTTATTCGCTTTTGAGTAGTATTAAAATTAAACAGTATTTTTATTTTTAATTGCCTTATAACGTAGGTGTTAATTAAAGGAAATGAGATACATAAACTCTTTGCGTGAGTGGTTTTCATGAGCGACACTTCAGACGCCTTGAGAGGTGAAGCTCTTTTAAAAATCTGTAAATTGTTGATCAACACTTAAGACGCCTTGAGAGGTGAAGCTCTTTTAAAAATCTGTAAATTGTTGATCAACACTTCAGACGCCTTGAGCGGTGAAGGGCTTTTAAAAATCTGTGAATTGAAGAAACTGAAAAACTTGAAAGACGTTACATACGTCGCGTGCACCTATCAGATTCTGTTCAGTGACAGCTCCATTAATTCAGATGAAGTAGTGCATAAAAATTAAAAGCGGAAAATGCATACTGCACTACCCTTAACCCTTTGGGTGTCGGTAGCGGTTTTTGTCGCGATGATTCTTGCAGGAATCATCGCGACAAAAACCGCTACCGACAACGGGTTAACAGACGAAGAAATTTGAATGAAATCTAAATGACATACCGGCATTTGTGATCGTCAGATACCAACTCTAGTAGACATGTAACTCACCACCCTTACCTTGAGCATCTACGTCGTGTTACAGTGGATGGAATGGGTTTGTTCTTTGACTGTGAACTCAGCTTCTCGCGGAGGCACCTGTTCCGACCATTACCTTTTTGTGCAACAGGGAAATATTTGTGGGGACACGGGGGTTCATCAGTTTGGTAGTTCCATTTCCATCAGCAGTACGCATGGATTCTCACGAGCATATGCAGGTGCAGAGGCTTATGAGAATCTACGGCTCTTGTTAGCAGTGAACGACTCATTTGCATCAGTTCAGTTCAGTTTAGACAAGGGCGTTATCTAGATTCAAGTCTCGGCTGGCTGAGAGTTGAGAGCGCAGGGTGCAGAACGATCGCTTCAGCGCCTGAGTCGAATAATTAATGATGAGTCCTGAAGTTAGATAACAGCTAGGGCAGAATTCCAGTGCCATACTGACTTTTTACCACCTCGGGTGAGGGGGGGGGGGGGGGGGGAGAGGGGGTCTGTTACGAACGTTGTTATTTATTTATTTATTTATTTATTTATTTTGGGGGCTTTGCCGCGAGTGATTTGTTTGTTGTTGGTATGCGGCCTTGTCAATTTTTCTGTGCCGGTGTGCGGGCCGGTCGTACTGACTGGATTCCAAAGACGAAAAGCAAAGCAGTAAAACAACAACAAACAAACAAACAAACACATACACACACACACACACACACACACACACACACACACACACACACACACGCACACACACACACACACACACACACACATGAACACAAAACCCTCAGTCTGGGTTACCTACCATTTTATGTGAAAATGGGTTCCCATATTTCTATTTATTCTAGGGCTCTGGAGTTGATGCGAATGTTTAGAACTCACCTTATAACTAAGCTCTACAACTTAAAATAAAATAGACATTTTCTAGAAACAGAGCCACTGGATGGAAAAAAAATGGGTTTTTACCCCAAAAGTGGGTGCCTCTTACACAAAACTGGGATTACAGTGAAAATACCTCACTAAAGATACCTTTGGTTGATTTTACTATTATGATTGTTTGAGTGGGGTTGTAAGGGGGTTGGGGGAGGGGGGGGGGGGAGAAGTGTGTGTGGGGTGGGTGGGGGGGGGGCGGGGGTGGGGGGTGGGGGGGGGAGAGGGGGTCATCACTTTTGGTTTATAGAGCTGCTCAATGCGCTCTTATGAATGAAAGATTTTCATTATCAGTGGAATCAGTAGGTCATTTCAGAGGCGCACACTGAGTTGCACGTCGAACCACTCACAAATACTCATTTGGAGTGCACCAGATGGATCCAGTTGGCAAAGTCCAACAGTTCCACACTATAGGACAGCTAAGACTGAAAAGCAATCGCAGCGTTTATGGCGCGGTACAAGGTTTAAAACTAAGAAAATGTTGTTTTTAGAAGCGTGTCGGGCAAAAGTTTTTATGAAAACTGTTTTAAAACCTTTTTTAACTCAACTTTCCTTAATGTTAAAAGTGTTTTATTGTACATTACTTAACGTCCCGACAGCAACAAGGCTTTCTCAGGACGTGCCTGCACTGCTTGTGGAAAAACAACAACATAATAAATGTCGCCAGCCGGTCAAATACATTAAATAAACCTAACACATGGGGCCTACATAAAGCTAAGACCATTTAGCAACACACATCCAATATCAAGAGCTACAGGCAGTGCAGACAGTAGGGAGAGTTTAAAAAAAGGCAAATACAGCTGAATGGACAAAGGGCCGACAGAGACACATGCCCCAGAATAGAGAGAAAAACCCACCCTGTGGGGCTGACCAGGGTGCCCCTGGGAAATAAAAAGTAGTTAACCCCACCCAAGTCCCCCAGGGCAGACCCGGGTGGGGTTAAAAGTGTTTTAATTTACAAGCGTGTCGTAACTGATATGCATCTATTCCAACCAACGTATAGTGCTGGATATTTTTCCCATCCTCGCCTTCTCTTTGCTCAACACTCGACTTTCCAGTCCTTCCCTGAAACACCCCCAACTGGTCTGCCCTCAACACTCGACTTTTCAGTCCTTCCTTCAAACACCCCCAACCGGGTCTGCCCTGGGGGACTTTTTAGTTCCCAGGGGCACCCTGGTCAGCACCACAGGGTGGGTTTTTCTCTATATTCCGGGGGCATGTGTTTCTGTCTACCCTTGGTCCATTCACCTGCATTTTCCTTTTTTAAACTCTCCCTACTGTCTGCGCTGCCTGTGGCTCTTGATATTCGATGTGTGTTGCTAAATGGTCTTAGCTTTATTTAGGCCCCATGTTGTAGGTTTTATTTAACGTATTGGACCGGCTGGCGACATACATTCAATATTCTGTTGAGTTTTTGTCACTAGCAGTGCAGGCACGTCCTTGTTGCTGTCGGGACGTTAAGCAATGTACAATCAATCAACCTTCCTTCAAACGGACAGCATTCACACAAATAATACTTTACTATTACATCAGAAAATGGCCCATCCAAGCCTGCACTCTTTTAACTGCACTAAACGACTGACTGTAGCAGACGACGCATGAAACGACCGCTGACTCTGTGACGTCATTTCCATTCAATCAATTTGTGCATACAATCCAAAAGGAGATGCGGCATTGATAACATCGACAAACCTACAAAATAAAGCAACAGGTTCAACCAAAAGGTCGGGCAGGACAAAAGACAACAGCAGCCTCACCCTAAACGTCCTCTCTTACAATGCGCACTCATACAATCACTTCACTTCTTAGCAACCGGCGCACGAATATAATTATAGGCTAAGTCAAACTGAAACAGA
This sequence comes from Semisulcospira habei, assembly GCA_036245525.1. NCBI lineage: Eukaryota > Metazoa > Mollusca > Gastropoda > Semisulcospiridae > Semisulcospira > Semisulcospira habei. The sequence continues at coordinate 195,629,708 of BTPG01000004.1, read as the reverse complement.
AGATAGTGGCGGAAAACCCTTTAAAATAGAAACAAACAACGACGTTTCAGATCAAATATTCTTCATCTGACATGGAAACAAACGTAGAAAACGTATAGGCTAAGTCCCTGGTGAACGTATACATGAATCTCAAATCTGTCACTAGACATGACCTTTCTCCACATCACCCCGGAAGTACATTACAACTCAACACTTTTTTTAACAAAAACAACAACACCCTCAAATAACAAACCTAATTCTGTAGAAACATAAACAATTTACTCCCTGAAACAACAAAATATCCCCCCTGACCCATATCAGCTATGAAGTTATTTATAGCTAGCTGAGAAGGGTGATGTAATACATACACGCTCATTTTCAGGGTTCTGTGTGCCAACACACACACACATTGCTGGGAGGGACAAGTTTTCAAACACACTACCGGCGTGTCTGTTAAACACAAAAGTGCATGTGTTAACGCCAAAATGAGAAAAACGGATTTTTTTACTTTTTATGAATCTTTACCGCAAGACAATGCAGAAACAACCCTCAGAAAAAGTGGGTGTCTGACTTGGGAACCCAGAATTATACACATACCCAGTTTCCATAAGGATGGTAAAGACAGTCACCCGTTTCAGCTCTTTCGTCTACACACACAAAGACACACACTTACACACACACACACATACTCAGTCACATAAAAATGATCCCACCACCCGCAAGATCAATCTGGATATTGTCTTGCTGACTGATAAAAACAGTGCCATCAATAGGCAAACGCCACCCATCTCCAAAGGGCATAGATCTTGATTTAACAGACCATAATGTGGATTTTAGATGTAACATGTGTGTCCCTTGTGACAAAGAGATGACATTTTGCACCAGCAAAATCCATGTTTTCTCAAAATCTAATTAGTTTTCACACAGCTGTCAAACACCCGTGACCCTTGACCTTTATGATATGGACTGAACTAGTATACATGATAGGAAGGTCTTATCATCACCTGTGTGCCAAATCTGATTGAAAATTGTGTGAAAATGTGCATAATACCTACAATTTTATCAACAACTGGTATTTTACACACATTTGCAAGCCTGTGACCCTCTCCACGTTTGCAGTATTTGAGAAAAAATCATCTTTTGACAAAATATGGCTATTTTGGACCTATTTTCTGAGCTCTTGTGACCCTTGACCTTTCCGAGGAATCAACCAAATTAGTATGAATTGAAAGGTCTTACCCTCAGGTTATCTTAGTACCAAGTTTGGGTTTGAAGTTGTGAATAATATTTTAGAAGAAAAAAAAAATTATGTCAAAATATAGCTATTTTTTACCTATTTTCTAAGCCCCTGTGACCTTCCCCTTTGTGAGAGGTCACTCAAATTGCTATGTTTGGAAAGGTCTTGACACAAAGTATCCTTGGGCCAAGTTGGAAGACTATGGCTTGAATAGTCTCCGAGAAAATGCCAACGTTAAAGTTTTCGACACAGACCATGGCAGACGGATGACGGACAGAAGATGAAATAATAGAATCACTTTCGCTTCGCACGCCCGTCAGCCAACAGAAAAGTGAATACGGTCCTTTCACTATCTGTGACCTCACGTGAACGCTGTAAAAATAAAATCTTACCTTAAAATGCATCTTCTTAGCACCAGTCTGACCATTGTTTGGTAATCCCCCATCGCTTGTTCAAGTTTACTGTCCCACCGGCACTACTGAATAGGTTGTAGGCGGTTTAGGATCTAAAGCTGTGTTCCCCTCCTCCTTTCACATCCGGGCTTGGGACCGGCAAGGGCGGAGTTGTATTGTATTCCTCTGCAGATATACATCCAAAACGCACATAAGACTTTAGAATTTCAAGGTCCTGACTTTCAAAATACAAGTTTGCGCGCACATGGGTCACAAATGTCATATAAAAACCGCAAAATGAGCGAAACTAATTTTTTTTTTTTTTTTTTTTTTTGTAAAGAAAACAACTTGAATACCTTATTGGTCACAGGGGGTACAATGCATGGTTCCTTTGACCCCTCTCTCAGGCCTCAGGTCAGACTGATTGATTGATTGATTGTACACTGCTTAACGTCCCGACAGCAACAAGGCTTTCTCAGGACGTGCCTGCACTGCTTGTGAAAAAACAACAACTAAACAGAACATTGAATGTATGTCGCCAGAGCCGGTCAAAGACATTAAATAAACCTAACACATGGGGCCTACATAAAGCTAAGACCATTTAGCAACACACATCCAATATCAAGAGGCGGCTACAGGCAGTGCAGGCAGTCATCATCATCATCAGTCCCTTGCCCGAACTGGGCGTTGGGGGGACTGAAAGGCAGCAGCAACAGACAGTGCTCTCCACTGAGTTCTATTTTGGGCGGTGGCAAGCAAGTCTGGCATCTCGAGTTCGGTCCATTCTTTTATGTTTGCGACCCAACTCTTTCTCTGACGACCTCGCCGACGACTTCCTTCGAGAGTGCCTTGGAGGATAGTCTTGGACAAGGTGTTGTGTCGGGTCACGTGGCCAAACCAAGCAAGCTTGCGCCGTTTCACGGTTGCCAGAAGGGGTTCATGTGGGCCCACCAGGGAAGTGACGATGCTCCGTACATATTCGTTGGTCTTGTGCTCGCGGTACGAGATGCGGAGCAACTTCCTCAGGCACTTGTTCTCAAAGGCCTGGATTTTCTTTTCTGAGTCTGCAAGCAGTGTCCAAGTCTCACAGCCGTAGAGTAGAATAGACACTACGAGGGACTTGTAAAGCCTGTACTTGATGGTGAAGCTGATGGAGTTACTTCGCCATATCCTGTCCAGCCTGGCCATTGCGGATGTTGCTGTACCTATCCTGATACGGATCTCTGCTATGCAACTACCGTCTTTGGACAGGGTGGCTCCCAAGTACTTGAAGCTATTGACCTCTTCTAGCTTCTGGCCGTTCATGTGAATGTTGCTGCTGCTGTCGCTTGTGGTGTTGATCATCACTTTGCTTTTATCCGTACTGATCTCCATGCCATAAGACCCTGCGCTACTTGAAAGTTTGTCTGTCAGGTTTTGGAGCTCACTATTGCTGCCTGCCATGAGGTCAATGTCGTGCAGGCAGTAGGGAGAGGTTTATAAAGGCAAATACAGGTGAATGGACAAAGGGTAGACACTGAGAAACACATGCACCAGAATAGAGAGAAAAACCCACCTGTGGGGCTGACCAGGGTAGCGAACCCCCCATGACCCGTGCAATACCTTGACTTATCAGATACTAGCCTCACGTATTTGTATCCTCCCCCACCCCCCTCCCATGCACATCCCCCCCCCCCCTTCACAACACACATACACATAATTATTTTAAGACCCAAGGTCCCATTTCTCAAATGTTGGAGATGTTGCATAACCTCTGTGTAACAGAGCTGCATATTGATTGACCATCATAATTCAAGGGTAGTGTCAGATTAGATTGGCGTCTTCAGGAGACAAGCTAGTAATCTGACACTACCCTTAAATTATCATGGTCAAGCCATCTGCTGATTCAGGTTCCCGGGCGATATGGGGTAAGACACTTTCACAAATACTGCCGAAATGTTCTAAGAACACATGACAGGATCGGATCACTTTACACCAGGGGAGGGGGGGGGGGGGGGAGGGAGTCCAATCTTCTTGTTTGGGACCCTGAACCTCAGTGATACAAAAGGCCTCCACGACCCTACACTTTCCTTCGACGGGGGCCGAAAAACCGAAAAATCAAACAGTGGGGCTGGGGGGGGGGGGGGGGGGGGGGAGGAGGGAGGAGTTGAAAAACTTTGTTTTCAGGGATCAGGAAAGGGGGGTGGGGTAGGCATCAGACCCTTGTTTCCAGGGCCTGACAGATCAAACAAGAGGGGGGTGGGGGGGGGGGTGGTAGTTGTCGCTGAGACCTTGCTTCCAGTGGCCGCAAAATCAAATGGGGGGGGGGGGGGGGGATTTCTTCAGACATTGTAATCAAACGATGTGGGTGGGGGGGGGGGGGGGGTGGGGGGGTGGGGGGGGAGGGGAGGGGGCTTGATTGTACACTGCTTAACGTCCCGACAGCAACAAGGCTTTCTCAGGACGTGCCTGCACTGCTTGTGAAAAAAAAAAAAACAAGAACATTGAATGTATGTCGCCAGCCGGTCAAATACATTAAATAAACCTAACACATGGGGCCTAAATAAAGCTAAGACCATTTAGCAACACACATCCAATATCAAGAGCTACAGGCAGTGCAGACATTAGGGAGAGTTTTAAAAGGCAAATACAGGTGAATGGACAAAGGGTAGACAGAAACACATGCCCCAGAATAGAGAGAAAAACCCACCCTGTGGGGCTGACCAGGGTGACCCTGGGAACTAAAAAATACCTAACCCCACCCAAGTCTCCCAGGGCAGACCCGGGTGGGGGGAGGGGGCGGGCGTCATACCTTGCTTTCAGGGTCGAAGAATCAAAGAACGGAGAGAGGAGGGTGGGGGGTGGCGTGGTAGTCGACGGACCTTGCTTCCAGGGGCCGCAAAATTCAAACAACCGATTTGGGGGGTGGGGGGAGGGTTGAGCGACAGACCTTGCTTTCAGGGGTGGAAAATCAAACAGTGGGGAATGCGGGGAAGGGGCGCAATTTGATAGTCCTTGCTTCCAGGGGCCGAATGAACAAACAAGGGAGGGGGGGGGGGGGGGGTCCGAACACCCCCGAAAAGGGACTTTGTTATAGCATTTTTACAAATTTTGGCTCTGGATGGGGGATCCATGGACCCCACTCTCCACTGCCCCCCCCCCCTCCCCTTGGATCCAACCCTGCACCCCCTCCCCCACCCTTGACCTTTGCAATGAGTTGAGTAAATTGTGATAAAAACATTAGATATTAGCAACATTTTTGCAATTTTTTTTCAATCAAATTTAGCACAAAGGTAGCTGATGATAAGACCTACCTCTTCATACCAAACTGGCATTTTACACACATATTTGACAGCCTGTGATTCTGACTTTTCAAAAGTGTTATCCAAAACAGTATGCATAGATAGGCCTTGCCACAAAGTATCCTTGGGCCAAGTTTGAAGAATGTGGCTTGAACAGTCTCCGATAAAATGCCAACGTTAAAGATTACGACGGACAAACAACCACTGGCCCAAAACATAGACTCACTTTTGCTTCGCACATGAGCAAAAAATGTACTACTCATACGTACGCACACACACAAACACCACACCACACACACACACACACACCACATACACACACTTACACACACAAAGACACACACTTACACACACACACACATACTCAGTCACATAAAAATGATCCCACCACCCGCAAGATCAATCTGGATATTGTCTTGCTGACTGATAAAAACAGTGCCATCAATAGGCAAACGCCACCCATCTCCAAAGGGCATAGATCTTGATTTAACAGACCATAATGTGGATTTTAGATGTAACATGTGTGTCCCTTGTGACAAAGAGATGACATTTTGCACCAGCAAAATCCATGTTTTCTCAAAATCTAATTAGTTTTCACACAGCTGTCAAACACCCGTGACCCTTGACCTTTATGATATGGACTGAACTAGTATACATGATAGGAAGGTCTTATCATCACCTGTGTGCCAAATCTGATTGAAAATTGTGTGAAAATGTGCATAATACCTACAATTTTATCAACAACTGGTATTTTACACACATTTGCAAGCCTGTGACCCTCTCCACGTTTGCAGTATTTGAGAAAAAATCATCTTTTGACAAAATATGGCTATTTTGGACCTATTTTCTGAGCTCTTGTGACCCTTGACCTTTCCGAGGAATCAACCAAATTAGTATGAATTGAAAGGTCTTACCCTCAGGTTATCTTAGTACCAAGTTTGGGTTTGAAGTTGTGAATAATATTTTAGAAGAAAAAAAAAATTATGTCAAAATATAGCTATTTTTTACCTATTTTCTAAGCCCCTGTGACCTTCCCCTTTGTGAGAGGTCACTCAAATTGCTATGTTTGGAAAGGTCTTGACACAAAGTATCCTTGGGCCAAGTTGGAAGACTATGGCTTGAATAGTCTCCGAGAAAATGCCAACGTTAAAGTTTTCGACACAGACCATGGCAGACGGATGACGGACAGAAGATGAAATAATAGAATCACTTTCGCTTCGCACGCCCGTCAGCCAACAGAAAAGTGAATACGGTCCTTTCACTATCTGTGACCTCACGTGAACGCTGTAAAAATAAAATCTTACCTTAAAATGCATCTTCTTAGCACCAGTCTGACCATTGTTTGGTAATCCCCCATCGCTTGTTCAAGTTTACTGTCCCACCGGCACTACTGAATAGGTTGTAGGCGGTTTAGGATCTAAAGCTGTGTTCCCCTCCTCCTTTCACATCCGGGCTTGGGACCGGCAAGGGCGGAGTTGTATTGTATTCCTCTGCAGATATACATCCAAAACGCACATAAGACTTTAGAATTTCAAGGTCCTGACTTTCAAAATACAAGTTTGCGCGCACATGGGTCACAAATGTCATATAAAAACCGCAAAATGAGCGAAACTAATTTTTTTTTTTTTTTTTTTTTTTTGTAAAGAAAACAACTTGAATACCTTATTGGTCACAGGGGGTACAATGCATGGTTCCTTTGACCCCTCTCTCAGGCCTCAGGTCAGACTGATTGATTGATTGATTGTACACTGCTTAACGTCCCGACAGCAACAAGGCTTTCTCAGGACGTGCCTGCACTGCTTGTGAAAAAACAACAACTAAACAGAACATTGAATGTATGTCGCCAGAGCCGGTCAAAGACATTAAATAAACCTAACACATGGGGCCTACATAAAGCTAAGACCATTTAGCAACACACATCCAATATCAAGAGGCGGCTACAGGCAGTGCAGACAGTAGGGAGAGGTTTATAAAGGCAAATACAGGTGAATGGACAAAGGGTAGACACTGAGAAACACATGCACCAGAATAGAGAGAAAAACCCACCTGTGGGGCTGACCAGGGTAGCGAACCCCCCATGACCCGTGCAATACCTTGACTTATCAGATACTAGCCTCACGTATTTGTATCCTCCCCCACCCCCCTCCCATGCACATCCCCCCCCCCCCTTCACAACACACATACACATAATTATTTTAAGACCCAAGGTCCCATTTCTCAAATGTTGGAGATGTTGCATAACCTCTGTGTAACAGAGCTGCATATTGATTGACCATCATAATTCAAGGGTAGTGTCAGATTAGATTGGCGTCTTCAGGAGACAAGCTAGTAATCTGACACTACCCTTAAATTATCATGGTCAAGCCATCTGCTGATTCAGGTTCCCGGGCGATATGGGGTAAGACACTTTCACAAATACTGCCGAAATGTTCTAAGAACACATGACAGGATCGGATCACTTTACACCAGGGGAGGGGGGGGGGGGAGGGAGTCCAATCTTCTTGTTTGGGACCCTGAACCTCAGTGATACAAAAGGCCTCCACGACCCTACACTTTCCTTCGACGGGGGCCGAAAAACCGAAAAATCAAACAGTGGGGCTGGGGGGGGGGGGGGGGGGGGGGGAGGAGGGAGGAGTTGAAAAACTTTGTTTTCAGGGATCAGGAAAGGGGGGTGGGGTAGGCATCAGACCCTTGTTTCCAGGGCCTGACAGATCAAACAAGAGGGGGGTGGGGGGGGGGGGTGGTAGTTGTCGCTGAGACCTTGCTTCCAGTGGCCGCAAAATCAAATGGGGGGGGGGGGGGGGGATTTCTTCAGACATTGTAATCAAACGATGTGGGTGGGGGGGGGGGGTGGGGGGGTGGGGGGGGGAGGGGAGGGGGCTTGATTGTACACTGCTTAACGTCCCGACAGCAACAAGGCTTTCTCAGGACGTGCCTGCACTGCTTGTGAAAAAAAAAAAAAACAAGAACATTGAATGTATGTCGCCAGCCGGTCAAATACATTAAATAAACCTAACACATGGGGCCTAAATAAAGCTAAGACCATTTAGCAACACACATCCAATATCAAGAGCTACAGGCAGTGCAGACATTAGGGAGAGTTTTAAAAGGCAAATACAGGTGAATGGACAAAGGGTAGACAGAAACACATGCCCCAGAATAGAGAGAAAAACCCACCCTGTGGGGCTGACCAGGGTGACCCTGGGAACTAAAAAATACCTAACCCCACCCAAGTCTCCCAGGGCAGACCCGGGTGGGGGGAGGGGGCGGGCGTCATACCTTGCTTTCAGGGTCGAAGAATCAAAGAACGGAGAGAGGAGGGTGGGGGGTGGCGTGGTAGTCGACGGACCTTGCTTCCAGGGGCCGCAAAATTCAAACAACCGATTTGGGGGGTGGGGGGAGGGTTGAGCGACAGACCTTGCTTTCAGGGGTGGAAAATCAAACAGTGGGGAATGCGGGGAAGGGGCGCAATTTGATAGTCCTTGCTTCCAGGGGCCGAATGAACAAACAAGGGAGGGGGGGGTGGGGGGGGGGGGTCCGAACACCCCCGAAAAGGGACTTTGTTATAGCATTTTTACAAATTTTGGCTCTGGATGGGGGATCCCTGGACCCACTATTATCCCTCGCAGACTCCTTACAAAAAACCCACCCTACTCCACTGCCCCCCCCCCCCTATCAGTTTGACTCCCCACCACCGCCCAACCACTCCACAAACCCCCATCCAAACAACCACCACAGCGAATGCACCACCCCGCCGAGCCCCCCGCACCCACCCCCCAACACAACGACTCCCGACCGCCATCACCCAAGGCCCAGAACCTAATCCTATAACCACCGGGAGCCCACCAATAACACAATCCACCAGGAACGCCAAAGCCACCTCGATCAATTCCGCCTCGCAACCCCGCCAGCCCCCCGGATCAGTAACACAGGCCTCTGCCAACCGACCCCACACAGTATCGGACCCGCCACACTACACCTCAAACACATCGCGCACCCCACCCGACGCCACACACGCCGAGCAGGAAACGTACACACAACCACCACGCCCCTCCCCACCCCCGCACACCCCACGCCCACCCCTCAATAACAACCGCCTTCCGGCAACCATCATTCCAATGACACGCAAAGACCATCGAACGCACGACACTCTACATCACACACGCCAAACACACCGACCAGAAACCACCCCCCCGCGCACCCACCCCTTGCCACCCCGGGCCCCCCTCCACACCCCTAAACCCCGCCCCCCCCAACTACCCCCCCGCACCCCCAAGCGGCGCCAAACCGCCACGCCGCCACCAAGCGTCCCCCGCCAGGACCCAAGCATACCAGGACCCCATATGCACAAACCTCCACACACCCAAGACTAACCCAACCCCCCCCAACGCAAACCCAATACCCGCCCACCCGCGCCTCCAACCGACTCCGCCACGCATCCCGGACCCCCCAACCCACATACAAAAACAACCCTACCCTCCCCAACCCAACACTACAGCACAACCATCCGTCTTACCAGATTCTCAACCCAAGCCCCCCTAACGACAAAGTCCAGACCTCCACAGTCCTCCACGGCAACAGCTCACCGCCGCCCGACACGCACGCCAGACGGCACTCACAAACCCCCCCCCAACCCCACAGAACCACCACCAAATACTCCTCCCGCCACCCCACCCACCCCCACACAACGCCCCCCGAGCGCACATCCCCCCCACAACCCCGCAACCCCCAACGCGCCTCGCCGCCCCAGGCCCCTCCCCGAATCCCCCCCCCCCGCACACGCTATCGCCCCCCGCACTCCCCCCCCACTACCCCGCCCCTACCGCCCACTCCTCAAACGCCACCCAACCGCCACCCAAGCTACCCGCCTCCCCCCGCATACACCCGCCCCCCCCCCGCCCACACGCAGCCAGCGCCCTACCCCACCCGCCGCCCCCACATGCCCCGCCGCCCAGACTCCCCCGACCCCGAAAGCTTCCCCCCACCGCCACCCCCCACCACACACCTCCCCCGTTCCCCCCCCCCCACCAACCCCCCTCCGACTACCCCCCACCACTTGCCCTCCCCGCCGCCCCATCTACCACACCACACTCGCCGCCACCACCCCCTCCACGGCGCCCCCCCCACCCCGCTCCCACCAACCCCGGCCGCCCCGCCCAGTCCCATTCCCTTCCCCCCCCCCCCCCCCGCCCGGCCCTCTCGCCGACCTCGCCCCCCCTTCTCTCTCACCAGCCCTCACCCCCCTTCCACCTCCGCACCCCCCCACCCCGCCCCAGCCCTCCCGTCCCCCCCCCACCGACAAAGCCCACCCCCCCTCGCACCCCCGCCCCTCCCCACCTGATCACCGCTCCCACCGACGCACTCCCCCTACCCCCCCAACACCTCCGATACCCGCCCCACACCCATCCACAATGCGATCACCTCTAAACACCCCCCACCCCACCACCACCCCACTGCCACTCACCCCCCCCAGCAAAGACCCCCACACGAATCCCCCTGCACCACCCCAATCCAGTCGAACAACAGACCCCACCGCCACACCCCACCACGTCGCCCCAAACAAATCCACCAAACTACCAACAACACAACAACACCCAAACACACCCAATAACCACCCCCCCATCCCCCTCTTTATTTCAAGACACCTCGATAAAAAACAACCACTAAATAATACACCCGGGAACTAGCTTTACTTATCCTAGAGTTATAATACAAAAAAAACGGAACCAGCTAATATATTACCCCTTGGAATCCAAACCCTCTGCACCCCCACCCCCACCCTTGACCTTTGCAATGAGTTGAGTAAATTGTGATAAAAACATTAGATATTAGCAACATTTTTTGCAATTTTTTTTCAATCAAATTTAGCACAAAGGTAGCTGATGATAAGACCTACCTCTTCATACCAAACTGGCATTTTACACACATATTTGACAGCCTGTGATTCTGACTTTTCAAAAGTGTTATCCAAAACAGTATGCATAGATAGGCCTTGCCACAAAGTATCCTTGGGCCAAGTTTGAAGAATGTGGCTTGAACAGTCTCCGATAAAATGCCAACGTTAAAGATTACGACGGACAAACAACCACTGGCCCAAAACATAGACTCACTTTTGCTTCGCACATGAGCAAAAAATGTACTACTCATACGTACGCACACACACACAAACACCACACCACACACACACACACACCACATACACACACTTACACACACAAAGACACACACTTACACACACACACACATACTCAGTCACATAAAAATGATCCCACCACCCGCAAGATCAATCTGGATATTGTCTTGCTGACTGATAAAAACAGTGCCATCAATAGGCAAACGCCACCCATCTCCAAAGGGCATAGATCTTGATTTAACAGACCATAATGTGGATTTTAGATGTAACATGTGTGTCCCTTGTGACAAAGAGATGACATTTTGCACCAGCAAAATCCATGTTTTCTCAAAATCTAATTAGTTTTCACACAGCTGTCAAACACCCGTGACCCTTGACCTTTATGATATGGACTGAACTAGTATACATGATAGGAAGGTCTTATCATCACCTGTGTGCCAAATCTGATTGAAAATTGTGTGAAAATGTGCATAATACCTACAATTTTATCAACAACTGGTATTTTACACACATTTGCAAGCCTGTGACCCTCTCCACGTTTGCAGTATTTGAGAAAAAATCATCTTTTGACAAAATATGGCTATTTTGGACCTATTTTCTGAGCTCTTGTGACCCTTGACCTTTCCGAGGAAATCAACCAAATTAGTATGAATTGAAAGGTCTTACCCTCAGGTTATCTTAGTACCAAGTTTGGGTTTGAAGTTTGTGAAATAATATTTTAGAAGAAAAAAAAAATTATGTCAAAATATAGCTATTTTTTACCTATTTTCTAAGCCCCTGTGACCTTCCCCTTTGTGAGAGGTCACTCAAATTGCTATGTTTGGAAAGGTCTTGACACAAAGTATCCTTGGGCCAAGTTGGAAGACTATGGCTTGAATAGTCTCCGAGAAAATGCCAACGTTAAAGTTTTCGACACAGACCATGGCAGACGGATGACGGACAGAAGATGAAATAATAGAATCACTTTCGCTTCGCACGCCCGTCAGCCAACAGAAAAGTGAATACGGTCCTTTCACTATCTGTGACCTCACGTGAACGCTGTAAAAATAAAAATCTTACCTTAAAATGCATCTTCTTAGCACCAGTCTGACCATTGTTTGGTAATCCCCCATCGCTTGTTCAAGTTTACTGTCCCACCGGCACTACTGAATAGGTTGTAGGCGGTTTAGGATCTAAAGCTGTGTTCCCCTCCTCCTTTCACATCCGGGCTTGGGACCGGCAAGGGCGGAGTTGTATTGTATTCCTCTGCAGATATACATCCAAAACGCACATAAGACTTTAGAATTTCAAGGTCCTGACTTTCAAAATACAAGTTTGCGCGCACATGGGTCACAAATGTCATATAAAAACCGCAAAATGAGCGAAACTAATTTTTTTTTTTTGTAAAGAAAACAACTTGAATACCTTATTGGTCACAGGGGGTACAATGCATGGTTCCTTTGACCCCTCTCTCAGGCCTCAGGTCAGACTGATTGATTGATTGATTGTACACTGCTTAACGTCCCGACAGCAACAAGGCTTTTCTCAGGACGTGCCTGCACTGCTTGTGAAAAAACAACAACTAAACAGAACATTGAATGTATGTCGCCAGAGCCGGTCAAAGACATTAAATAAACCTAACACATGGGGCCTACATAAAGCTAAGACCATTTAGCAACACACATCCAATATCAAGAGGCGGCTACAGGCAGTGCAGGCAGTCATCATCATCATCAGTCCCTTGCCCGAACTGGGCGTTGGGGGGACTGAAAGGCAGCAGCAACAGACAGTGCTCTCCACTGAGTTCTATTTTGGGCGGTGGCAAGCAAGTCTGGCATCTCGAGTTCGGTCCATTCTTTTATGTTTGCGACCCAACTCTTTCTCTGACGACCTCGCCGACGACTTCCTTCGAGAGTGCCTTGGAGGATAGTCTTGGACAAGGTGTTGTGTCGGGTCACGTGGCCAAACCAAGCAAGCTTGCGCCGTTTCACGGTTGCCAGAAGGGGTTCATGTGGGCCCACCAGGGAAGTGACGATGCTCCGTACATATTCGTTGGTCTTGTGCTCGCGGTACGAGATGCGGAGCAACTTCCTCAGGCACTTGTTCTCAAAGGCCTGGATTTTCTTTTCTGAGTCTGCAAGCAGTGTCCAAGTCTCACAGCCGTAGAGTAGAATAGACACTACGAGGGACTTGTAAAGCCTGTACTTGATGGTGAAGCTGATGGAGTTACTTCGCCATATCCTGTCCAGCCTGGCCATTGCGGATGTTGCTGTACCTATCCTGATACGGATCTCTGCTATGCAACTACCGTCTTTGGACAGGGTGGCTCCCAAGTACTTGAAGCTATTGACCTCTTCTAGCTTCTGGCCGTTCATGTGAATGTTGCTGCTGCTGTCGCTTGTGGTGTTGATCATCACTTTGCTTTTATCCGTACTGATCTCCATGCCATAAGACCCTGCGCTACTTGAAAGTTTGTCTGTCAGGTTTTGGAGCTCACTATTGCTGCCTGCCATGAGGTCAATGTCGTGCAGGCAGTAGGGAGAGGTTTATAAAGGCAAATACAGGTGAATGGACAAAGGGTAGACACTGAGAAACACATGCACCAGAATAGAGAGAAAAACCCACCTGTGGGGCTGACCAGGGTAGCGAACCCCCCATGACCCGTGCAATACCTTGACTTATCAGATACTAGCCTCACGTATTTGTATCCTCCCCCCACCCCCCCTCCCATGCACATCCCCCCCCCCCCTTCACAACACACATACACATAATTATTTTAAGACCCAAGGTCCCATTTCTCAAATGTTGGAGATGTTGCATAACCTCTGTGTAACAGAGCTGCATATTGATTGACCATCATAATTCAAGGGTAGTGTCAGATTAGATTGGCGTCTTCAGGAGACAAGCTAGTAATCTGACACTACCCTTAAATTATCATGGTCAAGCCATCTGCTGATTCAGGTTCCCGGGCGATATGGGGTAAGACACTTTCACAAATACTGCCGAAATGTTCTAAGAACACATGACAGGATCGGATCACTTTACACCAGGGGAGGGGGGGGGGGGGGAGGGAGTCCAATCTTCTTGTTTGGGACCCTGAACCTCAGTGATACAAAAGGCCTCCACGACCCTACACTTTCCTTCGACGGGGGCCGAAAAACCGAAAAATCAAACAGTGGGGCTGGGGGGGGGGGGGGGGGGGGGGGAGGAGGGAGGAGTTGAAAAACTTTGTTTTCAGGGATCAGGAAAGGGGGGTGGGGTAGGCATCAGACCCTTGTTTCCAGGGCCTGACAGATCAAACAAGAGGGGGGTGGGGGGGGGGGGTGGTAGTTGTCGCTGAGACCTTGCTTCCAGTGGCCGCAAAATCAAATGGGGGGGGGGGGGGGGGATTTCTTCAGACATTGTAATCAAACGATGTGGGTGGGGGGGGGGGGGTGGGGGTGGGGGGGGGGGAGGGGAGGGGGCTTGATTGTACACTGCTTAACGTCCCGACAGCAACAAGGCTTTCTCAGGACGTGCCTGCACTGCTTGTGAAAAAAAAAAAAACAAGAACATTGAATGTATGTCGCCAGCCGGTCAAATACATTAAATAAACCTAACACATGGGGCCTAAATAAAGCTAAGACCATTTAGCAACACACATCCAATATCAAGAGCTACAGGCAGTGCAGACATTAGGGAGAGTTTTAAAAAGGCAAATACAGGTGAATGGACAAAGGGTAGACAGAAACACATGCCCCAGAATAGAGAGAAAAACCCACCCTGTGGGGCTGACCAGGGTGACCCTGGGAACTAAAAAATACCTAACCCCACCCAAGTCCTCCCAGGGCAGACCCGGGTGGGGGGAGGGGGCGGGCGTCATACCTTGCTTTCAGGGTCGAAGAATCAAAGAACGGAGAGAGGAGGGTGGGGGGTGGCGTGGTAGTCGACGGACCTTGCTTCCAGGGGCCGCAAAATTCAAACAACCGATTTGGGGGGTGGGGGGAGGGTTGAGCGACAGACCTTGCTTTCAGGGGTGGAAAATCAAACAGTGGGGAATGCGGGGAAGGGGCGCAATTTGATAGTCCTTGCTTCCAGGGGCCGAATGAACAAACAAGGGAGGGGGGGGGGGGGGGTCCGAACACCCCCGAAAAGGGACTTTGTTTATAGCATTTTTACAAATTTTGGCTCTGGATGGGGGATCCATGGACCCCACTCTCCACTGCCCCCCCCCCCCTCCCCTTGGATCCAACCCTGCACCCCCTCCCCCACCCTTGACCTTTGCAATGAGTTGAGTAAATTGTGATAAAAACATTAGATATTAGCAACATTTTTGCAATTTTTTTTCAATCAAATTTAGCACAAAGGTAGCTGATGATAAGACCTACCTCTTCATACCAAACTGGCATTTTACACACATATTTGACAGCCTGTGATTCTGACTTTTCAAAAGTGTTATCCAAAACAGTATGCATAGATAGGCCTTGCCACAAAGTATCCTTGGGCCAAGTTTGAAGAATGTGGCTTGAACAGTCTCCGATAAAATGCCAACGTTAAAGATTACGACGGACAAACAACCACTGGCCCAAAACATAGACTCACTTTTGCTTCGCACATGAGCAAAAAATGTACTACTCATACGTACGCACACACACACAAACACCACACCACACACACACACACACCACATACACACACTTACACACACAAAGACACACACTTACACACACAACACACACATACTCAGTCACATAAAAATGATCCCACCACCCGCAAGATCAATCTGGATATTGTCTTGCTGACTGATAAAAACAGTGCCATCAATAGGCAAACGCCACCCATCTCCAAAGGGCATAGATCTTGATTTAACAGACCATAATGTGGATTTTAGATGTAACATGTGTGTCCCTTGTGACAAAGAGATGACATTTTGCACCAGCAAAATCCATGTTTTCTCAAAATCTAATTAGTTTTCACACAGCTGTCAAACACCCGTGACCCTTGACCTTTATGATATGGACTGAACTAGTATACATGATAGGAAGGTCTTATCATCACCTGTGTGCCAAATCTGATTGAAAATTGTGTGAAAATGTGCATAATACCTACAATTTTATCAACAACTGGTATTTTACACACATTTGCAAGCCTGTGACCCTCTCCACGTTTGCAGTATTTGAGAAAAAATCATCTTTTGACAAAATATGGCTATTTTGGACCTATTTTCTGAGCTCTTGTGACCCTTGACCTTTCCGAGGAATCAACCAAATTAGTATGAATTGAAAGGTCTTACCCTCAGGTTATCTTAGTACCAAGTTTGGGTTTGAAGTTGTGAATAATATTTTAGAAGAAAAAAAAAATTATGTCAAAATATAGCTATTTTTTACCTATTTTCTAAGCCCCTGTGACCTTCCCCTTTGTGAGAGGTCACTCAAATTGCTATGTTTGGAAAGGTCTTGACACAAAGTATCCTTGGGCCAAGTTGGAAGACTATGGCTTGAATAGTCTCCGAGAAAATGCCAACGTTAAAGTTTTCGACACAGACCATGGCAGACGGATGACGGACAGAAGATGAAATAATAGAATCACTTTCGCTTCGCACGCCCGTCAGCCAACAGAAAAGTGGAATACGGTCCTTTCACTATCTGTGACCTCACGTGAACGCTGTAAAAATAAAATCTTACCTTAAAATGCATCTTCTTAGCACCAGTCTGACCATTGTTTGGTAATCCCCCATCGCTTGTTCAAGTTTACTGTCCCACCGGCACTACTGAATAGGTTGTAGGCGGTTTAGGATCTAAAGCTGTGTTCCCCTCCTCCTTTCACATCCGGGCTTGGGACCGGCAAGGGCGGAGTTGTATTGTATTCCTCTGCAGATATACATCCAAAACGCACATAAGACTTTAGAATTTCAAGGTCCTGACTTTCAAAATACAAGTTTGCGCGCACATGGGTCACAAATGTCATATAAAAACCGCAAAATGAGCGAAACTAATTTTTTTTTTTTTTTTTTTTTTTGTAAAGAAAACAACTTGAATACCTTATTGGTCACAGGGGGTACAATGCATGGTTCCTTTGACCCCTCTCTCAGGCCTCAGGTCAGACTGATTGATTGATTGATTGTACATTGCTTAACGTCCCGACAGCAACAAGGCTTTCTCAGGACGTGCCTGCACTGCTTGTGAAAAAACAACAACTAAACAGAACATTGAATGTATGTCGCCAGCCGGTCAAATACATTAAATAAACCTAACACATGGGGCCTAAATAAAGCTAAGACCATTTAGCAACACACATCCAATATCAAGAGCGCTACAGGCAGTGCAGACAGTAGGGAGAGTTTTAAAAAGGCAAATACAGGTGAATGGACAAAGGGTAGACACGAGAAACACATGCCCCAGAATAGAGAGAAAAAACCCACCTGTGGGGCTGACCAGGGTAGCGAACCCCCCATGACCCGTGCAATACCTTGACTTATCAGATACTAGCCTCACGTATTTGTATCCTCCCCCACCCCCCTCCCATGCACATCCCCCCCCCCCCTTCACAACACACATACACATAATTATTTTAAGACCCAAGGTCCCATTTCTCAAATGTTGGAGATGTTGCATAACCTCTGTGTAACAGAGCTGCATATTGATTGACCATCATAATTCAAGGGTAGTGTCAGATTAGATTGGCGTCTTCAGGAGACAAGCTAGTAATCTGACACTACCCTTAAATTATCATGGTCAAGCCATCTGCTGATTCAGGTTCCCGGGCGATATGGGGTAAGACACTTTCACAAATACTGCCGAAATGTTCTAAGAACACATGACAGGATCGGATCACTTTACACCAGGGGAGGGGGGGGGGGGGGAGGGAGTCCAATCTTCTTGTTTGGGACCCTGAACCTCAGTGATACAAAAGGCCTCCACGACCCTACACTTTCCTTCGACGGGGCCGAAAAACCGAAAAATCAAACAGTGGGGCTGGGGGGGGGGGGGGGGGGGGGGGGGGAGGAGGGAGGAGTTGAAAAACTTTGTTTTCAGGGATCAGGAAAGGGGGGTGGGGTAGGCATCAGACCCTTGTTTCCAGGGCCTGACAGATCAAACAAGAGGGGGGTGGGGGGGGGGGTGGTAGTTGTCGCTGAGACCTTGCTTCCAGTGGCCGCAAAATCAAATGGGGTGGGGGGGGGGGGAGGGATTTCTTCAGACATTGTAATCAAACGATGTGGGTGGGGGGGGGGGTGGGGGGGGTGGGGGGGGGGGGAGGGGAGGGGGCTTGATTGTACACTGCTTAACGTCCCGACAGCAACAAGGCTTTCTCAGGATGTGCCTGCACTGCTTGTGAAAAAAAAAAAAACAAGAACATTGAATGTATGTCGCCAGCCGGTCAAATACATTAAATAAACCTAACACATGGGGCCTAAATAAAGCTAAGACCATTTAGCAACACACATCCAATATCAAGAGCTACAGGCAGTGCAGACATTAGGGAGAGTTTTAAAAAGGCAAATACAGGTGAATGGACAAAGGGTAGACAGAAACACATGCCCCAGAATAGAGAGAAAAACCCACCCTGTGGGGCTGACCAGGGTGACCCTGGGAACTAAAAAATACCTAACCCCACCCAAGTCTCCCAGGGCAGACCCGGGTGGGGGGAGGGGGGCGGGCGTCATACCTTGCTTTCAGGGTCGAAGAATCAAAGAACGGAGAGAGGAGGGTGGGGGGTGGCGTGGTAGTCGACGGACCTTGCTTCCAGGGGCCGCAAAATTCAAACAACCGATTTGGGGGGTGGGGGGAGGGTTGAGCGACAGACCTTGCTTTCAGGGGTGGAAAATCAAACAGTGGGGAATGCGGGGAAGGGGCGCAATTTGATAGTCCTTGCTTCCAGGGGCCGAATGAACAAACAAGGGAGGGGGGGGGGGGGGGGGTCCGAACACCCCCGAAAAGGGACTTTGTTATAGCATTTTTACAAATTTTGGCTCTGGATGGGGGATCCATGGACCCCACTCTCCACTGCCCCCCCCCCCTCCCCTTGGATCCAACCCTGCACCCCCTCCCCCACCCTTGACCTTTGCAATGAGTTGAGTAAATTGTGATAAAAACATTAGATATTAGCAACATTTTTGCAATTTTTTTTTCAATCAAATTTAGCACAAAGGTAGCTGATGATAAGGACCTACCTCTTCATACCAAACTGGCATTTTACACACATATTTGACAGCCTGTGATTCTGACTTTTCAAAAGTGTTATCCAAAACAGTATGCATAGATAGGCCTTGCCACAAAGTATCCTTGGGCCAAGTTTGAAGAATGTGGCTTGAACAGTCTCCGATAAAATGCCAACGTTAAAGATTACGACGGACAAACAACCACTGGCCCAAAACATAGACTCACTTTTGCTTCGCACATGAGCAAAAAATGTACTACTCATACGTACGCACACACACAAACACCACACCACACACACACACACACCACATACACACACTTACACACACAAAGACACACACTTACACACACACACACATACTCAGTCACATAAAAATGATCCCACCACCCGCAAGATCAATCTGGATATTGTCTTGCTGACTGATAAAAACAGTGCCATCAATAGGCAAACGCCACCCATCTCCAAAGGGCATAGATCTTGATTTAACAGACCATAATGTGGATTTTAGATGTAACATGTGTGTCCCTTGTGAC
>BTPG01000004.1:195379049-195603697 GCA_036245525.1 Semisulcospira habei | reverse complement strand
GTACACACACACACACACACACACACACACACACACACACACACACACACACACACACACACACACACACACACACAAAACAACAAAAAAACAAACACTCAATGACATGACCTGCAGAGAAAAAAAATCTCTTTCATTCTTTCCGAAAGGAAACAAATACATTTGTACACTGACATCAGATTTGTGCCATCGGAAGTGCCAAAAGGCCGCGTTGGTTATTTCAGTCGGACTGCACCGGCACTACTACAACTCTAGCATTAGTTAATTAGGCCTCCCTGCCCTTCTAGCCTGCATCAGAAAAAAATGCACTCTTCGCTGGTATTAAATCTTTCGAAAGTTTGAAGTTGCACAAATAACACATTTACTTAATGCAGTGATTAAGGAGAGTCTGTATAGTCTTGATCTTCACACACTATCATACAAAACTCCGGCTCAGTTCAAACTCCGCCGCATCAACTGATGTACACATTGGACGGGCTTTCGAACAGATAACGCCTTTGAATGTATGGAGTGTCGCGACGGACAATTATTTTTGAGTAGCTTCCCTTCCTTTTGCCGCGGTTCCTTGCACATGTCTATGATCAGGCATTCGGGGCCCGTTCAGAATACGGAGTTCAGAAAATCGCATTTCATTCAGAATTCAGAAAATGGAAGGCCATAAAGACGTTTAAAACTTACGCACATTCAGCTTTGTGAGAAACAATGTAGTTTATTGCCGTCCGACCGGCCTGTCGGCGGCCTTCAAGACTACGGTCACAGTTTCCCAGACGCGGCAGAAGATGACATTTCACACGGCAAACATTCTACTTCGGCACATTGACAGCTTAAATTGTGACCCATCGCTTACATTGGGGTATTCAGAAAAG
This sequence comes from Semisulcospira habei, assembly GCA_036245525.1. Classification (NCBI taxonomy): domain Eukaryota; kingdom Metazoa; phylum Mollusca; class Gastropoda; family Semisulcospiridae; genus Semisulcospira; species Semisulcospira habei. The sequence continues at coordinate 195,602,831 of BTPG01000004.1, read as the reverse complement.
GCTACGGCGATTTTTAGTCTTGTTAGGATAATGTTTTTGTAATTTGAAAATAACAACTTCAGTTTATTTGTTTATACTAATTATGGTGTCAACAGTTACTAGTAGCAGCAAGCTATATGGCTCAGGAAGTTCCCCGCGTTGCTAGGGAGCGTCGGCTGCCGCATCGCCAGACACGCTAGAGTGGCGATAGACTTAAGATAGTAGCAAAGTAGTGTTTCAACACGTTTTTCTTGATATTTCTTCCTCTTTGGAAACAAAAACAGATTCTGGTTAGCGGTTTCCTACAGGGATGGCAAGACTTGATGTTATTTCCTATAGCACGTCAGGACTTTCCTGACATTGTCCTGACAGCGATTTCCCAATGAGCGCATGAGTCGGCGTATCCTCTCAAGATGGCCACCATGACTAGCATGATGACGTTGGCTTCCCGAGCCCTATAGTCATTATCAATCATAGGTGTGTAAACTGTCATGTCAGTCTTAATAAAACTTAAAATAGCATATCAACACATGGTTTTGTACTATAAAAAGTGCACAGTAATCAATAACAGGCCCAAAATAAATTAAGGTCCAGAAATGTTGATATGTTGCTGTATATGTATAGACGCTACCCAATGCGCAAAAGGCCATCGGCCAACATAGTCTGCTGTAGGTTGGCGCACAGCCGTGTGCGGGCCAGCGGCAGCCGACATCGGCCAGATGGCCATTGTGCACTGGGTACATGATGCAGATATTTGTTTTTTTATTTTTCTGCAGAGGTTGGACCAGTGCTTGTGACAACAGACCACAGAAAGTTCCAAGAGGCGCTACAGGATTTGTATGTGCAGGGTGGTGGCGACTGCCCAGAAATGAGCATTGGTGCCATCAAGAAAGCGCTGGAAGTCTCACTACCCAATTCCTTCATCTATGTGTTCACCGATGCTCGTTCCAAGGATTTCTATCTCACAGAAGAGGTGCTAGCCCTCATTCAGCAAAAACAGAGCCAGGTACGGATTAAAAGACTAGTTTGTTCCAATAGGGCTGTGTTCAACTTTGATTGGTCTACTAGGTAATTACACATTTGAGACATGCTACATGTTCTACATTGTAACATGACACCTCAGATACGTGTGAATTGCAAGAGGCATAGATCCTCATGAGCCATAGCATTCACGAGGGCTTATGAAGATCTATGCCTCTTGCAAATCCGGATGTCTCTGCAGGTGCTATAAGCAGTAAGCTAATCAGGTATTTGGCACAGTAATATTATGGACCCTCTGACTCTAACGTTATCACCATAAGCTTGATGAGTGCATTTGTGATAATCTTTTAATTTTTCTTGGAAAGTCTCTATACTGTCTTAGACTTCTTCAGAGCAAAACTCTAGAATACGGATCATCCTCAGTATTGCAGTAATCTGTTATTTGTGATTGCGTTACTGTAGTAGTGATGTCACGTAGACTTGTTACCCCTTGAAGATCCTTGGGCCAACATCACTTTGCTGCTGCTTCATGCATGGCTGTGTGCAGGCCAGCTAAGGCTGACGTCCCAAGGATCTTTTGCTCACTGGGCATCCCTCGGGAGTCAGGGACCTGTGCACATTAATTCCCATACTGCAATATACTGGAGCGTGTAATACTGAGGCTGACCTGTATATTAGCAGCTGGAACTGGAAGCATGTTTAGGTTAAGCACACAGCCTTTCCTAATTAACTTTACACTGTGTGAACATGTCAGGCAACTCAATGAGCGACTTAGCTCACTGCTGCTGCCGCAAGGTGGCATAAAGACAGTAGGGACTAAACTCGGCATTCTCAGTGTTTTAGTTGATCTCTGTCCGTGCAATTATCTTGGGTCCTCACGATATACTGCATGCCACAGGTATGTCGTGGTCTGTTCACAGGCTTTCATTTTCATCTGGTATATCGTACAGTAGGATTAGTTAATGTGGTTTACTGCGCTTAGCATCTCCGGATCCAATTGTTTTCTATGTCATCCAATTGGGCACTGAGTTTAGGAGTGATATACCTGCAGCCTTTAGTGTAGCGCGAGTACTGAAGCCTATGCACACAAACAGCTGTCACATAAGACACCGAGAATAGTGACTTTTCCCCTTATGAGAGCAGTGACACCGCACGGCAGCAGAAGACAATTTCAGCTAAGTCGACCATTCCTTTGTGAATTAGTCAAGTTTCATTTTTCTTTGAAACATTGAGCCCTATTTCAAATTTAGGACTTCAGAAATAGAACAGTGCAGGAAATGGAACAAACATGCTAGTTCAAGGGTGGTGCCAGAATAACCTGACGCCTCTAGGTGCCAAGGTACAGGTAATCTGGCAATAACCTTGAACTACTAAAGGTGCCAAGCTGTCCTGGCACAGGTCTTAACCTATCACGCTTAACCCATATTATACCGAGTCTAAAAGGTTCAAATTTGCACACTGCCATCTGCAAGCTAAATTATAGTACTTACAGATATGGATATAGACCAATGTCTTTAGTTTAGCTTGTCACCTAGAGGCACTAAGCTGTTCTGGCACTACCCTTGAACTATTTTAGTCAAACTTATTTTACACACTGGTGTATTCCGAAATATAAGTGTTAACACGCTTGTTTTGTAAAGCCTCAGGACTGATCGGTGTAAAAGAAGAAAGGTGATCCAGACACAGGAAAAACTGCTCTTAGTCCTGTTATCTCTGTCAATTACCAGAACGTAGCCCATTTAACCCCACAGCCACATTTCTCAAATTTTGGAGGTGTCAATTAATGACTACTGGTATGCACCACTTGCAGGAGATAGACTGAGCATTGTAATTCAAAGCTAACCTGGCATTACCCTTCAGTTATCATGGCTAATTCATGCTGTAGTGCATTGACCTGTTCTTCTGTGTGGGGGTCAACTAGTTCCTCACTTCTTAACCCCTATTGTGCATGGAGCCACCGTACTGTAAACGGTACCTGTGGCAGCATGCACAAAGGGGTTCATGGATAATTGGAGTGGTAAATAAACAGGGTTTCACCTGTTGCGGGTTCTATAGTTTCCTCAGATAGAGTTCAACTTCTTAGAGATAGAGGTGTGTGTGGTGGTGGTGGGAGGGGGGTGGGTGTGTGTGTGTGTGTGTGTGTGTGGGGGGGGGGGGGGGGGTGTTGGACAATGGCTTTGTGCCGACATTATTATCTATGACTTATTATGCCTTTTTTTCCAGACTTACTTGTGAATAGAGTTATTCAGATTAAATGTGTTTACTTTGGGATTTGTTTCAGTAAAAAAAAAAATTGGAGAAAGCAGCAAAACATTCTCTGTGTGTGGCATTCTTTTTCCTGCACTGCCAGTAGCTTAATGACCTGCAAGTGACCTGTGAAAGTGTGATGAATATTTTGTTTATTGTTTTAAACAGCATGGAAACCCTATAGCATTCTGGCCTGTCTTTGATATTGTGGTGGTGGTGTGGTGTAATGCCCGCTGTCTTTGAAAGTTTGAGCCGGTGGTATAATGCAGGTTTCATGATTCAGCTTTCGCAGGCCGGATTGAGAGTCTGTGTATGAAATTACCTGTAATCTGGTCACTATAGGATGAGGTAATGGGGTCACACATACTGAAAAAGTAGAGAGGTCATTAACCCCTTAACTGCCAAAACAAGACAAACAGCGCCCAAATGTATGAGGCATGGACCCTCATGAGCCCCCGCAGTTGCTGGGACACGTTTGAATCTATACCTCTTACTGACCCCACTTTATATCCATTTATTTGGACAGCTGGGACTCCGGTGCTACTCGTTACATCCTGAAGATGAAGTTATCAATTTTTCTGTATCCTTTGAGGTCTGCATGATAGTTCTGGAGACAGATCGACCATGATAGTTCAAGGGTAGCATCAGAATAGCTTGCACCTACAGGTGAACAATCAGTGTCAGTCCACATCCTGTTGTAGCATGTCAGGGCTTTAAGGGTTAACAATGATTTTAGAAACACACTTTGCACCCACTGGTATAGCAAAGGTTAACCCTTTGGCCATCAATAGCAGTTTTGTCGCAATGAGTCCTGCAGAAATCGTGATAACCGCTACTAACAGCCAAAGGGTTAACTGTGCCTGAATGCCTCTTTGGTCATAAACAAGTACTGGCACCATAGAATTGACAGCTGTTTGCTGCTATTCAAACCCCTATCTCCACCCGCATCTCTTGAGTGAGTGGCGCTCACTCCACTCCGCAAGTAATAGAAACTAGTGACTGGCATGCACACCCAGCAGAAGACTATCAATGACAGGGTGCTAATTGTGGTACTGACAGTAGTTCATTGTTTTGGATCTATTCCTGCATGGCTTACAAAACAGACTACATGGACTCTTTGTACATAAAGGTATTAGTTGAAGGTCCCTTACTGTTCTAGTCTGGTTATCCACCCCCCCCCCCCCCACACACACACACACAAACACACACACACACACCTTCCCATCCCCCATTAAGAAAATCCATCTGTAAAAGTGTAAGATAATATACGATAATGTTTATTGCCATTTGCCTTAAAAAAATAAAGCATAGGAATGTGTGTTGGTGTCGTCGTTACAACCATCACAATCAATAATAAGAAACAATTAATACTCTATCACAATTACATGCCCTACGCAGAATGTAAGAATCTTTAAAACTAGACAATTAATATCACAAATTAATATGTACACACCCACACACGCACGCTCATCTACCACACACACACGCAACAAACGCCTGAATGAAGGTATTTAACCGATTTAGCCTCGGCGCCCTACAGTATTAGATGGATTGACCTTAATAATTCAAGGGTAGTGCCAGATTAGCTTGGCGCCAGAAGGCGCCAAGCTAATCTGGCACTACCCTTGAATTATCAAGGCCAATACATCTTCTCCAACTGGCACATGCTCGTTAGGTGACGCCTCCACAATTTGTGGCCGTGGGGTTATATGGGTTAATGACAGGCACACATTTTGCCCTTTGTTCAAGACTTGTCTTGAGAGAGCACCTTTTTTTTAATACCACGAGTTTTTCTTGCAAAGAAGGTTGTAGCTCAAAATAGGTTCTGCTGTATTGTCGAAGTCGATATGGGGGTTTCAGCTTGAAAATAGGGAGGCGGGTATGTGAAATCAATAGGGATCATTCCTACCCCACCACCACCTCCAGTCCGCCCCCACCCTATCCTGTCTGTTGCTACAGTTGTTGCCAGTAATGCTAACAGTTGAGCTCAGGTGGGCAGCAAATGGTGGCCAGACAGCGCACACGTGTTGTTTTCCCCTCCCACCTGGACTCTATAACAACTTGACCCTAAGTGTTGATAGCTTCAGTACCTTCTCTGTCTCTGCTAGTGCTTCCCACTGCATGGAGGTCGCTTTACTTCCAATGCCAACTTCTGGCGGCCTTGCGATCATGGTAGGGGAAGGGAAGTTCCTTAGCCCATTTCATCCTGATACTCAATTGCTTGAAATAAGTTTGACTGTGATAGTTCAAGGGTGGTGCCAGAATAGCAAGGTGCCAAGCTATTCTGGCACCACCCTTGAACTGAGATGGTTGATCTATCTCCTAATCTGTCATGTATTCTTCATAGGACAATAAGCAATTAAAAAAAAAAAAAAGAAATCAGCCTCAGGATTTAATGGGTTAATACAGTACAACCTGTTTTGAGCAGCACCTGATACACTATTGCTTAAAAATAAGTTTGACTATGATAGTTCAAGGGTGGTGCCAGAATAGCTTGGGACCTCTGTGAAAGCATTGAATGTAGGTGTTAACCCATTTAGCCCTGATGCCCTATAGCATAGGATGGGTCGACCATGATAATTCAAGTGTAGTGCCAGATTAGCTGATGGTGCCAAGCTAATCTGGCAGTACCCTTGAATAATCATGGTCAATCCATCTCCTTCAACAGGTACAATCTGAAGGCATGAAACTAATCTGGCACTACCCTTGAATTTTCATGGTGGATCCATCTCCTTCAACTGGTTCATAGTCATTAGATGACACCTCCACATTTTGGGAAATTAGGAAGTGGGGTTCAGTGGTTTAGCCCTTTTCATCCTGATGCACCCATTGCTTGAAATAAATTTTGACTCATAGTTCAAGGGTGGTGCCAGAATAGCTTGGCGCCTTAGGCGCCAAGCTATTCTGGCACCACCCTTGAACTAAAATGGTTGATCTATCTGCTAATCTGTAATGTAGCCTTCATAGGACAATAAACAAATTTTTAAAAACCAGCCTGAGGATGTAATAGGTTAATGGATGGCACTGGTCTGGTGGCAGTTGTTAGGCATTGTGAAAAAGATGTTTAGCAACTGTGGGTGTCTGTCAGTCCATCTATATTTGTCACAATATACGTTTGACTCCTTCCAAATACAGGGGACTGGAAAACATTCTGATCAATCTCATGTGATCTGTTGTGCACTGGAATGTACAATTCTGAAGCATACTGCCATAGATTTATTGTTTTGCAAATGTTTTGGGAACAGGTGTTGAGATGGTTGTTCTTTGCGTGTGGTCTTTAGCTGTTGCTAAGAAAGATTACTTTGCACCCATATCCGATGAATGATCACCCAAAGGTATGCACAGCTTCTGAAATAAGTGTTCCCTTCCCCCGATACGCAAGTTGAGGTTATGCAGGCTTGATCTGTCCTTTGTTAGTGTATCATGGCTAATGGTTGAATGGAGTTGAGTAAATTACCTGCACTGTAAAGCTACAGTTCCATAAGCACGAAATCCGATATGAATACGATCCGAACCCGATGTTGTGATGCAGTTTTCTTCCAAAAATTGCATCATTTTCGTTCGAAGTCGAATGCAAATTCGTTTCTGCATCGGGCATATGGAAACACACAAACATGAAAGGGACTTTCACAAACTTTTCTGTTTCGGACCTGCTTCAGATTCGGATCGAAATTGTATCGGATTCGTGTTTATGGAAGCGTAGCTTTAGTTTAAATTGAATAACCGTATTCATCCTGATACACTAAATTTTACTATAATAGTTCAAAGGTGGTGACAAAATAGCTTGGCACCTGAGGTGCCAAGCTATTCTGGCACCACCCTTGAACTGAAATGATTGATCTATCTCCTAATCTGTAATGTGGCCTTAAAAAAAATCAGCCTCAGGATGTAATGGAATAATGATTAAGCATATGAAACAAATGAGAACTTTGAAGTTTCTGGCATACATGCACTTTGCACAGACTCCACCCCAATGAGTTAATAACTGTTGTATATTACATTTTATGCTTTAGACTGTTCAGGTAAGATGAAAGTTGAGGTGTGTCAGGCCTAAATTAGTTAATAATTAAGTTAGTTTGAAGGTTCTCGAACAGTTCAGGACTTTGCCCGCCCACATAACTATTGTGTAAAGACCTCAGGCATAAGAGATAAAAATTGTTTTTAAAGTGCTGCACCTTCCCACCTGTTGAGTGTTGCCATTACCGATTACAAGAAGACTGATTGCTTTGGCAGGCTATCAACTCATTTCTTTTAAGCTGTCTTTAACTGTTTGCCCGTTGGTAGGTTTTGTCGTGATGATTACTGCAGGAATGATTGCCACAAAAAAATGCTACCAAGAGGTAAAGGGTTAACTCCTTTACTACCGGAGCCTAGCAGACAAACTCCTAATGCAAGAGGTGTAGGTCCTTATGAGGAACCCCCCCCCCCCCTCCCACCCCCCTCCCTCTGCACAGATGCATAAAAATAGGTGCAGTTTAACTCCCTGAATGCCAGAGCACATCGAACAAGAAGTAAGAGCTAAGAGGCACAGATCCTCATGAGCCCCTGCAGACGCAGGGGCTCATGAGGATCTTTGTCTCTTCCTGGTGTCATTCAAGTCTGTGCGCCTCGGGTAGACAGGGTTAACATGAAGAGCATCGAGTCTGTGATAGTTTCAGAGACATCATTTATCCCCTTCACTGTCGCATAAATTTAAGCACACACCACCCAACTACACTAGGCATAGATCCTCATGGGCCCCCGCAACTGCGGGGGCTCATGAGGATCTATGCCTCTTGCTGACACCACTGTGTACCCATGTTGCTTGAACCGCAGGGCTGCTTTAATCGTGAATTTATAGAGATTCATAAACATCACCCAACTAAAAGAGGCATAAATCCTTATGAGCCGCCGCAACTGCGGTGCCTCATGAGGATCTATGCCTTTTGCTGACTGTACCCATGTTGCTTGAACCGCAGGGACTCTTTGGCATTGAATTCATAAGATTCATAACACCACCTGCATCCTCTGGCAGTGAAGACGTCTTAGAATTATCAGTAATGGCCGGTTGGGAAAGGCGTTAGCTTTCTCAGCCAGAGCCAAATGGAGATAAATTTATCAGCTATGGTTGTGCCGAGGTAGTGTGTCAAAAAAAGATCAGATAGGATGAGGGTATTGCCTGATTAAATTTAAACGCTCTCAGCTGTGGGAGATGGGATGCTGTGATAGACCAGTGTCTAGGCTATGATTGTGATAGCTTAACTCCCATATTTATGAAGCCACCGGTACTACAGACAAATGGTTAATCCTTTGGCTGTGTCCATATAGCTTTTTGTTGAGATGATTCCTGCAGGAATCATCTTGATAAAAAATGCTGCAAGTCAGACCTGTCAGTCATTAATCATCCATCTCCCAGGACCTGTGTGTTGTGCATAGGAGATGGTCAGATTGTTGGCTTTGAAAGTGAAAGGATTATTTTTGTTTCGCTTTTTTGTGGCTGGGAGATCTTGGCCTGTTTCCCTTTTCCTTTTCTTTGGTTGATGTTTACTTTTGTCAGTGTCTTTCTTTGTAATTGTATACACACTGGAGATGCCTCTCTTTCGCTCTCTCTCTCTCTCTCTCTCTCTCTCATTTCTTGATGTTTACTTTCATTGTCTGAATCTGTTCATTTTAACCCTCTTAACCCCGCGGCCGCATTTCCAAACTTTTGGAGGCATTGTCTAACGACTACATACCTGTTGTAGGAGATGGATTGATCATAATAATTCAAGAGTAGTGCCAGATGAGCTTGGCGCCTTCAGGCGCCAAGCCCATCTGGCACTACCCTTGAATTATCATGATCAATCCATCTCCTGCTGCAGGGTTCTGGGGCTAAATTGGTTAATTCTATTTTTTAAGGAAATTTGGGTGTTTACCATTTCTGTTCAATTCAATTCAGTTCAGTTGCAATGAAGAGGAAGCTGGGGGAACAATAAGAACAAGGTTATTCCGTAAATTTAACCTTTTGCATGTCGGTAGGGATTTTAGTCGCGATGATTCCTGCTAAGACATTGTAAATTCTAAAATCTGTCAACATCTCATAATACTGACATACTGAATCTGTACACAGCTGCTAATAACTGCCTTGACATTCTCTTTGCATCTTTCAAATTCTCCACCTCACCACTCTTTCTCCCTCTCTCTCTGTTTTCATCTACAGTGTATCCAATGTGTCATTCTATAATAGGGTCTCTCAGTACTCTTGCCCCAAAGGTGTCGGTAGCAATTTTGATCTGATTTCTGCTGTCATCTTCTCTTTGCATCTTTCAAATTCTCCACCTCACCACTCTTTCTCCCTCTCTCTCTGTTTTCATCTACAGTGTATCCAATGTATAGGGGCTCTGAGTACTCTTGCCCCAAAGGTGTCGGTATCAATTTTGATCTGATTTCTGCAGTCATCTTCATGAAAAAAAGCCGCTACTGACAGGGTTAAGGAGCGTGGCACACTGGTTGTCTCCCTCAGTTTGCAACCATTGCTCACTGTAGTGAATCCATGGAGACAACAGGTGTGGGTATGTGAGGAAGGTTAGCAGGGTTGGCAAAATAAATTATATCAATTGTTGTACTTTAAAAGAAAAACTTTATGCATGAGGAACCTTGGGATGCCTTTTTTTCTCTATCCAGCACTGGGTCTGTTTATGTAAAGTGCCCTGTACCATTTGCGGGAGTGCTTCCCAGACATACCCACTCGGTGAGCACGTCACAACTAAGCACACTTCTATTTAAATGAGATGCTAAGCATCTCATTTGAATACAAGTGTACTTGTGGCGTACTCCTTGATGGGTCTGTCTAGGGAGTGCTTGTACTTTTGCAACGGTGCGGGTCAATTCATTTCACTCACTTATTTCCTTGCAGGTCGTGTTCGTGTTGACTGGTGACTGTGGAAATGTCACACACAGAGGTTACCGTGCTTACGAGGAGATCGCAGCCACCAGCTCAGGACAAGTGTTCTTGCTCAAGAAATCACAAGTTAATCAGGTACGTTTATTTTTTTAAAATTTATTTTAATATTACAGTTGAACCTGATTTTAGTGTCCATCACCAGTCTTTAAAGACTATGATTTAGGTGGCTCTAGCCACCTAAATCATCGTCTTTAATGACAGGTGACACTTTGCCTTTCAAGACTTCCATTGAGAGAGCACCTGCCTGTGAAGACCACTCTTTTCTTGCTAAAAAAAAAAAAAAAAAAGGTGGTGGATCAAAACAGGTTCTATTGTATTTATATACATTTAATTTTGTTTGTTTAAATTCTTCATTGAGTTAGGCATTATTTCTGCCCTGTTTAGTTATTTACGTAGTGAATTAATTAAAATTTTCTGATCTATTTTCATTGGCATTGTTTGCAACGCTTGCACTCTGAAAAAAAAATGTTGCTTTTTGTATTAAATTTGCAGTTTTATGAAGCTCCCTTTTGCCAAGTTCTGAAGGATGCAGGTGTAACAGTTTACGTCTGTCCTGTCTCTGTCTTTTGAACTTAATTTGGTTAAAATTCATGCATTTTTTTCTTTTAGTTGTTTGCATTTAACCCCTTTACTGCCAGAATGCAGCAAAAAAAAAAAAAAAAAAAAAAAACACCTAACACACGCAAATGTGAGAATTAGAAGCAAAGATCTTGCTCCCCCAGTTGAAGGGCCGGGCTTAGAAGGACCAATGCCATGCTGAAACCACTGTGAATCTGTGCTCCGTGGACAGCTGGGGCTCTTTGGCATGGCATTAACCCATTTAGCCCCGAGTCCCTGCAGCAGGAGATGGATTGACCATGATAATTCAAGGGTAGTGCAAGATTAGCTTGGCGCTTTAGGCGCCAAGCTAATCCAGCACTACCCTTGAATTATCATGGCCAATCCATCATCCTGCAATTGGTACATAGTCGTTAGGCAACACCTCCAAAATTTGAGAAATGGGACCTTGTGGCTAAAAGGGTTAACTTACATTTATACACTTGATCTGCATCAACTGGCAATGAAGGGGTTAACCACTTCATTGTCCATGCTTAGGTGTAGTGTGTTGGAATCCATCACAGATCACACTCAAGTTAACTCTGTCTGCCTGAAGCACACAGATATTAATAGAGCCAGCAAGAGGCATAGATCTTCATGAGTCCCCACATTTTGCAGTGGCTCCTGAGGATCAGACCTGTGCCTCTAGCTGTTGGGTTTTGTTTGCTGAGCTCAGGCAGTCAGGGGTTAAATTTTATGTCTCTTTCTGTTTATCCAGGTGTTGCATTTTGTGTGTGGCAGCCTGTAGGCAGAAAACTGTTTAGGCGCTACCTTTGAACTATCTTCTTTGCATATGATGTACAGTGTAGGAAAAACAGAAGATAGTGGTAGAAAACCCTTTAAAATAGTAACAGATAACGACGTTTCGGATCAAAGATCCTTCCTCAGGTGACATGGAAACAAACGTAGAACAGAAAAGAACACGACCTCGACATGAGTCGTGTTCTTTTCTGTTCTACGTTTGTTTCCATGTCACCTGAGGAAGGATCTTTGATCCGAAACGTCGTTATCTGTTACTATTTTAAAGGGTTTTCTACCACTATCTTCTGTTTTTCTTTCACGTGAAACCCTAGCGGCAACAGTTTTACTACATTTTGATGTACAGTGTATTTCGTTCCTTGATCTGATTATGCTGGCATTTAACTCATTTAGCCCCAAGGTCCCACAGCAAGATGTGGATCATCATGATAGTTCAAGGGTGGTGCCAGAATAGCTTGGCTCCCATAGGCGCGAAGCTATTATGGCACCACCCATGAACTATCACGGTCGATCTGTTTCCTGGCTGCTAATGAAGTCCTCCGATGACTGCTCAAAGTTTGGGGATTTAGACAATGGGACATAGTGGGTTAAGTTTGTTTGAGTGGCAGCCTCAAGGCGCCAAGATGTCCTGACAACTGTTTTTTTCAGTGCAAACAACCGACTAAAAGAAAATGTAACCCTTTTAGCCCCAACACCCTACAGCAGGAGAAAGATCGACCATGATAATTCAAGGGCAGTGCCAGATGAGCTTGGCGCCAGAAGGCGCCAAGCTCATCTGGCACTTCCCTTGAATTATCATGGTTGATCATTATCATGGTTGATCCATCTCCTGCAACTGGTACATGTTAGGTAACACCTCCAAAATTTGGGAAATGTGGCCATGGGGTTAAATGGGTTAATAAACTGAATGTGGGGAGAGCAACAGTTAGAAATGTATTGTTTTACTGTTTATGGAAGGTTTTGTGCAAGGGTTTATCTCTTTGAATTGGTTTCTTTCTCTTTGAACGTCAAATCTATTAAGATTGAGCTTTCTGTCTTCTGCGTGTACATTTCATTCTGTCATCTGTTTACACAGGTGCTAAACTTTGTTCGAGTGGCAGTGCAAGCGCGTAAAGTAAACCTACTGTCAGTTGATGAAGAGGCAGGAACGACGCAGCAGTTACAGGTGCCAATTGACAGCAACCTGCAGGAGTTTACCGTCTCTGTCAGCGGAGAGAACCCTAAGATTCTCCTCAAGGACCCTTCAGGTGAGAATAGATCATGTCCAGAAATCAGAAATAGTTCAAAATTGCGTGTGTTTTGATGAAAACAGTAGATTAAGAGCCCGGATAAACTTGAAGAACCTGAGGCGCCAAGCTGTTCAGGCACCCCCATTAAACTAAAATGGTTGATCTATCTCCTAATCTGTAATGCAGCCTTTATAGGACAATAAGCAGATTACAAATAAATCAGCCTCAGGATGTGATGTGTTAACTGATTTCAAAATATGGTTTATGTAAGATGCTGAATTTGTGCTGTGGTAAAATGTGAAAGTTTTCATTTGATCATCATTATCACCATCATTGTCAGGGCCCAAAATCTACAAGGCTTTGGAGGGTCATCTCATTTAACTCATTCAGCCCGACGGCCGTATTTCCCAAATTTTGGAGGCGTCATCTAATGACTATGCAAGAGTTGTATTAGATGGATCGAACATGATAATTCAAGGGTAGTTCCAGATTAGCTTGGCGCCGACAGGCACCAAGCTAATCTGGCACTACCCTTGAATTATCATGGTCGACCCATCTCCTGCTGTAGGGCGTCAGGGCTGAATGGGTTAAGACATGATTTGGTAGAATGGGTGAGCTTTAGCTTTTTTCAACAATTCACAGCAATAATGAAACTGGAAATTAACCCATTTTTTGATTGCATTTCCAAGATTTTAGAAGTGTCGCGTACCAGTTTCCAGGAGATGGATGGACCACGATAATTCAGAGGTAGTGCCAAATTAGCTTGGCGCCTTGATGGTGCCAAGCTAATTGGGTACTATTCTTTAATTATTATGCTCTGCTGTATGTAGTGCATTATAGCTAAATGGGTTAATAACAAGAACAATTTTTTGTGCAGGTGCCAAAAGGACTACGGAGTCTGGTGTGAAAGAGCTGCTAAGCATAAAGAATGTTCAGATTGTCAACGTCAAGGATCCTACCCCTGGCACGTGGCGGTTCCGGGTGGGTAGCTCCTCACCCCACTCCGTACGCATCACTGGTCTCAGCACGACAGACTTTGCCACAGGGTTCGCCAAGTATCCCACCCGGGACTTTGCTTCCACCAGCATCAGACCCATTCAAGGTAATAACCTTAGACCACTCAGCTTTGATGTCAGACCTGCGACGTTTAGTTCATTGGGGACTCGCTACAGCAACATATGGAACAACCGTGGTAAGTCAAGGGTAGTGCCAAAAGAGCTTGGCGCCTCTGCGTGCTAAGCTATTCTGGCGTCACCCTTAAACTGTCAAGGTTGATCTGTGTCCTAAACTGTATTTAGCTATTCTGACCTCACCCTTGACATGTCATGGCCAAGCCACATCTTATCGTATCATCTCAGAGATTCATGAGTTAACCTCACGGGTGCATTTGGGGATGTCATCTAATCACTGTACCAGTTGCAGGAGATAAATCGACCATGATAATTCAAGGGAAGTGCTAGATTAGCCTGGTGCCATCAGGCGCCAATCTAATCTGGCACTGCCCTTGAATTATTGTGGTTGATCCATCTCCTGCTGCTGTGCTTCAGGGCTAAATGGGTTAAGTTAAAGGATATCTTCACCTCCATATCTTTGTAATAATGAGTATGACTGGGTGATGTCCGCGTGACAGTTCTGGAGACAAGTACTGCATGATAGTTCAAGGGTGGTGTCAGGATAGCTTTCTCACCTAGATCAAAGCTATTTTGACCTCACCCTTGAAATGTCATGGTCGATTCACATACTATCATATCATCTCAGAGATTTATGGGTTAACCATATTTAAGCTCACAGAGGAATGGAGGGAGCTGGTCGCCAAGTCATCAGTGGTGCCCCAACGGTCGGCAAAACTATGGGATATAGATAGATAGAAGCTCACAGCCTCATTTTCCAAATTTTTCTAGGTGTCGCCCAACAACTAAGTACCATTTGCAGGAGATGGATCGACCAATGTACCTGATAAGCTTGGCTCTTGGTGACTTTGTACCTGGCACTGCAAGGGGTAGATTGACCATGATAATTCAAGGATAGTGCCAGATGAGCTTGGCGCCTTCAGGCGCCAAGCTAATCTGGCACTACCCTTGAATTATCATGGTCAATTCATCCCCTACAACTGGTACAAAGTCGTTAGGCAACACCTCCAAAATTTGAGAAATAGGACCTTGGACCTTGGGGCTAAAGGCGCCAAGCTCACCTGGCACTTCCCTTGAATTATCATGGTCAGTCCATCTCCTGCTGTTTTGCGTCAGGGCTAAAATGGGTTAATCTACCTCGACTGAACTGATTGTATTTTTCACTGACAGGAATACCCACCCACGTACTTGTGAACGCCAGCAATGTGGACTATCCAGCCAGACTGGAGACGCTGGAGCTGATGGACCTGAAGGGACAGTCCATTGCCAGGTTCCCTTTGAATCAAGACCCAGAGCTGGCGTCCCTCTACAACGTGACGTCCTTCATCCCACCAGACCAGTTCTTTTATGTCAAGGTACTCGTATCCTTCTTTCTCATTCTAACCTTCCTTTAGCCCAATGCACACCAGCAGGAGATGGATCGACCATAATAGTTCAAGGGTAGTGCCAGATTACTTGGCGCCTTACTCTTTTAGAATAGTGGAGATAGGATTTTTAATGTTGGCATTTTCTCGGAGACTGCCGTAGCTGCAGACTTTGTATTTGGCGTGATGACATTGTGCTAAACAAACTTGTACAAATACTAATTTAAATAACATCTTCGAAGGACAAGGTTGCTTAGGGTTAGTATTATTGTAGGTAAAACATTGCTGTATTTTGACTTGCCTCTTGAATGTTCACAGTTATCAGACAGTTGGCTTTCAGCTAAACATGTTATTATTATTATTATTACTATTATTATTAACCCATTTAGCCCTGAGTCTCTGCAGCAGGAGATAGATTGACCACGATAAGTCAAGGGTAGTGCCAGATTAGCTTGGTGCCTTCAGGCGCCAAGCTAATCTGGCATTACCCTTGAATTATCATGGTCAATTCATCCCCTACAACTGGTACATAGTCCTTAGGCAACGCCTCCAAAATTTGAGAAATGTAACCTCGTCTGAAAAGGGTTAATATTAATTTTATAGGTGAATGGAGTGGACAACAAAGGCTACACGCTTCAGCGATTAACACCCACCGCCATCAGCCCTCTGGCCCCCAAAGCACCCAGTGTCTTCATGCCAGATGTCACACGGGGTTTTTATGACCGAACGGCCGTACTGATCTGTCAGGTGTACAGTCTTGTGCCCTACACTGTGCAGTGGTTCAGGGATGGCAAGCAACAGGGATATGACCTCTTCTTCAGGTGGGTCACATGATTCCACTAACCCCTGGACTGCTACTGACGATACCACTCGTCAGAAGAGACAGGTGGTTACACATCTTTTTTGCCAGAAGGTATTGTCACTAGCAGTCACCCTACCCCAGTAGTAAAACCTTCGGGGCCATGATGGCTGCAGTGGGCCCGCACACAGCTGTGCAGGGGCCCACTGTGGCCGTCATGGGCCCGAGGATCTTTGCTTCCTTCGGTATTTGGCTCCAGAAGATTCAAAACCATGTACTGTACTGAGACTTGTACTGAGCGTGACCACGTCACTCCCTTGCTTAAGCAGTTACACTGGCTTCCTGTGAAGTTCTTCCCTCGTTTTTCAGGCCTTTGATAAAACACTCCCAGCATACTTGTCCTCCAGTCTCCCTGTCTATACACCAGGCAGAGTATTGCGCTCCATCACTGACGACAGAATATTGACTATCCCCAGAGTGTCCTTAAAAACCTTTGGACAGCGGTCCTTTTCTTTCCAAGCTCCCAAAGTGTGGAATGGTCTTCCCCATGATATTCGCTATGCACCATCTTTAGCCATTTTCAGGGC
This sequence comes from Semisulcospira habei, assembly GCA_036245525.1. Lineage (NCBI taxonomy): Eukaryota > Metazoa > Mollusca > Gastropoda > Semisulcospiridae > Semisulcospira > Semisulcospira habei. The sequence goes on along the minus strand of BTPG01000004.1, from coordinate 195,586,237 downwards.
TAGATTGAAAACATTTTTTCAATTTGGCCTTTGAAAGGGATTGATAAACCCTATGTTTTCCCCATCAACATGTATATATCTGATCAGGCTCTTCAAATGTTATTTGTTTCTTCAAAAACATTACCGATGACATGACTACATGGGGAATGTCTACTTCTAGGCTCAATTTTAGCCTACTTGCCCGTTGTGTGCCCACACAACCCGAGAGGCACTCGGGGAACCCCCCCCAGAGGGGCCGAGAGTTATCTCCCCATACCTGCCTTACCAGATCCGCTCACGAGACCATTCACTCTTGCTACTTCGCTCGTGATGAGAAGACATGGCTGACCTGCGCTCTCGCTGCCTCGACCGGTCTTCTGCCTACCGACGCTCGTTGCCGACTTCGTGTGCTCTGCGCCCTCTTCTACCCTGCCGTCTACCCTGCCTTCTCTTCCTGCTTTGTGGAGGCTGCTTGCGGGGATTCTTCTGCTATCGGTGGACGGCGGTTTGCCTGCCCTTCCCCCTTCCCTTCGTTGCAGAGGTAAGGTAGCGGTAGTTCCCTTGGCCGGCCCTCGGGCTGAGAGCCGGCTGACTGTTGGGTGCTTCCCTGCTTTCTTTCTTAGTGGTCTTTCTTTCAGTGCGTAGTGCCTGATTAGCTCACGGTCGGTTTTTACCGTTTCACGCCCGTTTGGCACGTGGGCCTTGGGCTCCTTGTGTGTTAGCCCGTTTAAAGGCCCTTTAGCCCATTATGCTTTTGTGCTCCCGGTGCGGTGACTTTAAGTGGCTGACGGACACCCACTCGGTCTGCCTACCGTGTTCGGGTTGTTCCTCGGGCCGCAGGTGTAAGGTTTGTGCGGCCTGGCCTGAGGTTCTGTGGGCGGACCTTTGGTCCTTCTACCGCCGAGAGCGTTCCCGCCCGGCTAACGAGCGTCCGGCGCCCGTTGAGACGTTGGCTGCCCTTGCTGTTTCCTCTGACCTCTCCCGCACGGAACGGTCCTCTCGTCGGGGTTCGCGTTCTTTGTCTGACCACGTGACCGCCACTGCTGCCACGCCCGCTGACCCTTCCGGAGGGTCTGTTTGCCGGCTTAGCGCCCGTCCCACCGAGAGTGGCCAGCAGCAGTCGGCCTTGAGCCGTCCGTCGTTGACGAGCCGTCCTCACCACTCTCCCCGCAACAGGCCCGCTGATCCTTTCAGAGGATCGCCTTGCCGGCATAGTGGCCTACTTCCGGAGTATGGCTCGGAGAGACGTCAGCACCGTCCTTCGCGACGCAGCCGCGACCCTGATCCTCACCGTTCCTCCTCTCGACGCTCACGCCCTCGCTCGCCTTGCGAGCGCCGTCAGCGGGATCCTCGCCGCCCTGCTTCCCCTCGGGCGCCTTTGCGCTCTGCGCCGCGCCGGGCGTCGCCTTAATTGCGTATCCGCCCTCGTCGACCCTCCTCGCGTCGTCGGGACTCCTCACCGCGTACTCGCCGGGCGCCTTCTCGTCCTCGGTCCCGCTCCCGGTCGCCTCCTCGCTTACCGCTGCGCTCCCCACTGCCCTCGCGTCCCCTGTCTTCGCCGGAGGTTCAGCGCTCTCCTTGGACCTCGCTGCGCTCGGTGGTGGTTCCGGTGCCTTCTCGACGCCCCCTAGAGGACGACACGCTCAGCCTGCTGCCCGAAGACCCCGTCTCGGCTCTATTGGACGAGGAGGGTCGCTCGAACTCGCCCGTGGCCCTCGAGGTTGCTTCCCCCTCGGCGCTCCCCTCTTCTTCCCGGTCAGAGACGCTTTTAGCTCTGGATGAAGCCGCCAGGATCGTGGCCGCGACGCTGCCGGCGGACGCCTGCCCAGCTTCCCCGCCTCTGAAGAGGAAGGTCGCCACCTTCGTTGACACAGAGAGGCAGGTCAAGAAGTTTAAGTCGCTTCCCCAACCGCCCGGCTTTAAGGACCTTCGAGACGTCTTTCCGTCACACCTGCAGCTGGCTACGTCCCAGGAGCCGGTCTTCTTCTCCGACCGTCGCTGGCCCGCGGATTTAGACATTTCGTTTCGGCGGGACTGGTATGCTGGCCATTCCCAGGCCTTCTCCGTCCCTCTGCCTACGCTGGACCCTTCGGCCGTGTCGCTAGCCGGCGGCCCGACTCTGCTGCGGCGGTCCCTGCCGCGGGGCCTGGAAAAGACAGCGACCTTGGTCTGGAACTCCTTAGCCTGCTCGGGTGTCTTGGAGCTCCTCACTCAAGCCTTGGTCCGTCGGGTGGAGGAATCCTGGCATCCTTCCATCTCTCCCCTCCTAGGCGACCTGCTGGTCCTCACGGAGACCGCCAACCGCGCCGCCTACCACTCGTCGGTCAACGCGATGGCTGCGTCGGCCAACTGCGACCTCATGCGTCGAGATGCCCTGCTCCTCGCCTGCAGTATGTTGCCGCCGGACCTGCGAGCGCAACTTCGCTGTGCCCCCTTGGGTGGGCCCTTGCTGTTCGGCGACACCTGGTCCGCTGTGAGAGCCTCCAACCCCGGCCGCTGGCCCAGCAGTGCCCCTCCTCCGCGCCGCTTTCGCCCCGCCCGCCAGGCTAGGGGTCGCGCCTTGCGGTCTGCTAGACCCGCTGCCCTCTCGGCCCCTGCCTCGGCGCCCGTGCTGGCACCCGCCTTTGGCCGGTCCAGACCCCCCAGATGCCGTGCCCCCGCGTGGACCCGTCCCGGCAGGAGACAGGGTCGCGGGCGGCCCGCGTGACTCCCTGCCGACCTTGCCCCTGCTGACCCCCTCGGGGTCTCCGGTCGGCGGGCGGCTAGCCGATTTCCGCGGAAATTGGCTCACGCTCTTTGGCGACGACCCCTGGATTTGCGACACCGTCTCTACGGGTCTGCGGATCGTCTTCCGAAGCCCGCCGCCCTTACGTCGTGCCCCTCTCTGGACCGAGATTCCCAGCGACCCGCTGAGGGCCGCCGCCTTGAGGGAAGAGGTAGCCTCCCTGCTGAGGAAAGCCGCCACAGAGGTTGTCCGAGTCCCCGACTCACCGGCCTTCTACAGCCGCCTTTTCGTCATGCCGAAGCCTGGAGGGAGATGGCGTCCGGTCATCGATCTTTCGGCGCTTAACAAGTTCTTTTCGGCCCCATCCTTCCGGATGAAGACTGCCAGAGCCCTGAAAGCCGCGGTCCAGTCTCTCGACTTCGCAGTCAGTCTGGACCTCTCCGATGCGTACCTGCATGTCCCGATGCACCAGGCCTCCAGGAAGTTTCTCAGGTTTGCGATCGACAGCGTCGTTTACCAGTTCCGGGCGCTGCCTTTCGGACTCAACCTCAGCCCCTGGGTCTTCACTCGGCTGATAGACGCCGTAGTCACCTTAGCCCGACAGTCCTCCTCCAGTCCGACGTCGAACTACCTGGACGACCTCCTCTTGCGCAACCAATCGGAGACCGAGCTAGCCATGGACAGAGATGCTCTCCTGCACCTCCTGGCACACCTGGGCTTCGTAGTAAACGACGGCAAGTCGGATCTCTCTCCCTCCCGCCAGTTTGTGCACCTGGGTATGGAATTTGCTACCGACCTCAACTCGGTTCGCCTTCCGGCGCCCCAGATCAAGAAGATTGCGGATCTAGCCGACCAGTTAGCTCGGGAGGATGCAGCCCCCGCCAGGGTCTGGCTTCAGTTGCTGGGTTTGATGAACGCCGCAGCGGATCTTATCCCACTAGGGCGTCTCTACTCCCGGCCGATTCAACTGCATCTTCTTCTCCATTGGCGCCCGTCTTCCGGAGACTTGACGACCGCGGTCCCAGTGTCCCAGATGCTCCGTCCGCACCTTCGTTGGTGGACCGACCCTACGTGGCTAGCGTCGGGAGTTCCCCTGGCCTCTCCCCCTCCACAGATCTCTCTTTGTGTGGATGCCAGCCTCACTGGGTGGGGGGCCCATCTCCTACCACGGTTCCTCGCGACCTCGGGCCCCTGGCCCTCAGACTTGGCGCACACCCACTTCAACTGGCTGGAGATGCAGGCCGTCTGGCAAGCCCTTCAGGTCTGGGAGGACCTCCTCCGACACCAGGAACTTCTCGTGCTTTCGGACAACACGACGGTGGTCACTTACATCCAGAAGCAAGGGGGCACACACTCCCCCGACCTGTGTATGCTCCTCTACAGGATGATGTGTTGGTGCGAGGACCGGGGCATTTTCCTTCGAGCCCGGCACGTCCCCGGACACCTCAATGTCTTGGCCGACTCTCTGTCTCGCCGCGGCCAGCTCCTACACACGGAATGGACCTTGCGACAGGACATCTTTCGGATGATCTGCGCCTGCTGGGAGACTCCCCAGGTCGACTTGTTCACCACGAGGTGGAACCACCAGCTTCCCCTCTTCGTCTCCCCGATTCCCGACCCCCTTGCCTGGGCTGTTGATGCGCTCTCCATTCCCTGGGACGGTCTTGTGGCCTATGCCTACCCCCCTACCATCCTCGTTCCCAAAGTCCTCCTCAAACTGCGGGGCTGTTCGGTGATCCTCCTGTTGGTCACGCCGTTCGCCTGGAACCGCTCCTGGACCACCGACCTGCTCAGCCTCGCCACGGACCCGCCCCTGCAGCTGCCTACCCCGCGGACCATGCTCAAGCAACCGCGCCAGCCGCTGTTCCACCCCTGCCCGGAGCGACTCCTCCTTCATGCCTGGAGGTTGTGCGGTAAGCCCTCGGAGCTAGAGGCTACTCGGGTGCAGCAATGGAGGCGATCGCTGAGGCCCGTAGACCATCGACCCTTCGAGTCTACGAGGGAAAGTGGCGAGTCCTCTGTTCCTGGTGCTCCGATCACGGCCTCACGCCCACGGATCTGACTCATCCTCAACTGGCGGACTTCTGTCTCTGGCTCTTCCGAGACCAAGGCCTAGCCCCCATCACGGTACGCAGTTACCTGTCCATGATTGCGGACACCTATCGTCACCTGGGATGACCTGATCCGGGCGCCTGCAAGGACCTAGCCGACCTTATGGGACACTTCGGCATACAGCGCCCGACACTCCGCTCACTCATTCCTCGCTGGGACCTACCCTGGGTGCTCACGTGGTTGAACTCCGCCCGCTTCGAACCTTTACCTTTGGCCCAGTTCGCGGACTTGACACGCAAGACTTGTTTCCTGCTGGCTCTTGCTACCGCTTCGCGTGCGAGCGAGCTACATGCGCTTTCGGCACGCCCTTCCTGTCTGCAGTTCCGAACAGATGGCTCCGTCCAGCTGCTCACGGACCCGGCCTCTTTGGCGAAGAACAGGTCTCCTTTAACCCCGCCTCAGGTGATCACCATTAGGCCGCTGAGAGACCGACCCCAGTCCCAGGAGACCAGGCTACAGGATCCCGTGCGCGCCCTTAAAATCTATCTGCGGCGATCTAAGCCCGTCCGCAGGGGACGGTCGCGCCTCTTCCTACCTCTAAGACCCAACCGGCGTGACATTACAGCCCAGACGATCTCTTCCTGGCTCCGCTGGGTCATACGCTCCGCTTATCAGGAGATCTCCCCTCAGGGAGTGAAGAGGCTGCACATTCACGCACACGAGGTACGAGCTATGGCCACGAGCGTCGCGTTTGATCGAAACTGCGCTGTCAAGGACATCGTGGCGGCCGTGGGCTGGAAAACCGAGTCGGTCTTTGCCCGTTCTACCTCCGGGACCTGGCCAGCCAGCGAGAGAATCTCGCCCTGGTGGGGGACATCGCCGCGGCGCAACACTCCCTCCCGGTGCCACCGGCACCGTAGGTATGCACTTCGCTAAAATTGTCGGGAGTGTGCGACGGGGAGAACGGCGCTGTTCTGTTGGGGAGTTTTGGGCGGCACCCTCCTCCTCATCGCAATTCTCCCATGTAGTCATGTCATCGGTAATGTTTTTGAAGAAACAAATTTATTTTTCTCTAAAAGGTATTTTTTCGAAAAATACTTACCGATGACATGACTCGGATGACCCTCCCTCCTGCCCCGCTTGCCGCTTTCAAGTGAAGTATCAGACTGAATGGTCTCGTGACCGGATCTGGTAAGGCAGGTATGGGGAGATAACTCTCAGCCCCTCTGTGGGGGTTCCCCGAGTGCCTCTCGGGTTGTGTGGGCACACAACGGGCAAGTAGGCTGAAATTGAGCCTAGAAGTAGACATTCCCCATGTAGTCATGTCATCGGTAAGTATTTTTCGAAAAAATACCTTTTAGAGAAAAATGAATTTTAGTATTGTGTCAGTGTGCATTTGGACTTATGAATAATTGTGTGTTTTGTATGTTGTCGGTAATTTAGTTGGTTAATTTCAATCAGTTAGATTATCTAGATGTAAAGTGCTCTGAACCTTTCTTTGTGGGTCCCCCACCGGGTCTGCCCTAGGGGACCTTGGTGGGGTTGTCTACTTTTTAGTTCCTAGGGTCACCTTGTCTAACCCCTGCAAGGTGGGTTCTACTCTTTGGGGGGTTTGTATTTTTGTCCTTCTGGTCCATTCATCTGTATTTTTCTTTTGAAATTCTCCCTCCTGTCTGCGCTTCTTGCAGTTCTTTTCTTCATTTAGCGCAGGCACGTCCTGAGAAGGCCTTTGTCGCTTGCGGGACGTAAAGCAATCAATACTCATTCATACTCATTTCTTTGTGGGGATATTCGCTATAGAAGAGTTATATATTATTATTATTAGTAGTAGTAGTAGTATTTAGTCCAGACACATTACAGCTGAATATGAATCAACCATGATAAATCAAGGGTGGTGCCAGAATAGCTTGGTGCCCGTAGGTGTCAAGCTATTCTGGTGCCATCCATGAACTGTCATGACCATTCTGCTTTCTGACTTACTCTGTAAACTTAGAGAAGAACTAAAAAAATGTGGGCCTAGTTTGTTAACCCTTGTCATTCGGAATACACCATTTTGTGAAATAAGTTTGACCAAAATGTTCAAGGGTAGTGCCAGAATAGCTTGGCGCCTCTAGGCAATAAGCTATTCTGGCACCACCCTTGAACTAAAGCCATTGGTCTATATCCTTATCTGTAAGTACTATAATGTAGCTTGCATATGGCAGTGCGCAAATTTGAAGCGTTTAGCCTCAGTATGATGTGGGTTAACCCATCCAGTCCCGACACACTACGACATAGAGGTCGACCATGATAGATCAAGGTTGGTGCCAAAATAGCTTGACACCTCTCGGCTGTCTCGCATCACCCTTGAACTATCACGGTCAAGCTGTCTCCTGAACCATAATGTAGTCTGTAGAGGACACTTTTAATTTGGGTATTCCAACCTCAGGGCTCAGTGTATTAACCCATTTAGCCCCGACGCCCAGCAGCATGCAATGGATTGACCATGATAATTCAAGGGTAGTGCCAGACTAGTTTGGCACCTGATGGCGCCAAACTAGTCTGGCACTACCCTTGAATTGTCATGTTCGATCTATCTCATGGAACTGGTACAGAGTTGTTAAGTGACACCTCCAAAATTTGGCAATGTGGCCGTGGGGCTACATGGGTTAAGGACATGATTGATTTAGAGTTAATTGCAAAATGTTCTGAACAGGCAAGAAACTGATGGCCATATTACATGTGAAATCTGACTGTTTCAAGACTTCTTCTTTCTTTCTGGCTCACATGCAATGTCTGTGTACTAACCTGCCTCTCATCTGTCTGTCTGGCCCACAGGGGGTTTTCTCTCTATCTGGGCAGTGTTCTGTCTACCCTTGTCCATTCACGTATTGCTTTTTAAAACTCCCACTGTCTGCACTGCTGTAGCCTGATATGGATGTGTGTGCAAATGGCTAGCTTATTTAGGCCCCATGTGTAGGTTATTAACATTTGACCGCTGGCGACTACATCAATGTTCTGTTATTTTTATTTTCCAGCATGCAGGCACTCCTGAGAAGCCTGTGCTGTCGGGCGTAAGCATGTACATACAATCCTGGAACTTACGTGGCATTTTCCAGGCTATTCAAGCCATGGAGTTCAGACCCATTTTCAGACCACAGGACAAAGTCTTGCTTTGTGACCAAAATTTTTTGATCTTAGCAATTTTAGTGGCTTCTTTGAAGGTCAAGATCGCACTTTAAAAAAAAAGACGCTTCAGCTATTTGTGTGCGTTTTGTTTGTCAGTGACTCTGCGAATGTTACACTGGAGATCCCAAGAGCCAGTACCTACTCCGAGGGAGAGTACATGTGCAATGCCACCAACACTGCTGGCTCCCTGGCTGCCCGCACTTTTCTCGACATCAGTGGTGAGTACACCTTCCTGATGAGCTTTGACTTCACAGGGTGACTGTACACACCCTCTTTAACCCATTTAGCCCCAGTGCACTACAGCAGGCGATGGATTGACCATGATAATTCAAGGGTAGTGCCAGATTAGCTTGGTGCCCTCAGACGCCAAGCTAATCTGGCACTACCCTTGAGTTATCATGGTCAATTCATCCCCTGCAAATGCTACATAGTCATTAGGTGACACCTCAAAATTCAGGAGACGCAGCCTTGGGGTTAAATGGGTTAACCATTTCCATGCAACCACTCGTACTGTTTACAGTACTGCATGGTGGCTGCATGCACAAGGGGATTAATTTTCTCATTTTACTTTAATTCATTTCGCCCTGATGCACAACAGCAGGAGATGGATCAACCATAATAATTTAAGGGTAGTGCCGTATTAACTTGGCACCAGGTGGCAAGCTAATCAGGCCTTGAATTAACATGGCCCGAAGACTCGATCTCCTGCAACTGGTACGTAGTTGTTAGGTGACATCTCTAAAATTTGGGACTTGGCACCTGGGAATTGCAGCCGTGGGGTTAAACGGGTTAACCCTTTTGTGCATGCAGCCACCTGTACTGTAAAATTTGCACCAACATCAAAACAATTAACCCTTTTAGCAACAAAGATCCCATTTTGCAAATTATTTAGGTGTTGCCTGATAACTATGTACCAGTTGCAGGAGATGGATTGACCATGATAATTTAAGGGTAGTGTCAGATTAGCTTGGCACCTTCAGGCGCCAAGCTAATCTGGCACTACCCTTGAATTATCATGGTCAATCCATCTCCTGCTATAGGGACTTGGGGCTAAATGGGTTAACAAAGGGTGGGGTGAGACGGGGATGATGTCAAATTATAGCACTCTTGCAGTTATTAAAGAACTGAGCTGAACTGGACTGAAAGTGTATTTTCTGAGGATAAAAATAGTAGGCATACAGGCCATTTTTAAGTCCCTTCTATTTATAGAAGGGACTTTTTTAGGACGGGTCTATAGAAGGGACTTTTTTTAATAGCATGTCCATGATGTCAAAGGCGGGCAGGCTAAACCTCTAACAATTGAAGTAACAAGATAAAAATTACATCATGTCAAGTTACGCTAACCTCACTGCTGAACGTACATTTGGCGCAAAGCGCCGTATGTTCGTATGTATGTATGTGCATCTGTATGTATGTATGTATGTGTGTGTGCGTATGTATGTAAACAAGAGAATCTCCGATATTTCTGTACACACAAGCTTGAAACTTGACAAAATACTTTCTTAAGTGGGTGGCTAAGAGAACCTCTGAGTATAATGTAATGAATGTCTCATTAAAGACATAAACAACCGTTTATAGGAAGTTGGTTGATCCAGATTAGAGTCCCTAATTTTTTGTCATATTTACTTGAACTTTTGCATATAGCTAGTTTGGAGAAAGACATTGGATGAGTTCGTTAGCCAGCTTTGTATCCTTTCATCCTCTTTAGTAAACATTAATTCTTTTCAGAAAAGAATTAAAACACTAAAAAACCTTTACTTCTAGAGAAAGTCAGACAGTAGCGGTTATATAAAAGAGGCAACTCCGTCACCACGCAGACACTGACGTGACATAATACTCTATATTATATGACATCATTCTCTCCCGCGCGTGCGGCTCTCTCTCTCTCTCTCTCTCTCTCTCTCTCTCGATCACACATCTCGCATCTCCAGGAGGAATAGATCCTCATGCGCCCTTCAGGATATATGCCTCTTGGAGATGTTTGGAGCGCGCGCACGCACATGCACGCACGCACTAATAAGCACACACACATCGACGCGCTTTCAGAAGAGCATGCAGGTGACCTGTGTACTTAGTATATCATGTAGCTAGGTAAAATCAACCTGCTTTCACACAAATTATAGCAAGACTGAAATTGTACCTTGAAGTTCTAGTTTTGTCACCATTTTCTCAAGCCTGTAAAGCGAAAGTTAAACTCGTATCACGTAAAATATAAAATTACGTAAAAACTAAAACTTACATCATGACAAATGATGTTTGACAAATCAATGACGCGTATGTCCTGCGCCCCTTATAGAACTCACTGACTCATTGGCAGATCTGTGAGACTTTTTCAGTAGGAGATAATTCAACATCAGAATCAGGTCAAAGACAAAAGGTAGAGACCATTGACAGCGAGGAGAGCTCTCATATAGAAGGGACTTTGTGGGTTATGGTTCATCCCATCTTGTTTATATCTGACAACCTAAATGATGGTCTAGTTTAATGACAGGTGACATTTGTCTTTTAAAAACTGTTTCTTCCTGAAAAACTGGTTGCTCAGAACAGGTTGTGCAGCATATAGAAATTGCATACATAGGTGATAAAGGGTATTTATTCATGTATTTGTACGCACACACCAATTCCCGGCACTTGAATCACTCCATAATTTTATTATGTCTATTTCAGATCCACCACCAGTTATCGTGCCGCCCAACAATGTGTCTGTGTTGCCGGGGGATATGGCCATTCTGACTTGTGTTGCCTTCAGCACGGTACAGTACAACATGACCTGGAGTCGTGTGGGTTCCTATGGCAACCTGCAGCTCGACCCCAGGATACGATGGTTCAACAATGGTTCTATGATCATCAGGTGAGTTCAGCCCCTACCATTGGTGGGTTGAGGGAGTGCTGCCCAGATAACGTACACATGAAGCATGCCACATGTATGCTAAGCAGCTCATTTGAATACAAGTGTACTTGTGGCATAGTCTTGAGGTGGATCTAAGGAGTTTACTTACTTACTTACGCCTGTCACCCCTACCCGGGTATAGGCCGTCGACGAGAGACCTCCAGCAACTCCTGTCCTGTGCTTCTCCTTCGATTCTACTCCAGGTGGTTCCCAGTCTCTTGATGTCTGCTTGGAGGTCTCGACGCCAGGAGTTTCTCGGCCTACCTCTTTTCCTCTTTCCCTGGGGGTTCCATGACAATGCCTGCCTAGTGATACTGGAAGCTGGCTTTCTCAGACTGTGACCGATCCATCCCCATCTTCTTCGCCCAATTTCATTCTCTGCTGTTATCTGCTCTGTTCTCTCCCAGAGTCTGACGTTGCTGATCTTCTCTGGCCAGTGGATTTTCAAAATTCTTCTAAGGCAACTGTTCATGAAGGTCTGTACTCTGTTGACTGTGGTTTTTGTCAATCTCCAAGTCTCTGCTCCATATAGGAGAACTGCTTTTACATTGGAGTTGAAAATCCGGACTTTGGTGTGTTGTGACAGCTCTCTGGAACTCCACACTTTTTTCAACTGGAGAAAGGCTGCTCTTGCTTTACCGATTCGTGCTCTGACATCTGCATCAGTGCCGCCTTTTTTGTCTATGATGCTCCCAAGATAGGTGAAGGACTCCACCTCCTCCAACGGGGTGCCAGCAAGCAAGACTGGTTCTTCCCTGGTTGCGTTCAACCTCATTGTCTTTGTTTTCTGTTTGTGAATGGTGAGGCCCACTTGGGACGAGATGTCAGCAAGCCTCGTGGTCTTGTCCTGCATTTGTTGATGAGTGTGGGACAGTAATGCCAAGTCGTCTGCAAAATCGAGGTCGTCAAGCTGTGTCCACAGTGTCCACTGTATTCCACTTCGTCTGTGCTCTGTGGTCATCTTCATGACCCAGTCTATGGCCAGTAGGAAGAGGAACGGAGACAGCAGACACCCCTGCCTGACACCAGTTCTGACCTGGAGCTCTCTGGTGAACTGCCCTTCGTGGATCACGCGACATGTCATGCCATCATAGCTGCTCTTGATCAGGCGGACGAGCTTTGTGGGTACACCGTAGTGTCGTAGGAGTTTCCACAGAGTCTCTCGGTCCACGCTGTCAAATGCTTTCTCATAATCCACAAAGTTGACGTACAGCGGGGAGCTCCACTCCAGAGACTGTTCCACGATGATGCGGAGAGTGGCGATCTGGTCTGTACATGATCGGTTCTTCCTGAATCCTGCTTGCTGGTCTCTCAGCTGGGGGTCAACGGAGCTCTTCATTCTCTCTAGGATGATCCTGTTGAAGACCTTTCCTGGTACAGACAGCAAGGTGATTCCTCTGTAGTTGGAACACTTGCTGAGGTCGCCTTTCTTGGGAAGCTTGATTAGGTACCCCTCCTTCCAGTCAGCTGGCATCACCTCCTCTTCCCAGATCTTTCCAAACAGTGGGTACAGCATCTCAACTGTTGTCTCTAGGTCTGCTTTCAGAGACTCCGCTGGGATGCCATCTGGCCCTGCTGCTTTGCCATTCTTCAAAAATGCCACTGCTTTTCTGATCTCTTCCCGGCTGGGTCTGTCACAGCTGATGGGTAGGTCGGTCTCTGCTGGCTGGATGTCGGGGGGGTCGGGTGGGCTAGGTATGTTCAGTAACTCTTCAAAATACTCGGCCCATCTGTCGAGTTGGTCTGCTCTGTCTGCAATAGGCTTGCCTTCTTTGTCTTTTACTGGTCTTTCTGTATGGCCATACTTACCCGACAATCTTCTGGTAATGTCGTAGAGCTGTTTCATGTTGCCGCTGCCTGCTGCCTTTTCTGCCTCTGCTGCCAGGCTGTCTGTGTAGGCCCTCTTGTCTGCCCTGATACTCCTCTTCACCTCGCGGTTGGCTTCCGAGTATTCCCCCTGTGCCCTTACTTTGGCTGCTCTCGTGCGACTGTTGTTGACCGCTGCTTTCTTCTGCTTCCTCGCTTCTATCTTCTTCAAGGTCTGTGCCGACAGCCAGTCCTTGTGGTGGTGTTTCCTGAACCCTACAGTGTCTTTGCAGGTTGAGTTCAGCGCCTCTCTAACTGCCTTCCACTGCTGCTCTGTGGTGACCGCCTCCTCGTCATTTACTAGCTCCTGTAGCGCTTGAAACCGGTTGGACAGCACCAGTTTGAACTCTTCTCTAACTCCAGTTTCTCTCAGGAGGCCTACATTATAGCGCTGTCTTCTTGTTGTCTCTGTGCAGCTTTTCTTTAGCTTGAGCTTCATTCTTAAGGTAAGCAGATGGTGGTCTGAGGCGACATCTGCTCCCCTCCTCACTCGAACATCTTGAAGGGATCTTCTAAATTTCTTGCTAATGCAGATATGGTCTATTTGGTTCTCTGTTGTATGGTCAGGTGAGACCCAAGTTGCTTTGTGTATTCTTCTGTGTGGGAAGATGCTGCCTCCAATGACAAGTCGGTTTAGAGCACAAAAGTCTACAAACCTCTCCCCGTTCTCACTCATCTCCGAGCCTAGTCCCTGTCTCCCCATCACCTCTTCGTATCCGGTGTTGTCCTCCCCTATTTTGGCATTAAAATCGCCCATGACGATGGTGATGTCTCGCTCCGCACATTTGTCCACGGCACTCTGGAGTCGGTCGTAGAACTCTTGTTTCTCTTCCTCGTCACTGTCATTGGTGGGCGCATAACACTGGATGACGTTCAGCTTGAGCTTTTTCTTGGTTCTAAAGGCTGCTGTTATAATTCTTGGCCCAAGAGGTTCCCAGCCCATCAGCGCTCTCTGTGCCACTGGTGACAGCATGAGTGCTACTCCTTCTGTATGGGGGGCATTCTCCTCTTCATGACCTGAATACAGAATCATCTCCCCACTTAACAGCCTTTTCTGGCCAGACTGCATCCATCTGGCTTCACTGATACCTAGCAGGGAAAGGTTGTACTTTTGCATTTCCGCTGCTATCTGGGCGGCCTTGCCGCTCTGGTACATGGTCTTGACGTTCCATGTGCCCATGGTTGTATCCCTGGATAGAGAGAGGCGGCTCGGTCCTGTGCCTTCCGAAGACTTCCGGCTTTCACCACAGGACGTCATAAGTCTTCTAGTAGAAGAACCTTCCTCCTCCAGGAAAGGAATTACTGTTAGTCTTTTCGTCGGCGTTTTTGTAGCTATTTCCTTTTTTGCAGGGTGGGGAAGCTACCCCCACGCCCAACCCCCTTACTAGGAGGACCAGGGGTTTTCTGTCGGGGTCACCTTCCCTTAGACCATGTTGGTTCACGGCACCTTATTTCATTCGGTGCACCCCTCTCACGAGGGACCCCCTATCCACCACCCAGGGGACGCGCCTCAACGCCGTATGGTCCCAGCGCGAGGGATCTAAGGAGTACTACTACAAATAGCAAGGGAGGTTATATTGTATGTTAACTGTTAAGCTGCATTTCCATATAGCGACAGTAGGCGGCGCAATGACAAAATAGCCTGGAATAACGCTACGTGTTTCCATACAACGGCACGACAGGCAGAATCATGCTCCTACTTAAGTTTAGAGTTGTCACAAAAATTGTTGCGTCCTGAAAGCCATATTCTCTTCACCGCAGACTTGCCTTTTTTGTTGTTACTCCATTCGGCAATACAATTTTGTCACATCGCTGTCTCCTGCTGCACCGCTGTCACATCACACATACGGAGACACTCATTTTTAATTTGTATGTTCTTTGCCACCCTTTTTGTTGCATCACTATACGGAGACCCACCTGTACAGCCAACTTCATTGTAACGCATGCAGACTCGCCCACAGTCGCACGTACAGACTCTCACGCAACAGACGCATACACCGCCACTGACTCAGACGGGCGCATTCATGCAGTAAAACACAACACACGGGCTCCCTTTCTAAAGTAACCTTTATACAATATAAAAGAAAAGAAACGCTTTAAAGACTATCAAATTATATACACTGCTCTACTATCACACACACACACAAATCACAATATCTTTACCAGGCTAGGTTTTAGTCTCTCATTGTCTCCAACCTGTTTGATGTTATTGCCTGGTTACGTTGGTCCTTCTCTCATCTAGGCGTGAAAGTCCTTCGTCGTACACTTCTTGCCATCCTGTCTCTTTGGCATGGACGTCCTCATTCTCGTACAGTAGCGCAGTTCTCGCTTTGACTCGGGTGTCTTGGTCCCGGTCAGACTCACTCTCAGTGAAGAGCTGGAGGGATGACCTCACGTAGGTCCCACCTGTGACTCGACGTCTCGGCGTCCTTCGTTCCACTCTTTACAAGCACTCTGAATAGATAACAAAAGTCCCAACGTAACACTTGCTAAACACACAACATATTGGATCAATGAGAAACGTCACGTAACCTGGCTGATACAAATAACTCATACGTTCATTCACACACACACACGTGCTTCATAAACTGTCTATTTCCGTAACACCCCTATATCTCTGTCACTATCTTGAAACAGACTATAGCCTAACACTCTTGCTATACATTACTCTATACACTGGAAAAGACTATGCTTAACCAACCACGTACTATCTTCATAGCGGCTTAGACATACACACCTCGCATTCTTTTATTTATCTATCTCGGTAACAACTATACAAAAACACCGGTTACTTCCCCGAATTCTAAACATACATAACTAAACCAAACCGGAACACCGCTATACAACCACATTACTCTTACCAACGCATACTGTCTTTAACTAAACAACTATCAATACTACATTTATAGAAACATACCTGAAATCTAGGCTTCAGAGTCTTGGAATGCGGGCTAGGTATCTCAAACACAACCGTTCCATACGACAAGACAGCCCGCACTACCGATCTAGACCTCTGACGTCAAACAAACCGTTAACAAAACCCGTACCGTACTAACCCTAATGTATGAGCACTATGCACGAGCATAGAGCTTCATCACATTCATCAACAGCAGTATTGAACATAACCAAAGGCTTACATTGTATTTTTGTGTTGTATTGATGGAGGCTGCAAGGTCCAGAATGAAATAACAGCCATCATGCATTCTGAAGTTAGCCACTGGATGTAACCTTAAAATAAGTAATAGCTGTGCTGTGCTATTTACATACTTTTTAAGCACATACATTGCAGGTTACAGCTGATGTTACATTGTTGTGTTGTATTTCAAAAGTAAAGAAGTACCCAACGGAGAAAGAAACACGCTTAGAAAAAAACGGTACAACACAATTTATTAATATTTCGGGTAAATACCCTTTGTCAAAATAAACAAACAGAGACATTAGCGCTACTTATCTTCATATGCAGAAGGAATGTGGCAACTGAAGGTGACGTAAAAATAAAAAGAAAAAGAAAAGAAAAGGAAAGGAAGAACAAAAGTAAAAATGACGTCAAAGAAAAAAATCGTAAGAGAAAGATTCCGAGAGAAACTAAACACGAGAGACAAGAGTGTGTGTAAGCGCGCGCAGGAGCGAGCCAGCCAAAAGTAAATGCGAGTGTGTGAGGCCGGGGAGAGAGAGAGAGAGAGAAGAGAGAGACCGCGAGAGAGAGAGAGAAAGAGAGAGAGAGAGAGAGGGGGGGGGGGGGGGAGAGAAGAGAGAGAGAGAGAGAGAGGGGGAAGAGAGAAAGAGAGAGAGAGAGAGAGAACGAACGGGGAGTACCCTTGGGCACGAAGTAGGCTGTATGTCTAATACACAAAGCCTGCTAAACGCCAACCCGAAGGCAAACTTTATATCACCATCAAGTTGAGGACTACCTCGGGGAAAAACGGGAGAACCCCGGGAAAAAAAACCCCAGCATTTAGCATGGTACACAACAAGGAATATCAATGAAACAAAGCAAATAATCAAAATCAGTAAGAGAATAATGGTATAAGAGGAGAGTAGGTAGTTGTGAAACCATCTTCAAGGGTAACTAAAAAAAAAAAAAAAAAAAAAAAAAAAAACAACGGGTGTGGGGGGAGAGAAAGACAAAAGGGGCGGGGGAAGGGGAGGAGGAAAGGGAAGAGAGAGAGAGAGAGAGAAGGAGAGAGAGAGAGAGAGAGAAAAAAAAAAAAAGAAAAAAAAAGGGGGAGGGGAGGGGGGCGGGAGGGGGGGGGGAGGGGGAAGGCAAACAACCAGAGCCACCAGCCCCACCCAACAGGCACCCACCAGCCCACGGACGAACGCGCAGGCATGCGAACAAGACGACCACATACATCCCCAAAGGAATGCGCACGATCGCCCCCCACACCCGCGCATAAATCCAAGTACCGGCAACCAGGCGCCCGACAGGGAAGGGCAAGGGATCCAACGAAACGTACGGCCAGCGCTGAAAAAGTCCCCAAGGGAGTCACTCCCCCTTTTCTCTCTCTCTCTCTCTCTCTCTCTCTCTCTCTCTCTCTCTCTCTCTCTCTCTCTCTCTCTCTCTCTCTCTCTCTCTCTTCCCTTTCCTCCTCCCCTTCCCCCGCCCCTTTTGTCTTTCTCTCCCCCCACACCCGGTTTTTTTTTTTTTTAATTTTTTTTATTTTTTTTAGTTACCCTTGAAGATGGTTTCACAACTACCTACTCTCCTCTTATACCATTATTCTCTTACTGATTTTGATTATTTGCTTTGTTTCATTGATATTCCTTGTTGTGTACCATGCTAAATGCTGGTTTTTTTTTCCCGGGGTTCTCCCGTTTTTCCCCGAGGTAGTCCTCAACTTGATGGTGATATAAAGTTTGCCTTTGGGTTGGCGTTTAGCAGGCTTTGTGTATTAGACACACAGCCTACTTCGTGCCCAAGGGTACTCCCCGTTCGTTCTCTCTCTCTCTTCTCTCTCTCTCTCTCTCTCTCTCTCTCTCTCTCTCTCTCTCTCTTTCTCTCTTCCCCCTCTCTCTCTCTCTCTCTCTCTCTCTCTCTCTCTCTCTCGCGGTCTCTCTCTTCTCTCTCTCTCCCCGGCCTCACACACGCGCATTTACTTTTGGCCGGCTCGCTCCTGCGCGCGCTTACACACACTCTTGTCTCTCATGTTTAGTTTCTCTCGGAATCTTTCTCTTACGATTTTTTTCTTTGACGTCATTTTTACTTTTGTTCTTCCTTTCCTTTTCTTTTCTTTTTCTTTTTATTTTTACGTCACCTTCAGTTGCCACATTCCTTCTGCATATGAAGATAAGTAGCGGCTAATGTCTCTGTTTGTTTGTCTATTTTGACAAAGGGTATTTACCCGAAATATTAATAAATTGTGTTGTACCGTTTTTTCTAAGCGTGTTTCTTTCTCCGTTGGGTACTTCTTTGCATTTCACACGCTTGGCAGTCACCTTTTTGGTCTGGATTGCTTTTTTGGTATTTCAAAAGCCAGGAGAATCAAAGAACAGCCATCCCACATTTTAAAGTTACAGCCGCTTGCAGCTGTAACTTTATAATGTGTGATGGCTGCTCAGTGATAGAATGTGTGATGGCTGCTCAGTGATAGAATGTGTGATGGCTGCTCAGTGATAGAATATGTGATGGCTGCTCAGTGATAGAATGTGTGGTGGCTGCTCTGTGATAGAATGTGTGGTGGCTGCTCAGTGATAGAATATGTGATGGCTGCTCAGTGATAGAATGTGTGGTGGCTGCTCAGTGATAGAATGTGTGGTGGCTGCTCTGTGATAGAATGTGTGATGGCTGCTCAGTGATAGAATATGTGATGGCTGCTCAGTGATAGAATGTGTGGTGGCTGCTCAGTGATAGAATATGTGATGGCTGCTCAGTGATAGAATGTGTGGTGGCTGCTCAGTGATAGAATGTGTGGTGGCTGCTCAGTGATAGAATGTGTGGTGGCTGCTCAGTGATAGAATGTGTGGTGGCTGCTCAGTGATATAATGTGTGATGGCTGCTCAGTGATAGAATGTGTGGTGGCTGCTCAGTGATAGAATGTGTGGTGGCTGCTCAGTGATAGAATGTGTGGTGGCTGCTCAGTGATAGAATGTGTGGTGGCTGCTCAGTGATATAATGTGTGATGGCTGCTCAGTGATAGAATGTGTGGTGGCTGCTCAGTGATAGAATGTGTGGTGGCTGCTCAGTGATAGAATGTGTGGTGGCTGCTCAGTGATAGAATGTGTGGTGGCTGCTCAGTGATAGAATGTGTGGTGGCTGCTCAGTGATAGAATGTGTGGTGGCTGCTCAGTGATAGAATATGTGATGGCTGCTCAGTGATAGAATGTGTGGTGGCTGCTCAGTGATAGAATGTGTGGTGGCTGCTCAGTGATAGAATGTGTGGTGGCTGCTCAGTGATAGAATGTGTGGTGGCTGCTCAGTGATAGAATGTGTGGTGGCTGCTCAGTGATAGAATGTGTGGTGGCTGCTCAGTGATAGAATGTGTGATGGCTGCTCAGTGATAGAATGTGTGGTGGCTGCTCAGTGATAGAATGTGTGGTGGCTGCTCAGTGATAGAATGTGTGGTGGCTGCTCAGTGATAGAATGTGTGGTGGCTGCTCAGTGATAGAATGTGTGGTGGCTGCTCAGTGATAGAATGTGTGGTGGCTGCTCAGTGATAGAATGTGTGGTGGCTGCTCAGTGATAGAATGTGTGGTGGCTGCTCAGTGATAGAATGTGTGGTGGCTGCTCAGTGATAGAATGTGTGATGGCTGCTCAGTGATAGAATGTGTGGTGGCTGCTCAGTGATAGAATGTGTGGTGGCTGCTCAGTGATAGAATGTGTGGTGGCTGCTCAGTGATAGAATGTGTGGTGGCTGCTCAGTGATAGAATGTGTGGTGGCTGCTTAGTGATAGAATGTGTGGTGGCTGCTCAGTGCCACTGCCAGCCCCAGACTTTTCTTGTGAGTCAACGCGTCTTGTTTCCAGAAATGCAGAGCCAGCAGATGAGGGAGTGTACAGATGTAAAGCCAGCAATGAGGGAGGCTCTACAACAGAAACAGTGGGTCTGCGCCTACAGGGTGAGTTTTTTTATTTTTAATTAAAATAAAAAATTGTTTGTTCAATTCCTAACTAACTTAGCTGCACTGCTTAGTAACACACTTGCACACATTTACATAATCCTGAGGAAAATAATTACATTCGTTCTTTGTGTATTCACAGTGCGACCATTGGCCCAAGTCTTCCCATCAGAACAGAGCTTCACCATTGGGGCTATGCGCAATTTCTCCTGTCAAGGGGGTGGACATCCCATGCCGCGATTTCTATGGCAGCGAAATAACAGGGTCATGATCCCCAGCAAGCGAATCCAGATCTCCGGTGGAGAGCTTTCCATCTCGGACTTGCGGAAGGAGGATGAAGGGCAGTACCAGTGTGTGGCCACCAATCTGGCTGGAGAGGATTATTCATATGGCATGCTGACTTTTAATGGTGAGTTTGGTATGTAGCCCTTTGGCTGTGGGTAGCATGCTTTTGTCGTGATGATTCCTGCAGGAATCATCGTGACAAAAACACGCTACCTGCAGCCAAAGGACTAGTTTGTGAGCATGTTCTTTGGAAGATCCTTGCAGAGTTTGAGTCATCTGATAGAGGTTATTTCAAAAATCAGAATCAGGTCAGAGAGTACGTTGAGCCCCTTTACAGTAAGGAAATTAAGACAGTAGGTGGCACCCTGTAAGAATAAGGATGTTCGCTGAGTTTTCACTGTATTGCCATGATCATTGTGGCATGTGTCCTCATCAAACGGGTTATTCCAGAAATCAGAATCAGGTTAAAGACAGTAGGTTGAGCCCCTTTATAGTAAGAAAACACAGTATGTTGCACCCTTTATAATAAGGACATCCACGGAGTAATAGAGACAGTTTCAGGGGCAGGGGCTTATGAGAATATACATCTGTTGCAGATGGAGCGGACTAGATAAAGCCACTGACTGTGTGAAGTCGTTACAATTTTGACCTACTTCTGACTGGATAAAATTTATTTTCATAGCCTTAATAATACAATGGTTCCATTCAGAAACATTTTAACTCGCGACAAACAATGACTTCTGCAGCTAGCGAGATTTCCATTGTACAGCGTACACTCTATAACATTCTTTGACATGCTAGCTTTTGCCAGATAACAGCAGAAGTAACAGCATTCAACTGCAAAAGGCACAGATCTTCATGATCCCCAGCAGGTGCTGGGCTCTAGAGAATCTTTGACTCTCACTGCCTCAATTCATAGACTTGGGTTCCTTACCGGAAATGGCTATCAGGCTTTTCAGTCTGTCACGGATTTCCAAAATATGATTCACGTCCCTTGTCAGCAGAGATGTGATGGGTAAATGTGTTAACCCTTTGGCTGTGGGTAACGCTCTTTGTCGAGGGGATTCAGGCAGGAGTCACCCTGACAAAAGCGCTGCTGACAGCCAAACGGTTAACCCCTTCACTGCCAGTAGATGCAGATTGTGCTTTTGGAATCATTGTCAATTATATTCAAAGTTCCCCCTGCCATCAAAGGAACCCGGTCTCAGCAAGAGGCATAGATTCTCATGAGCAACTGCAGGGGCTCATGAGAATCTATGCCTCTTGCATTTGGGTGTTGTTCAGTTTTTATTTCATCAAAAACATTACCGATGACATGACAAATGGGAGTGTCTACTACGTGCTCAAATTCTAGCCTACGAACCCGTTGTGTGCACACACAACCCGGGAGGCACTCGGGGAACCCTCCAGAGGGGCCAAGAGTTGTCTCCCGGACCTGCCTATCCGGTTCCGAGTCACCTGACTCGCCAGTCAGCTACGTAGGCTCACGACCTTCGGACGTGTTCTAGCCTCGCGCTCCCTTCGACCGGTCGGTCTTGGTGCTCGAGTTCACCGTGACTTTGGCTTCGCCTGTTGCTTCGCTTCTGCTTCGCTTCTTGCTTCGCTGCAGCTTCGCTTGCGCTTCTTCGCTGGGCGTCCTCCTTGGTTGGCTTCGCTTGGCGGACCTGCTGCTTCCCGCCATTTCGCCGGTGGCGACATGGACGTCTCTTCTCCCGCTACCGCTTCGGCAGAGAGGTAGGATAGTTAGTTGGGCCCGGAGCCGGTCCCCGGGCGGGGTACCGGCCTGTGCCTTTGGACTCTACCTTGTTCGGGTTGTGTGGGTTTTGTTGAGCGGGGACTCTTAGCTCGGCGGGGCCCTGGTGCCCTCGCCTTTCCCCTTTGGGGTGAAATTACTGGCTTCCCCTGGTAGCCTTCGGGGAGCATTGTTTAAACCAGCTGCGGCGCGTGGCTCATGTTGCATCTCCGGCCTGGCTGGGGTATGCTTGTTTCGAGAGCGCACTCTTAGCTTAGAGCGCTACAGCATTATTGCCGGGGGACACGGCCTTTCGTCCCTATTGTCGTTTGGCCCGCCGTGTGATGGCCTTAGTCCCCTGCGCGACGTTGAACCCAAATAACTAAACTAAACTAAACCTATTGTCGTTTGGCGCACATTCCTCTCCAGCCTGGCTGGGGTAGGCTTTGTTCTAAAGACGCAAGCTTAGCTTCGGGCGCTATAGCAGTATAGCCTGGGGGCACAGCCCGTTTGTCCATATCGTTCGATACGGTTCCCCTTGGTAGGACGAGCCCTGTTGGTCTCGACCACGTACCGGCACGTTGTTTGTTTGGTGTGTTGCAGTGCCCTCCTGATGACCTGCACGCAGTGTGGAGGTTTCCAGTGGCCCTCGGATACGCACAAGGTCTGCCTGCCGTGTGTCGGCTGTACATCTGAGCGTTCTTGTGACGTTTGCGCCGTCTGGCCGGAGCTCCGCTGGGTCCAACTTTGGAGCTTCTACCGACGTGAACGCCCGACACCTGTGCCTGTTGCAAGACCTGCGGAAGTGCCGGCTGTCATCTCAGACACACCGACCGCTCTTGCCCCCGATGGCCCCAGTCTGGAAAGATCTCCACAGCGGACACAGCAAGGTAGTGTGCGGAGTCGGGAGTTCGAGGCGCGGGTTCCCAGGAGGGATCGCGCTTGGACCAAGCCTTACGACAGGCAGAGAACCCATCTCGACACAGAGGTCAGTTCGGAGAGACGTGCCTCGCGCCGTCCATGGTCAACCGGTCCCCACTCGTCTCCTAGGAAGGCCTTGGATCCCCCTCGGCCGCTGCGAGCCCGCCTCGCCACAGAGTCCAGCTCGCGGAGACATTCGCGCACACTCACCACACCTCTACCTGTGTCCAGTTCCTCCTTGCGATCAAAGTCTGACCACCACTCTCGCGCTCCTTCGTGTGAGCGTCGTAAAGTTCGGGATTCTTCTCGTCATCTGGACCATGGACCTTCGCGCTCTACCTCTTCGCGGCGTTCGTCCCACGTTCCCCGCCGTCTGCCTCGTCCCGCCCGTTCCCCTTCCCCTCGCCCAGCCTCTTTCCTTCCTCCTCGTTCCCGAGGATCACGGTCTCCAGCTCGTAGTCGCTCGTCTGGTCGCCGCCGCCGTTCCCGCTCCTCTAGTGCGTCGCGTCGCCGTCGCGGACGTCGCTCTCCCCTGCGTGCTTCGGCGCCTTATGGCTCCCCTCGTCCTCGTCGAGCTGATCGCTCTCGGAGTCACGGTCGCCGTCCCTCTTCGACGGCTCTCGGCGGCGTGGACGACGATTCGTTGAGTCTTCTCCCTGATGATTCCATCTCAGTTCTCCTCGGAGGTCTCAGCCGCTCTCCTTCACCGCTCTCTCCTTCGGATGCGTCGACAGCCCACGGGTTACCGGCCTCCTCCCGCACAGAGGTTCTTCTGGCCCTCGACGAGGTCGCTCGCCTCATCTCCGCCACGCTTCCGGCAGCGGACTGCCCTCCATCCCCCCCCCTGAAGAGGAAGCCTTCTGCCTTCGTCGACGCGGGTAGACAGGTAAAGAAGTTCAAGACTCTCCCTCAGCCCCCCTCCTTTCGTGAGCTTCGGGATGTGTTCTCGGCCCACCTGTTGTCTGACTCAAGGGACAGTAATTTCTTCTCGGACCACAGATGGCCTCCGGACCTCGATATGTACTTCCGCCAGCAGTGGTACGCCGGCCATTCCCAGGCCTTCCTCTGCCCTCTCCCTCCGGTGGATCCAGCCGCCGTGGTTCAGGCGGGTGGGGCCTCTGCACTCAGACGCGCGCTACCCGCGGGTTTGGACAAGACGGCTTCGCTTGTCAGGAATTCCTTGGCCTGCGCCGGCTTCATGGAGCTCCTTACGCAAGCCTTCCTCCGGCGCGTGGAAGACTCGTGGCACCCGTCCCTGACCCCCCTTCTTGGCGACCTCCTCGTCCTCGCTGAAGCGGCCAGCCGCGCCGCGTATCACTCTTCGGTCAACGCTATGGCTGCAGCCGCCAATTGTGATTTACTCCGCCGCGACGCTGTCCTGCAGGCCTGCCGGGGAATGCCTGCCGACCTGAAGACCCAGCTGCGTCGGGCCCCCCTCGGGGGACACCTTCTCTTTGGTGACACCTGGCAAGCCGTCAAGGATTCCAATGCGGACAGGTGGCCTCCCAAGTCTGTTCCTCGGCGCTTTCAGTCAGCCCGCAAGGCCGTGGGTCGCCCCCTGCGGATCTCCAGACCCGTCGCCCCGACCTCAACAACCCAGCTGCAGTCCCTGCGTCGCCGTCGCCCCGCCTTCGGTCGCCCCGGCCAAGCTAACGCCCCCGCCCCCGCTTGGCCCCGTCCCGCCCGTCGCCCTGGGCGCGGGCGGGCTCAGTGACTCCTCCCCTCCTCCGCCTCCGCCGGCCGTCTCGGGTCCTCCAGTCGGCGGCAGGCTCGCCCTCTTCAGCGACGAGTGGCGATTACTGATTCCAGAAGACCCGTGGATTTTAGACACTGTTTCCGGCGGCCTACGGATCTCCTTTCGTTCCCCTCCTCCTCTGCGTACGACTCCGCTGTGGACCGAGATCCCCGCAGACCCGCTCAAGGAGTGCGCCCTACGGGGGGAAGTCGACTCTCTCTTGAGGAAGGATGCCACAGAGGTTGTGCGCCGCGCAGACTCGCTGGGATTTTACAGCAGACTTTTCGTCGTCCCCAAGCCCGGCGGCAAGTGGCGCCCAGTGATCGACCTCTCAGCCCTAAATCGCTTCATCGTGGCTCCTTCCTTCCACATGGAGACGGCCCGAGCCCTGCGTACCGCGGTGCGACCCATGGATTACGCCGTCAGCCTGGATCTCTCCGATGCTTACCTACACGTACCCATACATCCGGCCGCCCAGAGGTATCTGCGCTTCGCGTTCGATGGAACCGTTTACCAGTTTCGAGCCCTACCCTTCGGCCTCAACCTCAGCCCCTGGGTTTTCACCCGCTTGATGGATGCAGTTATGGCCAAGGCACGGCAGTCGTCTCTCAGCCCTATGTCCAACTACCTCGACGATCTCTTCCTGAGAAACCACGTCGAGTCCGTCTTGGAAGAGGACAGGGATACTCTGATGCGTCTGCTGTCGCGACTGGGGTTCCTCCTCAACGTCGGGAAGTCAGATCTCACGCCCTCGCGCCGCTTCATTCATCTCGGAATGGATTTTGCCACCGATCTCAACGTTGTTCGCCTCCCGGATCCCCGGATTCGGAAGTTGGCCACCTTCGCCAACCAGCTAGCTCAGCAGGAAGCAGCTCCCGCCCGAGTTTGGCTTCAACTCCTCGGACTGATCAACGCAGCGGCGGACCTTCTCCCCCTGGGTCGCCTCTACGCCCGCCCCCTTCAGCTGCACCTCCTGCTTCTCTGGAGACCCTCTTCTGGCGACCTTGCCCACCTGGTCCCGGTTTCCCCCCTGGTTCGCCCTCACCTTCTACGCTGGACCGACACGGCTTGGTTGGCTTCGGGAGTCCCTTTGTCCTCCCCTCCCCCGCACCTCTCCCTGTGTGTCGACGCGAGCCTCTCGGGGTGGGGAGCCCACCTGCTTCCTCAATTCTCCTCGGCTTCCGGCCTCTGGCCCCCGGAGTTTGCGGACAAGCACAGCAATTGGTTAGAGCTGCAGGCAGTCTGGCAAGCCCTCTTCGTTTGGGAGAACCAGCTCAGGAACCAACGGCTTCTCGTCCTCTCCGACAACTCGACGGTGGTGGCCTACATCCAGAGACAGGGGGGCACCCGATCTCCCGACCTCTGTATGCTCCTCTTCCGTTTGATGCGCTGGGCCGAGGAACGCGACATTACACTCCTCGCACGACACATTCCGGGCCACTTGAATGTGTTGGCGGACTCGCTCTCTCGCCGCGGCCAGTTGCTCCACACAGAATGGACGTTGCGCCCGGACATCTTCCAGATGATCTGCGCCCGTTGGGAGACTCCCTTAATCGACCTCTTTGCTACGAGGTGGAATCGCCAGCTTCCCCTCTTCGTCTCCCCGATTCCAGACCCGCTGGCCTGGGCAGTCGATGCCCTCTCGATTCCTTGGGACGGCCTCATCGCTTACGCGTACCCCCCAACAGTCCTCATTCCCAAGGTCCTCCACAAACTTCGAGGGAGCAACGCAGTCCTGCTTCTGGTCGCCCCGCTGGCTTGGACCCGGTCCTGGACCACCGACTTACTCAACCTCGCCACCTCTCCTCCCCTGCGCCTTCCCACGCCCCGTTCCATGCTCAAGCAGCCCAGGCAGGCTCTCTTCCACCCTTGTCCCGAACGCCTGTCTCTTCACGCCTGGAGGTTGTGCAGCGCGCCCTCACCGCTCGAGGCTTCTCTGGTGCAGCAGTGGAGGCAATCGCTGCAGCCCGCAAGCCTTCCACCCGGCGTGTTTACGAAGGGAAGTGGCGCGTCTTGTGTGCCTGGTGCGACGCCCGTCGCCTCCTACCCACCGGCCTGACTAACCCACAGCTAGCGGACTTTCTCCTATGGCTCTTCGAGGTCCAAGGTTTGGCGCCCATCACCATCAGGGGATACTTATCCATGGTCGCCGACACGTACCGTCATCTCGGCCTTCCAGACCCCGGCGCCTGTAAGGACCTTTCCGACCTCATGTCCAGCTTCAGCCTCCAACGTCCGACTCAGCGTTCTCTCATTCCTCGCTGGGACCTACCTTGGGTCCTGACGTGGCTGAATTCTTCCCAGTTCGAGCCACTCGCTCTAGCCCCTCTGGCAAATGTGACACGCAAGACCTGCTTCCTTCTAGCCTTGGCCACCGCGTCCAGAGTTAGTGAGCTACACGCTCTTTCTACCCGCCCAGACTGCCTCCAGTTCAGGGCAGATCGCTCCGTGCAGCTCTTAACGGACCCCAGCTTTATTGCCAAAACAAGGTCGCCCCTAACTGCTCCACAGATCATCACCTTGCGGCCCCTGGGAGGGCCTGCCTGCTCTCCGGAGACTCGGCGACAGGATCCCGTGCGTGCCCTACGCATCTACCTGCGCCGTACCAAAGTTACCCGTAGAGGGCGCTCCCGCCTCTTCCTGCCCATACGCCAGGGCAAGACTGATATCACAGCCCAGACGATCTCCTCCTGGCTGCGCTGGGTAATACGATCGGCATACATGGATCTCTCCCCACGCGTAGCGCAGAGACTGAAGATCCGCGCACACGAAGTACGCGCCATGGCCACGAGCGTCGCATTCGATCGGAACTGCGCTGTCAAGGACATCGTGGCCGCGGTGGGCTGGCGAGCAGAATCTACCTTCGCTCGTTTCTACCTTCGGGATCTGGCGGGACAGCGAGACAACCTCGCCTTGTTGGGGGACCTCACGGTGGCACAGCACTCCCTCCCGGCGCAGCAGGCGCCGTAGGTACGCACCTAGCTCGTTACCTGGGAATTAGCAATGGGAGGACGGTCTTGGTCTCCGGTAGTACCGGGGCGGCACCCTCCTCCTATTCGTGATTCTCCCATTTGTCATGTCATCGGTAATGTTTTTGATGAAATAAATGCATTTTTCTTTAAAAGGTATTTTTTCGAAAAATACTTACCGATGACATGACACGGAGGACCCTCCCACCTGCCCCGCTTGCCGCTGGTGAGCCTAGTATCTGACTGGCGAGTCAGGTGACTCGGAACCGGATAGGCAGGTCCGGGAGACAACTCTTGGCCCCTCTGGAGGGTTCCCCGAGTGCCTCCCGGGTTGTGTGTGCACACAACGGGTTCGTAGGCTAGAATTTGAGCACGTAGTAGACACTCCCATTTGTCATGTCATCGGTAAGTATTTTTCGAAAAAATACCTTTTAAAGAAAAATGCATTTCTCTCAGCAGTGAAGGGGTTAGAATAAATGAAAGCGGAATTGAAATTGACTGTAGTGAATTGTTTTCTTGTTCCTAGATGCCCCGCGA
Source organism: Semisulcospira habei (assembly GCA_036245525.1). Lineage (NCBI taxonomy): Eukaryota > Metazoa > Mollusca > Gastropoda > Semisulcospiridae > Semisulcospira > Semisulcospira habei. The sequence goes on along the minus strand of BTPG01000004.1, from coordinate 195,558,323 downwards.
GTGCGTGAGTATGAGCGCAAAGTGCTGGTGGCAGCCGGAACCCAGGCACGACTGCGGTGTATAGCCGATGGCATCCCTGCCCCTGTTATCACCTGGTATCGTTCAGACAGAATGGTCAGTGCGTAGGTCTTTGTTTGCATATGCATGAGCATGTGTTTACATGTGTCTCTGAGTGTGTGTGTGTGTCATAGGTTCATGGGTGAAAGTTGGCAGAGGAAATGACAAGAAATCTGTAAATTAAAAATCTTGTGTACGGAAATGTTACATATTTCACACGCGAATTCTTTTGTGCATTAACCCTTATCATTTGGAATAAACCAGTGTGTGAAATAAGTTTAACTAAAATAGTTCAAGGGTAGTGCAAGAATAGCTTCGCACCTCTAGGCGCTAAGCTATTCTGGCACCACCCTTGAACTAAAGCCATTGGTCTATATCCTTATCTGTAAGTACTATAATGTAGCTTGCATATGGCAGTGCACAAATTTGAAGCCTTTAGCCTCAGTATAATATGGATTAAGAGCTAAAAGATTGATTTTATGTCTAAACTGCACAGAAAAGCCGCAACATTTCTTTGAAAATGCAAAAAAGTATGTTTTCTCAAAACTATTACCGATGGCATGACTAATAGGAATGCATGCTTAGCTTACCAATTTCAGCCCAAAGATTCGTTGTGTACACCTCACAACCAGGGGAGCGACTCTAGGGGGCCGTTATCAGACGCCTCGAGTAGCCCCCTTCCCCTTTGCCTCCCTATCACCTGCCTGGCCGTTTCCCGCCAGTCTTTTCACTTAGCTCACCAAGACTGGTCATGTTCAGCCTGCTTCGCTTCGGCTGTGTATGGTGGGATTACTCGGAGACTTCGTGTGGATTTACTGCTTCATGTGCTTACCCTTCGGAGTTTGGTGTGCATTTTTTTGGATTTATGTGGAAAAAAAAAGAGGAAAGAAGGAGAGAGTGAGAGAAGTGACTGTGTAAAGCTCGGAGGTTTACCGTGGGTGGCGGAGTTACTTGGTGGTTCCTTGGGGAGGATACCGACCCAGCCATGACAAGTACGCAAGTCATGACCTGCACCAGGTGCGGGCAGTTCCAATGCCCGACGGACTCCCACGATGTGTGCCTGCCCTGTGCTGGCTGCTCCTCCGGGCGGACGTGTAATACCTGCGCAGCGTGGGTCGAAGAACGCTGGTCAAAGCTGTGGGCCTTTTTTACGAGAGAACGACCAGCCCGGGCCAGGGAGCCATGCAACCCCCGCCTCGACTACCGCTGCGCCATTGCCGCTGAGTTGTGCCACGTCAGACATCGTGGGCCTATCGTCGTGTATGGCACTACTACCCCCCTCCCCCCCCCTCCTCCCCCCCGGTGCCTAGAACCCTACCGCCTCGTGCTAGGGCAGTCAACAACCGACAGGATAACAGCCGTCAAGGCACCAAGTTCCCTACTCGACCCTTTGGTGGCTGAGATGCCGGCACGCCCACGACAGGACTTGGTCCCTAGGCGCTACCAGGCAGTGGGACCTATACACTCACGCTCAGGGAAGCCTGTTAGCAGTCGGAAGGATGCACCACAGGTACAGGCAACAGAGACCCTACCCCACCCTTCGGTGGCCGAAATGCTGGTCCAGCCATGACTGGCCATGCGCCCCAGGCGGGTCCAGACAGCGGGTACTCACTCCCCATGCTCAGAGAGCCGTCAGCCACGCAGTCATCAGGCGGCCAAGCGCCGCGAATTTGCGCCAAGATCCACAGGCCATCACTCAGAAATGGGGAAGCTTGCCAGCCATCAGCGGGAAGAACTGCCCCACTTCCATGATCCCGGCGCTTCTTACATCCATGGAGACAGACTGGTGCCAGACAGTCGCCGACGAGAGACACCCCGCCTCATCGTATCCAGTCCTCCATTACCACGCCTCTCCGCTCGAGGAGCAGTGAAAGGCGCAGCCAGTGGTGCCAGTCGCCACACCACTTGGCGGGGAAAGCACCTTGCGCTTGGGGGACTCGCAGTGCCACCAGAGTGAACCACACAGGAGAGGGCCAAGTCTCGCGGCATCGTCAGCGGCAGGACCTTCCCAGTAGAGATCGCCCGTCTAACTCGCCCATCGGGCATGGAGTAGAAAGGAAAGAGAGACAAGAAAGAAGTCTGGAGCCTCGTCAAAGCGGCAACCTTAGACGCTGGCATCGCGATGCTTCGTGCTCCCGCTCCACCTCTCCGGGTAGGAAGGCCTCGACTCCGCCCCAGCGCTCGCTTTCGGCTCGACTTCATCCCTCTGCGACGTCCTCGCGGAGCCGATTGACGCATCGTTCTGCCTCGCGGGATTGGCGTCTCACCCCCAGTGGCGGGGCCTCGCAGACAGTGGCCAGTCGTCAATCTTGGCGGACTCATCCCCACGTTCCCGCTCAAGCCAGCCCCTCCGGGCTTCGTCTCTTCGCGGAAGCAGGCACTCTTCTCCCCGCACATCTCCATCTGCGCGCAGGGACCTCCGCTCCTTTCTGCGGTCCACGAGGATCGACGACGAGGCCCTTAGCCTCCATCCGGAGGACTCGGTATCTGCCCTAGGACTGGCAGACATCCGCTCGGCGTCGCCTAGCGCTCAGGTCGTCCGGTTCGTCGGCTTCGGTGGGTGCAGCTCCAACTTTGCAGACGCTTCGCTCCCTGAACGAGGCCTCCCATCTCATCGCCTCCTTCCTTCCCCCGGGCTCTTGCCCCCCTCTCCCCCCCTGAAGAGGAAGGCTGCACCGATGGTGGACACGCCTTGACAGTCCAAGCACTTCAAATCCCTCCCTCATCTGCGAGCGTTTAAGGACCTCACGGAGGCGTTTTTGGCGCAGCTTCTGGCGGACAGATTTGGTGACCAGGGCTTCTTCTCTGACGCCAGATGGCCAGTGGGAATGGACGTCAGCTTTCACCAGCAGTGGTACGCCGGGCATTCTCAAATTTTTTCATGTCCCCTGCCAGCAATAGACAAGCGGCAGGTGGCTACGGATTCTGCGCGGCCTGGAGAAGACGGCGAAGCTGGTGCGGAACTCCTTAGCATGCGCTGGCTTTCTCGAGATGGCAACACAGGCTGTGGTACGATGCCTCGAGGATACCTGGGACCTCTCCGCCTTGGCTCCTCTTCGTGACGTACACTCTGTTCTCGTGGCGGCGAACAGAGCGGCGTTTCAATCCTCGGTTAACGCCATGGCAGCAGTGGCTAACTGCAACCTGATGCGGCGGGACGCCCTGCTGGGACTCTGCTTGTCTCTCACGGCTTCATTTAAGACGCAGCTGCGCCAGGCGCCCTTTGGTGGATCGCTTCTCTTTTGACCGACCTGGCAGACTGTCAAGGAGTCTTCCAAGGAGCTCTGGCCTGTCACTCGACCTGTTTCAGCGACTGTCCCCACCGCTTCCCACTTTCAGTCGGCCCGCAGAGCCGTGGGTCGCGCCCTGTGGTCATTCAGACCCCCCTCCTCCCGTCTTCCCAGAGGCCGTGGTGTGCTCCGCCCCCCCCCCCCTCCAGTGCGCTCGCACGCTTTCCCCACAACCTCCCCTTCCTGGTCCAGAGGCGCCAGGAGGCCGGGACGCGGCTGGGCCCACTGACCCGTCACTTGTCCCCCCGCCGATTCCTATAGAGTCTCCTGTCGGCGGGAGGCTGACCCATCACAACGGCGCGTGGCGCCGTCTGTTTCAGGATGATCCTTGGATTCTCTCGACCATCTTGGAGGGCCTGAGGATCTCATTCCAGTCTCCCCCTCTGTTGCGTCACTCCCCCCTGTGGACTCATTTGCCGGGGGAACAAGGGAAGGCGGAAGCTCTGCGTGACGAGGTACTCTCTCTGCTGCGGAAGGCGCTCACAGAAGTAGTCTCACATCTCGACTCCCCGGCCTTCTACAGCCGTCTCTTCCTCGTCCCCAAGCCCGGCTGCAGGTGGCGTCTGGTCATCGACCTCTCAGCGCTAAACAAGTACATTTTGGTCCCTCGCTTCCGGATAGAGACGGCTAGAGTGTTGAGGGCCGCGGTGCAGCCCCAGGACTTTGCCATGAGCCTCGACCTGGCGGATGCCTACCTTCACGTTCCCTACACCCGGCGTCTCGTCAGTATCTTCACTTCGCCTTCGGCGGAGTAGTGTATCAGTTTCAGACACTGCCCTTCGGGCTCAGCCTCAGCCCTTGGGTGTTTACCAGGATCATCGATGGCATCATCAATAGGTTCCGGCAGATCGCCTAGAGCCCAACTTCTAACTATCTGGACGATCTGCCTCTTCGGAACCAGATGGCAACAGCCTTGGAGCAGGATCAGGACACCCTACTGACCCTGCTGTGCCAGCTTAGATTCCTGGTCAACGGAGGCAAGTCCGATCTCACGCCCTCGCGCCGGTTCATTCACCTAGGCATAGAGTTCCTGACCGATCAACCATGTTCGGCTCCCAGAAGGATGGATCCAAAAGGTAGCGGATCTGGCTCTCCAAATCTCATGTGTGGAGGCTCTCCCGGCCAGGGTGTGGCTCCAACTGCTGCGTCTCCTAAGCACGGCGGCGGACCTCCTGCCTCTCGGCTGACTCTACTCTCGCCCAATCCAGCTGCATCTACTCCTCCACTGGCGCCCATCGTCGGGCGATCTGGCGGCCCTGGTCTCGGTCTCCCCCTTGGCCAGATTTCATCTTCTGCGGTGGACGGACAAGACCTGGTTGGCGTCGGGGGGGTTCCGCTCTCCTGCCCAGCACCTCAGCTCTCCATCTGCACAAACGCGAGCCACTCCGGCTGGGGAGCACACTTACTCCTGGAGTTCATCACAGCCTCTGGCAGCTGGTCACAGGACCACGCAGACAGGCACAGCAACTGGCTGGAGCTGAAGGCCATGTGGTTAGCGCTCTCTGCCTGGGAGGATCACCTTGCTCGACAAGAGATCCTGGTGCTGTCCGACAACTTGACGGTCATGGCCTACATACAGAACCAAGGTGGGACGCGTTCCCCCTCTCTCTGCATTCTCCTGTACCAGGTCTTCCTGTGGTGCAGAGATCGTGGCATCTCGCTTCGGGCGCGGCACATCCCGGGCCACCTGAACGTTCTCGTGGACTCCCTCTTGCGTCGCAGGCAGCTGCTCCACACAGAGTGGTCCCTACGCCCGGACATCTTCCGCCTTCTCTGCGCGCGCTGGGAGACACCCATGATCAACCTCTTCGCCACGAGGTGGAATAGACAGCTTCCGCTCTTCGTCTCCTCCATTCCAGATCCACTCGCCTGGGCCATGGATGCACTCTCCATCCTGTGGGACGGACTGGTGGTTTACGCATTCCCCCCCCGCCATCCTCGTACCGAAGGTGCTCCAGAAGCTCAGAGGCAGCGATGGGATATTGCTCCTAGTGGCGTCATTCAGCTGGACCAAGAGCTGGACCAGCGACCTTCTGAGCCTCGCCACGGACCCCCCCCTATCGCTCGGACTCCCCATGTCTCGGGCGATGCTCAAGCAGCCCCGGCAGCAGCTTTTCCACCCTTGCCCGGAACGGTTGCTATTACATGCTTGGAGGTTGTCCGGCAAGCCCTCGCCGCTAGAGGCTTCTCGGGTGCAGCAGTTGAGGCAATTGCAGCAGCTCACAGGGCTTCTCCACGTAACGTCTATGAGGGAAAGTGGCGGGTCCTCCAGTCCTGATGCGCAGCCGAGCAGCTCTCCCCCACAGACTTGACTACCCCGCAGCTAGATGAGTTCTTTCTGTGGCTCTTCGCCCAGCATAATCTGGCCCCCATCACCATCAGAGGTTAGCTGGCAATGATTGCGGACACGTATAGACACCTGGGACGGTCGGACCCAGGTGCCTGCAAAGACCACTCGGATTTGATGGCTCACCTGGATTGTCAGAGACTGGTGCCCCGCTCGCTGATCCCTCGCTGGGATTTGTCCTGGGTCCTAACCTGGCTCAACTCGGAGTGGTTCGAGCCTCTACCCCTAGCACGGCTGGGAGACCTAACCAGGAAGACCTGCTTCCTGCTCGCCCTAGCCACAGCGTCCAGAGTGAGCGAGATCCACGTCTTCTCTATGCAGCCCGCCTGTCTCCAGTTTCGGGCCGATGGTTTGGTACAACTCCTCACTAACCCAGCGTTCCTGGCCCAGAACCGGCTCCCAGCGACCGCGCCGCAGGTATTGACCGTCCGCCCGCTCAGGGCGATCAACCAGTCCCAGGAGTCCCACCAGCAGGACCCCGTCCGAGCACTGACAATTTACCTGCGCCGAACTAAGCTGCTGAGACAAGGGCCCTCACACCTATTCCTGCCCTTGGCTCTGGGCAGACGAGACATCTCCGTGCAGACGATCTCATCCTGGCTCCACTGGGTAATCCGTTCGGCATACAAAGAGCTCTCCCCGGTACGGGCGAAGACGATGCACATGAGATCGGAGCAGTGGCTGCGAGCATCGCCTTTGACCGCAACTGCGCTGTGAGAGACATTGTGGCGGCCATGGGTTGGCGGGCTGAGTCTATCTTCGCCCGGTTCTACCTGCGAGACCTATCCGGCCAGCGCGGCAACCTGGCCTTGGTGGGTGACATCTCGGCCGCTCAGCACACCCTCCAAGCACCACGGGTGCCATAGGTAATACCTAGCTGAAATTGTCGGTTGTGGCGCACGGTGGAGGGGGGGGGCGGGGGAGGGGCGGTGGTGGGGGGGTGGGGGGGGGGGGGGGGCTCGTTGCTGAATGCACTTTAGGGGGCGATCTGCCAAGGTTCCCAGATGGAATACATAGGGGGCGGCAAACTCCTCCTATTCGCTATTCTTCCTATTAGTTATGCCATCGGTAAGAGTTTTGAGAAAACAAATGGATTTTTCTCTAAAATGTATTTTTTCTCTAAAATGTATTTTTTCGAAAAATACTTACCGATGGCATGACTCAGAGGTCCCTCCCTCCTGCCCCGCTTGCTGCTGTTGAGCTAACGGCAAAGACCCTTGGGAAACGGCCAGGCACGTGACCAGATAGGGAGGCAAAGGGGGGGGGGGGGGGGGCTACTCGAGGCATCCTGGTAACGGCCCCCTAGAGTCGTCCCCCTGGTTGTGAGGTGTACGCAACAAATTTTGGGGCTGAAATTGGTAAGCTAAGCGTGCATTCCTATTAGTCATGCCATCAGTAAGTATTTTCCCAAAAATATACATTTTAGAGAAAAATCAATTTTTTTAAACTTGCATGTAGTTTAACACATTTGAGATGTGTTACGCAGCTGTTGTGCATCTTGAATTAGTTAACCCTTTGTTGGTAGCACAGTTTGTTGGTTGTAATGATCCCTGCAGGAATCACCACAACAAGAAGTGCTACAGACAGCCAAAGGGTTAATATTTTTCTTCTTCTTTTTTCAGTTACAGACAGCTTACAATGTGGAAGTAACAAAAGCCGGAGAGCTTTTGATCGATAATGTTCAGAATTTGGATGCAGGAAATTACAAATGTGTGGCCACTAACCCTGCTGGCACCGACTCTGCCACTGTCAGCTTAGAGGTTGGATGTAAGTAAGATTACATCTGTATGTGTTAGTTTTCTTTTTAGATGTGGTTGGTCTGTGAGAAATTGTTGTCAGTATCACCATAGGTAATGATCACCCTGTAAGAAACATGCCTTTGAAATTTCATTGACAAATTAATATACTTAACCCCTGTACTGTCACAAATTTGAACACCACCTAGCTGAAAGAGGTATAGATCCTCATGAGCTTCCGCAGTTGTGGTGGCATGTGAAGATTTATGCTTCTTGCTGAAACCACTTTGTTTCCATGTTCCTTTGACGGTTTGGGATCTTTGACGCTGAATTGACAATGATTTTCAACAACACAATCTGCATTCATTGGCAGTGAAGGGGTTACATTTTTGCAGTGGAAAAAACATCATTTAGTCCTGCTGACTCGGAATCTAATTTTTTTCTAACTGAGACTCATGAGTCTGTAGAACTACTTCCTGACTCTGGTATCATGTGTTCCCATAACATCATTTTCTTTACGTCTTTGGAGTTTGTTACTACTTTGTTACATTATTTCTTCATTGCAACCGGAGTTAGCAACTCCTGTAAAATTTCATTCCTACATGTAATGCAATGCATTTTACTGCTCATAGCATACAAACATAAGTTGGTGATGACAGTAAGCTGTTAGTTCTGTAAGTGGTGTATGCTTTGTCTCGCTGAAACAAGTCCCAGGTGATTGGTAGCCTTCAAAAAAAGTTGAATGGATTTTTAACCCTTTCACTGCTGAGAAAAACCGGACACCATCCAACTGCAAGAGACATAGATCCTCATGAACCCCTGCAGTTGTGGTGGCTCATGACGATCTATGCCTGTTGCTGGCATCACTTCATGTTCATGTTGTTTTGACATCTGAGGCTGTTTGATGCTGAATTAACCTGCTAAGCCCTAAGCTCATCACTCCCAAAGTTGGAAGATGTTCTCTGAAGTTGTCCTCTTAAGACTACAAACAAGTTTCAGACTTGAAAGGACTTGAGAGATCCATAGTAAACCAGACCAATATTGGTACAATATCGAAAGGCACTCTGGGAAGACTTCTGATGGGTGGTGTGTAGTTGGTATGGGCCTTTCGGAGTGCAGAGATCCCATTTTAACTGAACCGAACTGAACTCAGAAGATAAGAGTTGATTGTGATAGTTAAAGGCTGGTGCCAGAATAGCTCGGCGCCTTTAGGCGCTGAGCTGTTCTGGCACCAGCATTTAACTAGTGTGGTTGATCCATCTCCTTGTGTAGTGTATTGGGGCTGAATGTTGTCAGGAACCCTGTTTGCGACCTGTGGCAGCGAAGGTGTTAAATGAAATAAACTCTTCTGCGTCCTAACAGCCCCACCAGAGATTGTGGAGCCTCCTGCAAATGTCGGTATTGAAATTGAGAGCAATGGCAGCCTGCCTTGTAGTGCAGTGGGCATGCCCCCGCCCAAAATGAGCTGGCGACGGGACGACGGACGACCTCTTGATCCCAGCGGACGGTTGCGCCAGCAGCCATCGGGCGCTTTGGATATAACAGGTAATTGTTTGTTCTGCAGTGATGAAGCGCTACTGTATTGTTTTTTTGTGGATAATTTGTACTCTGTGAGAGATCCACAGATCATGTAGATCAAGGACTGGCACAGAAAGCATGCATTGTAAGTTAACCCATTACATCCTGAGGCTTATTTTGTAAAAATTTGCTTATTGTCCTATGAAGGCTACATTACAGATTAGGGGACAGACCAACTGTTTTAGTTCAAGGGGGTGCCAGAATAGCTTGGCGCCGGAGGCGCCAAGCTATTCTGGCACCACCCTTGAACTATCAGTCAGATTCATTTCAAGCAATGGGTGTATCAAGATGATAAGGTTTAAGATAAGGCATGTGCTGTCTTTTTCACTGTTCCATGAAATAGTGTTTGAAATTCAGAAGTAGGTCAAAATTGCACGCGTTTCAAAGCAAGCAGTGGATTAAAGCTCAAACAGACGTGATATCACATTTTTTTACCAGGCCTTTAGCACACTGTTTGTGTTGGAACACGTGTATGGTTTTCACCTACTTCTGATTTCTGGAAATGGTCTTCTCTAGGCTACAAGTATCTTTGATTAACTGATTGGTCAGTTGGTTGACTGAATGGCTGGCTGGGTGGCTGACTGGGGTGCATGGTTGGTTACTTGGTTGGTTATCTTCCATTTGTTTCATTTTTTTCTTATTTATTTATAATGTTCTTTTGTTTTCAGAAATCACAATTGATGATGAAGGACTGTACACTTGCGTGGCACAGAATCCTTTCGGCAAAGCAGAGTCATCTGCCTTTGTTAGTGTCACTGGCATAGGTAAATCAGGTTTTCTTCTTCAGTTTGAGAGTATGTAGACATAGGTGTTTTTTTCTGTTTTTAATCTTGGACGGGGCATAACTCTCAATGAATATCATGAATGTGTGTACTGAAGGTTTGTCATTCTTCTTCTTATTGTTATTGTTATGTTATTAACATTTATTAAAATAACCTATTATTATTATATTTTTCCAGTCAGACCACTCATCGCTTACACCTTCCCCTTCGTCAAGGTCATTGCTGGAGAAACAGCTGAACTGGAGTGCATGGTGTTGCTAGGGAAACCCACCCCCAAATTATCCTGGCTGCGAAAAGGCCAGCCTCTAAGGCAGTCAGAGCGCGTGCGACAGAGGTCAGAGGGGCGCATTGTGATTGCCAATGCCAGGGAAGAGGACGATGGGGAATATGTCTGCATGGCCAGCAACATTGGTGGCAATGAGACGTACACTATCAATCTGGATGTCTTGGGTGAGTGGTAGTTTTGATCTTGGAGCCGTAAGGTCCAGAATCAAAGACCAGGAAGGCAGTAAAGACAGTAATAATAATTCATTTTTGGTGAAAAGCGAGATTTTCATTGTTATTAACACATGCTGCCCCAGGACTGAAATCCCCAAAGTTTGAAGTTGCCCTCTGCAGGACAATATTACAGTTCTTGAGACAGATTGCACATGATAGTTCAAGGATGTGCCAGAATAGCTTGGCGCCGATGGGCACCAAGCTATTCTGGCACCACCCTTGAACTATCATGGTTGATCCATGTCTTGCTGTGGCGTGTCGGGGCTGAAAGAGTTAAAATGAAAATCTCACTTGTCATACAAATGGACTTACTGTCTTTTGCCTTCCTACAGCACAACTGTTTTGTTTATCTTTTTCTGGAGCTGTTTTTTGCAGGGTTGCTCATTTGCTTGAATTTTCCATGCTTGGCAATCATCCTTTTCTTCTTTATTTTTTCCTAGTGCCACCCAAACTGAGCCAATCGCGAGACCTGGACCGACACAGGAACTTCAGTGTGGTGCAAGGTCGTGGGGTCATTTTGCCTTGTAATGTGGAGGGGGATCCTCCTCCTAGCTTCAGCTGGTTCAAAGATGGAAGCCCCATCTCTCTCGTTGACGTGCACTACTTTGTGCGCTCGGATGGAAGCCTGGAAATTTTCTCGGCCAACCCACAGGACACTGCACAATACAAGTGTGTGGCATCCAACGTGGCCGGTGAAGTGGAGAAGGACATGTATTTATTTGTTCAAGGTGAATTAGATCATTGTGTTTTGTCATGTGTAAGGCTGTGTATCCATATACACTGACGAGCAAAAGAAATGCAACATTTCTGGAATCATTTTTGGGAAATGTCGCATTTCTTTTGCTCGTCAGTACAGCTATGCGACAGCAGCATGGTAGGCGACACGGCAAAAAGTAGATGATTAGCCGCAGAAAATCACATAGCAGTGCAACAGGCGACATCGTTCTCCTATTTAATCCTTTTACCCCCAAGGTCCCATTTCTCAAATTTTGGAGGTGTTGCCTAATGATTATGTACCAGTTGCAGGAAATGGATTAACCATGATAATTCAAGGGTAGTGCCAGGGCGCCAAGCTAGTTTGGCACTACCCGTGAATTATCATGGTCAGTCTATCTCCTGCTGAAGGGACTTGGGGCTAAATGGGTTAAGCTGTTTAGAATTTTAATTTTTGGGGGGTCACTTGCTGGAAACTATGCTCTCTTCACAGCAAAACTGCCTGTAAATCACTCCTTGGAACGATGCAGTTTTGTTGCACTGCTGTCCCCTGCCGTACTGCAATTGCACCGCTGTCCCATCACACACATGGAAAACACACCTCCTTTATTCCTACATTCCACCGCTTTTACGCTGCCATATGGAAACTCCCCCCCCCCCCCTCTCCCCAGCAGTTCACCTTTTGTGCACCTTTATTGGCTCTAACTTCAATGCCTTCACTGACACTAGTGCCAGCAGACATAGATTGCGTTTTCGAATTCCTTGTAAATTCCATTTCCTCTTCCCCCTTCCCCCTCCAACTTATTCCCACTCCACTCCCCCCTCCCCTCCTCTCCTCCCCACCCCCTCTCCCTCCCTTGTCTATTCTTCCCCCCCCCCCCCTGCTCCCCCTTCACCCCCACCCCCTACCCCCACCCCCCAGCCCCCACCCACCCCTCACCCACCCACCCCCCACCCCCCAACCCCCCACCCTCACCCCCCAACCCCCCCCCCCACCCCCAACCCCCCCCACCCCTCCCACCCCAAAGGTCCTCAGACCTATGACAGCCGCAGTGGGCTGTGCGTGAGCCCACTGTGGCCATTGTGGGCCTGATAATGTTTTGCTACTGGGGCCTCCGCCTTCCCCTCTCCCCCTTGCCCCCCGTCACCATCCCCCCCTCCCCCCTCCGCCTCTTCACCTTCTCCCCTATCTTTCACCTTCTCCCCTACCTTTCACCTTCTCCCCCTCCCCTTCACATAGCTATCCCCCCCCCCCTTTTTCACATTTTATCCATCCCCATCCCCTCCTCTACCTTTTACCTTCTCCCTCTCCCCTTCACCCTGTCTATCCTCCTTTTCGCTTTTTCCCCTCCCCTTTTTCCCCTCCCCTCCACCTTCTCCCCCTCCTACTTTCATGGTTATCATCGTGTTTCTGTTCTTTCTCTCCAGTGGGCCCTGAAATCCAAGGCTCTGAGGATGAAAAGTTTGAGGTGATTGAGGGCCAGTCCATCCTCCTTCCCTGTGAGGTCTCCGGCACTCCCAGACCAGTCGTCCAGTGGCGCCAAAACTTTGCCCCATTTATTCCTCGCTCAACGCGGTTTCAGTTCCAGGAGGGGGGTCTGTACATCCATTCGGCTCGAGTGGGCGACAAGGCCATTTATGAGTGCATTGCTTCCAACTTGGCTGGAAACATCACCAAGGTTGTCACTCTGATTGTGTACAGTGAGTGCTGGCTTTTATTTTAGCACTTTAATGTGTAATGTTGAAAATAATTCCTACATTTTGGGAGCTGTTTTCCGAAGACGAAGATAAGATATGATGAAATCTGGTTGACTTTGCATGAAAATTAACATAAATCCTGCAGAAAAGAGAATGAAACATCACGTCAGATTTAACACAATTAACCCTGACGCCATACAGCAGGAGATAGATTGACCACAATAATTGTAAGCTAATCTGGCACTACCCTTGAATTATCATGGTCAATCCACCTCTCATGACTGGTACATAGTTGTTAGGAGATATCTCCAAAAGTTAAATGGGTTTACCTGTTCACTACTGAGGAAAAATAAACATCTACCATCTGGAACACGAGGAGCACGTTTCTTTGTTTCTGGGTTATTATATTGCAGTACTGTCACATTTTGTTTGTTTCCTCTTTTTCATGCAGTTCCACCGAGCATCTCCCCAGGCCTGGCAGAAATCACAGTTCTTGCAGGCAACCCTGTCATTTTAGAATGTCAGGCACAAGGTGATCCCCTACCTGCTGTCTCTTGGCGCAAGAATGACATGAGCTTTGATGCCGATGATGCGGAGCACGGGTACCATGTGGGGGAAGCAGGAACATTGGCTATGGAGGGTGCAAAGTTGACAGATGCAGGAGATTACACGTGCACGGCAAAAAATCCTGCTGGGGAAGAGTCAAGGTCAATGAAATTGATTGTTCATGGTGAGTTCAGAGCTCTTTGTTTTATGTCAGTGAATCAGGTGTACCTTTTTTTGGGTGTGTTTTGTTTTTGCTTGACAACTTTATTGTTCTATGAGGGGAAATTTGGGATGCCTTACTCGGGGAAGACGCGTTGTGATAGTGTGGCACCATGAGACCTAGATTATTATTATTATTATTATTATTATTATTGTTATTATTTGATTTATGAGGAAACCAGACAGACGGAAAAGAAAAACTAATTAAGTTAACCCATTTAGCCCCAAGGCCCTACAGCAGGAGATCAACCATGATAATTCAAGGATACTGCCAGATGAGCTTGGCGCCATCAGGCGCCTAGCTCATCTGGCACTACCCTTGAATTGTCATGGTCGATCCATCTCCTGCAACTGGTAATAGATGTTAGGTGACGCCTCCAAATTTTTAGAAATGCGGCTGTTAAATTTAAATGGGTTAAATTTCCATGGTAATGAACCCAGATCTGTTGATTGGTTCAGGACCAGTGCTGAAAAAAATTGTTAGTATCAGGAACAAGGTGTTACTGACAGAAGTTTCAGAAAGCATCTGGCCAGCCTGGATGCTCAGGTTGGCAACATCGGCCATATAAGGAAATGCTGATTCTAAGATCATGTAGGATGATGATGTAATTTAAAGTAGAACCTGTTTTAAATCACATTTGTTTTCTCAAAACCCTTACCGATGGCATTACTATATGGAAGATACATTTAGCCTACTGATTTTAGCCTAAGCATTTGTTGTGTCTCCTGCACAACTGGGGAGGAGACACGGGGGATCCATGCCTAGGAGCCCCGGGTGGCCTCCCCTTCCCTCCCTATCCGATCACGTGCTAGGCGGAAGCCTGCCAGTTTTACCCTTAGCTCGACCATGTTCGGTTGTGTTTCGGCCTTATGCGATTTTCTGCGACTGTGTATGGTCCTGATTTGTTCTCGGACTGTTTGGTGGTTCCTGCCTTGGACTCTCTTGCTTTGGCACCTGACTTATTGTGCTTCGTTTTGTGATAACCTGTGCTTTCTGGCGTGTGAAGTGCCTTTGGACTGACCTTTGTGGCGGTATGGCGAGTGCTCGGATGAAGACCTGCCTTCGGTTTGGGGACTTTCATTGGCCTACGGACGCCCATGAGGTGTGACTCCTGTGCTCCGGCTGTGCTTCCGGGTTGACGTGTGTGGTTTGTGCCACTTGGAGAGAGGAGCGTTGGTCTCAGCTCTGGGACCTCTACCGGTGAGAGCGACCTTCCTGGCCCCAGCAGCCTTCCCCGGCGCCACCCTCCTCAACGGGTCCTCTGCAGCGTGCCAGCTCAGATGTCGTCGGTTCGTTGGGCTCCCCTGTGTTCCGTCGTTCGGGCCGTACCGCCCTCAGGTAAGTCCGTTTTCTTGTACGCTGACCTTAGGTACGCTCCCCCATACCCCCCCCCCCCCCCCTTGCTCCAAGTTTTCCGAGCGGGGCCGGTGAGCCTTAGAGTCGCTCACACCCCCCCCCCCCCCCCCCCCCCCCCCCCCGCCCCGATTCATCCGGGCGGGGCCGGCGAGCCATAGGTCCGCTCCCCCCCCCCCCCCTGCTACGACTCATCCGAGCGGGGCCAGTGTGACTCAGGTTACCCTCCCACCCGCTCCAATTCATCCATGTGGGGCCGGCAAGCCTGTAACACGTCTCCCCCCCCCCCACTCCCCCATCCCCCCCCCCCCCCCCCCCCCCCCCCCCCCCCGCTCCGATTTGTCCGAGTGGGGCCGGCGAGACTCGGTCATTCCCCCCACCCCCACCCTGCTCTGCTGTGCCCGAGCGGGGGCCGGTGAGACTCAGTTACGTTCCCCGCACCCCCACCCCACTACGATTCTTCCGAGCGGGGCCGGCGGGCACTAGATACGGTCCCCCCCCCCCCCCCGCTTCGATTCATCTGAGTGGGGCCGGCAAGACCCACATACTCTCCCCCACCCCTTCCCCACTCCGCTGCGTCCAAACAGGGCCGGCGAGACAGTTACACTCCCCCTCTGCTCTGACCTGTCCTAGCAGGGCCGGCGAGCCCTAGTTACGCTCCCCCCCCCCCCTCCCCCCGCTCTGATTCGTGCGAGCGGGGCCGGCGAGCCTTGCTCATGTCCCCCGCTACGAATCTTTCGAATGGGGCCGGCAAGCACTAGATGCGTCCCCCCTCCCCACCGCTCCGATTCGTCTGAGCGGGGCCGGCGAGACTTGCATACTCTCCCCCCCCTCCCTGCTCCGCTGCATCCCAGCAGGGCCGGCGAGACTCGGTTACACTCCTCCCCCCCTCCCCCTGCTCTGATCTGTCCGAGCAGGGCCGGCGAGCCCTAGTTACGCTCCTCCCCCCCTCCACCCCCGCTCCAATTCGTCCAAGCAGGGCTGGCGAGCCTTTTCTCATGTCTTCCCCCCCCCCCCCCTTCGGGAGGGGCCGGCGAGCCATAGGTCCGCTCTCCCCCCCCCCCCCCCCCCCCCCAAGCTCCGACTCATCCGAGCAGGGCCAGCGTGACTCAGGTTACTCCCCCCCCCCCCCTCCCCCCGCTCCGATTCATCCATGTGGGGCCGGCAAGCCTGTGACACGTGCCCCCCCTTTCCCCCCCTCCGCTCCGATTTGTCCAAGTGGGGCCGGCGAGACTCGGTCATTTTCCCCCCCCCCCCCCCCCCCCCACTGTTACGTTCACCCCCCCCCCCACCCCGCTCCGATTCGTCCAAGCAGGGCTGGCGAGCATTTTCTCATGTCCTCCCGCCCCCCCCTCCGGGCGGGGCTGGCGGGCCATAGGTCCGCTCTCCCCCCCCCCCCCCCCCCCCCCCCCCCCCCCCCCCGCTCTGACTCATCCGAGCGGGGCCGGCGTGACTCAGGTTACTCTCCCCCCCCCCTCCCACCCGCTCCGATTCATCCATGTGGGGCCGGCAAGCCTGTAACACGTCCCCCCCCCCCCTCCCCCCCCCCCCCGCTCCGATTTGTCCACCCCCACCCCCACCGGGTCTGCCCTAGGGGACCTTGGTGGGATTGTTTACTTTTTAGTTCCTAGGGTCACCTTGTCTAACCCCTGCAAGGTGGGTTCTACTCTTTTGGGGGTTTGTATTTCTGTCTTTCCGGTCCATTCATCTGTATTTTTCTTTTGAAATTCTCCCTCCTGTCTGCGCTTCTTGCAGTTCTTTTCTTCATTTAGCGCAGGAATGTCCTGAGAAGGCCTTTGTCGCTTGCGGGACGTAAAGCAATCTATACTCACTCACTCACTCCGATTTGTCCAAGTGGGGCCGGCAAGACTCGGTCATTTCCCCCCCCCCCCCTCCCCCCACCGTTACGTTCACCCCCCTCCCCACCCCGCTCCGATTCTTCCGAGCAGGGCCAGCGAGCTCTAGATACGTCCCCCCCCGCCCCGCTCCGATTCGTCTGAGCGGGCCGGCGAGACTCACGTACTCTCCCCAACCCCTTCCCCACTCCGCTGCGTCCAAGCGGGGCCGGCGAGACTCAGTTACACTCCCCCCCTGCTCTGACCTGTCCTAGCAGGGCTGGCGAGCCCTATTTACGCTCCCCCCCCCCCCCCCGCCCCCCCCCACTCCGATTCGTCCGAGCGGGGCCGGCGAGCCTTGCTGATGTCCCCCGCTCCGAATCTTCCAAGCGGGGCCGGCAAGCACTAGATAGTCCTCCCCCCCCCCCCCCCCACCGCTCCGATTCGTCCGAGCGGGGCCGGCGAGGCTTGCATACTCTCCCCCCCCCCCCCTGCTCCACTGCATCCCAGCAGGGCCGGCGAGACTCGGTTACACTCCCCCCCCCCCCTCTGCTCTGATCTGTCCAAGCAGGGCCGGCGAGCCCTAGTTACGCTCCCCCCCTCCCCCCTCCCCCCCCCCCCCCCCCCCCCCCCGCTCCGATTCGTCCAAGCAGGGCTGGCGAGCCTTTCTCATGTCCTCCCCCCCCCTCCCCCACACTCCCATTCGTCTACTCGGTCACTCTTCCCCCCTCCCCCCCCCCCCCCCCCCCCCCCCCCCGCTCCGTTGCGTTCAAAAGGGGCCGGCGAGATGCTGTTGCACCCCCCCTCCTGCGCCTTGCCTTCCATGCGGGGCCGACAAGCTTTAGCCCCGCTCCCTACCCTCCGCTCCGATTCGTCCGAGCGGGGCTGGCGAGACTGGCATACTCTCCCCCCCCCCCACCCTATCCGCTGCGTCCGAGCGGGGCCGGCGAGCCCAAGTTAAGCTCCACCGCCCCTGCTCCGATTCATCTGAGTGGGGCTGGCGAGCCTTTCTCATGTCCTCCCCCGCGCTCCCATTCGTCTACTCGGTCACTCTCCCCCCCCTCCCCCCCCCCCCTGCTCCATTGCGTCTGAGTGGGGCTGGCAAGACACTGTTGCGTCCCCCCCCCCTCCTGCGCCTTGCCTGCCGTGCGGGGCCGACGAGCTTTAGCCCCGCTCCCTACCCTCCGCTCCCATTCATCTGAGTGGGGCCAGCGAGCCATAGAATTTGCTGCCCCCCGCTCCTTTCATTCCGAGCGCGGTGTGTAACACCCGCCTTCCCCCCGTCGACCGCTTGTCCTGGAGTTCCCGGCTAGCCCTCCGTCTCCCCGCTCCATGGGGAGGGGCTGGCTTCCGGAGCCCGTCTGCTCCTCTGGCGTGCTTCGTTCGCGCTTGGCAGTCCGTCGGTCGGCTTGCCCTCGCTCCCGGAGTCGGAGCCCGCTTGGGTTGTACTGGGCGGTGGCCCCTCCGTCACTTTCGTCCTTCAGGCCGCGGGACAGGCGGTCCCCAGTCGTCGACCCCGATGCCCTCAGCCTTCATCCGGGAGATTCCGCGTCGGCCATTTTCCTTGCAGACTCACCCGCCGGTTCTCCCGCCTCCTCTTCTTCTTCTCCTTCGGACGTGCTTGCGCTCGGCTCCCAGACCGTCTGCTTCCTGGACGAGTCGGCCCGCTTGATCTCCTCCTTTCTCCCTTTGGACTTCTGACCACCCCCCCCCCCCCCCTCAAGAGGCAATGTTTCCGGTATGGTGAACGCTCAGAGGCAGGCCAAACGTCGGAAATCTCTCCCGCAGCCGGCCAGCTTCTGGGAGCTCGCGGAGGCGTTTTTGGCTCAGCTCCGCCGGGAAAACTTTGGCGACAACGGCTTCTGTGCGGATTCCCGGTGGCCTGCGGGTATCACCATGAGCTTCCACCAGGAGTGGTACGCTGGTCATTCCCAAGCCTTCTGCACTCCTATCCCTGCTCAGGACGCCACGGCGCTAGCGCAGGTGGGGGAGGGGGGGGGGGGCGCAGGCTCCTCCGGCACGGTTGGCCTCTTGGGCTGGACAAGACCACGACCTTGATTCGCTACTCCCTGGCCTGCTCCGGGTTTCTGGAACTGGTGACGCAAGCAGGGCTGCAGTGTTTGGAGGACATCTGGGACCTGGCGGCCTCGACCCCCCCCCCTTTATGGCATCCATTTCGTCTTGGTGGCCGCTAACCGGGCCGCATATCACTCGTCGACTAATGCCATGGCAGCGGCGGCGGCCCACTGTGATCTCTGGCGCCGGGACACCATCCTGCGATGCTGTGCGGACCTTCCCGAGTCTGTGAAGTCTCAGCTTCGCCAGGCCCCGTGTAACGCACGCAGACGCAGCTCTTTCCCCTCCCTCTGTTTCTGTATTTCCAGCTCTTTCTCCTCTCTAAGTTTACGAATCTCTAACTCTTTCTCGTCCTTCACTCTCTGAACCTCTCTTTCTCTCACCCGATCCTCCCTATCCTTACATTTCTCAACGCCTATCCACCCATGGTTCTGATCCCCAAGATCATTCAGAAGCTCCGGCGGTGCAACGCGGTCCTCCTGGTCGCCCCGTTCAACTGGGCCAAGAGCTGGACAACCGACCTGTTAAGCCTCACCACGGAGCCCCATGTGATGCTTCCGTTGCCTCGCATGATGTTGAAACAGCCCCGACAAGCCCTCTTCCACCCGTGCCCGGAGGGGCTAGCCTTACACGCTTGGCGGTTGTGCAGGCGGCCCTCGCGGCGCGAGGTTACTCGCATGCAGCGGTGGAAGCTATCGCTGCAGCCCGCAGACCCTCCACCCGCAGAGTGTACGAAGGGAAATGGCATGTCCTCCAGCCCTGGTGCGCGACTCGACACCTTTCCCCCACGACGCTGAATATATCGCACCTGGCCGAGTTCTTCTTATGGCTTTTTGAGGACCAGCAATTGGCGCCCATCACCATCCGGGGCTATCTGGCTATGATCGCCGACACATACCGACACTTGGGGCGTAACGACCCAGGCACGTGCAAGGATCTTTCGGACCTGATGGTCCATTTTGAGCTCCGTCGTCCAGTTCCGCGCTCGCTGGTGCCTCGCTGGGACCTTCCCTGGGTGCTCACGTGGCTCAACTCTGAGGGCTTTGAGCCCTTGTCCCTGGCCCAACTGGCCGATGTTACCAGGAAGACTTGCTTTCTCCTTGCACTCGCCACAGCAGCACGAGTTAGCGAACTGCATGCCCTCTCCATAGAATCCGCCTGCCTGCAGTTCAGGTTGGATGGCTCTGTGCAACTCCTCACAAACCCAGCTTTTCATGCCAAGAACAGGCACCCCTCAGCCAGGGCACAGGTGATCAACCTCCGGTCGCTGCCGGACACTTCCCAGTCCCAGGAGTCTCGCCAACAAAACCCTGTCCGGGCCTTAAAGATATACCTCCGCAGGACGAAACCTTTCCAGAGAGGCCGATCCTGCCTTTTTCTGCCCTTGTATCGTGGCAGGACGGATATTACTGCGCAGACTATCTCTTCATGGTTGCGGTGGGTCATCCACTCCGCTTATGAGGACCTCTCCCCTGCAGGGGCCAAACGGATGCGAATTCGGGCGCACGAAGTCAGAGCTGTTTCGACCAGCCTCGCCTTTGACCACAACTGCGCAGTAAGGGACATTGTCGCCGCAGTAGGATGGAGAGCAGAATCCACCTTTGCCCGTTTCTATCTGCGCGACCTCTCAAGCCAGCGGGACAACCTGGCCCTGGTGGGCGACGTCTCGGCGGCTCAACACTCCCTACCAGCACCCCAGGCGCCTTAGGTAACGCTTAGCTGAAATTGTGAGGTGTTGATCCCAGCCTTTTTTCATTAATGCGGGTAATTGGCAGCGCCTTCCTCCTTTTCGTTATTCTTCCATATAGTAATGCCATCGGTAATGTTTTTCAAGGAAACAAATGTATTTTTCTCTAAAATGTATTTTTTGGAGAAAATACTTACCGATGGCATTACTCGGAGGGTCCTCTCACCTGACCCCGCTCGCCGCCAGTAAGCTAAGAGCGAAACTGGTGACACTACACACTTACCCGTATGAGGTAAGGCAAGGTACTCAGAGAAGCTACTCAGGGATGTTGGTACAGCTCACTCGGGTGGTTCCCCGGTGGCATTGCTGTACACAACGATCCCTGTGCTGAAATTGATAGGCTAGGTGCTACTTCCATATAGTAATGCCATCAGTAAGTATTTTCTCAAAAAAAATACATTTTAGAAAAAAATACATTGTTCATGGGGAAACAGTGGGAAATGCGACCAAATGGGTTAATTTTCCAAGCCAAGCAGTACAGCAGAACTTGTTTTTACCAACGATCTTTATGAGAGATCACCTGTGATTAACCCATTTTTCCCCGGAACTCTGCAGCAGGAGATGAATTGATCATGATAATTCAAGGGTAGTGCCAGATGTGCTTGGCGCCTGAAGGCACCAAGCTCATCTGGTGCTACCCTTGAATTATCATGATCTAATCCATCTCCTACAACTGGAACATAGTCGTTAGACAATGCCTCCAAAGTTTAGAAATGCGGCCGTGGAGTTAACTCATTCAACCCGGGCCACGCCTCGAGTCGTGGCAGCATAGCATATCGCACTGACGGGCCGTGCCTCGAGTCGTTTTAGTGATACAAGTTAGAAGACTCATGTTTGCTCCCCCGTTTTGAAGCTTGCCAGCAATTGAGTTGTTTCCCTTGATAAAAGAATTGCAGCCACATCTGCTCATGTTCATATCGGCAAAGGTTTGCTGCAAATTTAGATGAAAAAAAAAATGAATCGAAGGCGACCTATGTCAAGAGATGAGATTCTTAGGCTGCAGGATCTTGATCCTGCCGATAGGGATTCTGACAAGTCTTTTTCGCCTCACAAAAGCGAAAATAGCAGTGACAGTGATTAGAAATCAGCGCAGAAACAGTGCCAGTATCAGAGCCTGTGGTGTAGCAAGTACTAAAAAAAACCTAAAAAAACACAAATTATCCTCCTTTTTTAAGACGACAGCTTATACGAATCATGCGACAAACTTATAAATAGCATGGCTGAACTGGGCATCCTTTTTTCATTCAGTACACAAAATTTGGTGGTGATTAGACTTAATTCAAGCTTGCTAGACAGATTTGTTTACAGTTCCTGGTTTTCTGGAAGTGTCTTGGAGGCAGGCTCAGGCTGGCAGGAAGATAAAGCAATGGCAGTGCTAGTCACAATAGTGTTAAAATGGTTAAGACCATAATTTAGGTGGCCATAGCCAACTAAATGATGGCTTTTAATGACAAGTGACACTTTTTCCCTTCAGGACTTTTTCTTGAGAGAGCACTTATCTTTCAAGACAAAATTTCCTTGCCAAAAAACAAAACAAAAATGAATTTTTCTCTAAAATGTATTTTTCCAAAAAAAAGTGTTTCTTACTGTCAGGGAGGGAGGTGTGTTCCATACTGTCACAGGGGATATGCAGTGGTTTCCGGTAAAAACTTTGTTTTGTTATCCTTCCAGCCCCACCCTCTCTTCCTGAGTCTCTGCCCAGCTACCTGGAGATTATTGAGGACAACCCAGTCATCCTCCCCTGTCCGGCGGAAGGCACACCTCGCCCTCGCATTGTCTGGACCAAAAATGGCGTACCGCTGACAGGAAATGAGTATGGCATAGTTTTCCTGGATGATGGGTCCCTGGAAATTCCAAATGCTGAGGCAGAAGACTCAGGAGCTTACAAGTGCCAGGCAAAGAACGTGGCAGGGAACACTTCTCATGTTGTGGATCTGAAAATTTTAGGTCAGTATACATTCTTGTCTCTTTTCATTGACTCTAATGGGGTGACAGAGGAGGGTTTTATCCAAAATTTACCATTTGTCTTTCTGCATGCATGCGTGCGTGTGTCCATTCAGTTTGTTCATGAAGATGATTGTTTGAAACCATTTGACTGATCTGGCTCAAACTTTTGGTTGTCAGGGTAGTCTTAATATTGTTATTTTTTTAGGGGAAGGGTCTTTCTATATGTGATCTCTGAAGCCCCTAGAACGACTTCAGATTTGGTGTTTTGTAGATTTTAGCCCTTTGCTTGCCTTTAACCCTTATCATTCAGAATACACCAGTATGTGAAATAAGTCTGACTAAAATAGTTCAAGGGTAGTGCCAGAATAGCTTGGCGCCTCTAGGCACCAAGCTATTCTGGCACCACCCTTGAACTAAAGCCATTGATCTATATCCTTATCTGTAAGTACTATAATGTAGCTGGCATATGGCAGTGTACAGATTTGAAGCTTTTAGCCTCAGTATGATATGGGTTAAAGGGTTTTGTTGTGATGATTCCTGCAGGAAATTATTTGTATGTAAAAGAATCTTCTCATATCTTCTGCAGTGCCTCCCAAACTGACGGGACCTGATGGCACTTTCTCCTCGGACCCTGACAATACCAAG
Source organism: Semisulcospira habei (assembly GCA_036245525.1). NCBI lineage: Eukaryota > Metazoa > Mollusca > Gastropoda > Semisulcospiridae > Semisulcospira > Semisulcospira habei. The sequence continues at coordinate 195,535,254 of BTPG01000004.1, read as the reverse complement.
GTCATCATCAACAACACCGTGACCTTGACCTGCCCCATCTCCCCGGAGACCGACCCTCGGCCTGATCTGACCTGGCTGAAGGATGGTCGACGTCTACGCCAGAGTGACCTAGAGGATCGAATCTTTTTGACTGACAACGGACTCTCGCTGACAATTACTCGGGCTCAGCTGGGAGATGAGGCGCGATACCAGTGTGTGGCCACTAATGTGGCTGGGGAGGTTACTAAAGACTTTGAACTCCAAGTTCAAGGTTAGTGAAGGTTATCTGCACTATATTTTATGTAATGTATATAGATTAAATTATGTCTGACCTCTGGTTGTGCAAAATGAATCACTTGTACTCAGTTTGACGGATAAAATAAAATCTTTATCAAGCATTGTATCAGTTGATTTGAATGCAAATGATTTATTTTGCACAACGGTAGGTCAGACATAATTTAATTTGTTTATAGGACTTTTTGAAAGTGTCATTGAGCGCTGTGCCACTTGCCTTGATTGTGTTGCTTAATTAGGTTTGGTCGGCCACAGTGGCTGATCGTTGTGGTGCAGTGCAACAAAATTTGGAATTCTGGTGTTGGAGACAGCACAGGCTTTATCACCACATAAACTGGGCAGGAAAAGGGCATACATTGTGCCAAGGTCTTAACCCCATTTTTGCATGCAGTCACTGGTACTGTAATCAGTACTGATGGTTGCATGCACATATGAGTTCTGGGCCTGGGGCTGGGGGTCAGGTTTGTGGTTTTGTCCCAACAGAATGTATACTGGCTTGTTTTGGTGCGTACCGTTTGCATGGTGGGGGGAACTTGGTAAGCAGGTTGAGATCCGTATATTTTAAATCTGCATTTACAATAAAAAAAAAGATCTTACACAAGTAGCAAAAATATATGTTTGGAAGAGAAGTCATAAAAGCATTTGGAAAATACCTCCTCCTCCCCCCCCCCCCCACCACCCCCCTCCCCCCAAATAAAAAATCATTTTCAGCACCCTACCAGTGCATAGGTGACCTCTGAATCACAGCCCACCTCTTTGTATCATCACTATTGCTGGCTTTCAGTTTCACCCATGACATTGATATTTGTATGGGTTGACTCTTTAACTTCTTAACTGCTGGGGCAGGGAAAATGATACCCATCTGCAAGAGACATAAATCCTCATGAGACCCCAACAGTTGCGGGGACTCCTGAGGATTTATGTCTCTTGTTAGTCCTAAGGTCTTTCTGCCATTTTTGTCCCATTTACATCAGTGTTCTTTACGCAAATGTCGGTCAGTGTGCAGTCTTCTCAGAAACAAAATTTGTAATGAGCGGCACCGAAGGGGTTAAAAAACGATCATCTTTGCTGTTCTTTATCAGTCCCACCAAGCATCGACGGAGACGCTTCCTCACCTGCGAACCAGACGGTGATCGAGGGTCAGCCAATTTACATCAACTGTCCGGTCACGGGCAAACCTCCACCCCGCGTCAATTGGCTGAAGGATGGTGAACCTCTGTCAGCCGAGCACGACCCCAACGTGCGGCTGCTGGCGGATGGCCGACGGCTGGAGGTCATCAGCGCCAAGTTCACGGATAGAGGTCGTTACACATGTGTGGGTGAAAGCGTGGCTGGAAATGTGGCGAAAGACTACAGTCTGGATGTTTTTGGTGAGTTTTCTGTCTTTCTGCAAGAGGCATAGATCCTCATGAGCCCCCACAATATTGCTAAGACTATGATAATCTGTGCTTTTTGCTTTGAAGTTCTGTCTTTTACTGGCTAAGTTATCATAAGCTTCAGCAACTTGCATGGTCTTATTAAGATCTATGCCTCTTTTTGCAAGTAGTTTCACTCTTATAACAGGCATTGGAAGATGCCTAGATTCTCAAGAGCTCTTACAGGCTTGGGGTTTTATAGTGCCTGATGGCTCTTTGCATCTGTTTATTCAATGATACCATCATTTTGTTGCAGATCGATAGTATAATGTAATGTTTTGCCATTTGAACAGTTTCTGACAAAGAGAAAAACAGTTTATTCTAATTTGATGAAAACCTCTGATGATATTCTTGTTTATTTTAACAGTGCCCCCATCCGTTGAAGAGCCAGGTCGCATGGAGGAAGAGGAGGTAGTGGCTGGCAACGACCTTCGCCTGAACTGTCCGGCCTTTGGCATTCCCCTTCCAGAAGTCATGTGGTTCCACAAAGATACCGCCCTCAAGACAAACACATCTAAATATGTGCTGGAAAACCAGGGATGGACTCTCTTGATCCGACAAGCCACAACTGAGGATGCGCAGAGATACTACTGTCGTGCCAAAAACATCGCTGGAGATGCCGAGAAAACATTCAGCGTGGAAGTTTTAGGTTCGTGTCGTTAGCCCTTTGAATGTTGGTTGCAGTGTTTGTTGCGTTGTTTCCTGCAGGAGTCATCATGACAAACACTGCAGCCAACATTCAAAGGGTTAGTGTGCTCGAGCAAACATATGTGCAGGAACAGTGATGACATCAGTTCCAAACCACTAGTAGTAGTTTATTTATTGTGTAGAAACGGTGACCTGTCGCTTGAAGTGGCAGTGAAGGTGTTTAACTCATTCGCGGTCAGCCGTATCCGGATGCGCGGCTTATGCCGCGCATCTGGATTTGGCTGGCCGTGAATGAGTTAACCATTTGGCTGTCTTTGTCCTGCAGGAATCACCTCGACAAAAAAGCACTACCAACAAACAAAGGGTTCATGAGATGGCAAATTGTTACTTTATCTAAGTTTTTTGCAGTTAGTTCTGTGAGTGTGTGTGCACTAGTATTCTTTCCTGTTTATAATTATGTAACTATGGACATACATGTACACATGTTGACGTTTACTTATTCCTGGACATAATTACAGTGGGACTTGTTTTGAGTGACCACTCTTATGAGAGATCACCTGTCATTAAAGACCATCATTTAGGTGGCTGTAGTGTCACCTTCCATTAACCCATTACATCCTGAGGCTGATTTTTTTTTTTTCAATTTGCCTTTTGTCCTATGAAGGCTACATTACAGATCAGCAATAGATCAACCATTTTAGTTCAAGGGTGTTGCCAGAATAGCTTGGCGCCAAATGCGCCAAGCTATTCTGGCTTCACTCTTGAACTATCATTGTCAAACTAATTTTAAGCAGTAGTGTATCAGGATGAAAAGGATTCAGGACTAGCCGTTATTGACACATTTTGCCCTTCAAAGTTTACCTTGAGATAGCACCTGTCATTTTAGACCTGTAATTTCTCTTGGTATTTGCTGAAAACATTATACTGTACATAATGTCTTTGCAAAGTGATTGTAAAAGTCAGATTTAATTTATCTCACCCTCCCAACACTCTGATGATGTTATTTGCACAGTACCTCCCAAAATCAACGTGAACGGAGCCAACCAGAAGCCAAATGTGATTGTGAATACCTCTGCCGTCATCAACTGTCCGGTGATTGGCAACCCTCAGCCGGAAATCCTCTGGTATCGTAACAATGTTCTCCTTGATGCCACAATTCACCCACGTTACGAGATCGTGGCCAACGGGCGACAGTTGCGGCTTCGCGAGGCAAAGGTCTCAGATAGAGGGCTGTACCGGTGTGCGGCCAGGAACCGTGCTGGAACGGACTCTGCTGACTTTGATTTGGATGTCTATGGTGAGTAGGTTTGTGTACACTGTGCGCCATAGCCTTAACTCATTTAAGCCGACGGCCACATTTCCAAAATTATGCAGGTGTTACCTGATGACTATGTTTCACTTGCAAGAGAGATTGACCATGATAATTCAAGGGCTGAAGGCGCCAAGCTAATCTGGCACTACCCTTGAATTATCATGGTCAGTACATCTCCTTCCGTAGGGTGTTGGGGCTAAATGGGTTAACTTTCAGTGCTTGACCCGTTCAAGAGGTGCCACATCTGGGTTCCGCGGCACAGATCTGCCTGTCCGGATGCACCAAGTCTCGAATGTGTTAACACGTTCACGTGGGTGAAAGTTGGCAAAACGGAAAGATGGGAATCTGTGTCATCAGAAAATGTAGCATGCATAAATTTTCATCTTAATCCTTCTGCTCCCAAGAAATAGTTTATGCAATCACGTGCGAGAGGCATAGATCCTCATGAGCTCCCACAACTCCGGAGGCTCATGAGTATTTAAGCCTCTCGTATGTGGTCGCATTCACTTTTGGGGGGGATTGGAAGGATTAAGATGGAAATTTATATATGCTACATTTTGTGGGGGCTCATGAGGATCTATGCCTCTTGCTGACACCGCTTTGTACCCATGTTAGTTGGACAGCACAGTCTTTTGGGCTTGGAAATGTCCATGATGTTAGAAACAAAATCTGCATTCACTGGCAGTGAAAGGGTTAATTATCCCACATCAGACTGCGGGAGAAGCCACAAAAATGCTTTGTATTACTTGTAAGTGCTAAAAAAAAATGTTTTTGGCCTCCCATATGTGCCTAGGTGACCCTTTGACCCCAGCCTGCCCTTTTTTTTTTTTTTTTTTTTTGGTATTTTTAAAAAATGCCAGATTTCACTCATGTTTTAACACATTCTGCCCCTCGACCGAAGTTTGAAGTTTTCCTCTGAAGGACTGTATTACAATTCTAGAGACAGATTGAGCATGATAGTTCAAGGGTGGTGCCAGAATAGCTTGGCGCCCATAGGCGCCAAGCTATTCTGGCACCACCCTTGAACTATCATGCTCAATCCTGGTCTTGCTGTGGTGTGTCGTGGCTGAAAGAGTTAAGTGAATGCCGCTTGCCTGTGTATCTCCAGTGCCCCCCAGGATCGAAAACCAAGGTGTGATCAGGAACAACAAAGTCATTATCAATGGCACCATCTCCATCAGCTGCCCTGCCACCGGCGTGCCCCCTCCCCTCATCCAGTGGTACAAGGACGGGCAGGAGATCGACTTCACGCAGGACCCCACACTCGACGTTCGCTCAGGCGGAAAAGAGCTGGTCATCAAACGAGTGGGGTTAGAGGATTCTGGGCAGTACTCTTGCGTGGCTTCCAACCCTGCTGGAACGGCCGGGGAATCGTACACTGTCAACGTGCAAGGTGTGTTTAATGCATTGAACCCTTCTGTCACCATTCCCCAAATCATAAGTTGTTCTCTGAATGCTGTGTGAACCCTTATCATTCGGAATAGACCAGTGTGTGAAATAAGTTTGACTAAAATAGTTCAAGGGTAGTGCTATTCTGGCACCACCCTTGAACTAAAGCCATTGGTCTATATCTTTATTTGTAAGTACTATAATATAGCTTGCATATGGCAGTGTACAAATTTGAAGCTTTTAACCTCGGTGATAGTTCAACCTTGATAGTTTAAGGGTGGTGCCAGAATGGTCTTGCGCCTTTTGGGACCAATCTATTCTGGCACTACCTGTGAACTATCAGGGTCGATCAATATCTTGTTGTATAGTGTGAATGGGTTAATAATGATGATGATGATGATGATAACAGTAATGATAAAGGCAATAGCAGCAATACTAGGCATTCATGTAGCAACATACCTGAGAAGAGCGCCCCCATTTGATGAGCCAAAAATGAGGATTTTTTTTCTGCAAAGACTGTCACAAAGATCAACTGAGGACTCTTATTTTGAGTAGAAGCATTTTCTTGTTAAAAAATAGAAATGTCGCTCACTGTTCTCATCTTTCAATCTGTATGCCTTTTTCATATCCTCTGAACATAAAGTGTTTGCAAAAATCTTACGTTGTTCTGTTAATTCCCATGTAGGTCTCTTTTCGCTCTGTGATGAACAGGGATTCTTGTGTTTTTTTGTACCTTTCTAAGTGTGCTTATTTCTTGCTTGGAATTTTCTTTACATTTTACACGCAAGGCTGGATTTATAAAATGTCCATTGTTCTTGTCATTCAACTTTCATGCCTGTTTCAGTGCCACCCACTATACCTGGTGACGGCTTGGATCTCAGTCCTAGAGTAATTGAAAACTCCACTGTCATCATTGATTGTCCGGCAATTGGTGTACCTGAACCAGAGGTGTGTAGCTCAGATGGATGGATGGACAGGATGGGATGGGACAAGACGGGACAAAATGGGATGGGAAAGCAATGAATCAATAAAACTTTATTTTACAACGGTGAAGGTATTAACATAGTATGTAGAGACATTGTCATTTTTCGCACCTGCTGCAAGAGATGGTACGGCCATATTTGGCTCATGTGCAAAGCAAAAGTGAGTATGTTCTGGGCCAGTTGTTGCATGTCCATCCAGCCGCCATCGTCTGTGGTAAACTTTAACATTGGCATTTTCTCAGAGACTATTCAAGCCACAGTCTTGAAACTTGGCCCAAGGATACTTTGTGGCAAGACCTTTCTAAACATACCAATTTGTGTGACCTCTCTGAAAGGTGTTGTTCTTGATATGATCAGGTGATGTTGTTCTCTGTATGATCAGCTCATGTTGTTCTCTATATGATCAGGTGATGTGGTTCCATGATAACCAGCCTGTGGATGTGGAGTCTCCACGTTTCCAGCTGACAAGCAACAGTCGGCAGCTGCAGATTTCTTCCGTCCAAGTGCCGGATACTGGCATCTACATTTGTATTGCCACCAATGAAGCAGGGCAGTCAGAGAAGAGATTCGACATGCAAGTCTGGGGTGAGTCTATCACTTATATACTAATGTGCATAGTTCTTTCACTTGCTTGACATTAAATGTAATGGGAGAGAGATGGATGACCCCTCAAAAGGTTGGGGTCACAAGAGTTCAACAGATGTGTGAAAAATGACAAATTTTGATAGAATTTTAGTTTTTATCAACGTTTTAAGTTTTGGATTGGTCATACACATGAGCCGTAAGGGCTCTGCCATTCTTGTTATAACAATGGAAGTAAGTTTTGTAGAAAAAGTTTGGTTTGGACCTCAGAAGAAAAGCATTGTACTACAGTAGAACTAGTGATCTTACAAGGCAGGTGCTCTCGCAATAGAAGTCTTGAAGGGCTAAAAGTGTCACCTGTCATGAAAGACCGTCGTTAAGGTGGCTACAGCCACCTAAATGACGGTCTTCAGTGACAGGTGATCTGTCAAAAGGAGTGTCACTCTGAACAGGTTCTGCTGTATAGTATTTTGTTATATCTGAACTTTGAAAATTAAAGCGTACAATTTTGATGTTAATGTTTCAGTGCCGCCGGTGATCAATGACGACCTCATTGACCCTTCCCCTCGCATAATCAAAGGTCAGACTGCCACCCTCGACTGTCCAGTCTATGGCATCCCTTTCCCGGACATTGTCTGGCTGAAGAATGGAGTCAGCGTCCTGGCAGAATCGGATCCCAGAATCAGGATCACAAACAATGGTGTACAGCTTCAGATTCTTAATACTAGAGAATCGGATACTGCAACTTACTCATGTCTGGCGAAAAACCCAGCAGGCAGCGACAGCGCTCAGTTTGACTTTATGGTGTTGGGTATGTCGGCTCTTTGTAGTTTCAAAACGACCTGTTTTGAGCAAACATCTTTTTACTTTCGCAAGAAAAGTTGGTCTTGAAAGACAGGTATTCTCTCAAGAGATGTCTCGAAGGGCAAAATTTGTCACCTGTCATTAAAGACCCATCATTTCGGTGGCTACAGCCACAGCTACAGGCACCTAAATTACTTACTTACGCCTGTCACCCCTACCCGGGTATAGGCCGTCGACGAGAGACCTCCAGCAACTCCTGTCCTGTGCTTCTCCTTCGATTCTACTCCAGGTGGTTCCCAGTCTCTTGATGTCAGCTTGGAGGTCTCGACGCCAGGAGTTTCTCGGCCTACCTCTTTTCCTCTTACCCTGGGGGTTCCATGACAATGCCTGCCTAGTGATACTGGAAGCTGGCTTTCTCAGGCTGTGACCGATCCATCCCCATCTTCTTCGCCCAATTTCATTCATGCTGTTATCTGCTCTGTTCTGTCCCAGAGTCTGACGTTGCTGATCTTCTCTGGCCAGTGGATTTTCAAAATTCTTCTAAGGCACCTAAATGATTATCTTTAACTCATTCTACCCCAACACCGAAATCCTTAAATTTTGCCGTTGTCCTCTGAAGACTGCATTGCAGTGCAGGACACAGATCGACCATGATAGTTCAAGGGTGATGCCAGAATAGCTTGGCGCCCATAGGCGCCAAGCTATTCTGGCATCACCCTTGAACTATCATGGTCGATCTTTATCTTCCTGTGGTGTATCTGGGGTAGAAAGAGTTAATGACAGGTGATCTCTGATAAGGGTGTTCGCTCAAAACAGGTTTTGCTGTATTGTCATTCTCATGCGTCGATTAAAAAAAAAAATTCCTGATCAGAAATGCGCTGTTTTCACACATGTAACCTGAAGAGACCACAGTGGGAGATTATCGGCCACGATAGTTCAAGGGGTAGTGCCAGATTAGCTTGGTGCCAGGTTGCCAAGCTAATCTGGCACCACCCTTGAACTATCATGCCCGATATACCAGGAAAGGAACCAAAGCAATTTCTGGCACTACCGTAGCACTATCATGAGGGAGGTGTGAAGCTAATCTGGCACTACCCTGGAACTGTCATGGCTGATGCACCTTGCACAGATGATGCACAGTCTTTATGGATACTTCCTGCCAAAGATACTAAAGTCATTATTTGTCATGACAAGCTAACCCTTTGGGTGTCGGCAGCGGTTTTTGTTGCGATGATTCCTGTCGGAATCATCACAACAAAAACCGCTACCGACACCCAAAGGGTCAACTCCTTGACTGCTACGGATGATACCGCTCGGCGGAAAAGGTGCGTAACAACATGTCTTTAACACGGAACCTTTTCCATCAGTATTTCTAGCACTCAAGGGGTACACCTGAGCCATGTATTTTTGAATTACTCACTGCAGAAAAGATTGTTTGACTCCAAATGAAAGTATCTTTAACTCATTCAGCCCGGCGCACGTATTTCCCAAGTTTTGGAGGCGTCATCTAACGACTATGCCCCTGTTGCAGGAGATGGATCAACCATGATAATTCAAGGGCAGTGCCAGATTAGCTCGGCGCCAAGTTAATCTGGCATTACCCTTGAATTATCATGGTCGACCCATCTCCTGCTGTAGTGCATCAGGGCTAAATGCCAGTCGATGCCTAAGTAAGCTGTTGAAGTCATTGTAACATCAGTGTGAAAGATCCCCAGCCATCCAAAGGATGTGGATACAAAGTGGTTTCAGCAGGAGGTAGAGATCCTCATGAGTACCCACAGCTGCGAGGGCTCATGAGGATCTGTGCCTCTTGCAGTTGGGTGGAGTTCAAGTTTTCTCAGTAGGAAAGGGGTGAAATAATTTTCTATGATAAAAAGATATGTTTTGGTTATAGTCCCCCCAAGCATTGATGAATCCAACGTGGTGTACAGCCCAAAGACTGTGGTCGATCGCTGGGTGGTCCTGGAATGTCCTGTGTCGGGTATCCCTATACCTCAGGTGAGATACAGTGGTTTGTTTTTTTTTTTTTTTTTCCTTTTCAGATTTATTTTTCTGAGGGAAAGAGGTTCAAATGACCATGGATTAACGTGTTGACTGCCACCATGTGAGGATCATTACAGTCCATGCATCTTCAGTATTATGTTCATAAATACAGTTGAACCTGTTTTGAGTATCCACTTTTTTGGGGTGAGAAAAGTGGTTTGGAAAGACAAGTCTTTTCATCGTGATACATTATGGCTTGAAATGACTTTGACTATGATAGTTCAAGGGTTGTGCCAGAACAGCTTAATGCCTGTGGCGCCAAGCTGTTCTGGCACCACCCAGTCCCTTGAACTAAACAGTTGATCTATATCCTGATCTGTAACGTAGCCTTCATAGGACAACAAGCAATTTTTAAAATGTCAGCCTCAGGATGTAATGGGTTAAGATATGTCTTGAAGAGAAGTCTTGGAGGGCAGAATGTGTCATCTGTCATTGAAGACCATCATTCAGGTGGCTACACCTAAATAATAAGGGTGGTCACTGAAAACAGATTCTGCTGTATATTGCAGATTCGGACATAACATAGCTTCTATATGGATTTCCATTCACCTGTCTAAGGTGACCACTTTTTCGTGGTCTCAGGTGGTCCCTTTACACAGATTTGACTGTATTACCACAATTGCTGGTTTTCACCCATGTTGCCGTTCTCGTCTGCTGTACCAGGTGGAGTGGTTGCTTAACGGGGAGAAGGTTGTGGAGACGGAACGGCTGAAGCTGCTGAACAACAACCGGCAGCTGCAGATCGATCGCGCCCGCACGTCGGATACTGCTCTTTACACGTGCATTGCCACCAATGACGCGGGGCAGCTGGAAAGAAACTTTGACTTGGAGGTGCAAGGTGTGCTTGAAGAAAATGTTTTTCTCTTTTCACCTGCCCAGCCGTTCAGTAATCTGCTGGTTTATGAATGGAATTACAAAAAGAACAGTGGGATCGGGTAAAATAGGTACTGGTTAGACTTGACAAATACCATTTGTTTAGTTAGTTATACCTGTATTGATTAACCCATTTAGTTCTGAGACACTACAGCAGGAGATAGATCGCCCATGATAATTCAAGGGTAGTGCCAGATTAGCTTGGCGCCTTCAGGCGCCAAGCTAATCTGGCACTACCCTTGAATTATCATGGTCGATGCATCTCCTGCATGTGGGACACCTCTATTAGGTGACACCTCCAAATGTGGCCTTGGTGTTAAATGGGTTAAATGCAGCAATGGCTTCTGTGTTTCAGTGCCACCCTCCATTGACCGAAGCTTGTTGCAAGATAAACTGACGGTGATTCAAAATGGAACCATCAACATGGAGTGTCCTGTCAGCGGTGTCCCCAAGCCTTCCATCATCTGGTTCAAAGATGAGGTATACAAACCTGAATGTCTGTAAACTTGAAAATCTCTGATGTTTGTTTAGGTGCAAGCTTGAAAATTGAGAAAATGATTCATTCAATGGGTGTCTAAGAGACCTTCCAAGCATATTGAAATTAGATGTCTAACTGAAGTGTTGACCCACATTCGAATTCGTAATTTTTGTCATTTGCACTTGAAATTTTTTATATAGCAAACTTGGAGAAAGACTTTAGATGATTTTGTTAGCCAGCTTGTATCTCTTCATTTAAAAAAAAAACAAAAAAAAAACAATAATTCATTGCAGAAAAAAATGTCTGTAAGAATCCTGGATTTCTGGGAAAAGATTCAGACAGTGACAGTGACATAAAAGCACCAGACACGTCGGTGTCATACAATGTTTCTAAATTGACGCCAAAAAACAGACACTGTTATTGTTGTACATGAATTGAGGCAATTCTCTCTCTCTGCCTCTGACTATATTATATAGGAAGACAGTCCCTATCTTTCTTATGATATCTGTGAGAGTATTGCGCAGAAAGTGTGAAAATGCATGCAAGCACATACAGAAGAGACTTTATGGCATCTTGCTACTTCATTGCTCCACAATGGGAAATTTGGTATGCTCTCCTTGGGGAAAATGGGCCGCCACCCAGCCTGACTATATTTTGTTGCATTTGTATTTTCATAGCATATTTTACCAGTTTAACTGGTCAGTGATGTCCATGTACATCATATTTGTTTCATAGATGTGGTCCAGGGAAATATCAACCCCCACATGTTTGCAGGCATCAGTACTGTAAACAGTGCTGACCCTTGCATGCAGAATGGGGTTAAAGAGCCTGTCAAAACTATAACTCAGATGCAGTATCTGTGATGATTGTAAGCCTCTGGCTGTTGGTATTCCTGCAGGAATCACGTACCTCAACAAAAGCACTTCCAACAGCCAGAGGGTTAACATGACTTTATTGACTGCACATAAGGTATCCCAGTTCCACTGACATCATCCTGCATCACCCTAGATGTGCGTGCCTTCTGTTCTTTGTTAACCCTTTGGCTGTTGGTAGCTCTTTTGTTTTCTCAAAATACATTCCTGATGACATTACTACTAAGATATGCCTAGCTTACCTAATTTCAGCCTATTAACCTGTTGTGTTGCTAAACAACCAGGGAGGCAACTCAAGGGGGCCATAACCAGGGACCCTGAGTAGCCTCCCATCCCTGCCCACCCGTCACGTGCCACGTGGTGTCACGCCAGTCTATGTGCTTAGCTTACCGTGAATGGTTGTGTTTTAGCCTACAGGACCTTGGCTGTGTACGGTGTGACCGGTTCTTGGCCGGTCGGTTTTGGATTATGTGTGTTCCCTTGGATTATGTGTGTCCCTTTGGATTACATGGGTTCCATGGATTACTTGGGGTTCCCCGTCGTACCTTGGAGTTACGTGGTTGGATTTACGGTGTGCCTTTTGGGACTTAACTTTCCCGTCCGGCGCATTCTGAGGGCCGTGTGGCAGGTCCCCCTCCCCTCCCCCCCCCCTCCCCCACCCGCAGCCATGGCAAGGTAAGGCCTCGGTCCATGCCCTCGACCGGGTGGCGCCTTCGACCGGGGGTGCTTTCATGTTGCTCGTATGACAACTCGCGTCGAACGCTCAAACTCGTTTGGTGGGGCCTCAGGGAGCCCACGCCCAGTCGCCTTTCACATCTGATAAGTGTTGCAGCTGCCAAGTGCGCACCTGTCTGCAGTGCGCAACTTCCAATGGCCGAGCGATACCCACGCAGTCTGCCTCCCCTGTTCTGGCGGCGCCTCCGACCACTCTTGCGTGGTCTGCACCCCCTGGCCGGAGGAACTTTGGTCGCAGCTCTGGAGTTTCTACCGATGCGAGCAACCGACGCCGGCACGTTCCTTGCTAGGAGAAGAGACCAGATGTGCCTGCACCGACCTTGGGGAGAGGACGACACGTCGGGCCCGTGATTACACCTCAGGTCCCAAGACTACATCTACCACTGTGCCCCCTCGGAACTGGCCCGCCCGCTCCTCCTTGGAGTCCAGCTGGCAGCACGCCAGCCTCATCAAGGCCTGCCTGCTTTTACTCTGCATTGCAGCGACCGATATGCTGGGCCCTGGCGTATCGCACAAAGACACTCATACAGGGAGTCTAGCCGGCAGAGCGCTTGCCTCATCGAGGCCGGCCTGTAGCGACCTTCGTCGCCTCGTCCTATGACCGCTCAAGAGGAAAGCCTCCACCTTCGTCGACGCCGCCCATCAGGTAAAGAGGTTCAAGTCGCTCCCCCATCCCCCAGGCTTTCGGGACCTCGCGGACGCTTTCTCCACGCAGCTCCAGCAGGGTACTTCCCGCGAGTCTGACTTCTTCTCTGACCATAGGTGGCCTGCCGGCCTCGACATCGCATTCCGCCAGGACTGGTACACAGGGCATTCCCAGGCTTTTTCCTGTCCCCTACCCATGGTGGATCTACCAGCGCTAGTACAGGCAGGCAGCTCCGGGCAGCTGAAGCGTGGCGTTCCCTGCGGCTTGGACAAGACTGCATCCCTTTTCCAAAACACTTTGGCATGCTCGGGTTTCCTGGAACTCCTGACACAAGCTTTCGTCCATTGCATCGAGGACGCCTGGCACCCATCCATCTCACCTCTCTTGGGGGACTTCCTCGCCCTGGTGGTGGCGGCTACCCGCTCAGCATATCACTCCTCTGTCAACGCCATGGCTGCCGCCTCCAACTGTGACCTGATGCATCGAGATGCCGCGATCAAAGCCTGCCGTGGCCTGCCCCCCCGAGGTGAAGACGGAGCTCCATCGCGCCCCCCCTTGGCGGCTCCCACCTCTTCGGCACCACCTGGCAGGTGGTGAAGGATGCAAACAAGGGCCTCCAGGCCAGCAGCTCTGCTCCCTGTGTCCCCCCCACTCCAGCCCCCGGCGACCGCCTTGGGATCTCCGGTCAGCAAGAGACTCGCCCTCCGCAGTGAAGTGTGGCGTTCGCTGCTACCGGACGACCCCTGGGTCCTCACCACCAACTCTGAGGGCCTCCTGATCACCTTTTGCTCCCCACCGCCACTGCGGCACTCTCCCCTGTGGACCGGGATCTCCTCCCCCCCCCCCCTCCCCCCCGCCCCGATCAGATCAAAGCCAGCGCCCTTCGAGGTAAGGTCGCCGCTCTACTGCAGAAGCCCGCCATGGAGGTAGTCACGCGGCACGACTCCCCAGCCTTTTACAGCCGCCTCTTCGTGATCCCCAAGCCCGGCGGCAAGTGGCGCCCTGTCATCGACCTCTCGGCGCTGAACAGGTACATCGCAGCCCCAACGTTCCGCATGGAGACAGCCAGGGCCCTCAGGGCGGCCGTGCAGCCCATGGACTTCGCCGTCAGTCTGGACCTGTCGGATGCGTATCTACATGTCCCCATGCACCCTGCCTCTCGGCGTTACCTGCGCTTCGCCTTCAACGGCGTCTACCAGTTTCGGGCCCTGCCGTTCGGTCTCAACCTCAGCCTGTGGGTGTTCACTCCGACCTCGAACTATTTAGACGACCTTCTCCTGCGGAACCAGTCGGAGGCCACCCTAGAGATGTGCTGCTCGTGTTGACTCGGCTCGGCTTCCTGGTCAACGCGGGCAAGTCAGACCCAACGCGGGCCCTTCCGCCGGTTTGTGCACCTAGGCATGGAGTTTTTGACTGACCTCAACCGGGTGAGACTGCCAGAGCCCCGAATCCAGAAGCTGGCCTCCCTGGCCCGCCAGGTGGCCCAAGAAGATGTGGTCCGCGCCAGAGTATGGCTCCAGCTCCTCGGCCTGATGAGTGCCACGGCGGATCTCCTCCCACTCGGCCGGCTGTACTCCCATCCACTCCAGTTGCATCTGCTTCTCCACTGGCATCTGTCCTCCAGCGATCTCGCTACCCCGTTGCCGGTTATCCCGATGCTCCGAGCGGCTGTTCCACCCGTGCCTAGAGCGGCTTCTCCTTCATGCCTGGAGATTGTGCGGCACGCCCTCGTCGCTAGAGGTTTCTCGAGTGCAGTGGTGGAGGCTATCGCTACAGCTTGCAGACCCTCGACCAGGCGCGTCTACGAGGGAAAGTGGCGAGTCCAACGGTCCTGGTGCGCCGACCAGCACCTCTACCCCACCGATCTGACTACCCCTCAGCTTGCAAAGTTCTTCCTCTGGCTCTTCGGCGAGCAGGCCTTGGCACCCATCACCATCAGGGGTTACCTGGCCATGATAGTGGACACTTATCACCACCTCGGCCGCCCGGACCCCGGCGCCTGCAAAGACCTCACCGACCTTATGGCCCACTTTGTCCTCAAGCGGCCAGTCCCCCGCTCGCTGATGCCACGCAGGGACCTACCCTGGGTGCTTTCGTGGCTGAACTCGGACCGATTCAAACTGCTCCCCCTGGCCCGGTTCGCGGACATGACTCAGAAGACCTGCTTCCTGCTGGCCCTCGCCACGGCTGCCCGAGTAAGTGAGCTGCACGCACTCTCCACGTGCCCTGCCTGCCTGCAGTTCAGGACGGATGGCTCTGTTCAACTCCTCACCGACCCTTCCTTTCTCACCAAGACTAGGTCTCCCTTGACCGTGCCCTGGGTGATCACCATTCAGCCGCTGAAAGGGTTGAACCTTCCCTGGGAGACCAGGCAGCAAGATCCGGTGTGCGCCCTGCGCATCTACCTACGCCGATCCAAGCCCGCCTCTTGCTGCCGTTGTCCCCAGGCAGAAGTGATATATCGGCCCAGATGATGTCTTCCTGGCTATGCTGGGTCATCTGGGCTGCCTACCAGGACCTCTCCCCGGACCTCTCCCTGGAGGGAGCTAAGAGGCTAAGGATCCGCGCACAGGAGGTTAGAGCCATGGCCACGAGCGTCGCCTTCAACCACAACTGTGCCATCAGAGACATCGTGGCAGCTGTGGGCTGGTGGGCAGAATCAATCTTCGCCCGTTTCTACCTCAGGGATCTGGCAGGCCAGCGAGACAACCTGACCCTGGTGGGGGACATCGCCGCGGTGCAACACTCCCTCCTGGCGCCAGAGGCGCCGTAGGTAAAGCTTAGCTGAAATTGTCGTGAGTTTGCTCCAGTGGGTAATATTGTGGGTGGCACCCTCCTCCTCTTTGCTATTCTTCCTAGTAGTAATGTCATCGGGAATGTATTTTGAGAAAACAAATGAATTTTTCTCTAAAATGTATTTTTTCGAAAAATACTTACCGATGACATTACTTGGAGGACCCTCCCACCTGCCCCGCTTGCCGCCAGTAAGCTAAGCATTTCCGAATGGCGTGACACCATGTGGCACGTGACCGGATGGGCAGGGACAGGAGGCTACTCAGGGTCCCTGGTTACAGCCCCCTTGAGTTGCCTGCCTGGTTGTGTAGGAACACAACAGGTTTTTAGGCTCAAATTAGGTAAGCTAGGCATATCTTAGTAGTAATGTGATCGGTAAGTATTTTTCGAAAAAATACATTTTAAGAAAAATTCATTTCGTCAAGGTGAGCAGGTTTCACCTCAAACAAAACCCACTGCCGACATCCAACAGGAATCACCTTGACCAACAGCGCTACTG
The DNA here is from genome assembly GCA_036245525.1 of Semisulcospira habei. NCBI lineage: Eukaryota > Metazoa > Mollusca > Gastropoda > Semisulcospiridae > Semisulcospira > Semisulcospira habei. Next base: position 195,518,909 of record BTPG01000004.1, on the reverse strand, counting down.
ACAGCTTGTTGTCTTGTTCAGCTAAGACTTTTGTCCTATTCTTTTCACAATCCATTTAAGTAGGCACGAACACCAGGTTTTCCACTGCCTTTTGAGCTTAACACATTTTACCCCAGGACCGAAATCCACAAATTTTGAAGTTGCCATCGGAAGGACTGTATATTTCAATTCTAGAAACAGATCGAGCATGATAGTTCAAAGGTGGTGCCAGAATAGCTTGGCGCATATGGGCGCCAAGCTATTCTGGCACTACCCTTGAACTATCATGCTCGATCCATGTCTTGCTGTGGTGTGTTGGGACTGAATGAGTTATTTAACAGAAGGAGAACTGCCTATGTACAAAGGAGATCAAGGAACTCAGAAGGAACTCCCTATGTACAAAGGAGATCAAGGAACTCAGAAGGAACTCCCTATGTACAAAGGAGATCACAAAAGTCCATCATTTTACAACATTCAAACTTCATAATTAAAGTTAACATTTTTTGTCCAGCATTATTTGAGATATACTAAGAACATAATTATATAAATGAGATATTGCAAACTGGTAACCCTTTTCTGCCTAGAGTAGGTTGCTTTAACCCTTTGCGTGTAGATAGTGGTTTTAGTCGCGATGATTCCTGTAGGAATCATCGCGACTATAACCGCTACCAACATGCAAAGGGTTAGGAAAAGGTTGCTTGCACAATGACTTGTTGCATTTAGATCTACCTGTGTCTGCCTTTCCTTCATATGACCGTTACCATGTTGACATTGTTCAGGCACCCTTGTTGGACTGGCCTTACCGCGATCTTCGTGTTCTCAACGATGATCGTACGCTGGAAGTCAGCAACGCGCAGATAGAGGATGCAGGGAAATATTCCTGTATGGCCACAAATCCTGCTGGTCAGGACGAAATAGGATTTACGTTACAGGTTTATGGTGAGTCCTCAAGGGAGATGGGTAGCTCAGGTGGTAGGGCATTTGACTTATTTCGAAAGGTCAGGGGTTCAAACCCAGCTTTCAGCTTCAAACCCAGACATGGTACAGGGATACCTGATGGTAAGACCTTTCTGTGCATACTAATTTGGATGACTCCTCAGAAAGGTTAAAGGTATTTAAGGTCCAGAAATAGGTAAAAATTAGCCAGATTTTTGACAGAAATTGTTTGCTCTCAAATACTGTTTTCAGCTTCAAACCCAAACTTGGCACAGAGATTTGGTACAGATATAAACTGATGGTAAGATCTTCCTATGCATACTAATTAGGATGACCCCTTGGAAAGGTCATGTTTCACAAGAGGTCAACGGATGTGTGGAAAATGGCTATTATTGATAGAATTTTACTTTTTATGAAAGTTTCAGATCACTCGTACATGTGAGCCATAAGAGCATTGCCATTCTTGTTTTATTCACTTCTCCTGTACAAAATATGTTTGTGTTCTGGTCTGTGATTTTGGATATAACCGCCGTTGGCTGTATAAAGGTCCAAAATCACAGACCAGCACACTTTTCTTTCTCAAATTTACAGTTGGGCCTCAGATTCTCAACCCCAGCCCTGACCGTATTTCCGTCATCGCTGGAAATGCTGTCAGCATGCAGTGTCGTGTGGTAGGCATTCCGGAGCCATCGTTACTATGGTTGCACAACGACGAGGTCCTGCTTCAGACCACGGATGATGAGCATGTGCGACTCCTGTCCAACGATTCTCTGCTGCAGCTGTCGGACATCACACCAGCAGATGAGGGGAAGTACACGTGTCACGCTGAAAACCAGGCTGGATTCACAGACAAGTACTTCTATTTGGAAGTGTGGGGTGAGTTGGAACTTGCCTCATGGCTTGTGAGGATCTGTCTCTGCCTTTCATCTGTGGGTGGGGGTGGGGGGTTGGGGGGATTAGAGGGTGGGGTGGTACATCCAATTGTTGTGTTCATTTTGCTCTGAAATGAAAGCACAGTAGAACCCGGTTTTGTTTTGTTTTTTGGCCAGAAAAAGTTGTCTTTTAAAACAGGTGCTCACGCAGGTAAAGTCTTTATGTGCAAAAAGTGTCACCTGTCATTGAAGACCAGGGTTCCAAATACTTTTCAAAAGCATGGGGCCCTTCAGGCCCCCTGTTAGTAAGTGAATGATACTTTATTTCACGAGGATGGAAACAATAGGCGCACAGGCCTCTTTTCGTGTTTGTCTTTGCTAAACTACAACATTCTTAGAGAGAGAAAGAGAGATGAATTGTAACTTTATTAAGAGAGAAAGAGAACAACAGCCTAGTGATAATAAAGTGTAAAAATGGTTATAACAATATATTGTATACACGGTATAAGTGAAGATACAGTCAACCCGTACTATCCGTGAACAAAAAAATACAAAACGCTTTTGGTCAGGCAGGGAGCCGCAGGAGCAAAAAGGAGGGGAAGAAATACGGTTGCGGTGGGTTTGATGTGTGCCAGATATCTCTCACAACAGCTTTTGTTTTGTTTTTTGGCCAGAAAAAGTTGTCTTTTAAAACAGGTGCTCACGCAGGAAAAGTCTTTATGTGCAAAAAGTGTCACCTGTCATTGAAGACCAGGGTTTGAAATACTTTTCTAAGTAAAGACGGGGCCCCACAGAAAAGTAAGGGGCTCATAAACCGTCACATGATTTACGGACAAGACAGCAAAACATTGGAACTCTCCTTCATGGGAGGAAGCGGCTTTAGCTAAAAGAGGAATAGCGAGCTGCAAACAGCAGAGTGAACGTATCGCGCTGGACCGCTATGCAGCAAAGAGAGGTTGATGCAATGTGTACCGTGCTAAAAATAGCCAGCCACGTGTGTTTGGTGAAAAGTTCATGACCTGTGTTGGGACCGTGCTAATGTGCTGAGTACCGCCTACCGCTGCTTTGAGACAAAGCAGGTCTGAAAAGAAGGGGCATGATGGGCACCGTGGACATGAAAGTAGAGGGCCTGAGGCCAAAGTAAGGGGCTTTTTGCCCTGGGCCCCCGGTTATTTCGAACACTGAAGACTGTCATTTAGGTGACTATAGCCACCTAAATGATGATCTTTAATGACAGGTGATCTCTGGCAAGAGTGTTTGCTCAAAACAGGTTCTACTGTATTTGGTCAGCGGGAATCTGCCATCATTTCAGGGGATGAGTGGGTGGGTATACTAGGGTATAGCTGCGTCTACATTGTTGTGATTTAAGGATAATTTCCTTCGCTTATTTAGCCCCAACACACAGCAGGCTATGGACCAGCCATGATAGTTCAAGGGTGGTGCCAGAATAGCTTGGTGCCCATAGACGCCAAGCTGTTCTGGCACCACCTTTGAACTATCATGGTTGATGTCTCCTAAATTGTAATACAGTATGCAGAGGACAAATTTGGGGATTCCAACCTTGGGTTAGTTAGTTAATGGGGTTTAACACCGAGCAGGCGACTAAAGCCATCACAAGGCGGCTGACCTTGGGAAATAATGTGTTCGTTGACAACTGATTCTTTTTAGAAAACAAACTTCATTTGATAATGGTCCTTGACGAGAAAGTGTGCATATGTGCATGTTCATATGCATGTGTGGGTGGTGGGTACGTGTGCATGTGCATGCAATTTGTCATTGGACTGTAAATACATATACATTTGTTTTCCTCTTTAACTTTATATAATTGTATAATCATTATTACTACATGTATTGATTTTGATATAGAGATGTGCCGTTAAAAAATTTCTCGGAGAGCGGATGAATAAAATCTACTCGACTTATTATTCTTATTATTATTATGATCGGGCCAGTAAAATCTGAATAAAATCTACTCGACTTATTATTATTATGACCTGGCCAGTAAAAGACTCGTCTCATGCAAATTTGTTATTCACTCTCCAGTTCCCCCTACCATCAACGGATCGGACCGTCTGACAGAAGTACCAGTTATTCTCAACAGACCAATGGAATTATCCTGCCCTGCGGAAGGAAACCCCAAGCCGGAAATCACCTGGTTCCGCAAAGGACGGGCTGTTCCAAGCTATGGAGCACCAAATCTTCGTGTTCAGGACAATGGGCAGACGTTAGTCATCTTGAGTGCGCAGCTGTTGGATTTTGGCGACTACAGTTGTCAGGCTGTGAACCCTGCGGGGCAGGTTCGACGAGACTTCCGTCTTACGGTCATGGGTAAGTGAAGACTTTTCATTTTTTGTTGTTGTGTGCATCCATAGTGACATGCTGTATTTGCCCACAGCCCACTGCACTTTCTTGCCTCTAGTGCTAGAGAGGGGTCTGGTTTGGGGTGGAACCTGCAACATTGTTAGTCAACTTGACTGCGAGAGACATAAATCCGCATGAAGATCTATGCCTCTTGCTGAGGAAAGTAAAGACATTTTAAGTCTTGAAATTGCGGGCAGACTCTGATGGTTTGTCTAAATTTGGTAAGATTTTCTGTATTGTGTCACAGATGTGTCAAATTTTAGATGTTGTGTTATTATCATTTTATCATTTTTTGACTCATGTGCGAAGCAAAAGTGAGTCTCTGTTCTGGGCCAGTTGTCACAAAGGTCAGATCAGTTATGTGGATTGGTCATGCACATGAGCCTTAAGGGCTATGCCGTTCTTGTTGTGATGATTCCTACAGTAATCATCGTGACAAACACCACTACCAACAGCCAAAGGGTTAATTTTAAGGAATCACTCCTTCACCCTTCGTGTTGACATCTTCAGAGGCATAATGCTGCTTTTCTTGTATTTCTAGTACCCCCCGAGATTGGCGAAGGAGCCGATTTAATCGCATCTAGCGTCAATACTCAGGCGGTTCTGCCTTGTGATGCCCGTGGCCAACCCACACCTACAGTGGACTGGGAGAAAGATGGAGAACCGTTCCCCTCGACTGGCCTTCGCCATCGCATGATGCCGTCGGGGTCGCTGGAGTTCATGCTGGTCAGACTAGAGGATGATGGGGTGTACACGTGCACTGTGTCCAATGCAGCTGGCAATGTGTCAAGGTCGATACGGCTACAAGTTCAAGGTCAAAATCTTGTCCACTTTTTGTAACCCTGACACAACAGGCAATCCATACCAAAAGGGTGACTGCAAACAAAATGTTAGGACCAAACATGTCTTGTTCTTGTATCCAAATTGTGCTGAGTAATAGTGGATTTCTGGAAATCAGAAGTCGGTCAAACTTTCACGTTACGTTGAAAGGAGTGGATTAAAAGCCTCTGTTTTTGTCCAGGCTCTTAATTCACTGTTTTCATCGAAGCACACACACTTTTGATCTGCTTCGGACTTCTATTTATGTACAAAAGTTTATTTGGTACTTTTGCGAAATTTTGCTAAATTTCTTTACATTCAAATTTGTGTTTTATACACCATTGTTATGTATATTTTGACTTCCTACATTGTTATATGCAAAGTTGGCAAAAGAAATGCAATATTTTTGAAATCATCGGAAACACTTTAGTGTTTCGGATGATCAAAACATATCACATTTTTTTTTGCTCTTCAGTATATTACATCAGCGTCTTGTCACATTTCAGTACCTGCCCGCATCATCACCAACACCCCATCCACCGTTAACGCTCCTTTGGCCAGGAGTGTTATTCTTCAGTGTGAGACAGAGGGCTTCCCACCACCACTCGCATACTGGCTGAAGAACAGAGCTGTCCTGGAGGAGAATGCTAGTAAGACTGCAAATTTGGCTTATTCACAAGCTCCATGTGCTTTACAGTGGAAATAGAGTAAGAGTGGCAAAATTAAGCCATTAACCGCATGGCCGCATTTTGGAGGTGTCGCCTAATGACTGTACCAGTTGTAGGTCATGGATCAACCATGATTATTCAAGTGTAATGGGGAATGAGCTACCACACAATGGTGTGAAAAATTTAGGCACACAGTCTCTTTATCTCATTCTGCCCGCAACACACCACAGCAAGATATGGCTCGACCATATTTCAAGGATGGTGGCAGAATAGCTTGGCGCCTATACGTGCCAAGCTATTCTCCCACCACCCTTGAATTATCATGGTCGATCTGTGACCTGAATTGTAATGCAGTGCTCGGAGGATAACTCCAAAATGTGGGTATTCGTACCTCAGGCACAATGAGTTATTTTCAGATTATTGAGTACTAGGGTGGTGGGGGGATGAGCTACCACACAGTGGTGTGAAAATTTTGCACACTATCTCTTTATTTCAGATTATAGAGTACTAGAAAATGGATCCCTGTTCATCTCTAACCTGCAGCTGAATGATGCTGGAGTGTACACATGTATTGCTCAGAATGACGCTGGCATCGACAGTCGTGACGTCAGGCTGAGGGTACAAGGTATGCCTTTTGTACCCACCTCCTTGTCTTAAAGTAGAAGGGGTGGGTGGGAGGTGTGTATTGAATTTATTACATACTGTCAGATTAACCCTTTGCATGTTGGTAGCGTTTTTTGTTGCGATGATTCCTCAGGGTGGAGAACTCTCTTCGGATCTGCGATTTTCCGAGGAAAGGTAGCATCACTTCCGAGAAAATGAAATAGAGTTCTCAGAAAAATTCGTGAAACACATTTTCTCCAAGTCTCGATCCGAGTTCAAAAATAGGACAAGTTCAGGTCCGTGTCCAGCTTTTACTCTCTCATCACTGAATGTGGTACCCACGCCACGAGTGTAACATTGTATGCACTGCCCAATATAAGGCTTACTCATCACTTGATTACAGTGGGTGTTGAACGTTTGGCGGTTCACCGGAAGTTCAGTCCTCTGTGTCGGCCATTGTTAGTCTGTTGTGATACTGATCAATAGCCTACCATGTCGTGTGTTTTATTAACTTCTTCTGCTTGCTATAAATGGGTGATGTATTCCTACAACTGTGCATGTCTTAATGTTTCCATGTAATAAATTGATGATGTATTTTACTCTGTAATCTTGAGTTTGCATGTAGTCAAATTTGAGCCTTTTCTGTGTGTTATCTCTCACAAGAAGCCATAATATTTACCTCAGAAAATGAAAAATATCGATTTTTTTTTCAGGGGGGGCTATGGCCCCCTACCAGGGCTTTGCCCCTGGACCCCACCAGGGCCTACGCGGCCCTGGACCCCGGCCACTTTTCAGAGATTTTTACTTGAGCTTATTCTCCACCCTGATTCCTGTAGGGATCATTGTGGCAAAAAAAAGCTACCAACACGCAAAGGGTTAAAACCTTCACTGCCTAGCTGGTTGACGCAGATTATGTTTCAGAAATCTTTTTTCATTCAGTACCAACACTGAAGAGTCCCACCCGTCCAAGTAACACGGGTGCAAAGTGGTGTCAGCACGAGGCATACATCTTCATGAGGCCCTGCAAACTGCAGGGGCTCATTAGGATCTGTGATGGTGTCAGCAAGAGGCATAGATCCTCGTGTGTCCCCACAAACTGCAGGGGCTCATGAGGATTTATATCTTGCATTTTGGATCGTGTTCAGTTTTTCTTAGCAGTGAAGAGGTGTAAGGGTGAATGTTTTTCCCTGTGTGTTGTCACTTCTGTCAGAGCAAGAGTTAATGGATGTTCACGATGATTAGTATATATTGCGATGTAATGTATTTATGTGGTCATTCAGAGAGAGCAAAAGTGGGGAGGGAAGTATACAGGGGAAAGGAAACGTTTATGTTGGCTGCAGCTGGGGAGCATACTTGAGAGTCATGTACAGCTCAACTGCAGCCGATGTGAGCCTGATGGCCTTGTGCGCACATGGAGATAACTGCTTAGTTTAGCACTTCACTTACATCTGCAAGTGTCTTGTCCTGTGTTGTCCACCACCCCTTCCACCAGAGATCATTAACTCCCTTGTGCGTGCAACCACAGGTTCTGTTTTACAGTACTGCAGGCACAACAGGGTTAACCACGTCACAGATGAAGAAAGCTGACAAAATCCAACTACAAGAGATATAGATCCTCATGAGCCCCCGCAGTCGCAGGGGCTCATGAGGATCTATGCCTCTTGCTGACATCACTGTGCATGCATGATCCTTCAACAGCTGGGGTTCGCTGTTGATGAACGGACAAAGATTTAAGAAACACAATATTCGTCCACTGGCAGCAAATGGATTAAAATATCTCGTGCATTGTTGGGTGAGACTGGTTGAAAGTTGCTTAACCCATATCATACTGAGGCTAAAAGCTTCACATTTGTACGCTGCCATATGCAAGCTACATTATAGTACTTACAGATAAGGATATAAACCAATGGCTTTAGTTCAAGGGTGGTGCCAGAATGGCTTGGCGCCTAGAGGCGCCAAGCTATTCTGGCACTACCCTTGAACTATTTTAGTCAAAATTATTTCACACACTTGTGTATTCCGAATGATAAGGGTTAACACTATGCATGAGATACTTTAATTCAACACTAAAGAGCCCCAGCCACCCAAATAACATGGGTACAAAGTGGTGTCAATAAGAGGCATAGATCCTCATGAGCCCCCACAACAGCCGGGGCTCATGAGGATCTATGTCTCTTACAGCTGGTTCAGTTTTTCTCAATCTGCGTCCATCTGCAGCAAATGGGATTAAAATATCTCACGTGTTGATTTTATCATCTTTCACAACCAGTCCCGCCCAAGATCATGGTGTCCCAGACAGAATTTACGGTCCTGCAGAACCGAACTGTCGTCCTCCCGTGCCAGGCTTCAGGACGCCCCCAGCCCAAGATCCGCTGGGAGCGAGACGGGCAGGAGATCTCGTCCACAGATTACCGCATCCCTCAAGGGAGGGTTCACTACATCACCCTGCACACTGGTGGGCTTGCCATACCCCATGTCAGGTGGGTGCTTTTATATCCCCCCCCCCCCCCCCCACGCAATCCAGTCAAAACTGTCAGAAAACTAGGTCAGGAACTGGTAGCATGAAACTAACCCTTTTGGGTGTCGGTAGCAGTTTTAGCCGCAATGATTCCGGACAGAAATTTCAATACGGTTTGTATATAGTTTTGGAGATAATGGAGATGAGAAGTTTACTGTATTTTTATTGCCAATCCAGGCTCACAATACCTATATGTATCAACTTTGTACACATTGTAGTTTGTGCAGAATTAATTATGGAAAAAAATTATGTATAGCCGGTCATATTTGATAAAGTAGTTTTACCATGACTAGTTTTGGAAGTGAAAAACCCAGCACCAAAAGCGCCGTGTCTTTTGAGGATAGGTTGTGCTCGGCAGTGATCGAGCAGCGTTGCCTTGAAATCGCACTAAACGTATACTTCATTTGGTTTTGTGCACATAGTGATCGTTTCTTACCACATTCTGCCCCAGCACCGAAATCCCCAAATTTTGAGGTTGTCCTCTGAAGGACTGTATTACAATTCTAGAGACAGATCAATCATGATAGTTCAAGGGTGATGCCAGAATAGCTTGGCGCCTATGGGCACCAAGCTATTCTGGCACCGCCCTTGAACTATTGTGCTCGATCCATGTCTTGCTGTGGTGTGTCAGGGTTGAATGAGTTAAACCATCAGCCATGTTGCATGCATTTCAGTGTTTGGTGGTGGTTGCTGATTATAGGGGTGGTGCTGGGGCAGCGTACAGGATTCACATGTGGGTGTGTGCGCGTGCATTTGTGTGTGTGTGTGTGTGTGTGTGTGTGTGTTGAGGAGGGGTGAAGGGGTTGTACACAACAATCTTGTTTTGTAGTACCTTTGGATAGTGTTACTGTTTGTTGAATTGAAAGAAGAACAAACAACAAAAGAAAGAACAAAGTCAACAATAAATAGCATAGCAGGAATCTCAAGCAAATGAAAGTCTAAACTTGCACCTTCAATAATGCAGCAGATGTGCATATGCAATTCTCATTGTTACTTATGCCTGCATGACATGATGCAAAGGATTGGCTCAGGTATTGAAGGTTTGATCACTTGTATTTGTATTTATAAAGTTGCCTGAAACCTGTACATGAGAAACTGGTTCCCGTGGCAATTTGTTACATCCGATTTTCACTGTAAAATGTATCCCTCTCGCATCTAGGGCGGAGGACGAGGGTGTGTATCGATGTGTGGCAGAGAATAATGCTGGAGAGGATTATGCTGAGATGACACTCACAGTTCAGGGTAAGGCCCATAATTTTATCTTTGTGGACTTCTTGTTTTGTCCAAAGCATTGTTTTGCATTTTGATGTTCACAGTTTGTATCTTTACATTTTAAAAATCTTAACACATACAGACATTCGTGTGAACAACACTGATAAGATATAAATTTTACAAGAATAGGCATAAAGATCATAGGACTTATAAGAGACATAAATCCGCATGAGCTCCCGAGACTGAGGGGGTTCAGGAGGGGTTGATGTCTCTTGCAGCTGGGTAGCTAAGGGTTTGACAGCTGTGCTCATCGTAAATGTTTCAGTGCCGCCAATGATACAGCCTGCTCCTCAGACCATGGTGGTGTCCGTCGGTGACAGGACGATATTGCCGTGTGCGACCAGCGGCAACCCTAAGCCAAGCATTACCTGGTATTATGAGCGACGTCGCATTGACCCCCGTGATCCCAAGTACACCGTAATGGAAGACGGGTCGCTGGTCATCAATAGTGTACAGGTTGGTGCTAAAACATTTTGGTCAATTCGGTGATTTAGAGAGGGTATGTATGTGTTGCATCGCTCACTTTGTTTATTCTTTGTAGACATTAACCCCTTGAATGCTATTGACATAAACGGTATCTTTGGTAACATTCTAGGAGTTAATACCTTGAACCCAGTGTTGCAATACACCTATTCGGAGTTATGACTGCACATATGCTATCATTTCAAATAAATGTGCTGGGATAAATGTGCGTGCCGCATATATTTTTTTTTTGAGACAACCTAGATGAGACCAGAATTGTGTTTCATTCTCTAGTTAACCCATTTAGCCCCAACGCCCTACAGCAAGAGATGGATTGACCATGATAATTCAAGGGTAGTGCCACATGAGCTTGGCGCCTGTCGGCGCCAAGCTCATCCTTCACTACCCTTGAATTATCATGGTCAATCTATCTCCTGCAGATAGTTGTTAGGTAACGCCTCCAAAATGTGGAAATCTGGCCATGGAGTTAGATGCGTTATAGTGACTAAAATGGGCAAATGAGAATTTGGAGCGGTGATTTGTCAGCTTTCTGGTGTGCGTCAACATTGTTGTGATAAAACAGCAAGAACAGGATATTATCATTTTCCATTGGCTTATTTTTAAAGGTTTAACAATAAATGCAGCTTTACAAACATGATTAAATCAGCGAAGTCACTAGCTTGGAGAATGATATAGGAGGTAGTGGAGCTGAGTGCCCGAGTTTTTTGGAAAGTGCTTTGAAAACACTAGCCGACGGGGTCTGTTTGGTACAACAACAGTCCCAGTATGAAGTACTCATCCGAGATTCTGAATGGGTGTATTCCCAAAGCTGAAAGTCATCCTCTACAGACTACATTGCGGTTTTGAGATAGTTCGACCCTGGTAGTTCAAGGGTGGTGCCAGGACAGCTTGGCCCTTAATTGTATCTGCGCTGGTTATTTTTTCAGGAGGAGGACACGGGGAGCTACGTGTGTTCTGCACAAAACATCGCAGGCAGAGATTCACAGGGACGACTTCTTAGGGTGCAAGGTATAGAGATTCAATTATGTTTTTTTTTTAATTTTTATTTGTACGGGCTTTTAACCCGTTCAATGCTGAGAAAATGTGTACACCACCCAACTGCAAGAGATGTAGATCCTCATGAGCCCCCGCAGTTGCGGGGGCTCATGAGGATCTATACCTCTTGCGGACACCTTGGAATCCATGTTTCTGGAACAGCTAAGACTTTTAGGTGTTGAATCAAGGAAGATTTTTGCAGAAACACAGTCTGCGTGGGCTGGCACTCAACGGGTTAACTCTTATCATTCGCAATACACCAGTGTGTGAAATAAGTTTGAATTAAATAGTTCAAGGGTAGTGCCAGAATAGCTTGGCGCCTCTAGGCGCCAAGCTATTCTGGCACCACCCTTGAACTAAAGCCATTGGTCTATATCCTTATCTGTAAGTACTATAATGTGGCAGTGTACAAATTTGAAGCTTTTAGCCTCAGTATAATATGGGTTAATACTATACATAAAAATCCTGTTTTGAGCAATCGCTTTTTGTTGGCAGGAAAAAAAATGGTCTAATAAGTCGGGCGTTCTCTCAAGAAAAGTCTTGCAGGGCAGAAAGTGTCACCTGTCATGAAAGACCATCATTTAGGTGACTACAGCCACCTGAATGATGGTCTTTAATGACAGGTGGTATCTCATAAGGGTGGTCGCTCAGAACAGGTTCTGCTGAAGCACCTTTGAATAGTTGTCTTCCCCTCTTATCTCTAACCTGATTCTGATTATGAAAAGACCTCATGTCCACGTAGTTCTGTCATTTTGAATACCCTCTTGTCGTTTCCTACTTGAATCATTTGTCTTTTTCAGTGCCCGTTAGTATTTTCTAACATGAATTATTTGTCTGTTTCAGTGCCGCCTAGGCTAATACGTGAACCTGAAAACAAGGAAGTGACGCTGAACAGTCGGTTTGAGTTGGAGTGTGCGGCCCGCGGCGTTCCCACTCCCATTATCACTTGGGAGCTCAATGGCCGACCCCTGGCAGGTCAGTCACATAACAAAATGCGGCTACATGAAAATTGGTTCAACAGTGCGTCATATCTCAACTGATACTTAGCGGACTTGGGGTTAAACGAAGGGCTGAAATACCTGTGCTGGCCTGTGTGTCCTTGATATCCCAACCAAAAGGTGACTGCCAAGCGTGTAAAAAAGAGAAAATCCTCACAAAGAAAGAAACACACTTAGAAAGGACAATGACAACAATTTTTATTTTTGACCCATTTAGCAATTCTCACTACAGCAGGAGATGGATCGACCATGATAATTCAAGGGTAGTGCCAGATTAGCTTGGCGCCTTCAGGTGCCAAGCTAATCTGGCTCTACCCTTGAATTATCATGGTCGATCTGTGTCCTGCAACTGGTACATAGGCGTTAAGAGACACATCCAAAAGTTTTGTGGGGTTGTGGGTCAAGCCTGTGTAAGGTGACCAGCCCAGGGACTATCTAAACGTGGTCTCTTTACGAGTGGTCTCTCGTCATGAATCTAAGTAACGGAAAGAAGACCCAAAATTAAAGGACCAAACATGGGTGGTCTGATTGGACAGGCGGTCGCCTTGTGCAGGTGGTGACTTTGACAAGTTTGACTGTATAGACCATTATATAAAGGTGGCCACTGGAGCAGGTTTGACTGTACAGCATTCTGTTTACACTTTCTTTGATGAGATGTAATAAGTTGCCACAGAAAAGACAAGTAGAGCATTGTGTACTTGTTTGTGTGTCCCTTTTGAAAGAGTGTTTTAACTCTTTGGCTGCCGATAGTGGGTTACTGTTGCAGGAATCATTAGAATAAAAAGCGCAGCCAAAGGGTTAAATAAAAAATTCAATAAATTGTGTGTAATTGTCCTTTCTATGCGGTTTTCTTCCATTCTTGGGACATACTTTGTGTGTAAACGGCTTAATGGATCTTTTGGATCAAAACACTTTCTCAAACGGGCAAAGGACAGAGATAGGACAGAGAGTCACTTCTCTTCTTCGAGAATGAGATAATGCATGGGTAACAGTCTTCAGACCCAGAGGCTGATTTAGGTTTAAAAAAAACAAAAAACAAAAAACAAGCTGAATTTAAGGCTTTTTATTGCACACAGAACATGATCCCTCAGACAGCCTGTTCTGTCTTGGGTCTGCAGGGGCTTATGAGAATCAAGCCGTTTAGCCCCATGGCCACATGTCCCAAATTTGGGAGGTGTTACCTAACTCCTATGTACCAGTTGCAGATAGATAGACTATGATAATTCAAGGGTAGTGCCCGATGGGCTTGGCGCCTGTAGGCGGCAAGCCCATCTGGCAGTACCCTTGAATTATCATGGTCAATCCATCTCCTGCTGTAGGGTGTTGCGGCTAAATGGCCATGAGTCATTGGGCATAGTTAGTCTATAGCAAGTTTTCGTCATTTAAGATTTTCACACTTGTCACCCCTGATAATGCAATTGAAGAGGTGACTGATTTTGTTTGTTGCAGCACCTCCCAGTGTGAACGGCGTGGGGACGGTGACCGTGCGACACGCGATGCAGGAGGATGGAGGTCAGTACACGTGTATCGCCACCAATCCTGCCAACAACCAGCAAGTGTCTGCCGCAGCTCGCGTCATTATCAAAGGTACATGTTTTGACTGCAGTTCAGTGAGAAGTCACTTAACCCAGTACATCCTGAGCCTGATTGTTTGAAATCTGCTCATTGTCCTATGAGGGCTACATTACAGATTAGGAGATAGATCAACCAGTTTAGTTCTAGGGTGTTCCAAGAATAGAAACCGCCTTGACCAACAGCGCTACCGACAGCTTGTTCTCTTGTTCAGCTAAGACTTTTGTCCCGTTCTTTTCACAATCCATTTAAGTAGGCGCGAACACCAGGTTTTCCACTGACTTGTGAGCTTAACACATTCTACCCAGGAACGAAATCCACAAATTTTGAAGTTGCCATCCGAAGGACTGTATTACAATTCTAGAAACAGATCGAGAATGATAGTTCAAGGGTGGTGCCAGAATGGCTTGGCGCCTATGGGCGCCAAGCTATTCTGGCACCACCCTTGAACTATCATGGTCAAATTAACTTAAGTGTATCAGAATGAAAAGGGTTAAGTGTGTGTGTGTGTGTGTGTGTGTGTGTGTGTGTGTGTGTGTGTGTGTGTGTGTGTGTGTGTGTGTGTGTTTGCAGTGGGAATATATACATGATGCAACTTGCAAGACATTTTATGCAAGGAATGCTCAAAAAGTAATGCGAGTTGTGCCGTAAAACTGCAGCCATTCCACCAACTCATAATGTTACTCCCTTCCATTGTTGGCTGTCTCAGACTTTAGTCCTATTAGAAACATATAAATTAGTCGTTTTTTTTTTTTTAAAGCGCAGTTGTTTATACAACATTTTAAATTTCACTGTATATCAGCACGGGAGTTGGGTGAGCGGTATTCATCATTCTTGTATCATTTAATTTCCAGTGCCTCCGCGAGTGATCGTTCCCCCGGGTGACCAGGCGGTCAGGATTGCGGAAAAAGTGATCCTCGACTGCTCCGTGGCTGGAGACCCTCAGCCAGAGATCCTGTGGACGAAAAACGGCCGGCAACTGGCACTCAGCGAGAGAATCAGGCAGCTCAGTAATGGCTCGCTTGTTATCTATGACCTGCTGGTGAGATTTTCGCTATAGCGTGATGTGTATGTGTGCTCGTCTGTGGTTTGGGACCTTACAGCCTCTGGCTGTAAGGTCCCATCACAGACCAGCACTGAGGCAGTACACAGCTTCATTCCCACAGCTGTTTCTCTAGACTCTTTGGGGGGATGGAATGGGATTTGGGTGCGGGAGGCAGTTCACAGCTTCATATTTGTTTAAAGTACAATTGCATTACAAGAAATCTGTAATAAAGTATTTGATTTACATATTTGACAGTCTTCAGCCCTGGACACTTGGTTCAGCTCTTTCAAAATCCCAGAAAGCTGACTTTCAGCTTTTAGGTTCAGACGGCACACAGTCCTTCACACAGCCTGTTCCACCTGCAAGGGACACAGATTTTCACGAGCTCCTGCGTCCACAGGGGCCCATGTAGATATGTGTGCCTTGCTGGCATTGATCAGCCACAAATACATCCACAGACTGAGGTACAGTTACTCACAGCTGAATAAGAACTTGCGTGTATTCGCGGATATGTAAGGACATGTACATAAACTGCCGATTGTGCTGGCCGTATATTGGGGTGTAGGTATAACCTGTGGTGCACTATTTTCAGTTGACCAATTCAAATTGTTTGCGCTGTCACCCATGAAATTATTTTTCTTTCCTCAAAACACATTACCAATGACATTACTATAAGGAATAGTGTCTTAGCTAGCCTAATTTTAGCCAAAATTGGTTGTGTACCTATATGGCAGGGGAGGCAACAAGGGGCGTCATAAGCCTAGCCAGTATCCCAAGTAGCCTCCCTTCCATCCCCATCCGGGCAACCGCACACCAGATTCCCGCCAGTCTGTTTCTTAGCTTAGCAGTGGAAGATTGTGTACCTCTGCTTCTGCATCTTGGCTGTGTATGGTGTGACCAGTCGCCTTGTGGCTTGGACTCTGCCGTGTTTCAGAAGAGAGATAGAGCTGTCCTCGCCTGGGATTACTGATGCAGCTGTGCTAGCTTGGGGTTTACCTTCGTCGGTTTTGAGAGTGACCTTCCACTGGTATTGTGGTGTTGGGGACTTGGATTACTTCCCATGGTCCACACGAGCCTTGGATTACTGTGTTTAACAGTGCTTCTGGAGCTACCTTCGGGATGTGGTTCTTCCATTGGTGGTGCGAGCCTTCGCTTCGGCAGCACGGTTGGTCCCTTCAGTCCTTGGTTGGCCTCCGGTCTTCCCGACCTGGTAAGGTAAAACCTTGATGGGTGCCCGCGACCAGCGCTAAAGGGGAGGGAAAGCGCCAGGCGTCGGCACTAGTTGTGGAGTAACATCGCTTTGATTCTCGGTTTTGCGCGTGTACGCATCGGATGCGTGGCCTCGAGGAGCCACGCTCGCTCGCCTGTCACACTTGATTATGTTTTGCAGTTGCAAGTCCACACCTGCACGCGTTGTGGGGACTTCTGATGGCAGAGTGATGTGCATGCTGTATGCCTACCTTGTTCCGGCTGTGCCTCCACTCACCCGTGCGTTGTCTGTGCCCCCCTGGCTGGAGGAGCAGTGGTCTCAGCTTTGGGGATTCTGTCGCTATGAACAACCGACACAAGTCTTAGTGCAGGCGCCTGCCACCGACCCGACCACCTTTGGGGAGGGAACAGCTTGGACACTTGCAACTTGGGACGCATGAGCAGCTTCAGACCTTATCGAGCCAAGGACTTCAGCCGATGGTTCGTCAGCACGCTGGGGAAATGAGACACCGAGCTTGGCCAACACCGGACTTCAGCAAGAATGTTCGTCGGCTCGCTGGGTAAACGACACACCAAGCTTGGCCAACATAGGCCTCAGCAAGAATGTTCGTCAGTTCACTGGGAAAACATACACCGAGCTGGCCAACATAGGCCTTCAGCAGGAATGTTCGTCAGCTCGCTGGGTAAACGGATCATCGAACCTGGCGAGCATAGGATGTCAACAGGTTTGTTCATCAGCTCGCTGAGTAATCTAAGCACCGAGTCTGGCCAACAACGTACTTTTATGAACCACCACGCGCCCAGACCCTTGAGACAAGTCCAGCACAAGTGTATGGCGTCCCGTGCAGAGGTCAGTAACAAGGTGAGGTACCCTAGCACGGATGAGAATGCCGGACAAGTGCTTACCCGCTCGTCAGACAAAGATAGAGATGAGACAGGCCCATAGCGACATAGTTTGCATTTACGAAACTAACGTTCAGACAGTTGCAGGGGGGGAAGAACTTCGCCACCTCGCTGGTAGAATCACCGAGCTTGGCCTACTACGTGCGCACATGACCAGACCTTGGAACGATTCCAGCACAGGTGTACAGCGTCCTGCTCTGAGGTCAGTGACAAAGACAAGTGCCCTTGGCCGGACGAAAAGGCTGGACCAGTGAGGGCCCTCTCGTCAGGTGAGATAGAGACGAGTTTGGGCCACGTCGACATTGCTCGTAAAGCTAACCCCCCCCCCCACCCCCCTTCCCCGTTCAAGCAGAAGGCAGCGGGATTTAGAAAAGTAAGCGACGAGATTACATGAAGCATCGACATCCCGCTCCAAGGTCAGTACATTTATTTATTTATTTATTGGGGTTTGGCGCTGACCAGGCGACTAAGGCCATCTCACGGCGGAAGGTCATTGACAGGTGTTCACAACCGGACAATTCTGCTGGACTTACGTGCGCCCGTTCGTCTGATAAAAGTAAAGGGACGAGCCGGGTTCACGTTGATATCGCACGCCTTGTCTACCCTCATAACGGGCAGATGGGCCACTGGGTGTAAGAAGAACCGAGCGGACTCCCATACCTCGTCGGCGGCCACACTCGCGGAACACGCCACCGCTACTGCAGACTGCTTCCCGCGACTTGGATGCCACCCGTCGCCCTAGGCCTGCTGCCAAAACTAGAGTACTGCCGTCCAACCCTGCCACATTCCAACAGAAGTGTTTCGCCTCAAGCTCAGTTTAAGTGCCATCGCCCCGGGCGAGACTACGAGATAAGTGTGCGGCCGCTCGCCTGACACTCACGGGATGGGTCGACTCGGGCTGCATGGGTTACACCGCATGCATTCCGGCCCAGCACAGATGTACGGCATCCAGCCCAGGGACAGATGCCTTTACCCTAGACAGGATGAGACTTGGGGCCTTTTGGGCGCCCGCGTGGCTCTTAGGGTACTACGAGCGCAGCCACAGCGTCGGCTCGCCACTCCGCCTCCCCACCTGGTCAGCTTCCTGCTTCCTCGTGGCCACTAGTATGGTTTTGGTGTACACATGTCACGGGGTTTTAATTGTGGGTACTCATTGTACAGCTGGAAGGTAAGTTAAGTGCTGTAGGTTAATGATCGGTTTTATTCTTGTAGTAGCTTCGGTGGACGACACGGGATTCCCACTGGCGCCCCAGGGCGGTAGGATGGTGTATCTATGGTCTCAGGATGTTGCGCGTTGGCCTGCGGAGACGGCGCTTGACTACACATGACTGAGCCTCTACCGGACTTCGTTCCGTGCACCGCAGTTTGGAGCGTCCTGGCTTACCGGTCACCACCTACCATGCTGCATACCCTCCTCAGTCGACTGAGCCTCTACCAGACTTCGTTCCGTGCACCGCAGTTAGGAGCGTCCTGGCTTACCGGTCACCACCTACCATGCTGCGTACCCTCCTCGGTCGACATCTTGCCGGCTACCACTTCGTGTGAACTGGTGGTTCAGGATGACACCTGCGGGGCGGCCTCAACCTTCAGACCGTTGGTAAGCGGCTACGACAGCGACGCACACACCACGCTGTACAAGTTTGTCGCTGCCCCGTCCTTCGGTGTGGAGACCGCCTGAGCCTTCGCGCCGCAGTACAGAACTGGGCCGTCAGCCTGGACTCGTCGACATTCCTAGATGATCTTGCGGAGCCAGTCGGAGACCTCCTTGGCCAAGATTGTGTTCGGCTCACCCCAGGACACCCCATCTCCAGCCGTTACCTTCGCCTCGCCTTCGGCGGCATGGTCTGCCAGTGTCGCGCACTTCTCTTCGGCTCTACCGCAGCATCTGGGTGTTCTACCGTATCTGGACGCTGTAGTAGATGAGGCCGGTTGGACGTCTTCGTGCGGCCACGTCGACATCCCTAGATGATTGTCGCTTGCGGAACCAGCCAGAGACCTCCTTGGAGAAGAATGCGTTCTGCTAATCCCCAGACACCGTCTCCAGGCATTCCCTCCGCTTTGCCTTCGACCGTGTGATCTACCAGGGTCGCGCGCTCCCTTCGGTGTCTATCGCAACCTCTGGGGGTTCTACCGTAGCTGTACTTCGTAGCAGACAGGACCAGATGGACGTCTTCGTGCTCCACATCGACATCCCTAGACGATGTTCTCTTGCGGAACTGGTTGGAGTCCTCCTTGGAGAAGGATTGAGATGCACTTTGCGATCTCCTCGGCAGGCTTGGCTTCCTGGTCTAAGCGGGCAAGTCCGACCTCACGCTGTAGCGCGGCTTGTCTACCTGGGGATGGAACCACGCACCGGCCTCATGCAGGGCGGCTTCCGGAGCGGCGAACCCAGCGCAGCGGTTGTCTCAAGAGCAGGCGTCCTCCGCCAGACGATGACTTCGGCGTCGGGGACTGGTGAGTTCCGCAGCGGACCTACTTCCCCTATGACGTCTCTACTACCCCCCGCTTCAGCTGCTCCTGCTTCTCCCTGGATGACCCTCGACAGGCGACCTCGAGTCTCTGGTTCGGGTGCGGCCGTTGCTACTTCCTCTTCTTCTTCGCGGGGTGGATCCCGACTGGCTCGCTACGGGAGTTCCTCTCTTCTCGCCTCCTCTCAAGATGTCCTTTGCGTCGATGCAAGTCTCGCAACCGGGGGCACTCTCCTGTTACTGAGATCCTACTCTGCCTCCGGCGGAGAGCCTCTGGACCTCGTGGCCCAGTTTCGGGTGTCACGTCTGCGACGTCAGGAGCCTCTCGTCCTCTCCGACAGCGCCACAGTAATCGACTTCTTTCAAAAGCAGTGTGGGATGCGGTTACTCTCCCTGTACTTCCTCTTTTGCCAGGGGCTCCGTTGGTGCGAAGATCGAGACATCGCTTCCGAGCTAGAGACTTCCCGGGACTTCCGCATGACCAGCCAACTCCATCGCTCGTTGCGGCCAGCTTTTCCGCACAGAGTGAACGTTCCGTCCAGACATCGTTCGGGTGATCTGCACAGCGGAGAGTCCACCATGATCGCGCCCCAAGGTGGAATTGCCAGCTTCCCCGCTTTGTCTCCTCTGTTCCAGTTCCGCTAGCCTGAGTGGTCGGCGCTCTCTACCTCTCTGGGGATGGCCTCGATGCCTCGCCGACCCAACTACCATGCGGTGTCCCTAGCTCCTGCCCAACCTCAAGGTTGCAACGCGCTCCGGGTCAAGGTGGATACTTGCTGCGGGACATGCTCGTGGACCTCCGGCCTCCTGAACCTCGCCATGAGCCCCCCTCTGCAGATCACCACGCCACGCACAATGCTTTGTAGCCCCGAGAACTCTTCCTCCACGCTTGGACGTTGTGCAGCAAGCCCTCGACGCTAGAGCTTCTCAAGTGCAGCTGTGGGAGCTTTTGCTTCCTCTGGCTTTTCACTGACCAACTTGGCGCTCTCACCTTTAGGGGCTATCTGACCATGATCGCTGACACAGACCGACTTAGACCGGCCGACCCTGGTGCCTGTACACACCTCGCCGGCATTCTGACGCTCTTCGGTCTACACGTCTTGCCTTCGCTCATGGTTGCCACGATGGGACCTTGCCTAGAGGCTACAAGGGCTCGTCTTGGACCATTTCGACCCGCTCCAGTTGGTGCAGACGGCCAACGTGCCACGGAAGACCTACTCCCGACAGACCTTCGCCACGGCTGCCAGGGTCAGTGTACTGCACGCTCTTCAGCGCGCCCTCAGACTTGCAGTTTGGATAATTGGCAGGACTACTGCTGCCTGACCCGGCTTCCTAGCCACGACCCGGTTCCTTGGTTCGCCCAGTTGGTCACCATTCGGCCCTTGGGGGATTCAGGCCCTACTCGGGATACAGACAGCAGGATCCGGTGAGAGCCTTATGTGGACACCTGCGCCTGACCAAGCTGATACGCAGGGGACGCACCCGCCTTCCAGGTGGGGATGACATACCTCCTGGCTACATTGCTTACTTCGTGCTGCCTACCAGGACCTCTACCCTGATGCTGCCAAAGGGATGAACAGGGCGCATGAGGTCAAAGCCACGGCCGCATCCTCGCATTCGACCGCTACTGAGCCGTCAAGACTCTGTGGCGGCCATGCACTGGTGAGCGGAGTCAACTTTGCCTGATTCTACCTGAGCGACCTCTCCGGACAGCGCGAGATTCTCTCGGGTCCTCCCAGGCCAGCGGGAAGAATGGTGCTGGTGGGAAACATCGCCGGAGCGCAACACTCCCTCCCGGCACCCTCGGTGCCGTCGGCTATTCTTAGCTAAAATTATCGGGAGGTTGCTAATGGGAGGGCGGGCCTAGTTGGCAGTTGGGGGTTAGGGGCATTATAAGCGGCACCCACCTCCTCTTTGTAATTGTTCCTTACAGTAATGTCATCGGTAATGTGTTTTGAGGAAAAAAATGAATTTTTCTCTAAAGTGTATTTTTTAAAAAAATACTTACCGATGACATTACTCGAATAACCCTCCCACCTGCCCTGCTTGCCGCTCGTCAGCTAAGTAAACAGACTGGCGGGAATCCAGTGAGTGGTTGCCCGGATGGGGATGGAAGGGAGGCTACTAGGGATACTGGCTAGGCTTATGACGCCCCTTGTTGCCTCCCCTGCCATATAGGTACACAACCAGTTTTGGCTAAAATTAGGCTAGCTAAGACACTATTCCTTACAGTAATGTCATCGGTAAGTATTTTTCGAAAAAATACATTTGAGAGAAAAATTCATTTTATTTATAAAGTTTCAGCAGTTCCCAGTGTGCAAAAGGCCATCGGGCTGCCGTTGGCCTGTGTACGGCCGTGCGCAGGCCGATGTCAGCCCGATGGCCTTTGCGCACTGGTTTGTCACATCAGGGTATCAAAGTGTTTCCTGACATGGTCTTTATTCTTTCTCATGGGCAGTCTTCTGATGCTGGAGAGTACAAGTGCATTGCTATCAATGACGCTGGCACCTCGGAAGCGCAGTCAATCATCACTGTGAATTGTGAGTATGAAGCACTTGTGTCTCGTCGAGGCAGTACCCTTGTGCACGTTTTGTCTTTAGAAATCTGGGTCTGGTATCACATTATGATTAACTTGTTAACCCCAAGGCCACACTTTGGAGGTGTCCCCTAACAACTAAGTAACAGGTACAGGAGATGGATAGACCATGATAATTCAAGGGTAGTGCCAGATTAGCTTGGTTCTGTCAGGCACCAAGCTAACCTGGCATTGCTCTTGAATTATCATTATTGATCCATCTCTTGCTGTAGTGCATTTAGGCTAAATGGGTTAACACATTTGAGACGTTCTGCATTCAGATACTTAGCTGTCTGTGGCGTATCTGGATACGGTGCATCTCAAATAAGTTAATTTAATTTGTAATACAGTCAGACCTGTGTGAGGCAAGCACCCAAGGGACTATCGCACAGGTTCATCTAGGTAAGAGAAAGAAGACCATGGGACCACAATGTTTGGTCTGCTTTGACAGGTGGTGGCCACCTTGATAGGCTTTACTGTAATTAGATATAACAGCACATTGTCCGGGCGGTCCGTGGCACAGTGGTAAAGCATCTGCCACCAATGCTAGAGGTGCGAGGTTCGATACCCGGTTCTGGCGTTGGACTTTTCTCCTCTAGTAAGTGTCACCATTTATTCAGGCGGACCGTCGGGGGTTCTTTCTCCGAGTACTCCGGCTCTTCCTCCCCCACGACTTTGGTATCAATTTCAGCTCACTTAATCAAATTTCAAATAACAAACAATTTGAATTTCCAAAATTTCAGTAGCTCGCTTGAGCTTTCCCTTAGCACCACATGAATGTTTTGTGTTTATTGTCAGTGTGTGACTGAATACGCGTGATTCACGAGAGCGTGCTTGTTGGGTTCAGTTCGTGGCGCCGCTTTGAGCCGATTTTCAGTTGGGATAAAGCGCCTATTTAATGCGCTGATTTTTATTTATTTATTTATTGTGCGAAACTTTACCAGTGCAGTTTTGGTCTAGCCTTTGAATGTAGCCTTTTATTATGCAGAAAACAAGTGATTAACCCATTCAGCCCTGATGCACTACAGCAGGAGTAGCTAAGCAGGAGATGGGTCAACCATGATAATTCAAGAGTAGTGCCAGATTAGCTTGGCGCCTGTCGGCACCAAGCTAATCTGGCACTGCCCTTGAATTATCATGGTCGATCCATCTCTTGCAACTGGTGCATAGTCATTATATGACACCTCCAAAATTTGGGAAATACGGCTGTCGGGCTGAATGAGTTAACAAAATCCAGACTGAAAAGGTGACTGCCGAAGTGTGTGCAATGCAGAGAAGAGCCCAACAAAGGAAGGAACATGCTTAACCCTTATCATTCGGAATACACCAGTGTGTGAAATAAGTTTGACTAAAATAGTTCAAGGGTAGTGCCAGAATAGCTTGGCACCTCCAGGCGCCAGGCTATTCTGGCACTACCCTTGAATTAGAGCCATTGGTCTATATCCTTATCTGTAAGTTCTATAATGTAGCTTGCATATGGCAATGAGTGAAGACAGTTGCAACAAAATTTATTAACATTTTGCAATTTGTCTTATCGTGAATGGAAAACACAACAGTTGAAAAAGGGTTTTAACTGTTCCATTTTCCATTCACGATAAGACGAGTTGCAAAATGTGTACTAGTTTGAATGCCTATTTTTATAAAGGTGTTAACCCGTACTAATTTATCGACACCCCTAAGGGTACTTGGAGCCACTGGTACCGTTTCAGGGGTGGCCAAATTTTTTAATTATCATCTTTCCCCCGGGCAAGCAACATGTCATTTTCATCTTTCCCACACAAATATTGTCTTGCCCGCAAATCGCAAGCAGAAATATAATGTACACAAACACATTCTGAGAAAATGACTCGTGGAGACAGTCAAACAAAGCCAGCGATATAAATTGCTCAGTCATTGGCTTCGCCTGAAGACATGCACCAATCAAATAGTGCGTCTTTTAGAAGCTACGGCAGCAATGTAAGGCAAGCAACTGGCTTGGAGTTTTGTTTTGCTGAAGCAGATGACAGATTTAGCAGCTGGTGAAGTCAACTGTCTGCATGTTTCAAGTTTTGCGATCGCGTTTTGAATTTTTTATTTTTTTAAAATCCTGCGGGCAAGCTGCCTTTGGACTTGAACTTTCCCGGCGATATTTTATCTTGCCCCAGGAATTGGGAAATGGGATTTGGCCACCCCTGTGTTTACAGGACTGGTAGCAGCATGCATAAGGGTCTTAACCCCTTGGCTGCTCAGAAAATGTGAACAAGATTCAATTAACTGCAAGAGGCATAGATCCTCATGAGCTCTTGCAGTTGCTGTTGGGCATGTCAATCTATACATCTTGATGATGCCATTTTGTATCCATTTTCCTTTGAGGGCTTTTCAGCATTGAGCCAATAGATTTTTCAGAAACACCGTCTGCATCCACTGGCAGTGAAGGGGTTAACCCATTTAACCCCTTGTCTGCATTTACAGAAGTTTAGAGGTGTCACCTAGTGACTGTGTACCAGTTGCAGGAGATGGATCGACCATGATAATTCAAGGGTAGTGCCAGATACGCTTGCTGCTATCAGATGCCAAGTTAATCTGGCATTATAATCTGGCACTATCATGGTCAATCCATCTCCTGCTGTAGCGCGTCGGGGCTCAATGAGTTAAAGACAACGACTACAGTACTATTAACGGTACTGGTGGCTGTATGTTCAAGTGGGTTAACTACATTAATTTTTAAGTGCTCACACTCTGTGTCTGTGTTTTCATCCAGCTGAACCACACTTCCTGATCGAGCCCAAGAGTCAGATGGTGGATGAAGGTCAGACGGTGACCTTTGACTGCACGGCGGATGGTGAACCACGACCGGACATGTACTGGTGGAAGGAGACCACAGAACTTCAGACTCACGGCCGCGTCACCATCCTGCCCAACAATTCTCTCAGGTAACTGCAAAATAAACGTTCAGAAATCAAAAGTAGGTCTAATTTGTATGTGTTTTGATGAAAAAAGTGGATACATAGTTGTTGAGTGACCCATTCAGCCCTGACACACTACAGCAGGAGAAGGGTCGTCCATGATAATTCAAGGGTAGTGCCAGATTAGCTTGGCGCCTGTTGGCGCCAAGCTAATCTGGCACTGTCCTTAAATTATGATAGTCGATCCATCTCTTGCAACTGGTGCATAGTTATTATATGACGCCTCCAAAATTTGGGAAATACGGCCGTCGAGCTGAATGAGTTAAAAATTTGGGAAATGTGGCTATGGGGTGAAATAGGTCAAGTTGAATTTCACCTGTCCTTATCTCTCTGTACAGAATTGTGGCAACACAGCATAATGACTCGGGCCTGTATCGGTGTTTTGCCAGCAACCGTCTGGGGAAGACGTTCGTGGAGACCATCTTGAACGTGGTAGGTAGGTACTGTGCTCTTTTCTCTCGACGCATTTTACTGACCTTGAGTTATATGATACAAAGTTGTAGTCTGGCTTGTGTGAAAATTGGCCAGCGGAAATTTGTACAGCAGAACCTGTTTTGAATGATCACCCTGATCAGAGATCACCTGTCATTTAAGACCATCATTCAGGTGGCTGTAGCCATACTTAAAAGATGGTATTTAACCCTTATCATTTGGAATACACCAGTGTTTGAAATAAGTTTGAATAAAATAGATCAAGGGTGGTGCCAAAATAGCTTGGCGCCTCTAGGCGCCAAGCTATTCTGGCACCACCCTTGAACTAAAGCCATTGGCCTATATCCTTATCTGTAAGTACTATAATGTAGCTTGAATATGGCAGTGTACAAATTTGAATCTTTTAGCCTCAGTGTCATATGGGTTAATGACAAGTGAAGCTTTTGGTTGCTCAAAACCGTACATTCAAATATTGCGCATAGGAGCTAGAATTTCAGTTCTGTCAATAATGGCAAATGTAGATATTTCCTATCAAGTGCTTCCAAAATGCTGAAAATCGTTTGTGGCACAGACCAGCAGGTGTATTGTAATGCCATATACTCTGAATTATTTGCATCAGAATAAATTATTGCGTGTCATATTCTCCCAAATAGATGTCCAGTGAGAGCAGTAAGTCCTCTAACAGATGTCAGCCTTAACTACACACAGTAGTTTAGCCTTAACTGTGCGAGGGCCATCTAGACATATGTCAGCCTGAGGACTCTTTGGTTACTGTTTTCTGTTTTCTTCACAAACCTATGTAAATGTAGCACCATGTTATCTCATTCAGTTTTAATGTGCCTTGCATCAACAGCTGCGAAAGTGGTGTACACCATTGCCGGTGACACCGGCAATGCTATATGACACTTCCCAGTTATTGATGCGGGGCACCTTGAATAAGTTAACACAAATGAAAATAATGTGGTCTGATTCTAAAGCTCTTCAGTATCGTGATACATGGGGGACCAAATCCAGTCCCCCAAATGCGAGCAGATTTCTTGTCAGGCAAGGCAAATTCATGTTTCTGGGAGCCCAAATGGTGACTGCAAATTTCAGGATGCACACACACTCAAAAGTGTTCAGAAATCAGAAACCAGAATCCTAGAGAAGAACCCAGCGGAAAAAGAATTACGCTAGAAAAGACAGTTACAACACTTACAACAAGAAACACGCTAGAAATGACAGTTACAACACAGTTGTGTTGTAACTGTCTTTTCTAGCGTGTTTCTTTCTCCGTTGGGTTCTTCTCTGCATTTTACACGCTTGGCAGTCACCTTTTTGGTCTGGATTGTTTACTAGAGTCCTAGAACATGGGTCCTCCCTGGTGATATGAGGTTGACCTGTATTTCCATTCACGCTGCATCTGTGTTTACATTTCAGTCCATGGCCGCTATTCAGACTGGGGTCCGTGGGGTGATTGCAGTGCCACCTGTGGTCAGGGCGTCCATTATCGCATGCGGTCATGTGACAACCCAGCACCGATGAATGGGGGACGAGATTGCATGGGCGAACGTTCAGAGTCTGCATCATGTCAGCTCCGGCTGTGTCCAAGTACGTTCCTTTTATTATCTGTAAACCTTTAATTTTATTATCTGTAAACATTTAACCCCTTTCCTACAGGAAAGAAGTGAAAAAAGTCATATGCAAGATACATAGATCCTCATGAGCCCCCACAGTTGTGGGGGCTCATGAGGATCTATGCCTCTTGCAGACACCTTTTTTTTATCTGTGTTCCTTGGCTGGCTTGGGGCTCTTTGATGTTGAATTAACTAAGATTTCAGAAACACAGTCTGTATACACAGGCAGTAAGGAGATTAGCTTTGCATATCTAATAAATGGTAGAAATGTCACATCATAAAATATAATGTGGTGATATTTCTTTAGTCATTTGACTTTCCAGCCAATATTGTAATGTGTACAGCAGAACGTCAGCGACCACTCTATAAGAGATCACCTGTCATTAATTACCATCATTTGCAGATGGTCTTCAATGACAGGTGATACTTTTTGCCCTTTAAGACCTCTCTTGAGAGAACACCTGTCTCTTTGGACCACTTGATGATTGCTCCAGACAGGTTCTGCTGTGGTGTTGCTGACTACAGGTTACACTGGATTGTGTGTGTTTGGACACAGCGTATGCTGGCACTACGTGGCTTTACACAACATACAGAACAAAATCATCCGACAATGACCATTTCAGAAATTCTACAAATTTCTTGTAGTCATTTTGCTTATCGTCACTACATGAAATCATTTCAAATTTGTTTTTTGCTCATGGTAGATGACGGTAACTGGGGTAACTGGCAGTCATGGAGCCCGTGCAGCAGCAGTTGTGGTGCCGGCCAGCGTCAACGACGTCGACAGTGTGACAACCCTCCCCCTCAAGTCGGGGGCAGGCCTTGTGATGGCGATGACACACAGAATGATCTCTGCAACTCCGGACCCTGCCCGAGTAAGCTTGAAAAGTTTTTTTTTTGTCTGGTATCACGATTTATTAACCCTTATCATTTAGCATTGAATTATCATGGTCGATCCATCTCTTGCAACTGGTGCATAGTCATTATATGACACCTCCAAAATTTGGGAAATACGGCCGTCTGGCTGAATGAGTTAACAAAATCCAGACTGAAAAGGTGACTGCCGAGTGTGTGCAATGCAGAGAAGAGCCCAACAAAGGAAGGAACATGCTTAACCCTTATCATTCGGAATACACCACTGTGTGAAATAAGTTTGACTAAAATAGTTAAAGGGTGGTGCCAGAATATCTTGGCACCTCTAGGCGCCAAGCTATTCTGGCACCACCCTTGAACTAAAGCCATTGGTCTATATCCTTATCTGCAAGTACTATACTGTAAGCTTGCATATGGCAGTGTACAAATTTGAAGCATTTAGCCTCAGTATGATATGGGTTAAGCTGTTGAGATGGCCCGATAAAAGACAGATAAAATCTGTGCAGTATGTATACCCGTTTTGAGTGATACTTTAAATCAAAATACCTTTTCAGTTGACGGTGACTGGGGAAGGTGGGGCCCCTGGAGTGCGTGCAGCCAGAGTTGTGGCATTGGATACCAGGAGCGACAGCGTGAATGCAACAATCCACGACCACAGTTCAATGGCCGTGACTGTGCGGGCAGTGGAGTGGAACAACAGCAGTGCATGGTGCAGCAGTGTGAAGGTAGGCATTGTGGGCAAAAAAAAACCCAGCACTACCCTTGAATTATCATGGTCAATCCATGTCCTGCAACTGGTACAGTTATTAGGTAAGACCTGCAAAATTTGGAAAGTTGGTTAGTTCGGGGTTTAACGTCAACAGCACCGAGGTGATCATGGACGGCCCTGACGGGAGGGGGGGGGGGGGAGGGGAAAAAGTATGGGTGACAGGGAAATCTATTGCCTATGGAGTACGACCTGAACACTTATCAACTCGGGCGCACGCCAACTGTGCCACTTTGATTTACCAGGACCTTTCAACGGACATGCTATTGAACAAGCCTGTCATTTCCCCCGGATTGGGAAATGTGCCCGTGGGGTTAAACAGTTTAACTGCACGACCGCATTTCCTAAATTTTGGATGTGTCATCTAATGACCGTGTACCAGTGACAGGAAAAGCACTGGGCATGATCGGAAATCACAAGTTCCAATAATAGGTCAAAGACGCAAAAATATTGCACTTGTCCCAGGTTTTAATCTGCTGTTTTCATCAAAACATGCTCCATTTTGCAAATTGTGATCTCCAAACAAAGTCTGTTAAGCTCCTTCAAGATCTGACTTTTGTTCCCAGTTGATGGCAGCTGGGGTAGTTGGCTACCATGGACACACTGCAGCCAGTCGTGTGGAGGGGGTATCCGTTCTCGCCAGCGTCGATGCGATGCCCCACGACCACAGTTTGGTGGGGCAGACTGCGTGGGTTCAGAGGGCCAGAGAGACTACTGCAACAACGACCCTTGCCCAGGTGTGTTTCATTGTGTATGTGATAAAAATGTTCAGAGAAAGTCAGCGGAGACTGAAAACATGTAGAGTAAATACAGTAGATTGTGCTTTAAGCTAACACCCTTATGAATGATCACCTGTCATTAAAGACCATCATTTAGGTGGCTGTGGCCACCTAAATGATGGTCTTTAATGACAGGTGGCCACCTAAATGATGGTCTTTAATGACAGGTGGCCACCTAAATGATGATCTTTAATGACAGGTGGACACCTAAATGATGGTCTTTAATGACAGGTGGCCACCTAAATGATGGTCTTTAATGACAGGTGACACTTTTTGCCATTGAGAGAGCTCCTGTCTTTTAACCCATATCCATCTGGAAGACACTTCCAGTCAGGCACTGTGTGAGCTAAGAGGCCTTACAGAGAGTGCCTGCTCAGAGCTGACCGTTTTTTAGGAAATTTTAGTGCACGAGTGGTAGTTGCATAAAAGGCTTAAAACAGTCTCAACCCCACCCTAAAACATTACGTGTTGCATATCAGCAGATTCAGCATTGAATATACTAGCTATCCATGTAAAAATAAACTGAGAAAAAGAAAACAGAAAAAAAATATTTTAGTGTAAAAGTGAGTTTATTGCAAACATGTTCACATACCTTGTGTTCAAATACATTATTTCAATAGAAGGATCCAAAATCACTGCAGCATATATGCCTGTAAAATATACACACTTCTATTTTCTGCCTAATAAAAAAAGAATGAATGAAATCCATCAAGTGGTTTGAAAACTACACATTTTCTATTGACGCAAGGAATAAAATTGTCACGTTGCCAGCCATCTTGAAACCCAGGAAAATCATCGTCTTCCTCAATATCGCCGAAAATTTGACGAACTAAATCACTCAACTCATCGTAAACTTGTACATCTCGAATCTCCACCAACTCTTCATCTTCCCCTAATATGTTGTCATCAGAATCTAATTCAAAATCGCCGCTTGTATCGCTCACATCCTCTCTCTCACCTGGCTCGGCAATCATGCTCGATGTATTCACTCTAACACGCGGCGAAAAGTAGCGTAAAAAAGGCTTACAACTTCCGGCAAATTCTCGGTCGGAACTGGGAAAAGTGCACATATTTCGATGACGTTTAGAGCACTAACCTGTGATGTCATGGGAAGTAGGGGTTTACGTGTACACAGAGGGACACAGGGGAACCACCTAAACTACGCGTCGGCGAGTATACCGTCGGAAAGGGGGGCCTACGCGCGGCGGAGTATTCCGATGGAAATGGGTGTGTACACACGCGGGCGTATACCGATGGATATGGGTTAAGACTTTTTTTGTTCTCGTGCAATAGATGGTGGTTGCTCAAAACAGGTTCTACTGTACTAATGTTGATGATATTGAAGAGAACTCTGGAGAGGGAGACTTATGAGGGATGTGGTAGAATGCCTTTCCAAATGCAGGATCTACACCTCTTGCAATTGGTTGCTGTTCATCTTTTCTTGGCAGTGAAGGGGTTAACTTTTCTCTTTGTGTAATGCTGACTTTGGTGATTTGTGAGTGTTGATGGTTGTTTATGCGTGTGTGCATGCATGTGTTTTCACAATTTATTTGAAGGCTTTTCGTTACTAGAAAATTCTCTATATTGCACTGACAAATTTTGACAGGGACAGTAAAAATGGACAGATCTTGAGGATAATAGAGAAGAGGCGTCAAGTCATTTTAGGAACACAGAGGCCAGTTTTGTGCACATGCGGCATCAGACCAAAGAAAGAGTTTGGTTAGCTGCACACTTGAATGTTCTAAAGACTGTTGTGATTTGTGGAAGTTCATGTGATGACATGAACGTCACCCTGCCACACCCCTTTGTACTCATGTTGGGTACACGTGCAGCTTCGCAATCAGAAAAGATGTACTTATATCGGCCGTGTTTGAAGTATGCGACAGACTGTAGAGCACCAGGGACGGATTTGTTGTCATGCTGTCCATCCGGATGATAGACAGCTATAACTCATTCTGCCCGCAACACACCACAGCAAGATATTGCTCGACCATGATAGTTCAAGGTTAGTGGCAGAATAGCTCGGTGCCTATAGGCGCCAAGCTATTCTGCCACCAGCCTTAAACTATCATGGTCGATCTGTCTTCTGAAATGTAATGCAGTCCTCAGAGGATAACTCCAAAATGTGAGCACTTTGTAACTCGGACACGATGAGTTAAATCCCAGTGGAAAGCCTGTTGTTGTACACACACACTCCACCAGTATCATTTGTACAATGTCTGCTTTTTGTCCCACAGTTCACGGCAACTGGGCCAGCTGGGGAGCTTGGGGTTCCTGCTCTCTCACCTGTGGTGGGGGTGTCCGCAAACGTTTCCACACCTGCTCCAACCCTCCACCCTCCAACAACGGGCGACCGTGCGTGGGATCTCCTGAGGATGTGGACCCTTGCAATGGCAACCCGTGTCCAGGTAAGACAGTAAATTCTGAAATTTGATTTTGGACCTTTCACACCTGTCATTAAAGACCATCACTCAGGTGACTTTCGCCACCTGAATGATGGTCTTTGATGACAGGTGATCTCCTATATAGGTGGTCTTTCAAAATGGGTTCTGCTATACTGCAGGAAAAAAGTTCCAAAATTGTGTAGAAAATGTTGAGAAAATGAAGAATTAAGTCAGATTATTTATTGTTGTTGGCCTCTGGCCCACTCAAAATGAAGTGAACAGTGTAGATTTAAAATGTTAATAAAACATACTGTTTTGTCATACAAAATGCTTGCATAAACTGTGTCAAAAATGTAGAGCAAATGAAAGTTAAGTCAGATTATTTATTGTCAGCCTCTGGCCCCCTGAACATGATGCAGACAGTATACGTGTAAAATGTTTAGTAAAACACACTGTTTACAAAACGTGCTTGCATAAAATGTGTAGAAAAATATGTAGAGAAAATTAAAAGTTAAGTTGGGTCATTTATTGTTGTGGGCCTCTGGCTCCCTTTAACATGAGGTGAATAGTATATATATAAAATATTCAATAAAACACAATGTTTTCACTAGTAGACTTCAAGCTTTTTAACTGCCACAGGTTATGTGTGTGGTCACTGCCACAGGTTATGTGTGTGTGGTCATCACCACAGGTTATGTGTGTGGTCACCGCCACAGGTTAACCACAGGTTATGTGTGTGATCCCCGCCATAGGTTATGTGTGTGAATTATCATGGTCAACCCATCTCCTGCTGTAGTGTGTCAGGGCTGAATGGGGTAGTAATCCTGTTCTTAGATATACATGTGAGTATTTGCAGGAATGTATTGAGGGCTCCCTGTGTGAAAGCCGTGCCACTTTTTGAGGGTACCGGTACCTTTCTCAAGACCTCACCATCCGT
The DNA here is from genome assembly GCA_036245525.1 of Semisulcospira habei. NCBI lineage: Eukaryota > Metazoa > Mollusca > Gastropoda > Semisulcospiridae > Semisulcospira > Semisulcospira habei. The sequence continues at coordinate 195,485,861 of BTPG01000004.1, read as the reverse complement.
CTTCTTGTCTGTAATGATACGATCTTTAACCACTTCACTGCCAAGAAAAAAATGAACACGATCCAGCCGCAAGAGACATAGATCCTCATGAGCCCCCATGACTACGGGGCTCATAAGGATCTGTGCCTCTTGCTGAGACCAATTTGTATCCATCTTTCTTGGACAGTGTTGGCTTTTGGTGTTGAGTGAACCAAGATTTTAGAAACAAAAATGTACCTACAGTGGCAGGGAAGGGGTTAAGAGATGGATAAGACTGGGTTTATGCGGCCTTCAAACCTGAAACCCTCGGTACGTCGATGCGTGACTGGATGACATTTTATGTGTATATTGATTGATGTGTGAACCCATGAAAAATTGTTCCACTGCGTTTTGGTGTGCTGCATCAGGTGATAGATTGACCATAATAATTGAAGGGTAGTGCCAGATTAGCTTAGCATCATCAGACGTCAAGCAGGTCTAGCACTACCCTTGAATTATCATGATCGATCCATCTCCTGTAACTGGTACATAGTCGTTAGGTGACGCCTCCAAAATTGTAGAAATGTAGCCTTGGGGTTAAAATGGTTAACATGTCATTACACCCGGATTAAATGAGGAGTGCGTGCCTGTATTTATTTCAGTGGACGGTCAGTGGACAGAGTGGAGTGTGTGGTCGTCGTGCACCAAGACGTGTGATGGCGGTACGCAGGAGCGACAAAGGCAGTGCCAGAGGCCGCACCACGGGGGTCGACCTTGTCTCGGGGACACAACAGAAGTGGCCGCCTGTGGAAAGGAACCTTGCAGCAGTAAGTTCCAAACTACAGTGGCCAGGCCATCTTTTGATTTTGGTACTCATCTTAACCCCTTCACTGCCAAGAAAAATGAATAACACTCATCTGCAAGTGGTATAGATCCTTGCAGTCTCATGAGGATCCATGCCTCTTGCTGAAACCACTCTGTATCCATGTCCTTCTGATGGCTGGGGCATGTTTGATGTTGAATTTACAGTGATTTTCAAGGCGTAATCTGTGTCCAAGCTATCTTCCATTGATATACTAATGGTTAAAACTTAAGGGACACTTTTTATCGCAGATGCCTCGACAACACCACACAAATAATGTAACAATACTTGGAGTCAGTACTTTGCTAATTTATTCAGTAACAATGTCATTTAAGTTTTCAGTAAATCAAGTATTTGTAACAACAGCAGTACGTTTGAATGTTTACCCACCCCTCATTTGAAAAGTCACACAAGACTGGTCCAGTCAGTAGCAAGTGTACCCACCGTTTGCAGCCAAGCATTCAATGCAGCGTTGACGCATGGAGTTCAACAGGGTTTGGAGAACATGTTGTGGGATCGCTTCCCACTCTTGATGCAGGAACTGAGTCAGCTGGAGGACGCCTTGAGGTGGGGGGTGGTTGCTGACTACACGTTGCCCCAGCACGTCCCAGAGGTGCTCGATGGGAGCCAGATCAGGTGAACGAGCTGGCTACTCCTTCCTCATGATGCCCCATTGCTCAAGGTACTCATCCACCACACGGGTGCAATGAGGTCGAGCGTTGTCATCCTGCAGAGCAGCATTGTCGTCTATGGCTCGGAGAGCTGGCTGGATGAGGGGCTGCACAATCTCGTCCCGATAGCGCAGTTCAGTCAGGGTGCCTCGGATGATGTGGAGGGGGGTCCTGCCTTCCCTGCTGAAGCCTGCCCAGACCATGACTGAGCCTCATCCATAGCGATCCACCTCTTGCACGCATCCATCTGTGAATCGCTCACACTGACGTCTCCAGACCCTCACCTTGCTGTCGTTGAAGGACACAGTGAACCGTGACTTATCACTAAGCAGAACTTGAGTCCACTGGAGTCTGTTCCACCTCACATGTTGACAACACCAGGCAACCTGGGCTCTGCGATGAGCTGGAGTGAGGGATATTCTCACTGCTGTTCTGCATGAAGCCAGGCTGACGTTAACGTTTGCAGCTTGCATCAGTTGACGTCGCATAGTGGTTGACATGACAGTTAGGTCGCACAGAGCCGCCACACAGAGGTATCTGTCCTCCCTTCTGCTGGTGCAGCGCGGGCTTCCTGAGCGGGGTCATTCTGCCCTTCCAGTTTCTTGGAATCGTGCCAGCAGCCTTCCCAACTTCTCGTCCGGAAATTCCATCCTGCAGCCATGCAAGAGCCCGACCTTGATCTACTGGTGTTAGGTTTCGTCATGGTGGCGTGGTTAGGAAAGTGCCAATTATGTCCTACTGTACCGGTATTTGTAACGAAACAGAAGTGCTCAGTGCTCACAACTGACCCCTTTAGCACGTACAGAGTTTTTCGACCTGCCTGCCTTTGGTACGCTTGCCAATATCGCACAGCTTTTCACAAAAACTGACGATGTTTCACGTGCATTTGACACGTTCATGGAAATTGATGAATCGTCTATTGTTCCCTGTACAGTGGACTGTCTAAGGTCAACTTTTAACCCATTTGAAAACGGAAAGAACATTGTATTTTATTCGCGTACTTGTGACGATAAACAATGACACAAAAGGTGGGGTGGCACTTAAGTTTTGACCATTAGTATATATTAACCCCAACACAGCTGAAAAAAAAATAGCACCACACGGCAATGATAAGCGAGTCAGTACCACCTCACCTGTTACTATTTTTACTCATGGCAGTCTGTGGAGGAGACATCATATGCTCAAAATGGAGATTTTTGGGTGTCTATCAATGTACACGAATCACCCCCAAGAAACGGATCTGCTAATGGTGCACATCTCCCCACCCACCCCCCACCCCCCAAAGTTTGAGGTTTTGGCCAGTGAAAGAGGTTATGATAATAATAATAATAATACCGGTATTATATGGGTGCTTTTTCTAAATTTTTGGCGAATCGACTCAAAAGCGCCGCGAACTGAAACCCAACACGCACACTCACGTGACAGACACAGATTTACTCTGAAGACAAACACAGTACAAGACAGACGAAGGGTCAGCTCAGCAGTTCCTTCTCTCTTTATTGTCTGTTTCCAGCATAAAATGTACATGCTGGTTTGTATTTTTTTTAATTTGTGATCCGCAAAATAAATCATTGTGAATCTGTGATGGCACCCTCCCCCACCCCCTAAATGCCCCCCCACATCTATTATGTACCTGTGTAAGGAGACCCCCTATACAGGGTGAGCACCTTTTGATTGTCTCTTGGGTGGTCATCTTACACAAGTTTGACTGTAATGACATGCAACTTAAGGATGTGTCTGTAAGGACTGCGTGGCACTCTGACCTTTCCGTTGTGTCTATCAGGGCTGCCAGTCACAGCTGAGGGTAACCTCATCGGGTACATCAACAACATTGACATTGTCGACTCCAAAATCTCTGCCACCATCTCACCTGGAGACCTCAGCACCACCATCATTGGCACCATCCGCAACGTTCCACCTGCAGCAGGTACTGGTAAACCATTTATTTCAAGCAGTCTGCTCCATGGCATGCTCGAACAGCTAAAATTTGCCGATAAATTTGCCAATCTTGCCTAAACTAAGCCATCTCGCCCCAACGCCCTACAGCAGAAGATAGATCGACCATGATAATTCAGGCGCCAAGCTAATCTGGCCCTACCCTTAAATTATCATGGTCGATCCATCTCCTGTAACCTGTCGTTAGATATGACACCTCCAAAATCTGGGAAATGCGGCCATGGGTTTAAATGGGCTAAGACTTACCTTCTTTTGACAATCCTCGTGAGTAGGTACAGAGGTGCAGATCTTTCCCACTGCCCCATGTGTGTAAGGTAAGCATTTTTCAGTGTACGAAGGAGAAGCAGAGCAGAAAAGTCTGTTATTTTTCGACATTCAAACTGTGTAGGTTGAGTGAGCCCTTTTGTCCAGCATAATTGAAAGACATGCTAAGAACGTCATCTTGCAAACTATTGACCCCTTCTTGCATGGAGTGGGCGGCATTGACCAACCCAACCGTGACATACTGCAGGAAATGAAACAAACATGAAAGTTTAAGGGTGGTGCTGAAGCACTTTGGCGCCTGTGGGTGCTAAACTGTTTCAGCACCACCCGGAAACAATCACGATGGCTCTGGTTCCATCCTGTGAATTGTAAAGGGTGATCAAGTCCTCAGGGGTCAGCTCAACCGTAGGCCTCGGTGTGTCAACCTTCAGTGCTGAGAAAATTTGAAGACCCAACTGCAAGAGGCATAGATTCTCATGAGCCCCCGCAGTTGCGGGGGCTCATGAGGATCTATGCCTCTTGCTGACACCTTTGAGTCCATGTTCCTGGGGCAACTAGTTTGGGTTTTTTTTAGCGTTGAATTAGCAAAGATTGCAGAAACACGTACAGTCTGCGTCAACTGCCACTGATCAGGTCAATTCTATTTACATTTCTCATACATACAGCAGAACCTGTTTTGAGTGACCAGCCTTATGAGAGATCACCTGTCATTAAAGACCATCATTTAGGCGGCTGTAGCCACCCAAAATAATGATTTGTGATGACAAGTGACACTTATTCCCCTTCAATAAGTTTCTTGAGAAAACACCTGTCTTGAAGACCAGATTTTTCTTATGGGCAAAAAAAATAGTAGTGGCTCAAAACAGGTTCTGCTGTTCAGCTAAACGTCAGATTTTAGTGCATGTACATTTTGTACTCCCAGCTGAATCATTTGTGCTGTCTTGAAAACATAATGGCGCAAAAGAAAAAGATTCACGTATGGTCATCCAAGCAGCTTGTGGATTAATGAGAAAGTGAATTTGCTTGGGGTTTGTTGTTTGCTTCAGTGTTTTGTCCTCAACTTTTGACGTGTGTGTTTCAGCCAATCACCTGCGTCAGTTAATTTCGCTGCTGAAACCTGTGTACTGGACCACGGCAGCTGAGATTGATGGGGCGGTGAATGGCTACACTCTGACCGAGGGAGAGTTCACGAGGGAGGTGCAGGTTGAGTTTGCCACAGGTACAACCACTAATAAGAATTGACCATGATAATTCAAGGGTAGTGCCAGATTAGCATGGCGCCTTCAGGTGCCAAGCTGATTGGCACTATCCTTGAATTATCATGGTCACTCCATCTCCTGCGACTAGAACAGAGTGGTTAAGTAACACATCTACAGTTTGGGAAATGTGGCCTTTGGGTTAAATGGGCTAGAAAGACAAATTTCACAGTAGCTACTGTTTTGGCGCGTGTTGTATTACCCGCTCATAGCACATCATCTTGTCTAAAATATCAAAATTTTATTATTAGTTGCAGGAGAACACATGCAGTTTAGCTTAAAGTCACACAGAGCTATAAGCAATTTCAAGCGTCGCAAAATTCATGGTCACATTTTGGTAGATTACCACCACCTGTACTTTGAATTGAGCTGCAACAGGGAGTAAACTTCCAGAATTTAATTATTATTATAAAAGTGGTATTATAAATTACCAACAAAGAAAGAATCACGCTAAGAGAGGACAAGTTGGACACAGTGTGTTCAAGTTTCATGTTAAAAACCTTTTTGTAAAATGGACGTAAAAGAATACAACGCACTGCTTCTCTCTTACAATGCACTGCTTCTGCTTTTTTTTTTTTTTTTTTTAACCCATATCATACTGAGGCTAAAACTTCAACTTTGTACACTGCCATATGCAAGCTACATTATAGTACTTACAGATAAGGATATAGACCAATGGCTTTAGTTCAAGGGTGGTGCCGGAATAGCTGCGCCAAGCTATTCTGGCACTACCCTTGAACTGTTTTAGTCAAACTTATTTCACACACTGGTGTATTCTGAATGATAAGGGTTAAGGCAAGAAGTGTACTCTTCTTGCCTAAAAGAAATAAGTAGTGCGTTAATAAGTAGTGCGTTAATAAGTAGTGCGTTGTGTGCATGTATGTTCAGTTTTTAAAATTTAACAGTTTGCGTTGTACTGGTCCTGTCTAAGGTTTCTTACCTTGCTGGGATTTTCTTTGTGTTTTACATGCTTGGCAATCACTTTTTGGCTCTCGTGCGAAGCAAAAGTATGTATGTGGCCAGTGGTCGTTCGTCTGTCCGCTGTCGTCCGTGATAAACTTTAATCTTGGCATTTTCTCGGACACTATTCAAGCTGCAGTCTTCAAACTTGGCCCAAGGATACTTTGTGGCAAGACCTTTCTAAACATACCAGTTTGAGTGACCTCTCACAAAGGTCAAGGTCACAAGGGATCAGGAAATAGTTCCAAAATAGCTATATTTTGACATAATTTATTTTTTCTCAAATACTATTCACAACTTCAAACCCAAACTTGATACAGAGATACCTGATTGTAAGATCTTTCTATGCATACTTCTTTGGTTGATCCCTCAAAAAGGTCAAGGGTCACAAGAGCTCAGGAAATAGGTCCAAAATAGCCATATTTTAACAAAAGATGTTTTTTCTCAAATACTATTCACAACTGCAAACCCAAACTTGGTACAAAGATACCTGATGGTAAGACCTTTCTATGTGTTTTAATTTGGTTGATCCCTCTGAAAGGTCAAGGGTCACAAGAGCTCAGAAAATAGGTCCAAAATAGCCATATTTTGACAAAAGATGTTTATTCTCAAATACTATTCACAACTTCAAACCCAAACTTGGTACAGAGATACCTGATGGTAAGAGCTATTTATGCATACTAATTTGGATGACTCCTTCGAAAAGGTCAAGGGTCACAAGAGGTCAACAATTGTGTATAAAATGCCAATTTTTGATAGAATTGTAGTTATTATCAACATTTTTGCAAACTTTTCAGTCAAATTTGGCACAAAGGTAGCTGATGATAAGACCTTCCTATGTTTACTAATTTAGTCGACTCATCACAAAGGTCAAAGGTTCATGGGGGTTTGACAGATGTGTGAAAACTGATTAAATTTTGAGAAAACATGGATTTTGTTTGTGCAGAAGCCATCCCTTTTCTTATTCTCACACTTGTGTGGATTGATCATATACGTGAGCCATATTCTTTCTTGTTTCGTCTAGATTTTAACAATGATGTTGCTTTCAGGTGCGCCTCTTGACTGTCCCCTGTTCTTTGTAGGTGAAATTTTGAAGATGTCCCACTATGCTAACGGTGTTGACCGAAATGGTGTGTTGACCTTCGACATCATCATCCGCGGTGAGGTGCCAGATCTGGGACCCATCAAGTCCGTCTACCTGGCGCCCTACACCGAGCAGTACATTCAGATCGGACCAGGTGAGATTTAATCCTTTAGCCTCCACGCACTACACCAGAAGATGGTTGGACCATGATAATTCAAGGGTAGCGCCAAGCTAATCAGGCACTACCCTTGAACTACCATGGTCGTTCTATCTTCTGCAACTGTGCATAGTCATTAGGAGACACCGTTTGCCACCTAAATGATGGTCTTTAATGACAGGTGACACTTTTTGGCCTTAAAGACTTCTCTTGAGAGAGCACCTGTCTTTTATGACTTTTTTTTCCTTCTAAAAAAGGTGGTTACTGAAAACAGGTTCTACTGCTAATTGTTGCAAAAGTCATGGCTAGGCACCTAGGTGTGAATTAATGAGTCTATAGAAGTGAGTGTTCATGAACTAAACATAAACTATCTCCTGTTTATAGGCACAATCTACGCCCACTCCTCACGCCTTCTGCGTGCCGATGGCTTGACATTGCCTTATGCCTGGAACCACACGATCACTTACGAGGAGTCCCTGGGACACATGCCGTACTTGGTGCAGGAGCTGAGAACTCAGGACATGACGGTGGAAGTTATGCCTGATCAGCAGAGCCTCACATTCAAACTGGACGCTACCATTCAGCCAGGTCAGTTGTGAAGGAATTAAGTTTGGAGCTTTGAGAAAAGAAGTTTGATAGTGGATGTGGAGGGAAGTGTGTGCTGGTCTGTTATTTTAACCGTTGCCTTGATGCTGACAGTTTTATCTGATAACTGGTTTGTTTTACTTGATAACTGGATTGTTTTATTTCATAACTAGTTTGTTTATTTGATAACTAGACTGTTTTATTTGATAACTGGATTGTTTTATTCGATAACTGGATTTGTTAAATTTATTTGGTTAGTGGATTGTTTTATTTAATAACTGATTTGTTTTATTTCATAACTGGTATGGAGTTGATAAATGGTTTGTTTTATTTGATCACTGGTTTTACTTGATAACTGGTTGTTTTGTATTTTTTAATTTGATCACTAGATTGTTTTATTTGATAAGTGTTTTGTTTTTCAAAAACTGGTTTGCTTTATTTGATAACTGGTTTGTTTATTTGATTACTGGTTTGTTTTAACTGATGACTTTAACTGTTTTATTTAATTTGATAGCTGGTTTGTTTTATTTGCTGATTTGATTTTCAGGCACTCCAAGCAACAGATGTCCTGATGGGTTCTTTCAGGATGAGGATGCCTCTTTTTGCAGAGGTGGGGGAATTTTTCTGTCTTCATTTCTCTTGGTTCAGTATTTATAAAGGAAGTTCATTTAACGCATTTAGCCCTGACACACTACAGCAGGAGATTGATCACCCATGATAATTCAAGGGTATTGCCAGGTTAGCCTGGCGCCATCAGGCGCCAAGCTAATTTGGCACTACCCTTGAATTATCATTGTTGATCCATCTCCTACGGCTGGTACATTGGTGACACCACCAAAATTTGGGAAATGCGGCCATGGGGTTAAATTTGTTAATCATGTAATGTGTATATGGGTATATGAGAATGTAATTACAGCTACCGTGTTTTATTTCTTAAGTTTTCCCCAAAATAATACCCAACTTTTGACAGAAGTATCCTGTGCTGATCTGTGACGCTGGACCTCATGTCTGAAAGCTGTTAAACCCAGAAACACTGACTTGCACATAAGAACTGTTTGCTATTTCGGCAGTTAGTGCATCCAGATATTTTGTGCTCTAGTCTGTACACTCTTAGCTCTCAAAAAAAGATGCAATGAGTGTTGTAGTTGTTTTAACCTGTTTAGCCCTGATACATACAACAGGCGATGGATGGAATAATTGAAGGGTAGTGCCAGATTAGCTTGGCGCCTGATGGCGCCAAGCTAATCAGGCACTACCCTTCAGTTATCATGGCCAATTCCTCTCCTGCAGCTAGTACATAGGTGTTAGGTGACACCTCCAAAATTTGATAAATGCGGCCTGGGGGTTAAATGGGTTAACAGATAATGATCAGGTTGGGGAATTCTATTCGAATCTTTAAGATTTTCAGAAGTAAAGGGGTTGATTTTCAGGTGAAAACTTTCAGCAGGGTTTGTTCTGGGTCTGATCCAACATTTCTGACTGTTTCCACTTTGGGGACTGTTGATTTAGCTGCCAGGAAAGGCGCCCAGAATGTCTTGAAAATCTTCAAATTTGTTTGTGGTCACCCCAAGCAAGGGTGTTGCCCTTGCACTCATCGGGGCCTATGCACCCCCTGGGCCCCAGCCATACTTCTCAGATTTTCTTCCTGGTGTGTTCCCTTCCTGAGTGATGATCGAGTTGTACACATACCAAGGGGAATTACTCAGCGCTGGACAAACAGTTAGATCCCTTGCCCCCGCCTATCAGGCACCCAATCGCCAGCCCACAGGCTGGCGATTGGGTGTCTGATAGGCGGGGGGCAGGGGATCTAACTGTTTGTCTGTCCAGTACTGAGTAATTACAGTTCTACCAGTGCTAGCCTCACTTTTCTGGTTTGTGCGATGATCGAGTTGTACATGTTTTATGTTGCAACAGATGATGATGAGTGTACAAGAACACGACCGTGCAGCCACTATTGTCACAATGCTCCGGGCACCTTCTCCTGTTCCTGTCCTGCTGGCTACACTCTGACTGCTGATGCCAGGACCTGTGAAGGTGTGTATTTGTTACTTGTTTCAGCTCATTTTATCAACAAAATGAATCACAGTTAGTTGTCTAAATTTCCAAAGGATATTTCAGCTCATTTTATCAAAAAATAAATAAAGTTGCCTAAATTTCAAAAAAAAATATCTTACTTGAGCTTGCTATTCGCACCACTTGAATATACCATGTTCGTGTTCAGTGTGTGAGCTAGTGTGTATGTTTTGCAAGAATGTGCTGGTTGGATTCAGTTTGCTATGCTGTGAGCTGATATGTAGAATTGGGTGAAGAGCCTATAGTAATCGATATTATTATTAGAGAGATATGTAGTTTCTGTGTTAACCCTTTGGCTGTCCATAGCAATCTTTGTCAAGGTAGACTCCTGCAGGAAATGGGTAAAAAGAAAATCTGAAACAAGCAACTGAATTAACCCGTTTAACCCCATGGACACATTTCCTACATGTTGGAGGTGTCAACGCGCGAACATGCACCAGTTGCTGACTATTGATCGACCTTGATAATTCAAGGGTAGTGCCAGATCAGCTTGGCGCCATCAGGCGCCAAGCTGATCTGGCACTACCCTTGAATTATCATGGTTGATCCATCTCCTGTTGAGGATGTGGGGGCTAAATTGGTTAATTGCATCCTTTTTTCCCTCGCAGATGTTGATGAATGTAAAGCTGGCATCGAGTGCCCGTCCAACCAGGAGTGTCTCAACACGGTCGGCTCGTACCAGTGTGCAGCTCTGTGTGGGTCAGGCTTCCGCCGATCACAAGATGGCCAAAAATGCGAAGGTATACTGCCTGCAACTGAAGGGGGGGGGGGGGGGGGGGGGGGGGAGGATTGGGGGGGGGGGGGGCTTTTGTAGGAGAATTTTTTTACACGTCGGTAAATTCATGATTCATATTAAATATTCATATCCAAAAATGATTTTGCATCAGTGTTAGATGTCGAGAAGACTATATATGAGAATTTTAGTCCCCTCAAAATATCTGCAGAACAGTTACCAAGGAAGGTAACTCAGCTATGGACTGCTTATTTGCGCAATGCAGAGTGATCTCCCTTGAGATGTGTACTGCAGCTGTTTTCACAGGTCTGATGGCTACAGTATTTTTGACACTCAGTTTTATAGATGCTTAACCCTTATCATTCAGAATACACCAGTGTGTGAAATAAGTTTGACTAAAATAGTTCAAGGGTAGTGCCAGAATAGCTTGGCGCCTGTAGGCGCCAAGCTATTCTGGCACCACCCTTGAACTAAAGCCATTGGTCTATATCCCTATCTGTGAGTACTATAATGTAGCTTGCATATGGCAGTGTACACATTTGAAGCTTTTAGTCTCAGTATGATATGGGTTAAGAAAGAAGCAGAAATCATACTTGGATGTGAATATTTAATATGAAAGTGTAAGTTAATCCATTTAACTCCAAGGCCACATTTTCCACATTTTGGTAGTGTCCCCTAATGACTGTACCAGTTGCAGGAGATGAATCAACCGTGATAATTCAAGGGTAGTGCCAGATTAGCCAGACGTCAAGCTAATCTGGGGCTACCCTGGAATTATGGTCAATCCATCTCCTGCTGTAGCGTCGTTGCTAAAGAAGTGTATATATAAAAAAAGTCCTTTCCAAAGAAGTTAATGCAGAAAAATGTGGTTCACAAGCATTGCAAACGCACTATAAATGCCGCTTGTGTGGTTTGTGAGTACTCAAAATATCTGCCCACATACAGTTTTTAGTACCAGTATTTGACTAGCATTTAAAGTTGCTTAGCCCAGTTCACCCCATGGCCATATTTCTCAAATTTTGGAGGTGTCACCTAATGACTATGTACCAGGTCCAGGTGCAAGAGAAGGGTCGACCATGATAACACAAGGGTAGTGCCAGATTAGCTTGGGGCCATGAGGCACCCAGCTAATTTGGCTTCACTCTTGAATTATCATCATCTCCTGGTGTGCTCCAAGTTGGAAATTTTGGAGTTGTCTTTTGAAGACTGTATTACAGTTTAGGAGACATATTGACCGTGATAGTGCGAGGGTGTTGACAGGATAGCTTGGCCTCTATCAGCGCCAAGCTATTCTTGCAGCACCCTTGAACTGTCATGGTCAGTCTATATCTGGCTGTGGTGTGTCAGGTCTAAATCGGTTAATGTTGAAAAAATTAAACGGTTGCAATATTATTGGACTTAATTGTACTCTATCATTGTACTCAGTTTTTAACCCCAGTGTATCTCCTGTTAACCCCTTTAGCCCCTAGTCCCTACAGCAGGAGATGGATTGACCATGATAATTCAAGGGCAGTGCCAGATTAGCTTAGCGCCTGTCGGCGCCAAGCTAATCTGGCACTACCCTTGAATTATAATGGTCGATCCATCTCGTGTAACTCGTGCATAGTCATTAGATGATGCCTCCAAAATTTGGGAAATACGGCCGTCGGGCTGAATGAGTTAATTATTTGTGTGTTTCTGTACAGATGTCAATGAGTGTGTGGAGTCGCCAGAAGTGTGCGAGCAGGATTGTCAGAACTTGGTCGGCAGCTACAGATGCGCTTGTGGCATTGGCTACAGACTTGGCAGTAATGGCCGATGTGTGGGTTAGTATTTCTGTGCGCAACTTTCGCCCATGAGCTTTAGACCTCTCCGGTTTCATTTCTACAGCAGAACATGTTTTGAATGACCACTTAACCCTTTTAGCCCGGGACCCTGCAGCAGGAGATGGATTGACCATGATAATTCAAGGGTAGTGCCAGATGAGCTTGGCGCCTGGCACTACCCTTGAATTATCATGATCAATCCATCTCCTACAACTGGTACATAGTTGGGAAAAGACTCCAAATATTGAGAAATGGGACCTTGAGGCTATAAGGGTTAATGACAAGTGACACTTTTCTAGAGTGATCGCATCTTTTAACCCATATCATACTGAGGCTAAAAGCTTCAAATTTGTACATGGCCATATGCAAGCTACATTGTAGTACTTACAAATAAGGATATAGACCAATGGCTTTAGTTCAAGGGTGGTGCCATAATAGCTTGGCGCCTAAAGGCGCCAAGCTATTCTGGCACTACCCTTGAACTATTTTAGTCACACTTATTTCACACACTGGTGTATTCCGAATGATAAGGGTTAAGACCACTTTTTGACTCACGTGTGATAGCAAAAGTGAGTCTGTGTATTGGGCCATCCATTGTCTGTCAAGCATCTGTCATCTGTGGTAAACATTCAGTGTTGACACTTTCTTGGAGACTATTCAAGACGCAGACTTCAAACTTGGCCCAAGGATACATTGTGACAGTATTTTCTCAAGTAGTATTTTCAACTTCAGACCCACGCTTGATGTCAAGACCTATATATGCATACTAATTTAGATAAACCCCTCGTAAAGGTCAAGGGCCCTTGAAAACAATGCAGAGAAATGGCTCATTGGTGTGGTGCAGCACATTAGATCCAGAGAATCGGTAACATTGACCCAAGGGGTCAGTTGCATGAACGAGCTTAGTCCTGCACCAGCCACTAAGCAAGGTGCGCCGCTATAGCGGCACACCTTGCTTAGTGGCTGGTGCAGGACTAAGCTCGCTCATGTAACTAGCCCCAGGCTCCATGCACGGCACTGCCCTTACAGGTTATACCACATTCTTGCTTTTTGGCTCAAGTGCGAAGCAAAAGTGAGTATGTTTTGGGCCAGTGGTTGTCCGTCCGTCGTCTGTCTGCCATCATCTATCCACCGTCGTCCGTGGTAAACTTTAACGTTGGCATTTTTTCGGAGACTGTTCAAGCCACAGTCTTCAAACTTGCCCCAAGGATACTTTGTGGCAAGACCTTTCTAAACATACCAATTTGAGTGACCTCTCACAAAGGTCAAGGTCACAGGGTTCAGGAAATACTATTCACAACTTCAAACGCAAACTTGGTACAAAGATACCTGATGGTAAGACCTATCTATGCATACTAATTTATATGACCCCTTGGAAAGGTCAAGGGTCACAGGAGGCCGACAAATGTGTATAAAATGCCATTTTTATAAAATGGTAGGTATTATCAACGTTTTTGCAAATATTTCATCAAATATGGCACAAAGGTATCTGATGATAAGACCCTCCTATGCATGCAAATTTAATCAACTCATTGCAAAGGTCAAGGGTTACCGGGGTTGACAGATGTGTGAAAAATGCTTACATTTTGAGAAAACATGGATTTTGCTCGTGCAGAAGCCAGCCCTTTACTTATTGTCACAAAGGTCACACATATGTAAATAGGTCATACATGTGAGCCATAATGGCTTTGCCTTTCTTGTTGTTCCCTAGATGTTGACGAGTGTGAACGCCCATCCAACCCTTGTTCCCACGACTGTGTGAATGTTGCTGGCAGTTATCGGTGCTCCTGTCCCACAGGCTTCGAACTTGTCAACACACGGGTGTGTCGAGGTAAGTGAACCCATTCAGCCCTGATGCTCTACAGCAGGTGATGGATTGACCATGGTAATTCAAGGGTAGTGCCATATTAGCTTGGCGCCATCAGGCGCCAAGCTAATAAGGCACTGCCCTTGAATTATCTTGGTCGATCTATCTCCTGCAATTGTACATAGTTGTCAGGTGACACCTTAAATTTTGGAAATGTGGCCGTGGGGTTAAATGGGTTAATAGCATACTCCATGTGGATTTTGCTTAGTGGACAAGATGTTACGCTGGTAGTCATGAGGTCTCGGGTCCGAATCTCTTGGTGGGCAGGAATGGCATGTGGGATTTTTCCTCATCCCTATTGAGTCAAATTTATGTATATACTCGGTTTTTGTACAGTGTTATATATCTTGCCTTCGCACACATAATCATCATGTGTGCATGTTGAAAATCCTTTCTCCACTATTTGAAAAGAGTAGGCCCGTTATGGCTGTTAGAATGTGAGTACTCAAACCAAGGGGAATCACAGCGCTGGACAGACAACAGTTAGATCCCCTGCCCCCGCCTATCAGGCACCCAATCGCCAGCCCACAGAGAAATACGCAGGTATAGAATAAGACAATCATTTCCATTCCTAATAAGAATGGATCAGGTCTCTTATATAACCCATGTCTTTCTCCGGAACTTAGGAAGTAGGCAGGAGAAACATACATATACAAACATGAAGGTGCGCTACTATATGTGGTCGGGTAAATACCCTGATTTCCCACAGTAGATGCACAGAACATTACACAACAATGTAACGATACAAATTTTGCCTCGAGTTATACATGATACTCACAAACCAGATAGGTGAGGCTAGCGCTGGCAGAATTGTCAGTACTCAAACCAAGGGGAATCACAGCGCTGGACAGACAACAGTTAGATCCCCTGCCCCCGCCTATCAGGCACCCAATCGCCAGCCCACAGAGAAATACGCAGGTATAGAATAAGACAATCATTTCCATTCCTAATAAGAATGGATCAGGTCTCTTATATAACCCATGTCTTTCTCCGGAACTTAGGAAGTAGGCAGGAGAAACATACATATACAAACATGAAGGTGCGCTACTATATGTGGTCGGGTAAATACCCTGATTTCCCACAGTAGATGCACAGAACATTACACAACAATGTAACGATACAAATTTTGCCTCGAGTTATACATGATACTCACAAACCAGATAGGTGAGGCTAGCGCTGGCAGAATTGTCAGTACTCAAACCAAGGGGAATCACAGCGCTGGACAGACAACAGTTAGATCCCCTGCCCCCGCCTATCAGGCACCCAATCGCCAGCCCACAGAGAAATACGCAGGTATAGAATAAGACAATCATTTCCATTCCTAATAAGAATGGATCAGGTCTCTTATATAACCCATGTCTTTCTCCGGAACTTAGGAAGTAGGCAGGAGAAACATACATATACAAACATGAAGGTGCGCTACTATATGTGGTCGGGTAAATACCCTGATTTCCCACAGTAGATGCACAGAACATTACACAACAATGTAACGATACAAATTTTGCCTCGAGTTATACATGATACTCACAAACCAGATAGGTGAGGCTAGCGCTGGCAGAATTGTCAGTACTCAAACCAAGGGGAATCACAGCGCTGGACAGACAACAGTTAGATCCCCTGCCCCCGCCTATCAGGCACCCAATCGCCAGCCCACAGAGAAATACGCAGGTATAGAATAAGACAATCATTTCCATTCCTAATAAGAATGGATCAGGTCTCTTATATAACCCATGTCTTTCTCCGGAACTTAGGAAGTAGGCAGGAGAAACATACATATACAAACATGAAGGTGCGCTACTATATGTGGTCGGGTAAATACCCTGATTTCCCACAGTAGATGCACAGAACATTACACAACAATGTAACAATACAAATTTTGCCTCGAGTTATACATGATACTCACAAACCAGATAGGTGAGGCTAGCGCTGGCAGAATTGTCAGTACTCAAACCAAGGGGAATCACAGCGCTGGACAGACAACAGTTAGATCCCCTGCCCCCGCCTATCAGGCACCCAATCGCCAGCCCACAGAGAAATACGCAGGTATAGAATAAGACAATCATTTCCATTCCTAATAAGAATGGATCAGGTCTCTTATATAACCCATGTCTTTCTCCGGAACTTAGGAAGTAGGCAGGAGAAACATACATATACAAACATGAAGGTGCGCTACTATATGTGGTCGGGTAAATACCCTGATTTCCCACAGTAGATGCACAGAACATTACACAACAATGTAACAATACAAATTTTGCCTCGAGTTATACATGATACTCACAAACCAGATAGGTGAGGCTAGCGCTGGCAGAATTGTCAGTACTCAAACCAAGGGGAATCACAGCGCTGGACAGACAACAGTTAGATCCCCTGCCCCCGCCTATCAGGCACCCAATCGCCAGCCCACAGAGAAATACGCAGGTATAGAATAAGACAATCATTTCCATTCCTAATAAGAATGGATCAGGTCTCTTATATAACCCATGTCTTTCTCCGGAACTTAGGAAGTAGGCAGGAGAAACATACATATACAAACATGAAGGTGCGCTACTATATGTGGTCGGGTAAATACCCTGATTTCCCACAGTAGATGCACAGAACATTACACAACAATGTAACGATACAAATTTTGCCTCGAGTTATACATGATACTCACAAACCAGATAGGTGAGGCTAGCGCTGGCAGAATTGTCAGTACTCAAACCAAGGGGAATCACAGCGCTGGACAGACAACAGTTAGTTTGAGTACTGACAATTCTGCCAGCGCTAGCCTCACCTATCTGGTTTGTGAGTATCATGTATAGCCTCACCTATCTGGTTTGTGAGTATCATGTATAACTCGAGGCAAAATTTGTATCGTTACATTGTTGTGTAATGTTCTGTGCATCTACTGTGGGAAATCAGGGTATTTACCCGACCACATATAGTAGCGCACCTTCATGTTTGTATATGTATGTTTCTCCTGCCTACTTCCTAAGTTCCGGAGAAAGACATGGGTTATATAAGAGACCTGATCCATTCTTATTAGGAATGGAAATGATTGTCTTATTCTATACCTGCGTATTTCTCTGTGGGCTGGCGATTGGGTGCCTGATAGGCGGGGGCAGGGGATCTAACTGTTGTCTGTCCAGCGCTGTGATTCCCCTTGGTTTGAGTACTGACAATTCTGCCAGCGCTAGCCTCACCTATCTGGTTTGTGAGTATCATGTATAACTCGAGGCAAAATTTGTATCGTTACATTGTTGTGTAATGTTCTGTGCATCTACTGTGGGAAATCAGGGTATTTACCCGACCACATATAGTAGCGCACCTTCATGTTTGTATATGTATGTTTCTCCTGCCTACTTCCTAAGTTCCGGAGAAAGACATGGGTTATATAAGAGACCTGATCCATTCTTATTAGGAATGGAAATGATTGTCTTATTCTATACCTGCGTATTTCTCTGTGGGCTGGCGATTGGGTGCCTGATAGGCGGGGGCAGGGGATCTAACTGTTGTCTGTCCAGCGCTGTGATTCCCCTTGGTTTGAGTACTGACAATTCTGCCAGCGCTAGCCTCACCTATCTGGTTTGTGAGTATCATGTATAACTCGAGGCAAAATTTGTATCGTTACATTGTTGTGTAATGTTCTGTGCATCTACTGTGGGAAATCAGGGTATTTACCCGACCACATATAGTAGCGCACCTTCATGTTTGTATATGTATGTTTCTCCTGCCTACTTCCTAAGTTCCGGAGAAAGACATGGGTTATATAAGAGACCTGATCCATTCTTATTAGGAATGGAAATGATTGTCTTATTCTATACCTGCGTATTTCTCTGTGGGCTGGCGATTGGGTGCCTGATAGGCGGGGGCAGGGGATCTAACTGTTGTCTGTCCAGCGCTGTGATTCCCCTTGGTTTGAGTACTGACAATTCTGCCAGCGCTACCTCACCTATCTGGTTTGTGAGTGTTAGAATGTGGAACAGAAATATATCTCATGCACAGAAGCCTATAGCAGGGTGTAGGTTTTTACATAAAGTAGTGCTTAGTAGCAGCAGGCTTTCATAGCCCCAACCTCCATTCCTGCTGCACCTTGAGCATCTTAAAATAGATGGATATGAGTGCCCCGGAGACACTTTACAATACAGTACAATAGAAGAAGTACACCCTTGCTGAATAGATCAGATGACTGACAGCTTTCGTGTAGTGCCTGATAAGCTTGGTGCCTGGTAAGGCATCGAGCTAATCCGACACTGCAAGAAAGCTGTCATAGCTTTCTTTATTATGTGACTTATTTGTAGTGCTTTCACAATTCCCTGCATTTGACAGTCACCCAAATTCTCCTCGGGCCAATATATTTCACAGGGAAAAATAATTCTTTCTCAAAAGAGAAGTTGTGGTTTTGCTTTAACCCCTTCCCTTCCATTGTATGTAAACTCAGCTTCAAAGGACTTCATTCATCTAATGAAGAAAGTGGGGTCAGCAAGAGGCACAGATCCTCATGAGACCTGCAAATGCAGGGGCTCATGAGGATCTATGCCTCTTGCAGTCAGGCTGTGCTTGTTGTGTCCTGACAGTCAAGAGGTTAAATTACCGTATGGCACCCCTCTGCATGGCTGCCATTTTTCTGATTTGTTTTTCTTTGCCTGGACAAATCATGATACCGTACTTGATTTCTCTGCAGATATAAATGAATGTTACGATGGCACCCATCGCTGTCGAGCCGACCAGGAGTGCATCAACAATGAGGGGAGCTATGAGTGTGTCCAGCTCTGTCCGCGTGGCTTTGTTCGCACGGCCAGCGGCCAATGTCAAGGTAAAGATTCTGCCGTTTTCCTGTGTGCTGGTCTGTGCACAGACCGGCACATATTTTCTACAGAGAAGACCAAACGTTCGAGGACCCTAGCAGCCATTCAGTCTACCATCCAAGTGAAAACTGGGAGTCCACTTGTTTGGGGGGAGTCGACAGTTTTGTGTGTTAATTTCTGTTGTAAAATCAACATTCGATAAGATTGCCATTTGCTCTCCCAGAAACACAACTTTGCATCACCTGAAAATAAATCTCCTCGCATTTGGTGATGGGCAAGTGCATTTGGTCCTCCCTGTTTCTACCTTTTCCACACTACAGGGAATATGAGATGTGTCCTTGTGGGTTTGTGTGTACTGCTAGAGGCCAATGTTGAGGTATTTAAAAGTATTTGAGGTCTCTAAAAACATTACTTGCAAAAGTTAATTAGACAGTACCATATCTATCATGTGGCTGTTTAATCTCTTACCTACCCACCCCACACCTATGTTAGTTCCCAGGGTCACCCTGGTCAGCCCCACTGAGTTGTTTGTTTTCTCAAAACACATTACCGATGGTATTACACTTAGGAAATGGCTCTTAGCTGGCCTAATTTTAGCCAAATTTTGGTTGTGTCCGTATAAGGGGGTGTTGGCAGGAGTGGGGCGCCATAGACCATGCCAAACCCGAATAGCCTCCCCTTACTCACATCCGGTAAGATTACCCAGCATACCCCAGTTTTAGTTCTTAGCTGGCAGAAGTAGGTTGTGTCTGTTCGAGCTCCGTTTTGGTTCTTGGCCGGTCGTTCGACCTTGACTGTTCGTTCGTTGGGACTTGAACTGTGAAGATGGTGGCGTGACTGGGGGTGGTAGTGCTCACGCTGTGCCGCCTCGTCGACCTGTGTGTTCTACGGGCCTACGGCTTGTGCCATGGAGACTGTGACTGGCGGCTTCCGGACGCTGTTTCGGCCTGCGCTCCGAACCGGTCGCGCTGTGTGGCGTGCTGTTACGATATGGTGATACGTGGGTTTGCTCCTTTTTTTTCCGCCATGGCCAGGTAATATCTCGGTGAATGCCCTCGACCGGCGCCCTTGGGTGGGAAGGAGCGCCGAGCGTCGGCACGCGCTGTACACTCGTTTGATTCGACTACATATTCAATTATGTCCGATTCGCCAGCGCGCGCGCGTTGTTATTGCGTGTCCTTAGAGGCCACGCTCGCTCTTTCATCTTGTACCCTCTTGTTGCAGTAACTAGGTTCGGATCTGCACGATGTGTGGCGACTTTCAGGGCCCCTCGGACGAGCATGCGGAGGGCCTTCCCTGAGCAGGAGGCGAGTCGACCCGCACTGGTGAGGTGTCCGCCTCATGACTGGAAGAGAGATGGTTAACGCTTACCTCCGTTGGCGTCCTACTCTATCAGAGGTCGGCCGACAGTGATGTCCAAGCTAACAAGGAGGGACCCACGTCAGGAACAGGGACTTCGTTGTCCCGCACAGAGATAGGGACTTCGTTGTCCCGCAGAGAACGTTCGACGCCTCAAGTCAGAAACAGGGACTTCGTTGTCCCGCACAGAGATAGGGACTTCGTTGTCCCGCAGAGAACATACGACGCCTCATGTCAGAAACAGGGACTTCGTTGACCCGCACAGAGATAGGGACTTCGTTGTCCCGCAGAGAGCGTACGCCGCCTCAAGGCAGGAACAGGGACTTCGTGGTCACGCACAGAGATAGGGACTTCGTTGTCCCGCAAAGAGCGTACGACGCCTCAGGTCAGGAACAGGGGCTTCGTTGTCCCGCACAGAGGTAGGGACTTCGTTGTCCCGCAGAGAGCGTACGACGCCTATCCGAGATCGCCGGGCATTGATGTCCGAGTTTACAAGGTGCGACCCAAGTCAGCTGACAGGGACTTCGTTGTCCCGCAGAGAGCGTACGACGCCTATCAGTGACCGCCGGGCATTGATGTCCGAGATGTTCAAGGTGGGTCCCAAGTCAGAGGCAGGGACTTCGTTGTCCCGCAGAGAGCGTACATTGCCTATCAGAGATCGCCGGACACTGATATCAGAGTGTAACAAGGCGAAACCCAAGTCCGAAGCAGGGACTGCGTGGTCCCACAGAGAGCGTACCATGCCTATCAGATCGCCGGGCAGTGACACCTGGCAGGGACAAGCGGGGACCCACGTCAGAGCAGTGGCTTTGTTTCCCCACAGAGAGCGTACCTCGCCTATCAGATACCGGGCAGAGACGCCTGACAGCCACAAGGTCGGACCCAGGGCACAAGCAGTGGCCTTGCTGTCCCACAGAGAGTGTGCTACGCCTATCGGAGATCGTGGCCACGGAAGCAGTGGCTTGGTTGCCTCTTCCCTCATACAAAAGTTATACGTCGTGGCTGATTCTCTGTTTGTCTATGGACAAGGGGTAATTACCTAAATATTACTAAATTGCGTTGCTACCTTAGTGGCTTGGTTGACAGACCTGTTTACCATACACATTCGGCGTATTCAAGTACACTATTTTGCTTGGGGTACACATACATGTGCACGTTTTACACAAATACACATTTTGGAGAAACTGACAACTCACTGGCTTGTGAATAATACACATGTGAGTCCAAAGTACACTTTTAGTCAGTTGGAAGTACACTGACTGCACCCAGGGGGTAACCAGGTCGGCAAGTTGTCACTCAGAGTGCGGTCGGCGTCTTTCAGAGCTCGCCTGTCAGACGCCCAAGAGTAACAAAGGGGACCCCAATCAGAAGCAGTGCCTTGCTGTCCCACAGAGAGAGGATGTCGTCTGTCAGAGATCGCCGGACGGAGACGCCCAAGTGTTTTAAGGTGGGACCCAAGGTGGTCCCGGACCTGTAAAGCACAAGATACCTTGTTCTGGGCTCTGGTCAGCAGGAGAGGTAGCTGACAGCCTCGACTTGTATGGCTAAACCAATGATTCTTCCACCGGCTCGGGACCCGGCCTCACGAGTGTCCCGCTCCACTGTCCTTCCGCAGGCCAGAGTGGACAAACAGCAGGTGGACTGAGCATCCAGGTGGGGCCCATGTCAACGGCAGTGACCTAGGCGCCCCGGCCCAGTAAGCCTGTAGTCACTGACTGCGGAGGGCTGGCGTCGGCTACCGTACCGACGATGCTTCCAGTCCCGGGCCAGACGACAAGTCATAAACGGGCATGCAGAAGCGACTGCTCGGCTTCTCAGGCGCTGGACAGTGTCTAGTGTCGGTGAGAGCATGTGGGCGCGGTAGCAAACACGTATGAGTATGTACGGTTATCGTGGTGCGCGACACAGAGGTTAAAAGGTTGCTTTCCCAGCGGCTCAGCGGTTCGCCAGGCCGCTGGGGCGCGACACCTCTTATCCTTCCAAGGTTAGGTTCCTGGAACCTCTAATCCGCTTTCTTTGCTTTGGGCAATAGAGATGAGAAAACAGGGGGGTATTCTGTCTCCCATATTTTAATCTAATTCAATAACTTGATTATCCCTTACGGGCTATTACATTCAAATTGTGCTCATGCATTAAGCATTGATTAATTTTTCTTATTATTAGGTTGGGCGCCCTCGCCCGGGCTGTTCACCAGTTTTTTATGGCTTGTAGCGACCGCAAGGGCTTCAGGACCACTGCACTTCGCACTGCAGGATCCCGGCTCGGTGATGTTGGGCCACGCCTCGCGCCGACCATGCAGACGAGAGCCGCTCTAGATGCCGTGCAGAAGAGACGACCTCACGATGGGATCCGGGTTCCGGCGTTCGCTCATGATCTTCAGTTCCCCTTCGGAAGCAGGGACTCGCCTCACAGAAGCCAGGGGTACGAGAGGAACAGGAGACGTCCCAGTTCCATGGCTCGCTACGCAAGGGAAAGACGGGCTCTCCGAGTTTTCGCCACCGTTCGGGGGAGCGGCCCCCTGAGACTACGTTGTGCCTTCCAAGTGCGGGGTCCGCCTTCGTTGGATCGCCGCCGGCCGGAGTTCCCCGGACTTCGGAGGGGTTGGACATCCCTTCGCCTGCGGGCGGAACATACGGTTCCCGCTGGACGCCAGAGGACGTCATTCGCCGTGGCTGGACGAGGTTAGCTTCTACGTCGCTACGCTCGCAGTTCCGAGAGGTCTTGCGTTCGCCGGCTGCTGCGAAGATTTACAGGAGAGTCTACTCGGGCCGGGGACTACGCAGGTCCCCTCATCGCGTCCAAGCATTCAAGTCCCTGCCCCTTCTGGTCGGCTTCTGTCTCCGCTTCAGGGCGCCGGGGGAGGCGCTGGTGGCTTCAGCTGGATCCTACTTCTTCCGCTGCCAACGGTTGCTGCGTCCGTCCTGATCGATTACGCGCGGCTGAGTGGAGAGTCGGCCACGCAGGGCACCGCGCAGTGGAGAACTTCTTGGCCCCCTGGGCGGACCGACAAGGAGGCTTTCTAGGCCTGTCACTCAGCTGATTCACGCTGCGGGCGCCGCCGGATGTAGCAGC
This sequence comes from Semisulcospira habei, assembly GCA_036245525.1. Classification (NCBI taxonomy): domain Eukaryota; kingdom Metazoa; phylum Mollusca; class Gastropoda; family Semisulcospiridae; genus Semisulcospira; species Semisulcospira habei. Next base: position 195,462,412 of record BTPG01000004.1, on the reverse strand, counting down.
CTTCTTAAAACACTGTGGACCGTCAGACAGGATTGGCAGGGACCACTCTTCCGCGGAGGCGCGGTTCGTCCGATGCACCGGATTGGGCGACTTACATCCGAGAGACGGAGGCGGCGACGGGACGCCAACGGCACACTCCTGCGAACATCCGGGACAGCATACTCCAGGCGCGCGAGGGATAGAGGTCAGCGCGGGTGGAGGACTGGTCCGACAGACTTCACTGCGGACGCCGTCTTCATCGGGGGTATGCACACAGTTCAGATTAGCTCCGCCTGAGATGACTTGCGGCTAGTCGCTTCATTTCCCCGACGGGGTGCTACTCTTCGCTTGGGCCTGGCCGTAGTCAGCGGTGACCAGGCACGCTTGTCGCCTCCTTCGACGACAGCTTCGGGACCTAGCGGAAGCGTTCGCTTCCCTGGGTGGCGGCGACTTGGAGTTCCGGCAGGCTGCAGCGCCGGACCGGAGCGGATGGACTTACCCTCGGTAGCGCCTTCAGGAAGTTACCCATTCGGCGCTGTGGATCCTGCGGCCGGGGGCGCAAGTACCGGGATTTCGACAGGACAACTTGGCAGGAATTAGTTCCTGAGAGGTCGTTGCGCTCGGGCCTGTGGCCGTAGGGTCGACGCAGCTCTTACACTGGACGGTAGATTGGAGCACGATCTTCGTCCTTCGACTCGACACAAGTGCCTCGTCATCTCGGCAGATACCAGACAAAGACCTGAGAGCAGCGGTGCGTCTCCAGGACCTGGGACAACTCGAGTTTCGAAGTCGTAACCAGTTGGCAAGCCGGGCGGTAGGCTGGGATCATGCCCACTTCGCCGTCGACTAGAGGGCCGACGCTACGGGACAGGTACTACGTGTTTTCTTCGCCGGGTTTCTGTCGAGGATGGAGTGCGTGGTCGTCCTGTTCGAGTGGGACTCCCAGTAGACGGGAGCAGGGCAGTGTTGGAGGGACTCTCAGTCCCTTCTTCAGCTCTCTTCGGACGGAGGACTTCCTAGGGGATCACCGTTCAACCTGACACCTCCTCTGCTTGGAGAAGGAGGGCATAATTGGGAGAGGCTAGTGCGCTGGAGGCCTGCCGCGCGGGGAGGCGTCGCTGTGGCCAGATCTCCCAGCTCCACTGCTCGCCATCGAGATTGAATGCCGAATTATACGCTTGGTTGTCCGCCATTACTTGTGTTGTAGGTTGGTGGATGTAGGTGCGCACCCGGAGATTGGGCAGCAAGCCCTCTTCAACAGAGGCTTCCTACGGCGGCCATGGGTGCTACCGAGACAACCCGCAGACCCTCAACCAGTCAAGTTGCGAGGGTAGATGACGAGCGCTGTGTGACGGGAATGACAACCTTCTTCCTTCCGAACTAGACGAAGCCCCAGCTGGCAGGGTGCTTCCTCGGGGTTTTTCATCTCCTAAGGACGGCCCCCTTTCACCCTTCAGGACTATCTCACCATGATCGCCGACTCCTACAGGCGATTTCGCTCATCAGACCCGGGGAGCTGCAAAACCTCACTTCAGAGGCTCCCTTTGCTTGGAATGCCCCGCTGTACTGCGCAGGGACCAAGTTCTACCTTGGGGGCTTACGGGATCTCAACCTCGTCTGTTGGAACCCGGCACATGACGCGCCTGACGGATGTCCAAGGAGGAGAGCTTCAGGGCAGCCCTTGACTCAACCTCCAGGCTCAGTACTATGCACGCTGTCCACACACCCGGGTGGCTGGCAGTGCCAGTCGACCGGTTCATGCTACAGCTTCCTGACATCTGCCTGGACGAGACGCGGCCTACATGACGGCGACAGTTGTTTCGCCCGACGCGTGTTGGGTGCCACCCGGGAGAACAGACTTCAATACCTGGTGACAGCCTTACCTCTTCCAGGGTCAGTATCCGGACGCGCTGTCGTCACACACACACAGATGGCTGGCTGTTACGGACGGAAGGCGCCGTGCAACTACTACGGTACCAGCCTTCAGGGCCAAGTCGTGGTCGCCTTGGCTGCCCTACAGTCTATGTCTGTCTGCCCGTACGAGTGTCAGATTCCACTCAGTAGCCAGACAATAGGAACCGGTGAGAGTCTTCCGTGTGTACCTGCGCCGGACCAAGCTGGCGCAGGGGGACACACACACCTGTTTTCTCCCTCTGTCCACAGTACTCAAACCAAGGGGAATCACAGCGCTGGACAGACAACAGTTAGATCCCCTGCCCCCGCCTATCAGGCACCCAATCGCCAGCCCACAGAGAAATACGCAGGTATAGAATAAGACAATCATTTCCATTCCTAATAAGAATGGATCAGGTCTCTTATATAACCCATGTCTTTCTCCGGAACCTGCTCCTCCTGGTTCCGGGGAGTTATCCGCCCGGCCTTCCAGGACGTTGACCTGTTGATGCCACATGTTGCACATCGCGGCGCACGAGGTCAGAGCCATGGCCGCAAGTTCCGCTGTGACAGCACCGGTGCAGTGAGATGGCGAGCGGAGTCCACTTTCGCCCACTGCTACCTGAGGGACCTCTCCTCCCAGCGACAGATCCTCTCGCGGGTGGGAGGCACCGCAGCAGCGCAACACTCCCTCCCGGCGCCCTAGGCGCCGCAGGTATCTTAGCTAAAATTATCGGGAGTGTACTGCAGGAGGGCGAGTTTGTGGGCAATGTGGTTGGCAGTAGGGGCGCTATAGCGGCACCCACCTCCTCTTTGTGATTCTTCCTAAGTGTAATACCATCGGTAATGTGTTTTGAGAAAACAAATGAATTTTTCAATTAAAATGCATTTTTTTTGAAAAATACTTACCGATGGTATTACTCGAAGGTCCCTCCCTCCGGCCCCGCTTGCCGCAGTTCGCTAAGAACTAAACTGGGGTATGCTGGGTAATCTTACCGGATGTGAGTAAGGGGAGGCTATTCGGGTTTGGCATGGTCTATGGCGCCCCACTCCTGCCAACACCCCCTTATACGGACACAACCAAAATTTGGCTAAAATTAGGCCAGCTAAGAGCCATTTCCTAAGTGTAATACCATCGGTAAGTATTTTTCAAAAAAATGCATTTTAATTGAAAAATTCATTTTTCTCTCTCATTTTTTTCTGGGGCTCATGTTTCTGTCTACGCTTGGTCTGCACTGCCTGTAATTCTTCATATTTTGACTGTCTTTTGATTTCCCAAAATTGTCTGATTTGTGGGGGGAGGGGGGGGGGGGAAGGGGGAGGAGGGGGTGTTCATTTATTTGACTGTCCTCTGATCTTTGTTCCTGAGAATTCGCTGTTTAGCCACGTTATCATACTGTTTCTGCAGATGTTGACGAGTGTGCGACCAGCCGTCACCGCTGCTACTACAACCAGCAGTGCATCAACACAGAAGGCGGTTACCATTGCCAGTGTCCGAAAGGCTTTCGCTCCCGAGGCATTGGTGAACCCTGCATTGGTACGTCAGTTTGTGTTTGTAGTGTAGTGTACATTCCCCATGGCAGTTTTGTGATTGGGGTACAGTAGAAGAAACTGTTTTGAGAAACCATCATTTTTGCAAGAAAAAGTGGCCATCCTAGATAGGTGCTCACACAAGAGAAGTCTTGAAGTGCAAAACATGTCACCTGTCATTAAAGACCATCATTTAGGTGGCTACAGCTACCTAAATGATGGTCTTTGATGACAAGGGATCTCTCCGAAGGTTGGTTGCTCAAAGCGGGTTTTGTATAGCACACACACCGAAAGATCACACAAGTAATAGTATCTGTGATTGGTTTTGTGGTTTGACAGTATGTGAGTAGATTTTTTTCTTTTTATTTTGTTGCCTCACGTAAGCCCAATAAGCAACAGATCTTCAGGCTTACATGCTGATCAAGCCATCCATTGTGTATCTATTCATCGTCTCTCATTCGTCTGCTGTAAATTTGAACACTGGCTTGTTGTCAGAAACTGTCTGACAAACTGGTATTGTCTCAGAAACGTTTTGATGCACAGACTTCAAAACATTGAACAATGATAGTTTGGGGCAATATCCATTTTAGTTACCTCGGAAAGATAAAGGTCACCTAAGGGCCAAAAAATGTGTGCATTTTGTCATGTGCTTGTGCCATGAGGGCATTGCTGTTCTTCTTTCGGTAATGGTTGTGAGCTTTTGTTGAGAAAATGGATGATACATTGTGACCCTGTTGCAGTGTGAGAATTGTTTCGTTGGTGTAAGTCAAGTATGGTGTCAGTTTGTGTAGAGAATATGTACATGTCAGCTTCGGTGTTAATCGTTCCAGCATAGCGCAGTATCCGATGTAAGGAGCTCTGGTCTGTGGCTCCCACGCAGATGCCTGGTGGGCAAAAGATGCTCGGGCCTACATCAGCCTTAGCTGGCCTGCGCACAGCCATGCGTGGGCCGGCTAAGGCTGATGTCGACAAAGGACCAGCGTCAAACTGACGACAACATGATCATGAATAACGTAGTATGACGTGGATATCACGATATACTGAGGCTGACCAGTACTTGAATGTATTTGCCTGTTCTTGTGCCCAGTTTGGGTGATCAGTTAAATAATGTATCCCTTTATTGTGATGGTGCTCTTGTTGTTCCTTCAAGTCTCTTTTTACACTCCTTTTCTGACATCCATTTCTGATGAGAAAAGACGGACGCCTTCTGCGCAAAAACACTGAGAGCAGAAGCTAAATGAGGCATAGATCCTCATCTGACCCCACATCTGCTGGTGCTCATGATGATCAGTCCCCCGTGCTGGCTGTACTTGTTTCCATGTGCCTCTGCCAGTCTGGCAGCCAGGGTACTGCAGTAAAGAATCAGTAATGGCTTCACAGGCGTCATTCCCCAGAAAGCACAAGGCCAGCGGGCGGATGTTGGATGCAGTCAGCCTGTGCTCAGCCGTGCAGAAGCTGACTGCAGCTGATATCCATCCAGTGGCCTTTTATATACAGGGTTGTAGCCGTCGGCAGCAACAACAACAAAAATCTTTATTTTATTATTGTTATTATGATCATCATCATTATTATTATTATTATCATCATGTTGTTATTGTTATATTATTATTACTACTGTTATTATTATTATAGAAATATTTCATTATTGCCGCTATTTGGCAAAAGCTAGTATGTCCATTTTAGAGAAAAGCAAGATTTTTATTGTATAACTGCTACAGTCTATAACGGCCGGTACTACAGTCCACTCAGGGTGCTAGCCGTCGGCCATGAAGAAGTTATTGATGTGTCCCTGTTTTATTTTTATTATTATCATTATTATTATTATCATTATAGAATTGTTTTCTCATTGCCGTTATTTACCAAAACCCAGTATGTCCAGTTTGAGAATAGTGAGATTTTTATTGTATAATCTCACTTTTCTCAAAAATAGACTTACTGGATTTGCAAAAAAAAAATGGCAGTATACTACAGTCCACTGTTTCTTGAAATCTATTTTCTTTTTTTTTTTCTTTTTTCGTTGCTTAACCCATTTAGCCCCAAGTCCTTACAGCAGGAGATGGATTGACCAAGATAATTCAAGGGTAGTGCCAAATTAGCTTGGTGCCTTTAAGCGCCAAGCTAATTTGGCACTACCCTTGAATTATCATGGTCAATCTATCACCTGCAACTGGTACATAGTTGTGAGACAACACCTCCCAAATTTTACAACTGGGACCTTGGGGCTAAAAGGGTTAATTAGAGACATCTTACTACTGTAGTCACCTTAGCATTCATTTTGAATGCCAGGTGAATGAAACCTACAGGTCAGCCTAGCTATTATGTGCTCCAGTTTACTGCGGTATCGGTTATTATGCATGTAGGTCTCCGGCTCCCAAGGTGAGCAAAAAGTCCTTGGGCCGACATCAACCTTAGCTGGCCCGCACACAGCTGTAAGGCTAACGTCGGTCCGTGGGCCTTTTGCTTGCTAAGCTGTGACAAATCTTTGTAAGTTTAGCAGAAAAGAAACCTGATCACGAATAATATGGCCTGACTTTAAGGCATCTGGGTACCACAGGATACTGAGGCTGACCTGTGTCTGTGGTACAAACAGTACAATATAATATGTCCCCCCACCCCCAACCCCTCCGCCTCCCCCCTCCCCCTCCCGTTCCTCGGCAATTTTCCAGATGTGAATGAGTGTGAGGAGAGACCTGGGATTTGTGGCTACCGATGTCGAAACCTGTGGGGCGACTTTGAGTGCCTCTGTCCCCCAGGACAACTCCGTTTGGCTGACAGGAAGTCATGTGCTGGTTAGCTCCCTTTACTTGCCCTCTCCTGCATCATGTTGAGTGGAATAGTAGTGGTCAGCAGTTTATTGTTAATTTTTATTCACAGATTTTGTGCAGTTTATAAATGTAGTTGTCCTTTAATTGTCAAACTTAACAGTTTTTTTTTAAAGAGATATGATATAAATATTTAATTGTTACTGTATGCTGGAAATAGAAGATCGGCGGATTTAAAAATAAAAGGAAAAAAGACATAAAAGTATAATTCTGATAATGTACATCCCACACTCAAAATGAATATAATTCAATTCAGTACTTTTTAAATAGTGTAGTTGTTTTTTGTTTGTTTTTATTGGTTGTTGTTTTTTTGTGTTAGGTGTGCATTATTTAAAGGCAAATCATTATATCTTGAGGACTGTAAAATTATCAATTTTTTAGACATCCTTTGAGGTCTGTGACAGTTCTGGGGCAGATCAACCATGATAGTTCAAGGGCGGTGTCAGAATAGCTTGGCGCCTACAAATGCCAAGCTATTCCGACACCACCCTTGAACTATCATGGTCGATGTGCACCCTGTCATATCATGTCAGGACATTATAGGGTAAGACACAGGTCATGTAGAGATCAGATTTAGTCAGTGTTCAGATGCCTGTAATTGGCAGAAACATTGACACAGCAGCGGACTGTCATCCCAACTCTCTTCTTTCAGGACTGGAATTTCTTGAGCCGGGCCGCGTTTTGCCAGCCAGCGGCTATGAACAAAACTATGGCGACGGCTACCAGCACTATAGATTCAGACGCTACAGGCGAGATGCCATGTGTAGGAATGGTTATTGCAGCAACCTTGAACTTGGTGTCAAAGGGCAGTGCCCGGAAGGGGCGACCCCTGACCCAGCGTCCCCGGGAAAATGCATAGGTCTGAATGATTCTTGAATGGAAAGAAGAAAGAGAATGCCAGTCCTAGCGGTAGTGCGAGATGTGCCTTTTGTGTAACAAATCTTGCGAGCTTTGTCCTTACACATGTGTACCGGCTGTTATGAACACTTCAGTGACTACCTGAAGTAGACGTGTATGTTTAACCTCTTCACTGCCACTGGACTCGGATCATGTTTCTGACATCTTTGTTAATTCAGCGCCAGGGCGCCAAAGCCGTGGAAGGAACGTGGATACAAAGTGGTGTCAGCAAGAGACATAGATCCTCATGAGCCCCCGCCACTGCGGGGGCTCATGGGGATCTATGTCTCTTGCAGTCGGATCGTGTTCACTTGTTTTCGGCAGTGAAGGCATTAGGTGTTCAGCACTCACCTCAGCCTGCTCTTCAAGCATTTGCGGCAGCGTCTAAAATGCATCGTCCAACCCTCGGCATCATTCTGGCTTACCCCCACCCACCCCCTCCCCACTCGCTGCTCTTGATGTTGGAGACACTGTTCTGTAGACTAGCCTCATTGTCTTTGGTGTTGTCTGGTGATTCATTGTGTTGTGGTACAGTTTAGTGGAGTCTACTGCAGATACAGCGAGACGTTGATAGATACAGTATTCGTTTCGGAGGGAATAGCTCGGTGCTGGACAAACACGTAAACAAGCAATTATTGCACCGCCGCGTTGACGCTTCACTGCCAGAGGAGGCGCATTGCGTTTTCGAAGTCGTTGTAGATTCAGAGCCAAAGATCCACCAGTCGTCAAAGGGACTTAGAGGCAAGAGTGGTTCCAGCAAGAGGTACATGTCCTCATGAGCCCCCGCAGTTGCGGGGGGATTGTGAGGCTCTGTGCCTCTTGAAAGTTGGGTGGTGCCAGTGAAAGTAGTTAATGGGATCAGGAGTGGCATGTACTGTTTGCTTGTCGTTGTTGGCTGGCAATTTAACCCTTATCATCCTGATACACCCATTGCTTGAAATGAGTTTGACTGATAGTTCAAGGGTAGTGCCAGAATCGCTTGGCACCGGAGGCACCAAGCTATTCTGGCACCACCCTTGAACTAAAATAGTTGATCTATTTCCTATTATGTAATCTAGCCTTCATAGGACAGTAAGCAAATTTTACAAAATTAGCCTCAAGATGTAATGGGTTAACATGGGCTGCAGACATGGAAACACTCCAGGACAGTAAGCAAATTTCGGAGATGCAGCATAAAGTCGCATATGTGGATTCAGCTTGTCTCAGATGCTGAAAGGATCAGTCTGGGATAAGGAATAGGTAAAATTGTTTACCTGTTTGTCCAACCCCGTGGTATTTCCACTGACATGCCAAAGAAATGCAGCATCACCGGAATCATCAGAAACAAATCGGTGTTTATGATGATTCTAGTGATGCTGCATTTCTTTGGCTCATCGGTATATAATGTCAGACAGTAGGTGCCTGCCTGGCTTTTCGTGCTGACTCTGGTTCCTTCCTCCCTTCCCGTTAATTTCCTCAGTGGTTAACCAGCACATGACATTCTTTCTTCTTGTCTGCTAACATTGTATACTGACAAGCAAAATAAATGCAACATCAGTGGAGTGTTTGCAATGTTTCCAAGAATGTTGCATCTCTTTCGCTCATCAGTATAGATTATCCCCCCCCCCCCCCCCCCCCCATGTGCATGCAGCAACTGTTACTGTTCACAATACTAGTGGCTGCGCCCACAAGTGGGGGATGATCCATGATATTGACCCATTTAGTCCCGACACCACGCATCAAGATATGGAGCGACCCTGACAGTTCAAGAGTGGTGCCAGAATAGCTTGGCACCCATAGGCGCCAAGCTATTCAGGCACCACCCTTGAACTATCAGGGTCGATCTGTCTCCTGAGTTGTAATACAGTCTTCAGGGGACAACTCCAAAATTTGGGGATTTTGACCTTGGGCCACAGTGGGTTAATGAGTTGATCTTTTGTGTCAGTTTTAAATGAAATGAGAGCTTACGTACATACCCTGGTTGATTTTCAACGTGGGTGTGCCGGTCTTTATATAGGACCTCTTGGCTTAGAGCCGTTAGGTCCAGCTGATCTAATCATGGGATAGCTCAAATTTAGTGCTGTGTGGTGGTGTTGTGCGATGTGTGAACATGTGCATGTTTTGTTTAGTGTATATTTGTGGTGCATTCACTCATTCAGTCCCACGCACGTATTTCCCAAATTTTGGAGGCGTCATCTAACGACTATGCACCTGTTGCAGGAGATGGATCGACCATGATAATTCAAGGGTAATGCCAGATTAGCTTGGCGCCATTAGGCGCCAAGCTAATCTGACACACCTTGAATTATCATGGTCGATCCATTTCCTGCTGTAGTGCATCAGGGGGGGTGGGGGGGGGGGAGGGTTAAAGATTAAACAACTGATGACTACCTGGTAGTATGACTGAGGACTGAGGGAGACAGATGAAATTATACCATTGGATTCAGAAAATGTCATTTCTATCATGTTCCATCCGGAATACAAAAGACTCTATTCCTAGTACTTTTTTTCATGCCTTCCATGTTCGCCTACATTTCTACAGATATGGATGAGTGTAGCCTGAGGACAGACATTTGCCAACACAACTGCACCAACACACGAGGAAGCTTTGTCTGTTCGTGTCCCAGTGGGTATCGCCTGCAGTCTGATGGCTACTCTTGTGAAGGTGGGTGTCACATAGTTAAGCTGATTCAGCACAATCAAATAGATCTTCAAAAATGTAACTAATTCTGATAGTATTTCCAAATTTACATTAAACAGATAGTTATTCCAGTTATTCATTTACATATAGTAGTACAGTAGAACCTGTTTGAGCAACTGCCTGTTTTGCAAGAAAAAAATGGTCTAAAAAGATAGGTGCTCTCTCAAGAGAAATCTTGAAGGGCAAAAAAGTGTCACCTGTCATTAAAGACCTTTTTTTTTTCTTTTTCTTTTTTTGTTGTTGTCTAAAATCACCAAGATGTGATGAGACATTAAATAAAATTCATTCATCCATTCATTCATACCATTACTTTGGTAGCTCAGCCACCTAAATGATGGTCCCTAATGTCAGGTGATCTTTCATAAGAGTGGTTCTGCTGTAATAATCTTCTTCTTCTTCTCGAACGCCGTCACACTTGGAGTTTGGCTCTCAAAATAAAATCTGTGGTCTTTTGTAGCGCCTCCACAGGCCCATACAGTTTCTCTTGTAGTGTGGCGGGCTTCGGCCATATCTCCTCCCTCAGCAGCTGGCGGTTCCCACAGTCCTGGAGGATGTGCTCTGTGTTCTGCTCTGCTTCTCCACAAGGGCACAGAGGAGATGGCACGAGGTGGAAGCGTCTGTGCAGGTGGAAATTGAGTCGGTTGTGGCCAGTCCTCAGGCGGAAGATGGTCACCTGCTCTTGTCTGGACAGCTGATGGTAACTGTCTATGGGCCGTTGTGGTGGTCTGTACACAGACTTAATGATGGTCTTCATCTCTGTGAAGCTGACTCCATTTTCATCTTGTTCTTCCTCTGCGCCCACTTTTGCCATTCTGTCAGCTTCTTCATTGCCGTAGATGCAACAGTGTGAAGGGATCCACTGCAGCACCAGTCTGGTGCACTTGATGTTTTGCAGTGCCTCTTGTAGACGTGGCAGTTTGCTTGCTGTTGCTGCCTCAAGGACAGACATGGCATCAGTAAGGAAGACAATCTGGGCATCAGGGTCTGCAGTGCCACTAAGGGTGTTTGCAGCGCAGACCAGGGCTTTGCTGTAATAATGACTTTTGCGACTTCAAGACACAAGCACTTTGTACAAGCTGTGGGAGATGGATTGCAGGAGAACCACAGAAATTCTTGAAAAAAACAAAACAATATTTTTTTGAAATCTGCAGGCCCCCAGACACATGTATATGCCTTTCTGTATTTTCAAAATTGCCAACTCTCCCCCCCCCCCCCCCCCCCCCCCACCCAACCTCCACCCCAAACCCTCGACCCCACCCCACACAAAATCAGCTTCACACATAGCGTATGTCATTAATTTCCACAAAAATTTAAAGTAAGTCATGTCAGATTTGGAGTCTGTTGACCTACAAAATACAGCAGTACCTGTATTAAATAAACGCACTTACAAAAGATTTGTCATTAAACCCCGTCACTTCCAGTGGACATAGGAATGACTAAATCAAATGTCAAAAGATTCCCACCTGTCAAAGGAACATGGATACGATGTGGTTTCAGCAAGAGGCATAGATACTCATGAGCCCCCGCAACTGTGGGGGCTCATGAGGATCTATACCTCTTGCAGGTGGGTGGTCTTCAATTTTTCTTGACAGTGAACTGGCTGTACCTAAAAATGATGGTCTTTAATGACAAGGGACACTTTTGCCCTTCAGCTGCAAGACCTCTTGAGAAAGCAGCTGTCTTTTAAGACCACCTTTTTTTTTTTCAAGATAAGACAAGGATGCTTTAAACAAAACAGGTACTACTGTATTGAAACTTCAGAATATTGACTTGTCCTTTCTCATCCACAGTTAGCACAATGCCGTCGGGCCAACATCGGCTCAATCCGCCCACGCACAACTGTGCGCAGGTGGACTGTGGCCAATGTCAGCCTGATGACCTTGCACACAGTGGGCAAGTTCCTCTCATTGTTTCAGATATCAACGAATGCTTGGAGAACAACATAAAGTGCGGAGATGAGCAGATGTGTTTCAACACGCGAGGGTCTTACTCGTGTATTGATGTACCTTGTCCTACAAACTACACTCGAGATCCTACAACAAAGTGAGTCAATCAGTGTCATAGTCAGTTAATTAGTCAATCAGTTAATCAAGCCATCAGTTCATCCATCCATTCAGTTTTGATTCTGAACTTTGTGGCTTATGCTTGAAGATGACTGTATTTTTCTCAAGAAATAATATCCATTGATGGAAAAAATGTGTCCACAGTATTGATGTGAGCTTTTCAAAAGGACTGCGTGTGTATATATGGCCAGGATCACGATTTTACTTAACGTCTTTTCACACATTGGTGATATTAGACCCCCCAAAAAAAAGAAAAATCAACAACCAAACACACAACTTGTGAATATCAAAGAACAGCAATAAGTAACATCCATCCACAAACACAAATTACTTATTATAATAGTTTATCCACCGGACTACGATTTATAAAAATATTAACTATTGGAATTGCAATATTTCTGCAATATTTGACAGATAACTGAAAAATGTTTATATTTTCAGAAAACATGGATTTTGCTGGTGTAAAAGCCAGCCATTTACTTATTATCATAAAGTTCACAAATATGTAAATAGGTCATACACGTGAGCCATAATGGCTTTGCCTTTCTTGTTTATTAAAAAAATCAGCCCGAGGATGTAATGGGTTAACCCTTATAATTCGGAATACACCAGTGTGTGAAATAAGTTTGACTAAAATATTTCAAGGGTAGTGCCAGAATAGCTTGGCGGCTCTAGGCGCCAAGCTATTCTGGCACCACCCTTGAACTAAAGCCATTGATCTATATTCTTATCTGTAAGTACTATAATGTAGCTTGCATATGGCAGTGTACAAATTTGAAGCTTTTAGCCTCAGTATGATACGGGTTATGTGTTCATGCACAAGGTTTACCTGTCTTTTCTCTCACGTCCAGTTTCTGTGTTCTGGAGTGCGTGGACCCCAACATCCCATGCCTGCCTGGTGCAAAGTATGCTGATGTCATTCAGTTCCGCGCAGTGGCACTCCCTGGTGGTATCCCAGCTCGCCAGGATCTCATCCGACTGACCGCATACAATCAGCATGATGAGGTGCAGTGTCTACGTTTATCCTTAAATGTATAGAAACTCGATGCATTTTAGGATTTTAGCCGAACTTGTTTTGTGTGACCACCTTAACCCTTTTCGCCCCGGATCCCTACAGCAGGAGATGGCTTGAACATGATAATTCAAGGGTAGTGCCAGATTAGCTTGGCACCTTTATCTGCCAAGCTAATCTGGCACTACCCTTGAATTGTGACGGTCAGGCCATCTCCTGCAAATGATGCATAGTTGCGAGGCAACACCTCCAAAATTTGAGAAATGGGACCTTGGGGCTGAAAGGTTAGTTAGTTATTTGGGCTTAACACCGAGCAGGCAACTAAGGCCATCTCACGGCGGTGGGGCTAAAAGGGTTAAAGAATATGACTTGTCATGAAAGACCATCATACAGGTGGCTGATCTGTAACCCCTTTGTTGCCAGTGGAGGCAGATCGTGTTTCTGAAATCTTTATTCATTCAGCGCCAAGAGTCCAAGTTGTCCCCAAAAAAAAACATTGCTACAATAGTGGGGTCAGCAAGAGGCATAGATCCCTGTGATTCCCAGCAACCGTGGGGGACTGATGAGGATCTATGTCTCATGCAGCTGGATTTCATTCTGCTTTCCTCAGCAGTGAAAGGGTTGGTGGCAGGTGACACTTCTTGCCTTCAGGACTTCTCTTGTTTGAGCACCTGTCTGCATAGACCACTCTTTTCTCTTTTTTTTTATAGCAAAAGCAGGTGGTTGCTCAGAACAGGTTATACTGTGTTAATCCATTTAGCTCCAAAGCCCTACAGCAGGAGATGGACTGACCATGATCATTCAAGGGTAGTGCCAGATTAGCTTGGCGCCTGACGGCGCCAAGCTAATCTGGCACTACCCTTGAATGATCATGGTCAGTCCATCTCCTGCAGCTGGTACACAGGCATTAAGTGTACACCTCCAAAATGCGGGAAATGTGGCCATGGTGTGAAATGGGTTAACCATCAGTTTACTTGTACAGCTTCCCCGTATTTATCATTCATTTACAAAAATGGATTTTGCCTTGCAGGTATTGCCAGAGACCACCTTCACCATTCTAGAAAACGACCAGAAACTGGAGTTTCACCTGCGACCAGAGAGCGGAAAAGGAATCGTGTACACCATGGAGCCACTCCGTGACGGGGAGTCCTACAGAATTATGGTGCGGGCCAGGTCTTACGATAACGGCCGGCGATTTGTACAGTACCAGACTACTTTCATCATTCACATAGCCGTCTCTGCCTTCCCGTATTAGTGTACAAGTAAGGGAGGTAATATGTAGGTCATCAGTGAGAATCAGGGGTTGTGAAAGGGGAGGGGTTGGGAAGGGGGGGGGGGGGGGGCAGAGGATAAGGGTATGTGCATAGATATCAGTTCCAAGCAGTTGAGTATTATTTTTTACGGATTAGTCCTCGGTTTTACTCATTCAGCCCCCACACACCACAGCAAGACATAGATCGAGCGTGATAGTTCAAGGGTGGTGCCAGAACAGCTTGGCGCATATAGGCGCCAAGCTATTCCTGCACCACCTTGAACTATCATGCTTGATCTGTCTCTAGAATTGTAATACAGTCCTTCAGAGGGCATCTTCAAAATTTGGGGATTTCGGTCCTGCGGCATGATTTGTTAATGGGGTGCAGGGCCAGTCTTCATGTGTAGCTGGTAGTTTACAGCCTGGTAAAGTACTACTAGGCAGGTAAATTTGGCCTGTAAAGTGCCAAAAAGTAAGCCTACTGGCAGTGTGTGAATGCCAGGTTTGTAGTCTAAAATCCCTTTCGTGTTGTCATAAATACCGACCCCGGTCTGTATTTTTGGTCTTTGATCTGTAGGACTAATATGACAGACTTGCTCACATTGCGCAGAACACTTGTATTCATAATATTTGTTTTTTGGTGTGTTTTGTTTTGTTGAGAAAGACCAACATTTCAGTTAGAGAATACTAGAGGTAGAATTCAAGTTATTATTGTTTGTCCTCATTTTGTAAATGACAACTGTACATGTATCTGACTTTTTTTCGGGAAGTATAATCTGCTTTCATGTTCTAACTGAAGTGTTCATATTTCAAAATTGAAAAGCTGTTTGAAGTAAATCAAGATTGAATCAGATCAAGAAGTGTGAACTTATTTTAAACAGCGGTCAGTGCACTGATCACAAGTTTACACTTCTTGAGGAATTAATTTTTGGGAAACGAGAAGTAGGTCAAAATTGAATGTGTTTCAACGAAAACCGTGGATTAAAAGCTTGGACAAACATGCGATATCGTATGTTTGTCCAAGCTTTTAATTCCCTTTTTTTGTCACCATGCAAGCAATTTTGACCGCTTCTGATTTCCGCAAATCATCTTTTGAGATCAGAATTAACCCATGCAAAATATGCCGCATGAATCCGGTGTATCCAAAAGCAGGACATCTTGAATGAGTTAAATTGCTTGAACGCAGAAGAAAAATGAGAAAAACTGCTCAGTGAAGCAAATATTTGGATACCTGGCATCTGTTGCAGAATACCTATTCTTAACTCATTCTACCCCAACACCGAAATCCCCAAATTTTGCCATTGTTTTCTGAAGACTGCATTGCAGTGCAGGACACAGATCGACCATGATAGTTCAAGGGTGATGCCAGAATAGCTTGGCGCCCGTAGGCGCCAAGCTATTCTGGCATCACCCTTGAACTATCATGGTCGATCCTTATCTTGTTGTGGTGTGTCTGGGGTAGAAAGAGTTAAATGCAAATACTAGAAATATAGAGAATGGTTAAAAGTCTGCATTGTGCCTTGTGTAAAATCAGTATTGTTGTATATACTGTGTGAAATTGTATCATAGTGCTCAGTTCATTTCTTTACAGAGAAAGCTTGTGTAGCATGTTTGAGACGAACCCAGTAGGGGTGAAGGTCCTCAGGCTGACGTTAACTCCAGTCGGCCTTTGCACGGCGGTGTGCAAGCTGACTGTGGCTGATGTCCGCTTAAAGAACCATTGCGCTCTGGGCATTTACTTGTGTCATGTGTACTTTTGTGTTTTACGTAGCCGGGATGTGTGTACTGAGAATGCTAGTGGACTTTTGATTATGTGTGGGCTGGTTTGTAATAGACGATTTCTGGATGGGAGTCAGAAGTCGGTGAAAAATTGCACGTGTTTCTGTGAAAACAGTGGATGAAAAGTCCAAACATGTAAGCACGTTTTTCTGGGCTTTTAACTCATTCAGCCCTGACACACCACAGCAAGACACGGATCGAGCATGATAGTTCAAGGATGGTGCCAGAATAGCTTGCCGCCCATAGGCGCCAAGCTATTCTGGCACCTCCCTTGAACTATCATGCTTGATCTGTGTCTAGAATTGTAATACAGTCCTTCAGAGGGCAGTTTCAAAAGTTGGGGATTATGGTCTTGGGGTAGAATGTGTTAATCCAGTTTTTGTCAAAACGTGCAATTTTGCCCTGCTTCTGATTGCTGAATGTCTATTTTGGATCCTGTGACTCTCGAGCCATGTGGTCCTAAAAGACAGACCAGCGCTCATTTTTGTTGGCTCACGTGCGATCCACAAAAATGAGTCCATGTTCTGGGCCAGTAGTTGTCCATCATGGGTTACAAACTTTAATGTGGCATTTTCTTGTGGACACTATTGAAGCCACAGACTTCCAATGTTGTGTTCAAACCATTCTATGCATGTGAAATTGAGTGACCTTTCTCAGAGGTTAAAGTCACAGAGTCCATAAATTGGTTAGAAAAAAGAAAACAAGAAAGGCAAAGCCCTTATGGCTCACATGTATGACCGATCCAACATGCGACAATAAGTAAAGGGATGGCATCTGCACCAACAAAATCCATGTTTTCTATAAATTTAATCAGTTTTCACACATCTGTCAAACCCCCGTGACCCTTGACCTTTGCGATGAGTCAACTAAATTAGTATACATAGGAAGGTCTTATCATCAGCTAGCTTTGTGCCAAATTTAATTGAAAAGTTTGCAAAAATGTTGATAATAACTACAATTCTATCACAAATTGGTATTTTATTCACAGTTGCCGATCTCTTGTGACCCTTGACCTTTTCCAATGGATCATCCAAATTAGTGTGCATAGATAGGTCTTACCATCAGGTATCTCTGTAGCAGGTTTGGGTTTGAAGTTGTGAATAGTAATTGAGAAAAAACATTTAATGTCAAAATATGGCTTTTTGTTTTTACCTATTTTCTGAGCTCTTGTGACCCTTGATCTTTTTGTGGGGTCATCCAAATTAGTATGCATAGATAGGTCTTACCACCAGGTATCTCTGTTGCAAGTTTGGGTTTGAAGTAGTAAACAGTGTGTGAGAAAAAAAACGTCTTTTATCAAATTATGGCTATTTTTGATATATTTCCTGATCTGTGACCTTGACCTTTGTGAGAGGTCACAGAAATTGGTATGTTTAGAAAGGTCTTGCCACAAAGTATCCTTGGGGCCATGTTTGAAGACTGTAGCTTGAATAGTCTCCGAGAAAATGCCAACGTTAAAGTTTACCGTGGACAACGGCGGACGGACGACAGAGAAATTACATGGGTTGGTTGTGCATGGTTGCCAAAAGGGCTTTGCCATTCTTGTTTTGCGTCATATAGTTTGGTTATGAACTGTGGAATGTATAGTTGTCATGTGAACAGTGCCTTATGAACTTGAGCTGTATCTTGCTTTCTTGTCCTTAAGAGGTCGTGACTTTGTAATTTGTACATACATGTACATTTTCAGCATGATGAAACAGTTAATGTTGATTTTATATATATATATATATATATATATATATATATATATATATATATATATATATATATATATATATATATATATATATATATATATATATATAATCAACAATATAGCAAAACTAACCAGGGGATATATGTATGAACATCAGACGCATTTGTTTTCACTTTATTGTCTATGCAGGTTGATTAATTTTCACTCCCACTGTCTTTTATAATTCAAATAATTGGCTGATAGTTCAAGTGGTACCATTTTTTGTAGGCAGTTTGAACAGTCCTCAAGCCCAAAAAGCTTCTCCATTTGAGGCCCAGAATTGTAATAGATGACAGACACATCACAAATAAGTGTAAACAAATATTATTGACATACACGAGTACTACCAACATGGAGCCTTTTTATGATCATATATTTTTGTAATGTATTTTTACCACCGCAGACACAAATGAAAGATTTCAAGTAAAGAACATGTAGATTTTATAGTAGCAATGTACAGTAGAACCCGTTTTGAGCAACCACCGTTACTGTGAGCTAAAAGCAGCCTTGAAGGACAGGTGCTATCTCAAGAGACATCTTGATAGGCAACAAAAGTGTCATCTGTCATTAATGGCCATCATTTAGGTGGCGCCAGCCACCTAAATGATGGCCTTTAATGACAGGTGATCTCTCACAAGGGTGGTCAACTCATAGCAGGTTCTGCTGTATTACATTTGTATCTTCTTTTTGTCTGTGATCAGTATTTCTTATTTCTCCTTTTAATCTTTGTAAATTAAAAGTACATTTATTTACTTTTAGTTGGCTTTTCAAGTGTGAAAGTACACGCCTCGGACCATTCTGGTGTCAGATGTCTGCAAAGCATGGATTTAGTTTTAGTTCTGTATTTTTTTCATAGTTAACGTTGAATATAACAAACTACCATTATTATTATTTATTTCATATTACTATTTTCTTGTTTGTAATTTATTGTTATATTTTAAGTGTATTGCAAGCAGTATGATGTACATGGAAAAGTTGTAGCAGCCAGGACATTGTAAAAATTGTTACTGTACGTGAGTTTTGATTTGTGGCTCACATGCGATTGCAAAGGTGAGTCTGTGTATTAGGCCATCCATCGTCTGTCTGTTGGCATAAACATTGACCTTTTCTCAGAGGTTATGAACTCATTCAGCCCTGACACACCACAAGACATGGATCGAGCATGATAGCTCATGGGTGGTGCCAAAATAGCTTGGCGCTGGCACCACCCTTGAACTATATTGCTCGATCTGTCTCTAGGATTGTAATACAGTCCTTCAGGGGGCAACTTCCAAATTTGGGGATTTCGGTCCAGGGGTAGAATGTGTCGAAGACACAGACTTCAAACTTTGCCAGAGGATAAAAGCAAAAGCTTTCTGAGTGGATCAAAGGCCAAGGTCACTGTTGGGTCAATAAATACCATTTCCAGCGTCAAAGCCAAACTTGGTACAATGTGTATATAGGTAACTGATGATGAGACCTTACAATGCATACTAAACTGGGCATCCCCACTCACGGGTCAAGGGTCATAAATCTCCAAGAAATGGATGAAAATGTCTTTTTTAAAAATAGAATGAAAGTTTTATTTGGCACTTTTGCAAACATTTCAATCAAACTTGGCAGAAGTCTACTTGATGATAAGACCTTCCTATGCATGCTTATTTGGCTGACCACTCATAAAGGTCAAGGGTGGTCAACAATTGCGTGAAAAATACACATTTATGGAGACGAGACAGGATTTTGCAGGTTCTGATGCAGATAGGTCATGCATGTAACCATGAGGGCTTTGCTGATGTTTTTGTCCGACATTATTTCACCTGTTGACAGGCATCAAAACAAGCACACGCACCCACTACAACCGATTATTTTCAACTTTTTATTATAACAGAGCGTCATCGATCAGTACTTGGCAGCATCAAATGGAATGAATGACATTTGCACAGGGACATGTCTGACACGCGTGCTGGGCCCGTGACTTTGGACCTAATGGCATAGAGCTAGAGCTGTAAGCTAAGGCGCAAAGTCACAGGCCAGCAGGCACACAAATTAAAGCATTTGCACTGGGAGCCCCAGTGTACTCCCCAGATAGACCCACTTGGGGAGTACGCCACAAGTACACTTCAATTCAAATGAGATGCAAAGCATCTTATTTGAATAGAAGTGTGCTTGTGGTGTACTCCCCGAGTGGGTCTGTCTGAGGAGTACACCCACCAGCGGTACGGTATACGGCTATGTAATAACGGTGAGACCTAACACAGTACCGAATACACATTTGTCAGAAACAATAAACAAAACCAAAATGTCAGCCAGGAGAATGAGAGAGGTATCATTCTGCAGCCTAAAGCTGCTGCATATATAATCCACAAAAAAATGATAAAACATTCGAACGAAAACCGGCCAACACATTTACCGAGATTGTTTCCACAGGCGAGTGGCAGAAACTGTTTCTCCACATGAGTCGACCATAAAGTGTATAATGCCCGATGACCTTTACACTCGTACAGCAGAACCTGTTATGCGAGACCGCCTGTCTATAAAGACCATTCACGGAGGGTGACTGGCGACGCGTTTTGCACTTCAAGAGCCAGCAGTCTCGGATTCTGCTTATGAACTCTTTGTTAACTCATTCAGCCCCGACACACGACAGCAAGACATAGATCGTGCATGATAGTTCAAGGGTGGTGCCAGAACAGCTTGGCACCTACTGGCACCACTCTTGAACTATCATGCGTGATCTGTCTCTAGAATTGTAATACAGTCCTGCAGAGGGCAACTTCCAAATTTGGGGATTTCAGTCCTGGGGCAGAATGTGCTAACGACATCAGTGCCGAAGCGCCTCAGCCACCCAACGAGCATGGGCACAAAGGCATCTCAGCTGCGGTAGCTCATGAGGGTCTGTGTCTCTAGCATTTGGGTCGTGTTCACTCTTTCTTGGCACTGAACCGGTTGAGAACCACAGGCTGCATGTAGCTTGCTGACAGGGCGTACGCGTCTGCTTTCAAGGATCATCCAGCCAACCACGACCGGCTGCGGTAAGTCACCACAGTCAACTAACCCATTTAGCCCCGACACCCAACAGCAGGTGATGGATCGACCATGATAATTCAAGGGCATTGCCAGATTAGCTTGGCGTCGTCAGGCGCCAAGCTTATCTGGCATTACCCTTGAATTATCATCGTCTCTTGTAGCTGGTACATAGTTGTAAAGCGACACCTCTAACATTTGGGAAATGCGGCCTTGGCGTTAAATGCCAGAAATAGCAGTATAGCTTAGACTTGTTTAAGAAGTGTCGTTATCATATCCGGTTATAGGGACCGTTGTCACAAGCAAAGTCTACTGATGCAATTTATGTCCGTGGTTTTGGAGCACATGTACAACTCGGAGCCGTTAGGCCACAACTGAATGAGAGGCGAGGTCACATGATTTAAAATGAAAAGATTACAGTGAATTGTGAACGAAATCGTTAACAGTAGCAGCACAAGACAGCTGCATTACAACAGTATTGCCCCGTGTCCCTGTCAAACGGTGAGTATGGTATGAAACGGCATGAGCAGCGGATACAGAAGTATAAAATTGCGTCACTCCCGAAATACATTGCGACACTTTTCAAATACATTGCGTCACTTCCGAAATCCATTGTAGGGCCATTTCATCTGCTTTTTTGGGGGGATCAGATCTCGACACAATAGAACTTGTTTCGAGGAACTTTTTTTTTTTTTTTTTTTTTTTTTTTTTTTTTTGGGGGGGGGGGGGGGGGGGCAATAGCTCTCTCAAGAAAAGGGCAAAAGGTGTCGCCTGTCATTTAATGCAATCTACCCCAGGCACACCACAGCAAGATAAGTATCGACCATGATAGCGCTTCAAGGGCAATGCCAGAATAGCTTGGCGCCTATGGGCGCCAAGCTATTCTGGTATTACCCTTGAACTATCATGGTCAATTTGTGTCCTGCACTGCAATGCAGTGTTCAGACGACAACGGCAAAATTTGGGGATTTCGGTGTTGGGGTAGAACGAGTTAAAGATCATCATTTAAGTGGTCTTTAATGACAGGTGATCTCTCATAAGAGAGGTCGCTCAAAACATGTTCTGCGGTACAAGCGCTCATTTCTGTGCAGGTCTGCGATTTGACTGAAGCCGTAAATTCCCAAATCACAGACAAGCACATTGGGATATATAATACAACAACTGAAAACCAACCCATCTCTTTAGGGAAAAGGTCATCTTGAATGACAATACGAAGACTGTGAGAGGCGAACGGTCAACTAAGAGAGTGCGTGACATTTGACCAGTCTGTGATTTTGGACCATGAGGCCCAGGAGACTTACAAAATGTCTATGCGCACACTTTCTCTTAAAAATAGTCTCAACCTATCCCTCTCTCGCTCTGCCTCGGCGAACACTGACGCAGCACCCCACCACCCCCCGTCCTTCCACCACCAAGAAAAACGGAGTAGAGAGAACATCTTTGATCTATTAACTCATTTGAGACGTGCCGCCTCCGGATACGTGGCTCACGCCGCGTATCCGGGGGGGTGGCACGTCTCGAATGAGTTAATGTCTTTGATTAAATGCGACATGCTCGGCTCGTGAAACTCGAGCCGGGATGACTGCTATACACCACTTTGGCACCATGGTAACGCAAATTATTCCGCACCATTTGCTTTAAGTATCGTCTCAGTACGCACGAGTGCCTCGGGCCGCGTCTGTCGGCCGCAACTGGCCCACCGCGCACGGCTGCCGTACAGCGGCCAGAGAAGCTGCTGCGCGCTGGGAGAGTCATATCTGAACTATGAAAGCGACATTGTAACAGTAAAGACAGTACTTCGTTCTTGTTTTCAGGTTTCCGTTAATCACTGTTGGACCTGACCATTTCCCCCTTCACGTACGTTTAGTTGGAGAAATTGACCCATTTAGCTCCGGCGCACCGACAGCAGGAGACGGACGGACTGTGATAATTCAAGGGTAGTGCCAGATTAGCTTCGTGCCGTCAGGCGCCAACCTAATCTGGCACTACCCTTGAATTATCACGGTCGATCCACCTCCTGCAACTGGTATCATAGTAGTCGTTAGGCGACACTTCCAAATTTGGGAAATGCGGCCGTGGGGTTAAATGGGTTAATTGCAATGTCTGTGGTCTTCTTCTGTTGCCATGGTTTTCTGTGCGTACGGATCAGTTGTCCACATTTTACTCTTCTTTCGCGAGAGCCTCTTGGAGGCAGACCGGCCTTTCTTCTAACACATTACCTACTGTTGTCAGGAGGATCCGACCACAGCTTGCTTACTTAGTACGCTGTTGTCGGACTCTCCCGACTATAATAGACATAGTCCATACCTAAAAGTCAGTCAACGCCAAGCACGGACAACGCAGGGAAACAAAACCTTAATTATCGACTTCCGATGGACGGTCTCTTGTAAGTACCGCCTACTCTGTGATTTCTCCAATTTGCCCTGCAGACAAAACCATGGATGTTCAGCCAAGTGATTTTGTCCTTGCGTTATTAACCCCACCAATGCCAGTGGACGCACATTGTGTGTGTCTGTGAATCAGTCATTGACTGTAAATTCAACATCACAGATCTACATGGCCGCTATAAAGTGGTTTCAACAAGAGGCATAGATCTTCATGAGCCCCCCGCAACTGTGGGGGCTCATGAAGATCTTTGTCTCTTGCATTTGGATCGGGTTCATGCCGCTTTCTCGGCACTGACCAGAACAGGTTAACTTGAACTAGGGGAGGGCATCGGCCGTGATGAAATGTTGCGGTTACGTGCTAATTAGTTCAAACAGCGACGGCTTCATTCATTTTTGACGTGTCACATTGTACACGGAGGGTCAAAGTTGCATTATTTATCATCAAGCGCTGGGGGTAACCAGGCAAACAGTGTTATCTCGCATACAATAACCGCTAGTTTCGCCGTCAGTAAACCCCTTGTTCTGGCCGTGGACGCGGGTTGCGGCGTTATTGAGATCGTAAATTCAACATCAAAGATCTCCAGCCGTCAAAGAAACGTTGCTACAAAGTAGTTGCAACCAGAGGTGTGGATCCTCATGAGCCCCCGCAGTCGCGGGGGCTCATGAGGATCCACACCTCTTGTACTGAGGTGGGTTAATTTTTTCCCAGCAGTGAATGGGTCGATGGGCATGTTGTACACTGCAGAACGTTCCGGTACTAAGAACAAAAACTTTCTCAAGGCATATCTGCGCCAAGTCGAAAAACTGGACTAGTCATTTGGCGTGTAAGTGTGCCCAGGAAGGTGTATTGGAGAACTTGTCGAGTGCCCCGCGTATATTGCTGTCGCTGGCGTTTACAACATGTGACCGCGATATATGCGTTAGTATTAATCCTCTTAACCACACGGCCGCATGTCCCAAATTTTAGAGGCGTCACCTAACGACTATGCACCAGTTGCAGGAAATGGATCGAACATAATTCAAGGGTAGTGCCAGATTAGCTTGGCGCCATCTTGACTCTCTCCAGCGTACAGAAGGGGCCAGAAAAAAAACCCGAAAAGTCGTTTATTTTCACAACATTCAACGTTTAAAAGTCAAAGTTCGCCCATTTGTCCAGCATTATTGTAAGACATACTAAGAACGTTATAAAAAAAAAAGATATCCTGAAGTGTTAATCTTTTAAAAGGACCATTTAAATTTCAGATTTAATAGAGGGGGGGGGGGGGGAGGGGTGACCGAAGTCCTGCCTAGTTCACCATGCAATTCATTTCCCCTCCAAGTCCCAAGTCGAACACTTCATGGTGCATGCGCGTATTTTGGAACCAGTCTAACGAGCTAATTTGCGTGGAGATTCAGCATCGTACTGTGCCACGCATAAGAACAGATGCCGGCACAGTATTATGTATGCATGATGAGGATCTATGCCTCTTGCAAGGTGGGTGGTGGCCAAGTTGGTCCCGACAGTGAAGAGGTTAATTTCCTAGCCACTGATCGGCTACGGCCGGACTGAAATGACGCTG
This sequence comes from Semisulcospira habei, assembly GCA_036245525.1. NCBI lineage: Eukaryota > Metazoa > Mollusca > Gastropoda > Semisulcospiridae > Semisulcospira > Semisulcospira habei. The sequence goes on along the minus strand of BTPG01000004.1, from coordinate 195,437,821 downwards.
TTAACCCCCTTGCGCACAGTGCAGCCACAAGTAGGCCTACTGTTCACTGCCGGCAGCACGCACACGGATGGATGCCGGGTCAAAAACTTTTGACAATATAACAGCGCGTGTGGAATTCCAAGCATGAAGAAATACGACCCTGAACTACAAGCGAACTGGAATAATCAGGACTTGAGTGCAGACATAAGCCGGCATACGACAACAGCCGAGGTCATCCTGACTTCTCTCTCTCTCTCTCTCTCTCTCTCTCTCTGTGCACCGGCAAAAGGCCATAGGACATGAAAGCTGTTTTCCTCTTTCCCGGAAAAATCAATACAAATTGCAACACTCGGTCCTGGCCCCTGATATATTCCATTCAGACCTCGGTGACAACCGCGGGCTCAACTACGCGGATCGACCGCCGGTAGTTTTGCAGCAGGGGGCTCAAGGATGCACAGGCCGCCGGCGCCGCCTTGATCGTGGTTCGAGGGTGGTGCCAGAACCGCGACTAGACGCCTTGATCGTGTTAGCTCAAGGGAGATGCCGTAATAGCGGCTGGGCGCCTCGACATTAGGCTCCCGCTTTACCGTGACAGTTTAACTCGGCTCATTCGCGGCCAGCCCGCATCCGGATGCGCGGCTTGTGATGCGGCTGGCCGCGAATGAGTTAGGATGATTGTTTAAGATATACTGATCGGTGACATCTTGATCATGATAGTTCAAGGATGGTGCCAAAATAGCTTGGCGCCTCCAAGAGCCAAGCAGGCTATTCTGGCACCACCCTTGAACTATCAAAAACTTACAAGTCTCCTGAGCTGTCATGGATAAGTCATGTGCTAATCTACTCAGGTACCACCATTGAACTATCACATATTGACCTGTTTCCTTAACTGTGTGGTGGAGAGAGTGCTACACTAATAAACTAGCACAACTCTTTAGCTGTCCTGGTGCGTCTTTTGACACCATCTTCTTCCCCTTGGTTTTACACAATACGCATTGAATTATCTTCAACCAACCAGATTCAAAACTCAGTATAAATTTCGCTTTGACCGTGGCGATATTTACTGAAAGTTACAGTCTCTGAAGGCATCGATCTGACAACGTAACTGTCTGTTTATACAAAGCGCGATCTAAACCATTTGCGAGACCAAAACCAAAAATTCTGATTTCGGGTCAGGTCACTTAACTCTTTGGCTGTCGGCAACGCGTTCTGTCGAGGTGATTCCTGCAGGCATCACCTCGACAGAACGCGCTGCCGACAGCTTATGGGTCACCAGATTAGCTGGACTTAAATAATTTCCACTTGCAGGATTGGGATACCGATTGCCCATTACGTTCTGCTAGGGTTGCAATGATTTGTCACATCATATTAATTTTGTTTCAACAGCTCATTCGGCGCGGTAATTTTCTCGTCAAATAGGCCTACTGCTTCTGGTTCCGAGGTTGAAAACTGAATAGCGTTCCGCGTTTTAAAGTTAAACTTACCTGAAAATAAAACGCGTTACCATATATATATTATATATATATATATGATTATATATAATATATATACTATATACTATACGTATATAAATTATATATACTATAATATATATATATATATATATATATATATATAATAATAATCTTTGTTCCCAAAACAGGCGCGGATCAACTACTTCTCGGGCGTGGGGGGGGGGGGGGGGGTTCCAGCTTTTTGTTTGGGACCTTAAACCTCATACAAAACGCCCCCAGAAGCCAGACCTTGCTTTCCCACTGGCCGGAAAAATGAAAAGACGAGGGGGGGGTGGGGGGGGGGGGGGGGTCTATTTATGTGACATAAACATACACTTCTACCAGGTAAACCTGGTAAATTTACAGGAGGAGTAGGCATGGAAAGGGGGGTGGGTGTCCAAACTCCAAAAAAAGGAACTTTGATTTAGCACTTTAAACTTCAATTACCTCATTCTGCCCGCGACACACCATAGCAAGATATGCCTCGAACATGATAGTTCAAGGGTGGTGGCACAATAGCTTGTCGCCTATAGGCGCCAAGCTATTCTGTCACCACCCTTAAACTATCACGGTCGATCTGTCTCCTAAATTGTAATGCAGTCCTCATAGGGCGGGTAAATCCAAAATGTGGGTATTTCGTACCTCGGGCACAATGAGTTTAAGTATTTTTGTTTGTTTGTTTGTTTTTTGTTTTTATCGGAGGGGGGCTGTACTCCTCCCCCCCCCCCCCCCCCCTCTCCTGTACAATACTGATCAGCCAACAAGATGACCGAGTTACAGAATTATCGCAATACATGGCACTATTTCTAGAGACAACGCTCATACAGCAGAACCTGTCGTCGGCAACCACCTTTTTAATTGACCTTAAAAGACGGGTGCTCTCTCAAGAGAAATGATGGTCTTTAATGACAGGTGATCTCTCATAAGGGTGGTCGCCCAAAAGTAGTTCTGACATATTAAACTATTTAGATTTAAATTATTTTAAAGGAGTCCTTTAAAATGTCAGTGTACAGATTTTTTTTTTTTTTTTTTTGCAGAGCATTGCCTTTGCTAATTTTCAATCAGCCCAATTATTGGGTCTCTTCATTTAACGTTGCGAATATAAACTGTGCAGACACCAACGACTGAATCAAATGCTGACTATGGGAATGTAGCCCGCTGGCTGTCGGTAGCGGTTTTTGTCGAAGCGACTCCTTCAGGAATCACTTCGACAAAAACCGCTACCGACAGCCAATGGGTTAATCTTTCTCGCCAACATATGAAGCATGCACTTATTTAACCCTTTGGCTGTCGGCAGCGCTTGTTGTCGCGACGATTCATGCAGGAATAATCGCGACAACAAGCGATACTGAAAGCCAAATGGGCAAAATTATTTATTTATTTATTTATTTATTTATTTATTTATTTATTTATTTATTTATTTATTTAAGTGCACGACTGACAAGGTGTACACATCTTAAGTTCTAATGACGATGTAAGCAGATTTTTTTTTTTTTGTTTTTGTTTTTTTGTTGTATCCGTAACTGGAGGTAATCCTGAATTAGAATCAGGTCAAAAACAGAAGGTGGACCCTAAGCAGTGAGGACATCTAAGCAATATACATGGACCGTCCTTCTTGATTGCAGCTCGAGTCATGGTGTTGTCTTTTAAAAAAGGATTTACCATGACACAAGTAAAAAGGTCATTTTTTGCAGCCTATTCTAGCACGCGACAGGAAAACCATGACCATTCAGCTGTAAATATAATTATTTGAGTGAGCTGATCATATGTGAATGAGAAATGAATACATCTTTTAAAAAATTTGCGTAAACATATATAGTTAAAGCCATATGATACTAGAAACTTTATCTTCCTGTAGTGCACATGATCAAAATGAGTGGCGGAGTGATTATGGAACATTCACAATCAAATCACAGTGGGTCATTCTGCTCATTAGAAGTTTCCACTCTAAAGAAAGAAAATAATATCCCTTAATTTAGGCTTTACGTCAGTATTCGCGTTTTTCGTACAAACTATTTTTCAGTCATACATGTACATGTAAACGACAATTAACTCATTCCGCATCAATAGCTGCGGGAGTGTCGCATAGCGTTGCCCCCTGCAACGCTATGCGACACTCCCGCAGATATCGATGCGGGGCGCCTTGACCCAGTTAAACCATTGACAGAATTTACACACCAAGAGGAAATCACTCAACGGCCGGAAGCTAGAGTGGTTCCCCTTAGCATGTCTAACGTACATAGCAAGCTAAACCTAAAGAAATGATTGTCATCAATAGTTTTCACTCATTCTTTGTTTTAAATTTAAGCCTAACGATATGGAGCACAAATATAAACTGTCATGAATTCACAGTTATTCTCGGCATTGGCTACTACACTTAGTGACCACTACACTTAGTGACCTACATGACAGAGCGACAGACTGAACAAATTAGGTACAAATAAGTGCGACTATTCCATTATTAAATCAAAATAAACCGTACAAGTATAAATATGCCTGAGGTTCTGAGTGAACATCGAACGCTGTCAGTCAGTTTGCACGGTCACTTCAGTCCCAGTGCACAAAAGCCCTAAGGGCCAACGTCAGCCGCAGTTCAGTGGTTCCGGCGCTGCCGGGCCGCGCACGCATCCACTGATTTGCGAGCACTGGCAAGCCAACTATGGCCACTGACTAATAGTCGGCTGCAGGATACTATTTGCCCGCTGGGTTTGGCTGCATGCAATGTGAAGCGACACGCAGATCCGCTAGGCCGACAGGGGCACATTCAAGTTGGGCCGGACTGAGTCACCTCAGCGCTGAAAAGGGTCGTTGACACGATCATGCACGGTCTCACACTATGCCGGAAGCTTGTATAGTCCGTTTGAGCAAAGCTTGCCTCGTGTTTTGTTGTTGCAAATAACATCTGAACGCATACGACAAGACAAGACAACTTAAAAAGAACTGACAGATGATCAACAACTCTGACCTAACCTTATTCTAACCCATTTAGCCCCAACGCCCTTCAGCAAGAGATGTATTGACCATGATAATCATCAAGGGTAGTGCCAGATTAGCTTGGCGCCTGAAGCCGCTGCCCGCCTCGGTTAAATTTTTGAACATAAATATTTAACTCATTCAGCCCGACGGCAGTACTTCCAAATTTTGCAGGCGTCATCTAATGACTATGCATCAGTTGCATGAGGAGATGGATCGACCATAATTCAAGGGCAGTGCCAGATTAGCTTGGCGCCGACAGGCGCCAAGTTAATCTGGCACTACCCTTGAATTATCATGGTCGACCCATCTCCTGTTGTAGTGCGTCAGGACTGAATGGGTTAAATCTGGTAAAATGTACCCCGATCGAGCCCCACTCAGCAACACAGACACATATAGTTTTGTAAACATCACGCTCCCCGCCTTGAATGTTCGATAGTTTAGTCTTGCAAGGCGTCTGATCCGTGCATAGCTGGTACAGTTTCAGTGTCAGTGATGCAGGTCAACGATCAATGAGGCCTGAACAGGGTATATATTTCAACATTCAAGGTGCTCAGCTCCATGATCTCCCGAGGGTAATGGCTAAACCGTTGGGTTTAAAGCCAGCTAAATTTTAGTATAAATTAGGACCAAGTGTTGTGATCACATTTTGTTCTTAATGTTGTTCTGAAATGGGTCTTGTTTAAAAGTCAGTTGGGGAAAAAAAACACGAGGCAAGCTTTGCTCAAACGTACAATATTTGCCTCCATTGCAGATAAAAATTAGTTCCATGATGCCAAACCAAAAACAAAAACCTCATCAATAAGCTCACTCTACCCTGCAATCGTATAACAAAACTGGCAACAACAAACCGAGGGAGGCAATTAACCCTTTTACCCCCCCAAGGTCCCATTTCTCAAATTTTGGATGTGTTGCCTAACGACTATGTACCAGTGATAATTCAAGAGTAGTGCCTGATGAGCTTGGCAGGGTCCTGGGACTAAAAGGGTTAACTGATATCCGTGTGTGTGCGTTGCTCTGTGATTCTGGACCTTCAGGATTGAGGCCGTAAGCTCTAAAATTCATAGATCAGCGCACACACGTACGCCTGTGAGTCATTTAAAACCACAAATAGTTTATGCGCACTCAAATCACTGCCTGACGAAAGGGGTTCGCGCAACATGGCTCAGAGCACACAGAGTTCCATACTGTTGAGCCAGATAATGACCGACGCAAGCCTGCAGTTCGACGCACCAGCAAAATTTACACACATTCCTTTAACATGTAAAATAACAATACGCGCGACATTGCCAAATGTACATAATGACGGTTGATGGAGGCGGCTGGCAAAGTCAGCAGTGATGAAAATAAAACTGAACTCCCGAGTCGAAAGGTGTCACAGGAAACGAATCCATGACGCACATGATGAGAACACTAGAAGAGGAGACTATCCTATACCGTATGCGGGTGCATTCCACCGGCTAATTTACTCGGGGAGTACGCCACAAGTACATTTATATTCAAAGGAGATGCTAAACTCCCCAGACCCACTCGGGGAGTACACCACAAGTACATTTCTATTCCAAGGTGATGCTAACCTCCTCAGATAGAACCCACTCGGGGTGTACGCCACAAGCACACTTTTATTCAAATGACTGAGATGCGGGGCGTACTCCTCGATTGGGTGTAAAAGTACATCTAACGGTACTGAGGATATCATTCAGATTTGTCACCTGACTGCCGACATTATTTTAGGAGTGTACTTGGGTTTTCTCTTGACATTGTCACACGTCCTCGGCTTTCTGATTGAAATCGTATGTCGGTCAGGTCAACCCACTGTAATAGTCTCAGCCACCAAAGTTGCAGCAGGCGTGATGACTGTATCTCGCTGTCACTGCGCCAGTCACCACTGACGTGGGGATGATGCGTCTCTTTCAAACTTTTCGATTTTTCTTTCACATTACCTCCACGAGTGAAATCAATTTTCCACCACAGGAGCACACACAAACGGGAGTCATTACATTTTCTGCGCAGTATTTCAAGCTGAACCCGTTTTGAGCAGCATCTCTTTATTTTAACTCTCTCAGCCCCGACGCCCTACAGCAGGTAATGGATCGACCATGATAATTCAAGCCTGAAGGCGCCAAGCTAATCTGGCACTACCCTTGAATTATCATGGTCGATCCATCACCTCCAACTGGTACGAAGTCGTTTGGTGACCCCTCCAAAAATTCGGAAATGCGGTCTTAGGGTTTGATGGGTTAACCCTTATCACTCGGAATACACCAGTGTGTGAAATAAGTTTGACTAACATAGTTCAAGGGTGGTGACAGAACCACCCTTGAACTAAAGCCATTGGTCTATATCCTTATCTGTAAGTAATATAATGTAGCTTGCATATGGCAGTGTACAAATTTGAAGCTTTTAGCCTCGGTATGATATGGGTTAAAGAAAAAGTGGTCTTCCAAGACAGGCGCGCTCTCTCAAGTCTGGAAGGGCAAACAATGTCACCTGTCACCAAAGACCATCCTAAATAAAGGCGGCTTCGGCCATCTATTTGATGGTCTTATGGCGCAGGTGACCTCTCGCAAGAGCGGACACTCATAAACTGGTTCTGTTTTACACGACAAACTGGAGTCGTGTCTGCGCAACATTTCAACCATTTCTCTGAAAATGATTGCGTTTGGACGGTACATAATTTATCTCAGCATAGTATTTCTACACATATTTTTTTTTCTCGGAGATTTTGCACTTTCTATTTATACTGTAAACTTTACAAATCCCCAGTAGCGAAACCTCTTCGGGCCCACGACGGCCGCAGTGGGCCACAGTCGTGCGCGGGCCCACTGCGGCCATCATGGGCACGAGGACCTTTGCTTACTGGGATCACAGCCATCTGTTACTGTATGTACATCCCACTGTTAATCACAAGCGCAATTCCATAGCTTGTCAAGCGCATTTGACCGACCACCCTTGCAAGAGACCGCCTGTAATTAAAGACCATCATTTTGGTTGGTTGTAGCCACCTCAATGATTGTCTTGTAGGACAGGTGACACTTTTTTGCCCTTCACGAAAGAATCGCCTTGATAGGGCACCTGTCTATTAAGACCACTATTTTCTTCCAAAAAGATAGATTCACCCATACTGACTGAACATCTTCTTGTTCTTTGCGATCCTGTGCTAATCACTCAAATGGGGCAACGTCTTTTGTCCACCATGGAGATGATAATGAAAGACGGAGCACCAAAAAAAAGGGTCGGTACAAATATTGACAAATATTGACACCAGCTGGGTGTTCGAACCCACGACCTATCGGACGGCAGTAGAGCATTCTATCGCCTGAACACACAGCTCTCCTCGGCGCTTTGAACGAGTCCGTGTCCTACCCGGACAGTGGCCACACTCTGACTTCAGCGTCAGAGACTGATCGAACAACCTTGTGAAATGAATGCATTTTTCTACGGTAGTCGGGCATTTAACTGAATCTTGTATGTATGTATGTATGTATGTATGTGTATCTAATATATATATATATATTATATATATATATGTTATATATATACTATATATTATATATATATATAGATATATATATATATATATAGTGCAGTTACTGAGCAAAGAATGCGACAATTTGGATATCGGAACACGGTGTTCCGATGATTCCAAAAATGTCACATTTCTTTTGCTCGTCTGTATACCGACGGTCACTGACTTCCGTCCGTCGCGTCTCCTTCCTATTTCGCCGGACTCTCCCTAACGTGGTGGGCACGGGTTGCGGCGCATTGGTTATTGCACTCTCCCTAAATTGGCTCGGGTGGTGGCGGACGCATAATATTGCGGCGCACTGGGTCTGCAGCGCCCGAGTTAGCGCTTGAGCTGTTTAACTACGACTAATTCCCCAATGCGCAAAAGGCCATCGGGCGGACGTCGGCCGTGGTGCGCGGGCCAACGGCGGCCGACGTCGGCCCGATGGCCTTTTGCGCATTGGGTTATTAGCGTAGCCGTTACTTCGCTTAACTCATTCTACCCCAGACACCCCACAGCAAGATAAGGATCGACCATGGTAGTTCAAGGGTGGTGCCAGAATAGCTTGGCGCCTATGGGCGCCAAGCTATTCTGGCATCACCCTTGAACTATCATGGTCGATCTGTGTCCTGCACTGCAATGCAGTCTTCAGAGGACGACGGCAAAATTTAAGGATTTCGGTGTTGGGGTAGAATGGGTTAACTGTTCGGCCCACCGCAACTGAAAATTATGCAAGAGACGTTTCCGCATTAACCCTTTGCGTGTCGGTAGCGTTTTAGTCGCGATGATTCCTGTAAATCCGCTATCGACACGGTTATACACGGTGAATCAATTCCTCGGCATCAGATGCCACCACGAAATAAATGCGCTGCACGAAGCTGTATCGCAGTACACTGGTTGTCTCCTCCGGTTTGCTGTTCAGCGGCAGCGAATCGAGGGAAGCAACCAGTGTGAACCACCGCGCATCGCCACAGGCACGTCATCGTCTGTCACTGTATTTTCACGAAAAAGCGACCCTCGGTAAGAAAATAATATTACAGTTCTTGGACAGAAGCTTTCACGGTGAGTGATTGCACAGCCACTGTGTGTGACGTTCCCTCATCTTGCAAAGTTTTTTTTCTTTTCTTTTTTTCTCCCCGAATAATAACTTGCACTTCATAAACTTGGTTGGGTTTTTTTTTTCCCCGTGGAGGAAACACCATCCTCTGAAATGCATAATATGTGTGTGCCTCTGACTGATAGCACTGCCCCTGCGTATGACAAACAAACGTTGACAAAATCCTTCCCAAACAAAACAAAAAGGCCATTGACGGGCCAACTTTTCAATCACCGGTTCTGAAGAACGCCGCGCCGCAGCAATGCAAGCGCAAGCGTCTTTAACCCTTTACATCCTGGTACGCTCTCATGTGAGATAAATTTGACCATGATAGTTCAAGGGTGGTACTAGGACAGCTTGGCGCCCACGGGGCGCCAAGCTGTCCTGGCACCACTCTTGATCATGGTCAGTCTATCGCAGGAAGTGAAACCTAGCCTTTCATCGGACAACTCAATAATCTGGAAAAAAAAAAAAAAAAAAAAACAATCTCAGGATGTAACCGCTTGACTGCTAATGACACCGTTTGGCCAAAAATACGTGATAACCCTTTGAATCCTAGCGGGGCCGTAAGCAGAAGTCAAGGGGTTAATGTGAGGACGTAGATCTAAATGGGACCGACCCAAGCCGGCCGGCGGAACAGATTCCAACAGCCCCCCGCATCCCCTCCCCCCCCCCCCCAACCCTTTCTCTGCCCCTACAGGGACTCGTGTGGCTCTTCGAAAGGGTATATAGGCCAACTCGTTGCGCCTATACGCCACTTCCGCAGCAATTGATGCGGGGCGCCTTGAATGAGCTGAGAGACATTTGCATGGTTGATTAACTTGCGATGGGGTGGTACGTTTCCGATGACACGAATGATGTCGCATTTCTTTTGCTTGTCAGTATATTTTTAATATTATTCCAGACAGACGAGCGGTATGTCCGGTATATAATTATTATTCCCTCTTCTGGGTATATAGGGCAAATTGTAATCGTCACCGGCGATCATGCCCTGGCAGTTGCGTGTATCTCTTCCTCTGAGCAAAAGGTCCTCGTTGCAGGGCTAACGTTTGCCGCAGTTGGGCCCGCACGCCCAAGCTCCCTCCCAGCGAGTGAAACGTCCTCGGGCTGACGTCAGCCCCAGAGCCTTTGGCCGCCACTCATTACGACTGTGGGTCCGTGACGCTGAAGTGGTCACTCACATATACATTTTAGCACAATGTACAAAACGTGTACACTGCCCTGTGTTACACTGTATACGGGGCACATCGTCTTCTGTTAAACTGTGTTGTAGCTGTTTTTTTGTAATCGTGTTTCTTTCTTCGTTGGGTTCTTCTCTCTGTGTTGAACTGTACACAGTGTACACACTGACCTGTGTTATTTTACACCAAGCCTTTTCAAGAGCGTGCATCTAGATGCAAACTTTCAACACAACCGACCTGTAGAGACCTCTCCTAACAAGCCATACTTGACAAGTGTCATATCATTAAAGCAAGAAAATTGACTTGTCTTTTTTTTTCTTTTTTCAGAAAAGCGAGGTTTTCATTGGCATACAATGAAAATCTCGCTTTTCCGTCAAAAATGACATCTTTTTTTCTCCAGAAAAGCGAGCCTTTCACTGGTATACAATGATAATCTAGTTATTCTTAAAACATTGGGCATACTGCCTTTCGCCAAACGACGACAGCGGTGACCTTGCATTGACCACTTCTGACCCTCCGGACTTTAACCCATTTAGCCACAATGCGCAACAGCAGGAGATGGATCAACCATGAAAATTCAAGGGTAGTGTCAGATTAGCTTAGCGCCGCCAGGCGCCAAGCTAATCTGAAACTACCCTTGAATTTTCATGGTCGACCCATTTCCTGCAACTGCTACATAGTCGTTGGATGAAACCTCCAAAAATGTTGGAAATGCAGCCACAGGGCTAAAAAGGTTACTTATATATGAAGCGGTTGTTCAGACTGGACACAAATCGTTTGGCCATTGACTGGGAGGGAGTGTACACGGAGGTCTAAACCTCGAGACAGGCGGCAGGTGTTTGCTAAGAGACGTATGGTTGTCGTGTAAATCTCCTGATGCCGTCTCCTGAGTCGCTTCCTGGCCAGTGCGGGTGGGTTGGACGACTGCCGACCTAGACATGACGTGGTGGAGGTTCGATGACGGAGCCGCTACGTGAACTGGCGTCTATGACTCAAAATCCGAGTCATAATCAGGACCCTGAAAAGAAAAGACACAAAGAAAATGTTACAATGTCAACTTGATTGCCACCTTCCATAAGCACGAAAATTCGATACGAATAAGACCCGAACCCGATACGGCAAAGCAATTTTCGTTCACATTTCGCGGAGCGCGAGTTTCCATATAAAATGTGTGACATCCGACTTCATGTCTTTGTGGGAACCACCGATATGACGCGAAAATCTGAATGACGCGAGAAAATGCGACAGATGACTACTGTCACTTTCGTCTATCGTGCATATAAAGTGTGCGATTATGACTAATGCAACCCCCCCCCCCCCCCCCCCCGAACACACACACACACACACACACACCGACACCCCCCCCACCCCCACCCCCCGCGACCACCCCACCCCCCCTCCAACGCCCTGAACGCTGTAACCCTTTGGCTGTCGACAGTGTGTTTTGTCGAGGTGATTCCTGACGGTATCACCCCGACACAATGCGCTGATGACAGCCAAAGGGTTAAATAATAAATAAATCAGTGTTGGCACTGAGGAAAAGGATGCATATAAATTGAAACATGCCGTACCTTCTCTATCTTTTCATCCAGCATTTTGAAGAATTCGAGCTGACTACTGGTACAACTGGAACAGACAGTAAAGAACAGTCAACAAATTGCATACATGCATGTGTCCGTCACAGCCCTCCACCATACCACAAGAGAACAAAATGACATTGAATACCAATATTTTTAATTAGGGTGGGAGGGCGTGCGTGAGTTGTCACATTCCAAGGGGGGTGGGTGGGGGGGGAGGGGGGCGTGGCGGAGAATGATTTGATTTGATTGTACATTGCTTGGGGTGTAGGGGGCTCTGGACAGAGGTAGCACCATTGCTGTTCGGCAGCTGCGTCCTACACTATGATAGGACGGACGGGCATCACTGGTCCTCATCCATCTCCTTAATCTCTCACGTGCTGGCTCCAAGCGCCACACCCTGGCAAACCACCTCAGCTGGTGGGCTAAACCACGTGAGGGGATGGTGTTCACACTGCACCGCTAGGCGGATGAGCTGTTTCTGACAGCCAACGGCTAAAGGACGGAAGAGATCAGGCTTGATCCAACGGCCAAATGTCAGGAGTGGAGCCCCGAAGGCAGACAGCTGCCTGTATTCACGCACTGTTCTGCTGGCAGCTCCTGCAGCCAAACTGGTGCCAAACGTATTGCTTTGCATTCCCTTGGACCAGTACATCGGCGTGGCCAAGAGGGGGATCTTGACGACTGGGCATCCCAGGATCTCCATACACTTCGCCCAGACTTGCGCCCTGGAGAGGTCACACGGACTGACCCAGCAAGCGCATATACTCCTTTGTCTTCCAAGACAGAAGGATGCCAACAACATCGCTTAACGCCACGACAGCAACAAGGCTTTCTCAGGACGTGCCTGCACTGCTTGTGAAAAAGAAAAAAAAAAAAATATTGAATGTATGTCGCCAGCCGGTCCAATACGTTAAATAAACCTACGACATGGGGCCTAAATAAAGTTAAGACCATTTAGCAACACACATCCAATATCAAGAGTTACAGACAGCGCAGACAGTAGGGAGAGTTTAAAAAAGGAAAATACAGGTGAATGGACCAAGGGTAGACAGAAACACATGCCCCAGAATAGAATTGATTGTACATTGCTTAACGTCCCGACAGCAACAAGACTTTCTCAGGACGTGCTTGCACTGCTTGTAAAAAAGAAATAAACAGAACATTGAATGTATGTCGCCAGCCGGTCCAATACGTTAAATAAACCTACGACATGGGGCCTAAATAAAGTCAAGACCATTTAGCAACATACACCCAATATCAAGAGCTACAGCAGTGCAGACATTAGGGAAAGTTTTTAAAAGGCAAATACATGTGAATGGACCAAGGGCAGACAGAAACACATGCCCCAGAATCAGAAGAAGGGAAAAAACCCACCCTGTGGGGCTGACCAGGGTGACCCTGGGAACTAAAAAATAGTTAACCCCACCCAAGTCCCCCAGGGCAGACCCGGGTGGGGATGCCCCAGAATAGAGGGAAAAACCCACCCTGTGGGGCTGACCAGGGTGACCCTAGGAACTAAAAAGTAGTTAACCCCACCCAAGTCCCCGAGGGCAGACCTGGGTGGGGGGTGGCGGAGAATGGGGGAGGGGCGGGGGAGAGGAAGGGAGATGAGAGGCGGATGGTCGTTTAGCCACACAGCCAAACGTTCAAAACATCAAAGGTGAGGGGGGGGGGGAAGTGGGTTGGGAAGAGTGTGAAGAGGTGGGGGGCGGGGTAGAGGGGCAGAGCGAAGGCAAGCGACAGACCAACTCATAAAAATCAAACATAAAAATCAAAATCTATGATTTTTTTCCCCAAAATATTTCTTTCCAATATATATATATTATTTTTTTTTTTTTTTTTTTGGGGGTGGGGGTGGGGTTGGGGGGGGGTATTTTTTAAGTTCAATGATATGATTTTTTTTTCTCTAAATAGTATTTTTTTCTCCATGACAGTTGGGGATACTCTGCCCACCGCCCTACTCGGTTTTAGGGGGGAGGGGGGTGTGCTCCTTCTCCCTTCCCCCCCCCCCCCCTTCCGCCACTATGTCCGGTTTTAAAAAAAGACCGAGACTTTCATTGTATAAGAAAACATCGCCTTTCTGCCAAAAAAATGGCAAACCGGCTTTAGGTAAATAACGGCTGGCCAACTTTGAACGTAGGAGGATGTTATGACCATACATAACCAGACATCAGCGCCTAACAATATTGGTACAGTCGCTGTTGAGTAGACGCACGCGAGAGAAAATAATGATCAACGTGTGTACACAGCTGCCGTATTAGTGACTGGACTAGCCTCCGTCCACACCACGCAGCGATTAGGGCCCCATCGACAGTGGTCAGGGGCAAATCTGGGGGTGGGGGATGTAGGGTCTAATTATTGGGATCGCGACACCCTCCAACCCCCAGTAGCAAACGTCTTCGGGCACACGACGGCCGTAGTGGGCCCGCGCACAGCCGTGCGCGGGCCAACTGCGGCTGTCGTGGGTCCGAGGACCTTGGCTTACTGGGTGGGGGGGGGGTACTCCTGCTGTAAATTGACCTGGTAGACGTGTGTATTGTGACCAACGCAAATCCCCCCCAATATACACACTATTTTGGGATTTTCGGGCCACTGGGGAAGCAAGGTTTAGCATCTTTGGGCCTTTCATGTCAGGTTTAAGGTCGAAAACAAAAAGTTGACCCCCCCCCCCCCCCACGCCGCCGGGAGGTAACTGATCTGCGCCTGGTGGCCACTGTTACTGTTGTCAAAGGCCGTTTTACAAAAAAGCGACATTTTTATTGTTATAAAATGAAAATCTCATCACTTTTCTGAAAAATCGCCCAAAAATCGCTAAGAAAGAGATAAACGGGAGGGGGTGGGGGTGCTAAACTTTTCAATGAAGTAATAAATGAATGTCACAGTTTTAATTGTTATAGATAAATTTCGGGCATTACGGTTGCAATTTCAGCCTGTGTGAATTCATGCTGGGTAGATGTACTAAAGATAGACTTAAGATTGGTAGATTTTCGGCAGAATATTGTTAGCGTAAACTTACAGTGGACAGATTTGCGCCTGGATGGATTCGCGCTGGCCATTAGATTTTCGCCGGGTGAATTTCGCGCTGGGTAACTTCACGTCTACAGATGGCAAAGTTTGACCCCTTTCGTGTCATTGACCGCGGAACAGAAGAGGTTTCTGTAAATCGATACTCATCAAAAAGGGTGTTTCTCGACCGTGCCATTCGAAGAGAGTGACCCGAGTAGCAAAATGGCTTCGGGCCCACGACGGCCGCAGTGGGCCCGCGCACATCCGTGCGGGGGCCCACTGCGGCCGTCGTATGCCCGAGGACCTTTGCGTACTGGGATGGAAGTGGAAGGGTGGACGACATGCTGCCTGGGGATGGAACAGCGTTGCACATGCGGGTCAATATATTCTCCGATAGAAAGCCATTAGGGAAATGAGCGAGTGTCTGGCTGCCCGCCGAGTTATGGCTGGCCGTCGCCATGTCCCACAGGTTATTCCAGGGCGCCGCGCATTTCAAACACAACTTTTATTTCCGAGTTCCGCCCTTTTCCAACGCAAATCTGCGAGTGCAGTTTAACCCGTTCACTGCCAACTGACGCAGATCATGTTTGTTAATTCAGCACCGAAATACCGTCGCTGTCCGTGGAACGTGGATTCACAGTAGAGTCAACTGCGGGGGCTTACGAGGATCTAGACTTCTTGCAGTTGGGTGGTGTTCACATTTTCTTAATTTGTTCAAACATAGGACTTTTGTGACATCCAATTCTGATATTTAAGCGGAGTAGACTGTAAATCACTCACCCGAATAAATATTTTTAAAAAAATCATTAACCCATTAAGACCCAACGCCCTACAACAAGAGATGTGCTGACCATGATAATTCAAGGATAGTGCCAGATTAGCTTGGCGCCTCAAGGCACTACTCTTGAATTATCATGGTCAATACATCTCCTCCAACTGGCACGTGGTCGTCAGGTAACGCCTCCAAAATTTGGGAAATGTGGCCGTGGGGTTATAATGGGTTAATGTAAGAGTGAGAGCGGATCCACACTGGCGCGACTAGCAGCGTTCTGTAACATCAATGATGAAAACATCGCAAACCTCAGGATACTGACTTTTAATCCGTACATTGCACTCTCAATAGCGCAACAAACGACTCCCAGAAAGGAACGAGAGCGAGATCACGGCTGACAAAGGCTTGTACAACCAGCATAGACAACACTCCAAACATCTCCAAGAGGCAGGGCCTCGTGGAGATGTTGAAGTGTTGTCTGTGTTAAGCACAGTACAAGCTGGTTCTCTGCTGTGATCTCGCTCTCGTTCGTTGTTGGGCGTCGTTCGTTTCAAAACGCAACCTCACTAACGCGACACAGGGAAGCACTTGTCGTTACTGCGAGCTGTCGAGTTTCCGTGCGACAAGCAGGTACACAGGTGAGGAGCCCACCCGGACTACTTGCGAGAGTACTCTCCCTGGATGGCCCCAGTCGGGGAGTACGCCGCAAGTACAAGTACACGTCTATTCAAATGGGATGCTTAACCCATTTAACCCCAAGACTTCATTTCTCCAATTGTTTAGGTGTCACTGAACAACTGTATACCACTTCTAGATAGATCGACCATGATAATTCAAGGCGCCAAGCTAATCTGGCACTAACCTTGAATTATCATGGTCGATCCACCTCCTGCTGTAGGGCATCAGGATTTAAATGGTTAATATCCCGTATGCCGCAAATACAGAAAAACCGGAATCCAGTGGTCCCTGAATCAGTTCCTTGAGGACCTGGACTTTGCGGACGACTTGTGCCTGATGTCCCAGAAATACCAACATATGCAACAGAAAACAGATAACCTGACTCAAGAAGCATCCAAGACTGGACTGCAGATCAACCTGGAAAAGACAGAAACCATGACCCTGTTCAAGAAGCAGCAGAAGTTAATCACCCTTGGAGACAGCGAGCTGACAGAAGTTACCTCTTTCACCTACCTGAGCAGCATTGTATCAGCAACAGGTGGTTCTGAAGAGGACAACAAAGCCAGAATCGGGAAAGCGAGATACGCCTTCATTACCCTGAGACCAGTCTGGAGGTCAACATCTGTCTGTCCGCAACAAGCTACGAATTTTTAACAGCAACGTTAAGTCTGTCCTCCTCTATGGCTCAGAGACCTGGAGAGTCACCAACACCCTAACCAACAAGCTCCAAGTATTCGTCAACGGCTGCCTTCGCAACATACTGAAGATCAGGTGGACAGACAAAATAAATAATACCGATTTGTGGCAGCGGACAAACCAAGATCCCATCGACCAGCAGATTGCCAGGCGGAAATGGCGATGGATAGGACACACCCTGCGGAAACCCCCACAGGACATCACCCGGCAAGCTTTGCAGTGGAACCCCCAAGAAATGAGACGGGTCGGTCGCCCTAAGACCACCTGAAGACGATCCTGTGAAGATTGATTGATTGATTGTACATTGCTTAGCGTCCCGACAGCAACAAGGCTTTCTCAGGACGTGCCTGCACTGCTTGTGAAAAAAAAAAAAAAAAACAGAACATTGAATGTATGTCGCCAGCCGGTCAAATACATTAAATAAACCTAACACATGGGGCCTAAATAAAGCTAAGATCATTTAGCAACACACATCCAATATCAAGAGCTACAGGCAGTGCAGACAGTAGGGAGAGTTTTAAAAAGGCAAATACAGGTGAATGGACAAAGGGTAGACAGAAACACATGCCCCAGAATAGAGAGAAAAACCCACCCTGTGGGGCTGACCAGGGTGACCCTGGGAACTAAAAAATACCTAACCCCACCCAAGTCCCCCAGGGCAGACCCGGGTGGGGGATATCCTGTGAAGAGGAAATGAAGAGCGGCAACCTGTCGTGGGGTGAACTGAAAAAGGCTGCCCAGAATTGAGTGCGCTGGAGGACTGTTGCAGAGGCCCTTTGTTCCACGAGGAAATCCAAGGAATTAAGCAAGTAAGCAATGCCGCAAATACAAGTACACTTCTACTCAAATTAAATGCTTAATTTCCCAGATAGACCCACTTTGGAAGTACACCTCAAGTACACTTCTATTGAAATGAGATACACCCGCTTGTGAAGTACGTCATATTTGCACTTCTATTGAAATGGAGTGCTTTATTCTCCCACTTTAGGAGTACGTCACAAGTACAATGCGATTCAAAACAGATGCCGAGCATCTCGTTTGAATAGAAGCCGGTGTACTTGTGGCGTACTTCCTTCCGTGCGCGTCCATATGGGCAGTACTCCCGCAAACGATACGAGCTATATCTCGTCAGAAAACGAAATGCGATTAAAAGCATCAGACCAAATGCTGGGATTTCCCATGATGGCCGTAAGATTAAAGTGCATGAATCCAGCAATAAAACCCGAGTAGATTAACCCTTTGACTGTCGGTAGTGATTTTTGTCGCGATGATTAACCGCTACCAACACGCAAAGGGGTCACAAAGAAAGAATTACTCTTAGTAAAGGTCACGTGCATTTTTATTTATTTAGTAGCTCTTTGCCTACGGATGTTCGACTTCAGCCACACTAGAACACCATCAGCGGCGAGATCCGCCCAGCCAAGGTTCACTTACATTGCGTGTGCTGGGCTACTTTTAGCGCTGAATGTGTATTTACAAGTCGTTACTTGGCATGTGCACCGTACCCAGCAATGAACTCTTCACAAAATGATTTAGTGGCAGAGTACATAATACAGAAAAGTGAAAAGTTGAATTTTCAGGTTAAAGTACCATTACGCTTAAATTTGAAGACACATCTCAGCACCATTTGTGTTTATTATGCCTGGTCGACACACCTAATGAACTTTAACAGCAGTTGGGACACGCAGCAAAACCACACGCCTAACAGCACTTGTTTATTCTGCGCTACAATTAGCGTGTCAATCTATTTTTAGCTATTTTTCGTACTGAAAGCGTTGTATTTATAGAACGGAGTGGAGTCATTGTCAGGTTACTTGACATAAGACGACGTGCTGAACTGGATTCTCCTGTGTCTAAATGAACCATGGTAAACTAGACCTGTGTCTAGCGTTTCGTAACCATCTGTTACAGAAGTGTATCTTTGAACAGTTACGGAGGGTAGTGGACCTTTAAACCCCTCTTTGACAGCGGACATGCATACAATGATACAGTATGCTCATCTTTACTAGACGATCTGTAAAATAGGTTCGAAAAAGGGTTTAACTCCAAGGCCACATTTCCGAAATTGTGGACGTCGCCTGACGACTATGTGCCAGTTGCAGGAGATGGATCGACAATGATAACCATAACCTTGGATCGAAGATGGTGCCTGATGAAACCAAGCTAATCTGCCACTACCCTTGAATCATATATCTACCTCCTGAAGTGCATCCCCAATGCGCACAAGGTCATCGGGCCAACGTCGGCCGCCCTTGGCCCGCGCACGTCCGTGCGCGGGCCAAGGGCGGCCGACGTCGGCCCGATGACCTTGTGTGCATTGGATCGGGGTTAAATGATAAGCACAACACAATTTATTAAACATTTGGGTTAAACCCAAAAAGAAATGTAATAAATTATGTTGTGCTTGCCATTTCAAAGCGCGTTTCTTTCTTTCTTGGGATTTTCTTTGCGTTTTAGTCTGGAGTTTGTGTGAAGTCATGTTACTTATACTTACTGTACAGGTTTTGCATTGCTGGACGCGTTTCTCTCCTTGAGGGTCGCCTTCTCTGGCACCTCCTGCACAGAAAATACAGTTACACACAATGCTATAGGCTAGGGTTAGGGTTAGGCTATAGGCAGTTTTACGTCGGGGCGCACAACTTTTGGGTTTTTTTTTTTTTTTTTTTTTTTTTTTTTTTTACAAATATCTCCGCAAAGAAACATTTTTCTGTACCACTTTAAGACCAAATATCATTAAGAGCAAACTGACTAAATGTGGGGTTATTTTTTACTTAACTCCTATGATTGGTTGATTTTGCTGTAAAGTCGTAAAACAAGAAATTGGTGAAAGACAAGAACAAATCATTTTCAGTACACAAATAGAGCCCCGGCGGGAAACGGCTATATTTCAATATCGAGGTCAAGCATGCAGACTTCATGTATGCCAGCGCTGTTTCAGGTTTGAAAATTTAGTCGACTTACTCATTCACGTGAAAATGGATCTTTCTTATACTGGGCTGAATATATCTGGGGCACATTAAGGGATGTAAAATCGGACATTTCCTGAAAAGAATCCGAATTTTTACGACAGTACAGCAAAGCTGTGACATTTTTTCAAGTTTCTTGAATGTAAATCGTATTAGGTCAACAGGAACTAAATTATGTTTGTTCTACGATTGGTATAGAGAAATGGTTATCTGCGGAGATATTTGCGAAAAACGTTCGCTCCGATGTCAAACGACCTGTGTGAAGTCATAAGACAGCAAGTCCACTTTGCGGAAAGCCAGATTTGTATTGTCGCGTAATGCAATACTTTTTTTTTAAATTGCTTTTCACAATAATGGACTGTTTTCTGAAGGCAAAAGGCAATAAGCGATTTGCCTTCAAAAAACAGTTTATTATTGTGAAAAGCCCACTTTTGCGAAAAGCAAGATTTACACTGTGTCGCGATGCAAATCTCGCTTTTCACAAAAATGGACTTGCTGTCTTTTTCCCTGCATAGCGACGCATAGATGTGCGACAGGGAAAGGGGATAGAGAGATCAACCCAGTAAGCAAAGGTCATCGGACCCACGACGGCCGCAGTGGCCCGCGCACGGCTGTGCGCGGGCTCACTGCAGCTGACGTGGGCCCGCAGACTGGGGAAGACAAAATGCTACTGGAGGAAGACACAATTTGTGTGCGGTTGGTTTCTGATTTTGGCCTGTACGAGCCCTAGGCACACGTTACATTTTGTATCAGTCACGCGCTCAAAGCTGCTGGACTAAAACAAACAGCGTGACACATTTGTATGAGTGTCGAGCCTAAGGCCGCAGGTCTAAACTCACTCAAACCAACACGACACATAACTATATGAGTTACGAGTCCTAGGCCCCAGTCTAAACTCACACACGACACATTTGCACGTGTGAAAACTGTGAAAACTGTCAGTTGTGACGGTACATAAAGGCCCGGCCCCTCCCCTACCCATTAAGGAAATGTTCTCGGGCCGACGTCAGCCGCAGTGTTATTGTCATGATGATGATGATGATTGTTATATTATTATCATTACTATCATTATTTGCACTTCTGTCTGCGCTTGGGTGCAACATTTCTACTCACAATCTGCATCTCCAAATCGTGAGGCATAGTAGCCGCCGCCCTGTACTGTGAACCGTTGTGCAGCGAACCGTTGAGCGGAACAGCTGTAGAGGAACTGGATACGTTATGTGTCCTGACGCTACTAGGGGCGGAGGTAAGTGAGGCGCGCGCGGAGGCGGGCACAGACGACCTGTACACGGCCATGACTGTCTCTGGCTGGCTGTCCACCGCCTCTTCCAGCTGCCACTGCCGTTTGGGCGTGGTCTCTTTGGTACTCTCGCCTCGGACTGGCGAGTCCGTCTTGCCCCCGCCTCCCTTCGACCAATCATTCTTGAGCTTGTCTCCGCTGCCGGCCTGCCAGTCGGCTTTGACTCCGCCCCCGGAGGCGGTCTTTCCGTTCGTGGTTTTGGTGGGTGTGCTGTTGCTTGCGTCGGTCTTGCCAGCTGAGGAAAAACACAGAAAAACTAACTTGATAAAACTGCAGGCGGCGCTTAACAGGGGCTGTAGAAAATAGTAGGTATAGATCCTCCCGAGTCCCCGCAGTCGCGATGGCTCATGAAGATCTATACCTCCTATTTCCTACTGTCCGTGTTGAGAAGCGATAGAGTACGCAACAATCACCCCAAGGCCTGTGGCTGAAACATTCACATGCCACATAAGAAATGTATCCCATGTCAAATTATTCTAAGCGTCCACTTTCGAACTGGAGTTCCAAAGCCTGCATCACTGACGAACGGTATTTCAGTGATTCAAGCTGCAGAAACGTCTGGTACATGGAAAATAAATTAAATTAAAACTTTTACTTTAAACAAAATTGAGATATAGACAAAATAAATCCTTCTAACTTTGGCTGTCAAAACTTTCTTAGACACAGGATGTGAGCTAAAAATTAAAGGAAATAAGAAATATGTAATAATGACAGGTACTGTGTCAAAATAAACTCTCTCTCTCTCTCTCTCTCTCTCTCTCTCTCTCTCTCTCTCTCTCTCTCTCTCTCTCTCTCTCTCTCTCTCTCTCTCTCCCCCCCCCCCCCCCAAAAAAAAAAAAAAAAAAAAAAAAACGTGTGTGTGCCGAAGTGACAGGCCCGTTTCTAATCAAATCTGCCCCGCGAAGGCGAAAGGCAGAAAGTCAACGGTCATCAAAAGCAAAATTGTCATTGTAATCCCAGTAAGCGAAAGTGCTCGGGCCGACGGACGGCCGCAGTGGGCCCACTGCGGCCGTCGTCGGCCCGAAGACCTTTTGCCACTGGGGATACACAAAAATGGACGCACTGTCTTTCTGCATCCAGGACGTGAGGTGGACCTGCCTACCTGACTTGAGGTTGTCCTTGTCGGACAGCTTCTGTCGCTTGCCGCCACGCTGCTTGTTGCTGCTGCTGTTGGTGTTCTCTTTGTTGTTGCCATCGTGGAGGCCTGGGGAGGGTGATCTGTGCCGACTGCGACCACAACCCATGCTGTGCTACGGCACATCAGGGACTGACACCACCACCACCACCGCCGCCCTCGCCGTCACCACTATCACAGCCTATGTTCACAGTGAGCACGTGAAAAAAACACACTCCTTATAGTCCGGCTGAACGTTTGAATAAAAACACCTCAGCGGTTTGGTTGATGTGGTTACAGGGAGTTGAACACCCGGACGGTAAAACAAGCCAAGATCGTTTCCACCGTTTGAAACAAATTAGTAATGAGCACGGTCGGAAAAGAGACACCGCTAGTCAAACCCTTCTTGTTGTAAACGCGCTGTTCTAGGCAGTTGGAATGCCTGCACTATAAACAATAATTTCTTCACTAGAATTTCTGCACAATTCAAAAAGAAATGTAATCCACGCCCACTCTCGCACGATCTGTTGATAAGGTGCGGTATATGTATTCAACAACCCAATGCTTGGTTCAGGAATACGCCCACTTCACAAGCCACCAGCCAACTGCGTGGAAGTACTAGCTGTCAATTCAAAGCAGCCAGCCAATCAGGCTGAAGAAATTACTGTCAATCCACAGTCCCAAGAAAAATCACACTGAAGAACCATCAGTCGTAAATCCACCAACATGTAACTGCTAGTCTTTTCAACACACACAGGCACTTGCATCTTTTCTCTCTTTTTTTTTTGCAATTCTGTTTCACACACTTCAAGCCATAACGAGAAGAGAACACATAATGATCGAGCTGTCAGATTCTCTGGTTTAACAACGCCGGAAAGAAATCCCTTCTGTCACGAGATGTTCTAACGACTCACACATAAATCCTTGGAAGCAGCGAAACACGTCAAATCTTTGGAAATAAACAAGAGAAAAAACGAGGAATTGCTGAGGTCGTGTTCACGGCTATATCAGGTTGTACTGGTGATGGAGCGAGGATCTCAGCCGTTGGAACTAGTCAACAACTGGAACTGGTCATCAGATGAAACTGTCATCAATTGGAACTGTCATCAATTGAAACCGTCATCAATTCAGATTGTTGCACAGTACAGCTCTGGCGTCAGCACTGAAACACAAGTGAATGCAAACGATTGATTAGGCTAACCCTTTGGTTGTCGGTAGCGTGTTTTGTGTGTGTGTGTGTGTGTGTGTGTGTGTGTGTGTGTGTGTGTGTGTGTGTGTGTGTGTGTTGTGTGTGCGCGTGCGCGCGCGTGCGTGCGTGCGTGCGTGTGTGCGTGTGTGTGTGATTTCTACGGGAATCACCACGAGAAAAACCGCTACCGACAGCCAAAGGGTTAGAAATATGTGGGCTGCCTGGTCGGACCTCACAACCTTTAGCGAAAAAGTAAACACGGTCCGGTTTCAAGAGGCACAGAGCCTTATGAGCCCTCGAAGTTGCGAGGGCTCACGAGGATCTATGCCTCTTGTTGACCCCCACTTTGCCTCAAGGTTCCTTCAGCGACTGGGACTCTCTGGCCTTAACTCATTCAGGCCCTGCACACCACAGCACGACATGGATCTAGCGTGATAGTTCAAGGGTGGTGCCAGAATAGCTTGGCGCCAGCTATTCTGGCACCACCCTTGAACTATTACGCTCGATCTGACTCCAGAAATGTAATACAGTCTTCAGAGGGCAACGCCAACATTTGGGGACTTCGGTCCTGGGACAGAATGTGTTAAATAACAAAGGTTTCAGAAATACACTGTGGTACGGAAAAGGTATACACTTATTCTCCGGTCGACATTTTGCATCGCTTAGATATTTCAAGAATCGGCTTACACCATTGTAAAGCTCATTTAATTGTCTTTATCGGTGCTGTCAGGTTTATTTTCTTCCATTGCACTGTCGTTTCCACTGGGCCTTATTTTCAGCGCAAATGGTGATTCAGATGGGTTGCATGTCTTCACTGGGCTGCAAAGACAAAACGATATGACAAAAACATAACACTCGCAGCTTTTGTCGACAAACGAGTGCTGTTTTCAACAGTCAAAGTCCGATTGTGGCAGTTCCTCACCAAACGAAACTCAAGCAGTGCGTCAAACTGTGAAAACGAAACCTTGCAACTTTTGATTTAGGGGATGTCAACTTTCGCGCTCTGCAGCGTACAGAAAATGCAATGGAAGAAAATGAAACTAACAGCACCGTTACAACTAAATGTGTTTTTCCATTGTGCAAGCCGATTTTGTCAAATATCCAGGCGATTGCCAAAACGTCGACCGGAAAATAAGTGTGTAATATATATATATATATATATATATATATATATATATATATATATATATATATATATATATATATATATATATATATATATATATATATATATATATATATATATATATATATATATATATATATATATATATATATATATAATATGCGACCACTGGCATTGAAGCTTTAGCCTTTTGGTTGTCGGTGTCGGTATATAAAGGTTCAAGAAACACAGTTACAAAACCGCTCCACCAACAAAAACTTCAGCAAGTCACGACCGGATGTGCGCACTGGACAACAAACAATCCAAGAAGCGTGTTTCCACGGCAACAGATGAAAGAGTCTGAGTGTGTACTTCAAATACTATAATGATCCCGGCTACGGAAACTGACACTGTTCGTTTCTGATTTGCCTCGGCAAATGGCGACAAGTCCGTAGAATGTGAAACGCGAACGCTTTCATTGTACTACGACGCAACTTCAGCTTTCTCACAAAAATAAACTTACCGTCGTCTGCCTTGATAATGCTGAGTTGAGACGTCAGCTCAAGCTCCTCGATATACAACAGGAAGCTAACAAAGTATTTTCCTCCACTCTCTAGCATTTCCTTTCAACCTGAACAATGGCATGGCCCTGCGACAGCCTTCGCTGTGTCCACGGTGCGAACCCCTTCAATGCCGAGAAGATAAAAAATGTGAAGACGATCCGATTGCAAGATACACAGACCCTGATGAGCCCTCGCAATTACGGTGGCTCATGAGGATCTATGCCTCTTGCCAACACAATTTATATCTATGTTCCTCGGGCGGCTGGGGCTCGTTGGTGTTGAATTAACAAAGATTTTTAGTCAGCAACACAATCCGTATGTGCGTCCACTTCGCGGAAGAGCCCCGGCGGAGTGACCGGTATTGTCTGCCGGCTGTTAATTTCCTTTCCGGTATTTGACAGTACATGTACACAGAATTACTATGTGGGTGAGGGGGGGGGGGGTGTTGGTGGGGGGTGGGGGGGTGAGGGAGGTGTTGGTACCATAACGGATGAATTCACGGCAATATCGTATTGTATAAAAGCAGACGTGAAGTTTCCACTCGCGGGAATAACCCATTTAACCACACGGGCGCATTTCCCACAGTTTGGATGTGTCACCTAACGACTATGTACCAGTTGCAGGAGATGAATCGACGATGGTAATTCAAGGGTAGCGACAGATTAGGCGCCAAGCTAATCTGGCACTACCCTTGAATTATCATCATCGATTCATCTTCTGTTGTAGGGCTTCGGAGCTAAATGGGTTAATAAAGTATTCTTTTCTATTCTTTCGTTTCTTTTCATAATAATAATAATAGAGAGAGGATTGATAAGGCGCCTATACATGATAAAATGCTCTAGGCGCCGTACAAATGAAACAATAAAATACTAGACAATACAGTGACAAGCGAAAACCACAGCGACATTAGAAAAGGGGTGGGGGGGGGGGGGAGAGAGAGAGAGAGAGAGAGAGAGAGAGAGAGAGAGAGAGAGAGAGAGAGTGAGAGAGAGAGAGAGAGAGAGAGAGAGAGAGAGAGAGAGAGAGAGAGAGAGAGAGAGAGAGAGAGAGAGAGAGAGAGAGAGAGAATATGGCCTCATCATATCAGGACTGAAAAGGTGAGTTTTAAGGCTGCGTTTGAAACTATTCATATATCTTATCTATCTTATCTATTTTGCTATTCACGAATCACGAATCAAAGATGAAGAAAAAGAAAAAACAAAGGACATTCAAGTTTCATGATGGAAAAACACGACGAAGAGAGGAAGTCATGCTTTCTCTTTTCACTGGCCGAAAAACACTAAGTTTGCGGTGAGGGAGGAGGGACGGGAGGGGAAGGAGGAAAATTAGCTGGGACTGGATGATATGGTGAACGGAGACGGCTTTAACCCCTTTGCTGCCAGTGATGACGGGTTCAACGTCTGAGAGCACAGCGCACTGACCCACATTCGCCGGAAGAACACAAAATAAAATGGGACCAAACATGGGCACCCAAAACACAAGACTTTCAAGAGACACAAACCCTCATGATCCCCCGCGACTGCGGGGGCTCATGAGGGTTTATGCAGCTGGGTGGCGTTCGCCTTGCTCCGGCAGTTACGGGGGTTAACGCGAACACTGGAGCGACTGCGGGGGCTCATCAGCGAGGGTTTATGCCACTTGCAGCTGGGTGGCGTTCGCCTTGCTCCGGCAGTTAAGGGGGTTAACGCGAATACTGTCATCCCTGCCGGTTCAGAGTAAGTGCCTCTCATGTAAACATATATTATTTATAGCAGTCGACTGTCGTGACCTCCCGCCTCAAAACAAAATCGTCACTCACAATAATGAGAAAATCCTTATGCAGTCGGCCAGAAAATTACTCGACGCAAAAGAGGTCAAAAACTCAAACCTAGCTACCTCCTCGATCCGCGAGAGCCACAGATCCTCAAGAAGCCCCTGCAGTCGAATCTTCTCTCACAATAAAAATCATCTGAGAATATTTTATAAACCCTTCACCGACGAGGGGAAACAATTAAAACCACCCAACTGCAAAAGGTATAGATTCTCATGAGTCCACGCAGTTGCGGGGGCTCATGAGGATTTATGCCTCTTGCTGAAACCACTTTGTGTCCACTTTTTTTTTTTTAAGGCTGGGGACGTCTGATGTTGAATTTATAATGCTTTCAAAAACAATCATCCCCCTGGCAGTGAAGGGTTTATGTTACGTTAAAGTCCGCGCGGCAGTTTCCGTCATGCACCTTAAAGCGACCTGTTCCACCAGGCAATAAATGGTTAACAGTTTGCGATACCTCCATTATGAAAGATCTCAGCATGTAATAATACAATACTACTGGACAAAATAGTTAACTTACGGAGTCAGAATGTCGTAAATTGAGTCTGAATGTTGTAAATTAAAAGACTTGTTTTGCTCTTCTTCTCCTTAGTATGTAGAAGAGGTCCTCCGTTGCGCAACGGCAAAACTTACTTACGCCTATCACCCCTCCCAGGGTATAGGCCGTCGACGAGAGACCTCCAGCGACTCCTGTCCTGTGCTTCTCCTTCGATTTTACTCCAGGTGGTTCCCAGTCTCTTGATGTCTGCTTGGAGGTCTCGACGCCAGGTGTTTCTCGGCCTGCCTCTTTTCCTCTTTCCCTGGGGGTTCCATGACAAGGCCTGCCTAGTAATACTGGAAACTGGCTTTCTCATGCTGTGACCAATCCATCCCCATCTTCTTCGCCCAATTTCATTCTCTGTTGTTATCTGCTGTGTTCTCTCCCAGAGTCTGATGTTTGCTGATCTTCTCTGGCCAGTGGATTTTCAAGATTCTTCTAAGACAACTGTTTATGAAGGTCTGTACTCTGTTGACTGTGGTTTTTGTCAACCTCTAAGTCTCTGCTCCATATAAGAGAACTGCTTTTACGTTTGAGTTGAAGATCCGGACTTTGGTGTGTTGTGGCAGCTCTCTGGAACTCCACACTTTCCAGCTGGAGAAAGGCTGCTCTTGCTTTACCGATTCGTGCTCTGACATCTGCATCAGTGCCGCCCTTTTTGTCGATGATGCTCCCGAGATAGGTGAAGGACTCCACTTCCTCCAACGGGGTGCCAGCAAGCAAGACGTTCTTCCCTGGTTGCGTTCAGCCTCGTTGTCTTCGTTTTCTGCTTGTGGATTGTGAGGCCCACTTGGGACGAGATGTCAGCAAGCCCCGAGGTCTTGTCCTGCATTTGTTGATGAGTGTGGGACAGTAAAGCCAAGTCGTCTGCAAAATCGAGGTCGTCAAGCTGTGTCCACGGTGTCCACTGTATTCCGCTTTTTCTCTGCTCAGTGGTCCTCTTCATGACCCAGTCTATGGCCAGTAGGAAGAGGAACGGAGACAGCAAACACCCCTGCCTGACGCCGGTTCTGACCTTGAGCTAAATGGTGAATTGCCCTTCGTGGATCACGCGACATGTCATGCTATCGCAGCTGCTCTTGATCAGGCAGACGAGCTTTGTGGGTATACCGTTGTGTCGTAGGAGTTTCCACAAAGTCTCTCGATCAACGCTGTCAAATGCTTTCTCGTAATCCACAAAGTTGACGTACAGCGGGGAGCTCCACTCCAGAGACTGTTCCACGGTGATGCGGAGAGTGGCAATCTGGTCTGTACATGATCGGGTTTTCCTGAATCCTGCTTGCTGGTCTCTCAGCTGGGGGGCGACGGAGTTCTTCATTCTCTAAAGGATGATCCTGTTGAAGCCCTTTCCTGGTACTGACAGCAAGGTGATTCCTCTGTAGAGGTCGCCTTTCTTGGGAAGCTTGATCAGGTACCCCTCCTTCCAGTCAGCCGGCATCACCTCCTCCTCCCAGATCTTTCCAAAGAGTGGGTACAGCAACTCTACTGTTGTCTCTAGGTCTGCTTTCAGAGCCTCCGCTGGGATGCAACGGCAAAAGAGGCAGTAGAAACATCTGCTTCGTGTGCAAACTCACATGGAGTGTGAAAAGAAGTGTGGAACAATCTTAGCTTAGACAAGACAACATTGTGAACCTGTTGTATTGGCGAATTTTCGCAAAGTCCGCCGTGGAGCAGATCGCTTTAACTTATAAAGTTAGAAAGTCGTAAAATAAAAGACTTTTCTGCTCTTCTTCTCCTGTGTATGTAGAAGAGTTCCTTCCTCCATGTACGCAACGGCACACAGTGGTGCAGCAGACA
The DNA here is from genome assembly GCA_036245525.1 of Semisulcospira habei. Lineage (NCBI taxonomy): Eukaryota > Metazoa > Mollusca > Gastropoda > Semisulcospiridae > Semisulcospira > Semisulcospira habei. Next base: position 195,408,477 of record BTPG01000004.1, on the reverse strand, counting down.
GCCACTGTTACATGGGTTATGAAAAGAAGGGCAGAACAGTTTTAGTTGAGACAATACAACACTGAGAACCCGTGGTATCGGCGAAGGTTCGCAGAACACCTGGAATCCGCAACAGGCTTAGACTCGCATGAGAACCTGCGACTGCAGAGACTCATGAGAATCTACGCTTCTCAGTTGCGACTACAACCCAGCGCAACGGCGGCCGACGTCGGCCCAATGGCCTTTTGCGCATTGGGAAATTAGTTGGATTTACTCACATGACAAATCTCAGTTTGTCAGACGAAAATAAAGTACTGGGATTCACGCCAATGACTGGTGTCAATAGTCTTTTACAGGTCGGTCGGCGCCTCATCAGCTGAGGTAACAGAATTAGGCGGCGGAGAGGGTGTCTATCACGCGCCGTGACGTCACACTCCCGACGTAGAAAAACGATCCAATCAAAGGACAGCGAGGGAAGAAATTACCCAATCGAACGAAGCCGCGTCGGGAATGTGGCGCACGCGCAAGGGTAATCTGCAAAATGGCCTCACCAAGGATTCGAGAAAAAGAGGGGAATGGGCATGCAGTGACTGGACCTACCGGCAGTTATCACCATCTTGTCACATTCTTTAGTTATCCTCGTCTCATTACTTTTACCTCTTTCAAAGTGACACTGACATGTACGTTATTTTCAAACTTAGCTTCACGTTTATTCCAGCAGCCAAAACTGTGGTGACTTCATACCCAAAGATAAGACTTGTGAAGAACTTGTTGAACAAAACAAAATAATTAAAACAATTCCATAAGAGAATGACAAAAGTAGTTAGTTCGTTAGGGCTTAACATCGAGCCGGTGACTATAATTATATGCATCGCCATCTCACGGTAAATGGCAAAAGTAGCCTCTCTCAAATTGCTTGGGTTTCTAGAATTGTACATTGCCAGTGAGTATTAGTAATGCTGCCAAGATTTCAACATAGTCGTTTCCGTTTTCAAAATGCAGATGATGAGGTATTTGTCCGGTAGGGACTCTGCGCTTCCCGAGCGACTCCCACGCCGTTTGCGGGTGTACTCCCCGGACAGAGCCACTTACTTACTTACTTACGCCTGTCACCCCTACCCGGGTATAGGCCGTCGACGAGAGACCTCCAGCAACTCCTGTTCTGTGCTTCTCCTTCGATTCTACTCCAGGTGGTTCCCAGTCTCTTGATGTCCGCTTGGAGGTCTCGACGCCAGGAGTTTCTCGGCCTACCTCTTTTCCTCTTTCCCTGGGGGTTCCATGACAATGCCTGCCTAGTGATACTGGAAGCTGGCTTTCTCAGGCTGTGACCGATCCATCCCCATCTTCTTCGCCCAATTTCATTCTCTGCTGTTATCTGCTCTGTTCTGTCCCAGAGTCTGACGTTGCTGATCTTCTCTGGCCAGTGGATTTTCAAAATTCTTCTAAGGCAACTGTTCATGAAGGTCTGTACTCTGTTGACTGTGGTTTTTGTCAATCTCCAAGTCTCTGCTCCATATATAGGAGAGCTGCTTTTACATTGGAGTTGAAAATCCGGACTTTGGTGTGTTGAGACAGCTCTCTGGAACTCCACACTTTTTTTAACTGGAGAAAGGCTGCTCTGGCTTTACCGATTCGTGCTCTGACATCTGCATCAGTGCCGCCTTTTTTGTCTATGATGCTCCCGAGATAGGTGAAGGACTCCACCTCCTCCAACGGGGTGCCAGCAAGCAAGATTGGTTCTTCCCTGGTTGTGTTCAGCCTCATTGTCTTTGTTTTTTGTTTGTGAATGGTGAGGCCCACTTGGGACGAGATGTCAGCAAGCCTCGTGGTCTTGTCCTGCATTTGTTGACGAGTGTGGGACAGTAAAGCCAAGTCGTCTGCAAAATCGAGGTCGTCAAGCTGTGTCCACAGTGTCCACTGTATTCCACTTCGTCTGTGCTCTGTGGTCATCTTCATGACCCAGTCTATGGCCAGTAGGAAGAGGAACGGAGACAGCAGACACCCCTGCCTGACACCAGTTCTGACCTGGAGCTCCCCGGTGAACTGCCCTTCGTGGATCACGCGACATGTCATGCCATCATAGCTGCTCTTAGTGATCAGGCGGACGAGCTTTGTGGGTACACCGTAGTGTCGTAGGAGTTTCCACAGAGTCTCTCGGTCCACGCTGTCAAATGCTTTCTCATAATCCACAAAGTTGACGTACAGCGGGGAGCTCCACTCCAGAGACTGTTCCACGATGATGCGGAGAGTGGCGATCTGGTCTGTACATGATCGGTTCTTCCTGAATCCTGCTTGCTGGTCTCTCAGCTGGGGGTCAACGGAGCTCTTCATTCTCTCTAGGATGATCCTGTTGAAGACCTTTCCTGGTACTGACAGCAAGGTGATTCCTCTGTAGTTGGAACACTTGCTGAGGTCGCCTTTCTTGGAAAGCTTGATTAGGTACCCCTCCTTCCAGTCAGCTGGCATCATCTCCTCTTCCCAGATCTTTCCAAACAGTGGGTACAGCATCTCCACTGTTGTCTCTAGGTCTGCTTTCAGAGACTCCGCTGGGATGCCATCTGGCCCTGCTGCTTTGCCATTCTTCAAAAATGCCACTGCTCTTCTAATCTCTTCCCGGCTGGGTCTGTCACAGCTGATGGGTAGGTCGGTCTCTGCCGGCTGGATGTCGGGGGGGGGGGGGGGGGGGTCGGGTGGGCTAGGTCTGTTCAGTAACTCTTCAAAATACTCGGCCCATCTGTCGAGTTGGTCTGCTCTGTCTGCAATAGGCTTGCCTTCTTTGTCTTTTACTGGTCTTTCTGTATGGCCATACTTACCCGACAATCTTCTGGTAATGTCGTAGAGCCGTTTCATGTTGCTGCTGCCTGCTGCCTTTTCTGCCTCTGCTGCCAGGCTGTCTGTGTAGGCCCTCTTGTCTGCCCTGATACTCCTCTTCACCTCGCGGTTGGCTTCCGAGTATTCCTCCTGTGCCCTTACTTTGGCTGCTCTCGTGCGACTGTTGTTGACCGCTGCTTTCTTCTGCTTCCTCGCTTCTATCTTCTTCAAGGTCTGTGCCGACAGCCAGTCCTTGTGGTGGTGTTTCCTGAACCCTACAGTGTCTTTGCAGGTTGAGTTCAGCGCCTCTCTAACTGCCTTCCACTGCTGCTCTGTGGTGACCGCCTCCTCTTCATTTACTAGCTCCTGTAGCGCTTGAAACCGATTGGACAGCACCAGTCTGAACTCTTCTCTAACTCCAGTTTCTCTCAGGAGGCCTACATTATAGCGCTGTCTTCTTGTCTCTGTGCGGCTTTTCTTTAGCTTGAGCTTCATTCTTAAGGTAAGCAGGTGGTGGTCTGAGGCGACATCTGCTCCCCTCCTCACTCGAACATCTTGAAGGGATCTTCTAAATTTCTTGCTAATGCAGATATGGTCTATTTGGTTGGACAGAGCCACCACAAGTACAAATCTACTCATACGGGACGCGAACTACTCCCCAGATAGATCCACCCGTGAAGTACACGTCAAGTACATTTATATTCATAAGCGATTCGAAGTACTCCCAAGACAGACCCTCTCGGGGAGTACGCCACATGTACACTACAATTAAATTGAGATGCAGACCTCGGGGAGTACACAGCAAGTACACTTCTATTAAAATAAGATGCTTCGCATCTCATTTGAATAAAAGTGTACTTGCGGTGTACTCCGCGAGGGGTCTGTCTTGGAAATACACCAGCAAACGGTACAGGTCACATAACTTTTTTTGTCAGTTACCGTCTAGAACATAGCAATCCAGACCCAAAAAGGTGACTGCCAAGCGTGTGAAATGCAAAGAAGTACCCAACGGAGAAAGAAACACGCTTAGAAAAAAACGGTACAACACAATTTATTAATATTTCGGGTAAATACCCTTTGCCAAAATAGACAAACAAACAGAGACATTAGCCGCTACTTATCTTCATATGCAGAAGGAATGTGGCAACAATTTACCCGAAATATTAATAAATTGTGTTGTACCGTTTTTTCTAAGCGTGTTTCTTTCTCCGTTGGGTACTTCTTTTCGTCTAGAACATGACTGTTAGTACATCCCTTTATTTCCACCGAGTTTGCGCAACTTTTCAGATCTGACAAGCAGGACCCGAATGGGCCGCGATGAGGCGTTGGGGCGGGAAAAAATGGGGGCGAGGGGGTGGGGGAAGATAAGATCTTTAGTGGAGTGATAGTGTATGTATTTGCGGTATCAGGTGCCCCTACCTTCCTTCCTGCCCCCCCCCCCCACCCCCCACCCCAACCCACCCTCTAGATCTATCCGTTCTGTCAATACCATTTGAGCGCGGAGTGGGAAAAAGAGACGATGTCTCAACCAATCAGCAAAATAACTCCGTGATCTGTCACAAGCATAGACCTTCATGCCGTCCGCAGACCGTAGGCGCCGCAAAAAGACAAGCCCAATTTACGACTGCGTTACTCTTGAAGAGCACGCCGTGGAAGTTCTGTCTACTACTGCGAAATAGAGAGGCGTACCTGTTTCATTGCTGTCGCCAAATTCTGGACTAAAACACGATCGACCATGCTAGCTCACGAGTATTGACAGCTTAGCTTAGCGCCTGAAGGCGCCAAGCTAATCTGGCACTGCCCTTGAGGGCGGCGGATTAATCTCCCCGGCTTTCTACAGAGTGCTTGGAAAACGATTTTGACAGGCCAGCTATTCCGATTCTGGGCAGACTATAATCGATGGCAAGGGACGGTGTGATCTAAAGTTGATGTCTGCTTTATATCAGACTGGTTTGATCAATGAGAAAAGCATCCCACTTTCCAGTTCGTATGTGGGCGATGCAGCGGCGGCAAGAACTTCAAGGCGAAAATGTAGACTTGGCGATGACTGAAGTTCAATTTGTCTGTTGATCATAAACCAGTCTGTGTGATTCCCAGGACAAATCTCTCATTCTTAACCCATTTAGCCCTGACGCTTAACAGCAGGAGATGGGTTGACCATGATAATTCAAGGGTAGCGCCAGATTAGCTTGACGCCTGTCGTCGCCAAGTTAATCTGGCACTGCCCTTGAATTATCATGGTCGATCCATCTCCTGCAACTGGTACATAGTCATTAGATGACACCTCCAAAATATGGCGAAAACGGCCGTCGGGCTGAATGAGTTAATACAGTTTATCTTATCGTAAAGCAGAGACGGTTGGTTGGTTGTACATTGCTTAAAGTCCCGACAGCAACAAGACTTTCTCAGGACAGAAAAACAAACAACAGAATATTGAATGTATGTCGCCAGCCGGTCTATTACGCAAAATAAACCTAAGACCATTTAGCAACACACATCCAATATCAAGAGCTACAGGCAGCACAGACAGTAGGGAGAGTTTAAAAAAGGAAAATACAGGTGAATGGACCAAGGGTAGACAGAAACACATGCCCCAGAATAGAGGGGAAAACCCACCCTGCGGGTCTGACCAGGGTGACCCTGGGAACTAAAAAGTAGTTAACCCCACCCAAGTCCCCCAGGGCAGCGTAAAACAGAAACGAACCCAACGGAGAAAGAAACACGCTTAGAAAAGACAGTTACAACACAATTTATTTTAGCAGTCACCCTTTTGGTCTGGATATAGTAATACAGTTTGTCGTGTCGTGTCGTATCGTATCATTTGTAATACAGTTTATATCTTATCGTGCCATATTGTACCCTATCGTATATCTTATCGTAAAGCGACTTGCTCCGGGTAATAACGGGTGAATACTTCGCAATATCTCCTTTATCAATGTTCCTAGTATGTCTTACAATAATGCTGCACAAAATTACTAACGTGTCTGATGAGTTTGGAATGCTGTAAAATGTTTTTCTCTTCTGTACGTATGAGTTCCACGGACTCGCACCTGGAGCAGCAGGAAACCTCCGTTACGCGTGCTTACTCGCATGAACTGTGAAAAGATGGGCAGAAAAGTCTTAATTGAGGCAAGACACCATTGATATCGGTTTTATCGGCAAACTTTAGCGATCAAAGCCTGCCGTGGAGCAGATCGTCATAATCTTTTAATGTCTATCTAAAAAACGCATGTCCTTGTATACATTATTATATACGCAAACTCTATCATTATTATACATGTATTATCGTGTCTCTTGTAGTTGTGTGACGTCAGAAAGGGGTTTAACCCGTTCAGTACCATCTGACGCCGACTGTCTTCGTTAATTCAAAGCAAAAAGTCCCACAGATGTCCCAGAACATGGATTTTAAAGTGGCGTCAGCAATAGGTATAGATCCTCATGAGCCCCCGCAAATGCGGTGGCTCATGAGGATCTATACCTCTTGCGGTTGGTTGACGTTCACGTTTTCTCGGCACTGAGCTCTCTTTCATGTATTTTTATCATTCTTAAAACGTTTTTGGTGGCGGGAGAGCGCAAACAGCAAACCAATGCCGCGGTTAACTCATTCTACCCCAGACACACCACAGGAAGATAAGGATCGACCATGATAGTTCAAGGGTGATGCCAGAATAGCTTGGCGCCTATGGGCGCCAAGCTATTCTGGCATCACCCTTGAACTATCACGGTCGATCTGTGTCCTGCACTGCAATGCAGGCTTCAGAGGACAACGGCAAAATTTAAGGATTTCGGTGTTGGGATAGAATGAGTTAAGGGCAGTCTAAATGAGAACTTGAGAATTAAAAAAAAACACACACAAACTCATAGCACCACACTAACGAGGATTCCTGGCAAACCACACACACATCACCCCCACCCCTAAACAATCTTCCACCCCCATCCCCAACACCCACCCACCACCATCCACCCTCCTTTCCCCTTACCCCACACCCACCACCATCCAGAACCCCCTCCCCCAATTACCCCCTCCCCCAATTACCCCCGCACGCACACACACACACGCGCATGCACGCACTCACGAAGCCACGTAAGTTTCAAAGCAATTATGGATCGCAGACGACCTTTCTGTATAAATCAACAGGCCCTTTACGCTAACGCAGACAACCCGTACAAGTTAGAATCTTTCTCTACGTCACACTACCTCCCAACCCTCGCTCGCATCCGCATCAGCTTGTACGTGCACGGTCCAAAAAGCTAGCCCGTTGGGGCTCATAAGAATCTAATGCCTCTTGCAAGGGGACCATAATAATCTATGTCCCTCGGTGGCATCTCTGCTGCGTACACTCGATCAGCCTCTGCAGGTCTGAATACAGTTCCTCAGCAAGACCGTTTATTGTGCAAGATCAGTTGGCACGGATCCTCACGTCCCATAGACGCCACAGCAAGAGACATAGATCCTCATAAGCCCTTTGCAAGGGGCTCATGAGGAGCTATGTCTCTTGATGTAGTCAACCCACGTCAGATCTGATAAAAGTCACGCTGCCCCTGTCTTATTCCCGCCTGCAGTGTTGATATATGCGCCGCAGACCATCATCGTGTCTGAGTACTATTTCCATATCTTCATGTTCACTGATTTACCTATCTACATATTCACCGACTGATTGCTTGACTGATTGGTTGACCGACTGGATTGACTGATGGACAGACTGGGTTGGACAGGAACCGACCGACCGCTTGACTGACCGATTGCACGGACCGGACCGACCGACCGACTACTGACCGACTGGACTGGAACCGACGGACCGACCGACTGACTGACTAACTGGACTGGCTGACTGATTAACCGACCGGACTGGACTGACTGTTGAGAAAGAGACATCCCTCCACCTCCGCCAAATATGAAGGCCTGCAGCCAAAAATTTACATACACAAAAACTGAGGGCCATTACTTTAATTTTTTTTAAATTCTGGTTCTCCTTTTATAACATTATTTATCAACCTTTTTTTTTAATATCTTACTTTAGAGTCGCGGTATTGCACCCTATCCATCAAACGTTGTGACCTAAAAAAAAAAAAAAGGATTTTACTTGGCAGCGCGCCTGCCCCGCAGCGCAGAAAGGGGGGGGGGGAGAGAGAGAGAGAGAGAGAGAGGAGAGAGAGAGAGAGAGGAGAGAGAGAGAGAGAGAGAGAGAGAGAGAGAGAGAGAGAGAGAGAGAGAGAGAGAGCCACAGTCCCAATACTCGAAAGCTACCGGGCTGAAGTCGGCCGCAGTCGGCCCGCGCACAGTCGTGCGCCGGCCCACTGCGGCCGACTTCAGTCCGATAGTTTTTTGCGCACTGGGCAATCAAACTTTCAAACGAAACGTTATGATCACGGAAGAGGATGACGACAATTCTGCCAATAACGATAACGTCCTCGCATGAACCACAGATTCTAAACAGCAAAGTGCAAGCGGCTTACAAATTACAAATCAGTTTCGGAGCAATAACGCAAAAGGGGAAAACACTAGGCTTATACATCAACAGAGAAAAAAAAATATTCAAGAAGAACAACAACCGCCGCAAAATATAAGCCCTGCGGGTCATGGTGTCTCACACTCCTTACCTCACTCGATCCGCTAAGCGTGCGTAGTGGATCGAGAGCACACCGGTTATCTCGCTCGATTCGCTACCTCGGCGCCGCGAAAGCGAATCGAAGGAGACAACCAGCGTAACTCAAGGGAGATAAACCGCGTGGAAGGGGAACGATTCACTCTGTCGACTATCCACACACTCGGTGGACCGATATACAGAATCTTTTAACGTTGAGGCCATGATCGAATCATTGGGCGGAAAAGGAAAAAGGGTTCGCCCTCCCCCCCCCCCCCCCCAGCTCCCTGGGCAATGTGTGGGAGGGGGCAAGTGGGGAGGGGGAGACGATGGGATCAGGAGAAATCTCTCCAACATCAATAAATGCTGCATAAGGGGACGCACACAGCCTCTGCAACCCAAATTATTTTGCTACGCTTAGCACAAACACGCACGCACCGGGTTAGGGTAGAGACCCCAAGTGGGTGGTAACACCTTTTTCTTTCTTTCTTTTTTTTTTTTTTCTTGCATTGACGCAGGCACACGCGTTCGATAGCCAATCGTTAAGCACAATTGCTCAATCAGATTGCGCCCCCTGACAGTCGGAACATTCGAGCTAGTTTTTTTAGGGTTTAACGCCGAGCAGGCGACTAACGCCTTCTAGCGGCGAGCGAGAGATCCCAGCAGAAACACAAGGAAAGTTGTGCGTGATCGATGCGATGGCTTCCCCTGACACCTGGAGCAAACAGACTGGAGTCTTCGGCGCAGTTTAACTACCTCAGTGGCATTACAGCGTCTTCGGGCCCAAGTTGAGACGCTGTAATGCCGTGGGCCCAAAGACGCTTTGCTTACCTGGTACGGACGAGTACCTCAAACTGCAGATGAAAAAAAAAATGAGGTTAGTTATTGGAACCTGACGATCCACAAAATGCCCGGTATTATTATTATTATTATTATTATTATTATTATTATTATTATTATTATTAAGCTGGTCGCTTACAAACGTGACACTAACCTACGCGATTATCTTGTTCACAGTTCATTTCGCGCATCTAACACCTTACCACCTGGCACACACCCTTGTTAGCAACCACACTGCAAAGCATGTCCGTACATCAACACATCTCCCGTCATCACCGGACCCTGTCATCTTTCAATGTCCACCGATCATTCACATGCCAGTCATCGGATATTGTCTATGCCATCTATGTTCTCACTGCCCAAAGATGTTGTATGTGGGGGAGACATACCGTACACTCCCTGAACGCTGCGAGGAGCATGTTCGTTCGATCCGCCTCGGATACAACAAACAGGTTGGACGTCATTTTAACGAACCTCGTCATAGCCTCACACATTTCAGCATACGCGTCCTTTGACAAAATACATCCCACTTCATCCGCCGCTAAATGACAGACTCCTTTTTCGCGGACAGGCTTGGCACTTACCATCCGCGCGGCTTAAACATTCGCCCCTAGGGATGTATGCTCGGCCTGATGGATAGTTGGTGCCAGACTTGACCTCACTGTTGATACTGGATGCTACCGTTGTGTGTGTGTGTGTGTGTGTGTGTGTGTGTGTGTGTGTGTGTGTGTGTGCGTGTGCGTGTGCGTGTGTGTGTGTGTGTGCGTGTGCGTGAGCGGCAGCAGGCACTAGTGAATGCGAATGTATGCAGTGACGTGTATGTATGTAGACGTAAGTTTTGTGCTACGTGTTTTGTGCATGTATATTTGCGTAATTATGTTGGTGGGTTTTTTTTGTTTTTGTTTTTTTTTCGTCATTCTAAATTCTCTCTATACAGGATGACGTCTTTTCTTTCTGTCGTGTTCTTTTCTGTTCTACGTTTATTTCCATGTCACCTGAAGAAGGATCTTTGATCCGAAACGTCGTTCATTGTTTCTATTTAAAGGGTTTTCTACCACTATCTTCTGTTTTTCTTTCACATGATACCCCAGCGGCAACAGTTTTACTACTTTATTATTATTATTATTATTATTATTATTATTATTATTATTATTATTATTATTAACAACGCCTAGCAGGTTACAATATTCAAGGCTGTCTCGCGGCGGATGTAAATGAGGCGACTGAACCGCAATATCTGTGATCTGCTTACTGTTGCCTAACCTCATTCCGATTTTCTGCGGCTGCAGGGACTCAACAAAATCCACACGTCTTGCTGAGTGAAAATTCCCTGTTCAGAGGCGTAGGAACCGCAAGGCCGAAGGGGAGGGGGTGGGGGGGGGGGGGGAAGAGCCCTGCACCCCTCACCAATAATAACAAAAAAGTAGGGGAGGGGGGCAAAGTATTTCCCCACCCCCGACCCACCCAACTCCCCGCAATAATTTTGCCGAAAACAAATGGAGAAAAAATATATTGGAGAACAAAATTATACAATTGTACATCTTTCTTTGTTATTTGGAGATTACTTTTTTAGAGGTAGAAAATATAATAAGATTTTTATTTCGTTTCATTTTTATGAGGTTGTACACTTGCTTGCCATCTTCACCTTCACCCCCCCTCCCACACACACACACACACACACACACACACCCTCCCACCCCCAACAACAACAAAAAATCTTCCTACGCCACTGCTGTTTACATCCATTTAACATTTGACGTAAGCAATTGCCAGTTTGTTAAATTAAGCAACTGCATCGAAGTTGCATCTGTTCGCTAGAAAAATTGCATTTTAACCCTTTGGCTCTCGGTAGCGTTTTTTGTCGAGGCGATTCCTCCAACAGACAAAGGTTTACTGCGTTAAAGTCAACACCATTTATCTGCACGGGACACAGACCATCAAGAGTCCCCCGCAATTGCCAGGGCTCATTATTATTATTATTATTATTATTATTATTATTATTATTATTATTATTATATAGGCGCTTTTTTCCCAATTCTGCGAATCGGCTCAAAGCGCCGCGAACTGAACCCAAAACGCACGCTCACGTGACACACACACATACACACTCAAGATAAACACAGTACAAGACAAACACAGGACATTCACGTGGTGCGAAGGGTAAGCTCAGCTACTGAGGTTTCGGAAATTTTGATCGCTTGTATTTGAAATTTTATAAAGTGGCCTGAAACCGGTACCATAGGGGAGGGGGAGGAAGAGCCGGAGTACCCGGAGAAAGAACCCCCGACGATCCGCCCGAATTAACGGTGACACTTACTAGAGGAGAAAAGTCCGACGCCGGAACCCGTAATCGAACCTCGTAACTTTAGCATTGGTGGCAGGCGCCTTAACCACTGCGCCACGGACCGCCCATGAGGATCTATGCCTCCTGCTGAAACCAGTTTACATCTGTGGTCCTCAAACTAAGTCGTCACCACACAGTCTATGAACGATGGAATTTATTTCAAGGTTCCAATTAAAATTATTTTCATCGTTCTTTTTTCGTGTTGCTAGCAAACTTTCCAAATTGGCGTGGAATTGTATTGGAGAAGTAAAGGCCAGAGAGGCGTCGATCAAGGCGACATAATGATTTCATTTATAAAGAGCTCTACAAGATTCAATTACATTTAAAGCGACCTGCCCCTGGGAAACAAATGATTGATAGCTCACATTGATATCTCCTTTATAAGTTTTGTTTTCCTTTATAAATGTTCCAAGTATGTCACGTAATAATGCTGCAAAATAAAATAGGGCCGACTTAACATTTGTTTAACCCGTTCAATGCCAGAAATCACTACTACACACCGACCGACATTTCGCGTGAAAAATACGGATGTAAATGGGTTGGTTGGTTGTACATTACTTAATGTCCCGACAGCAACAAGACTTTCTCAGGACGTGCCTGCACTGCTTGTGAAAAAAAAACAAAAAAAAAAAAACTAAAACAGAATATTGAATGTATGTCACCAGCCGGTCGAATATGCTAAATAAACCTAAGACCATTTAGCAACACACATCTAATATCAAGAGCTACAGAAAGCGCAGACAGTTTAAAAAATGAAAATACAGGTGAATGGACCAAGGGTAGACAGAAACACACGCCCCAGAATAGAGGGGAAAACCCACCCTGGGGGGCTGACCAGGGTGACCCTGGGAACTAAAAAGTAGTTAATCCCACCCAAGTCCCCCAGGGCAGACCCGGGGGGGGGGGGGGGGATGTAAATGGGACCAAAAATAGGCATAAAGAACACAGGACTAGCAACAGACGTAAATCATGAGCCCCCAACGACTGCGAGGCTTCGTGAGGATCTATACCTCTTTGGGGTCAGGTGGTGTTCAATTGTTGTCAGCAGTGATGGGGGTTATGACTCGCAGGTCTTAACCTCTTCCCTGGTACCGGGCGCATATTCTGCGTCTGAATGTTTTAAAATTTAAGCCACAACTACATGGATACAAATTGGTGTCAGCAAGAGGCATAGATCCTCATGAGCCCCCGCAGTCGCGGGGGCTCATGAGGATCTATGTCTCTTGGCAGTTGGATCGTGTTCACATTTTCTCGGCAGAGGTTTTAGTCTTTGAAACATGAACACAACGTGGTTTCAGCAAGAGGCACAGATCCTCATTGTCGGCAGTAAAATGGTTAACAGCGCCTCAATTCTGACGCGGGCTATATATCACCAAAACAACGTATCATCGTTATCGTTACCCCTTCCCTCCCCCCCCCCTCTCTCTCTCTCTCTCTCTCTCGCTCTCTCTAATTACAGTTGATGTGTTCAATAGTTTACTTTTGAAGTTTTAACTTTAATCTTTCAGTTTTTAATTAAAATCTTAAGAGTTAATTTTTTTATATATAATTTATGATCATTTTTATGTTTATTTAAATCTATTGTATGTGCACGTGTGAGTATGTGTGCGTGTGTGTGTGTGTGTGCGTGATTGTGACGCATCACTTGAGTAACAGGCACTATGTGTTACCCTTGTGCTGCCTTACATCTGACTGCGTGCGTGCGCACGCGCGTGTGTAACACGTTACTCGAGTAATGGGTGTTTTACTTTATTCTTGTGCTGCCTTACAACTAGCACACGTGTGAGCAAATGTGCGTGTGTCAGTATGTGTGTGTGTCTGTGTGTGTATGTGTGTGATATTTTCAATTCCTCAATGTTACAGTTGACGGTTAGTGTTCAATAGTTTACTTGAAGTTTTAACTTTACTCTTTCAGTTTTTAGTTGAAATCTTAGAGTTAATATTCTTTCATATAATCTATGATCACTTTTAGGTTTATTTAAATCTAATGTATGCGCACGCGTGTGTATGTGTGCGTTTGTATGTGTGGGTGCGTGTGTGATTGTAACGCATCACTTGAGTAATAGGCATCATGCGTTACCCTTGTGCTGCCTTACATCTGACTGAACGTGTGTGTGTAATAATAATAATAATAATAATAATAATAAATAATAAATTTATTTCAGTTTTTGCAGGCCATCAGGCCCATATGAACACAAAATACAATTTACAACCAGAAAATACAGGAAGGTGGTTGTAAAACACACTCATATAGCATTACATCAGCGCACATAAATAAACAAAAACAAGAAAAGTTCAAAGCAAATCCCTCTAATTCCTTAATTTAAGGCAACCTGAAATATACATAGCAACTTTAAAGACCAGTTTATCATGTAGGTTTCCACACAGCAGCTGAACTTTAAGATCGGATGGGAATCTGTAGTAAAACAGTGGAATGTACTTTTTACGTAAAGTGGCATATTTTGGACACTCGAACAGAAAATGACACAAATCTTCAGCCTTATGCCAATCACATGAATTACATTCTGGATTAGTGATGGGTTTTCCAAATCTGGATACTCCGTTTAAAGGTAAACGGTTACATCTAAGTAAACATATTGCCCGCCTGAGTTCACAAGAGTTCAGCTGCCCTATGTAACTGGCTCTAAGTATTTCTGGGTGGTAATGGCAGTATTCTGTGTTTGAGGTAAGGGATGCATGCCAGTCCTGTCGGAAACAATCCATCAGCCGATCTTTGAATATCTGAATGAACAGAGGAGTGTTTCCAACTGACTGCATTTCCCATACATACCCAAACCCGTGCATACACAATAGAGTCTTTATTTGCGTAGCCCAGTTCGATCTACCTGAAGCATCATGCATACATAACATCGTGTAACACTGTCTTGGGTATCTGTTTTCTGACATGGTAAGAAGTCTGCACCAGTACTTCACCATTCGAACATAGGCATCAATATACATAGGGAATCTTCCACACTCACCCAGCGCAATATTGTTTTTTACATCTCTTCCAACACCAAGGACCATTTTACAAACCTTTATATGAACCTGCTCAATTACATCATGTCTCTGGAAACCCCAGACCTCTGACCCGTATAGCACAATGGGTTTAATCTTGACATCAAAAATGTGAAAAACAGTGTCAGCTGGCAAGTTTTGTAATTTGAAGTATAGTCTTTTGATGCCTGCAACTGCTCTCCTGGCTTTTCCAGCTAAGTTTTCTACACATCTAGCCCAGTTCAGAGTAGAGGAAAATATCACACCAAGGTAAGTATAACTGGACTCGACTTGAATCTGCTTGTCAGCATAAAACCATTTTTCACAATTTTTCACAAAACCTCCATTTTTGAAGACCACCACTTTTGTCTTGTCCATGTTCACAGTGAGACCCCATTTTTTACAGTATTTTTCTAAACAATTAATTTTCTTTTGGAGATCTGCTACAGAGTCAGAGACAATGGCTATATCATCAGCATACATAAGAAGGAAAATACCCAGTGGGTCTGCAAAAATATCAATGCCACGTGCACCGCACGATGATATTTCTGTCTCAAATTCTGAAAGAAAGATAGAAAACAGCAGTGGGCTCAACACACAACCTTGTCGCACCCCTGACATGCAATCAAAGTAGTCGGTAACTTTGGTTCCAACCCTTACAGCAGCTTTTACATGTTTGTACATACTCTCAAGTGTCTGAAGCAACTTTCCATGAACTCCTTTACGTAGCAAGAGATACAACAGTTTTGTCCTGTGCACACTGTCGTAAGCTTTAGAAAAATCTACGTACATGGTGTAAAAACGGCCACCCTGCTTGCTAAGATACTTTTGCACTAGTGCCTGTAAGCAAAAAATGTTGTCTATAGTACTGTATCCTTTACGGAAGCCAGCTTGGGCCTCAGGAATACAATCATTCTCTTCACAAAAACGAACCAACCTGTTGTTAATGACAAAACTGTACAACTTACTGATAACGTTCAGAAGAGAAATTCCTCTGTAGTTGTCAACATTTCTAGGGTTACCCTTTTTGTGTAGTGGAAATATCACAGCCATGGTCCAGCTTTCAGGGTATTCCGCACTTTGAAACACACGATTAAACAAAGGATGCAGAAATTTCACAAGGATCTCACCTGCATGATGAAAAAGGTCAGTGGGCAAGCCATCAGGGCCTGATGCTTTCCCTTTCTTCATGTTATTAATAGCACTGCGAATTTCATCCTGCGTGATTTCCTCGTCAAATTTTGCATTATGACAACCATCACAATCATCAGATATATGGTCATTCAAAACACCCTCGGCCTGTCTGCTGAAACCTGAATCATCAACATTCTGATCCACATTTAGCAAATTACGAAAATAATCATACCACACGCGTGGTGAAATGACATCAGAACACAACTTTTTAACGCCAGTCAGAGACTTTATTTTTTGCCAAAATGTTCTTGAGTTTGCATCATTACATGCATCGTTGAGCTCATTCAAAACCCGTGCGTTGTACTCTACTTGTTTTGTTTTACACAACTTCTTAAATTCTTTCTTCATGTCAAGATACTTCCCTAAGTCGTCATGTGTGTTTGTGTGTCTGAACTGCTTCAACTGTAGGTACTTGTTTTGTTTTGCTAACTCGCAGTCCGAGTCCCACCACGGCGGCTGTGCACGGGATTCACCTACCTTCTTACCTGACCTCATTTTGTCAGCCGCCTTCTGAATGAATGCTACAAAACAGGCCGACCCTTCTTCTACACTCGAGTCAAGCGCTGACGAAAAGTGTTGAAACTGAGTCTCCTGATTATCTTCAATGTATGCCCAAAAGGATTCAGCGTAGTTTTCTTTCCAAACAAATTTAACCCCTTCCTCTAGTATTATATCATCATTTAAATCATCATCATCACATGAATAAACAGACTGAATAGAAGTAAACGTGGTTACAATGGGGAAATGGTCTGACTCGCACCTGTCTGCAACAAACATATCGGTCACTAGGTCAAACACGGATTTAGAGCAAATACAGTAGTCCACCACACTTTTGCCTCTGTTGGCCACGCACGTAATTTCTCCCTCACTGTCACCTTTCGTTCTGCCATTGACAATAAACAAACAGTACTCTTGACATAGTTCTATCAGTTTCCGACCAAAACTGTTTACGCCAATATCTTTTGACCTCCGTGGGCTTTGTGGTACATCCTCTAGCAGATCTGTTAATTCCTGTAAAGGCTGCACGTGTGAATTGCCATCAATAAAATCAGTATCAGACAGACCGGCAGTGCGGGCGTTAAAATCGCCACATAATAGCCAAGGCAGCTCAGGGTGAGCACGTAACACTTGAGACATGTAGTTTTCTAACACTTCAAAACCATCAACGTTATCTTCACCATATACAACAGAACGCTCTGGAGCCACATACACAAATGCTGCCAGAACATCAGATGCAGAGTTCAAAACAGACTTACCGATCTTTAGAAACACAATATCCTCAGCTGCCTGCATTAAACGCAACACATGACAGGCTATAGATTTATGTACACACACGGCCACGCCCCCTTTTAACTTTTGTGTACGTGGTGAAAAAAACACCTGATACTCTGGAAAGGTATCCTCTATAACATTTTGCTTACACGACCAGATCTCTGAAAATGCAAAAATTTGACACTTTTCACAGAACTGCCTAAAAGAAACACTTTTCAGCTTATTTACAAGACCTTGGATATTCCATGCCATGATGCGAAACACAGAGCTACCACTTTCATCACTACCACTTTCATCAACACAGTGTGCGGGTGTGGGTTTGAGTATGGGCACTTGAGCGTGTGTGTGTGCAGGTAAGTCGTCCTTTGAAGACACATGGTGGGGGCCCTGGGGGTCTGAATGAGGGACGGGCTGTCTTCTCCTGGTTGCTGGGTCAACATGCCGGCCTGCCCCTCATTTCTGCCCCCTGCGCTCCACTGGCCTCTGGGTAGCAGCGTCGTATGCGTGGGTCTTTCCCTCAACAACGAGGGAGTCGAAGCGGAGGAAGGCCTTCTTCCCCGCCTGCTTGGCCTCCTTGAGGAAGGGTAGCAGCTTGCGGCGCACGTCCCTCACCCGAGGGGTGAAGTCCTCAGAGATGTAGACCCGGGACTTGTTCTCCTTCAGCGTTCTTCGCTCAAACAGGATCCGCTCCTTGTCTTTGTACTTGTTGAAGCACACGATGATGGGGTGGGGCGCCTTGCCCCCCTTCAGACGATGGGCACGCTCCACCTCGATCTCCTCCTCTATGCCCATCTCGTCCTTCAACATTGACTTGACAGCTTTTTCACAGTCCGCCCAAGTCTCTGAGCGCCCCTGGGGGTGGGGGATTCCGTGAAAGATCAGATTCTTGCGTCTGCTCCGCCCCTCCAAATCATCCAGCTTATCCTCCAGCTGCGTAACTTTCTCCTTCAACTCTCTGTTTTCTTTCATCACCGCAGTAAAGTCACTCTGAATTTTGTCCATCTGCTCCTGCATTGTAGCTTTCATACTGTCCATCTTTTTGTCCATCACATTCAACATTTTAAACACATCAGCAATGGTCGGCTCAGACACTGCGTTTGCCTCACCCCCGGGCGACTGGTTGTCTTGGTTCCCCTGGCATGTCAAAAGAGTCTGTCGTTTCGGTGGGCCTGGGTTCGCTTCGACATCGCCACACCGGAGCAGAAAGCCGACCAAAAACACGAGAATGACTGCCACCGGTCCGCTGACACTGACAGTGCGGTAACGTAGGGCTGCCTTCCTCTGTGCTTTGCGAGCCATGAAGTTTTGAAAAGTCCAGTAAAAGGTACCGCAAATGGCACGAAAAGCTACCGAACTGCTTGGCATGATGAGCTGAATCAGCCTGTCGTTGTTCTAAAGTCACTCATTAAGTAATTATGTTGCAAAATGCTAAAAATGTGCGGAGCCGCTCTTCAACTGTGTGACGTCGATCGTGAGCACAACTCACCCCCAACGTGTGTGTGTGTGTGTGTGTGTGTGTGTGTGTGTGTGTGTGTGTGTGTGTGTGTGTGTGTGTGTGTGTGTGTGTCCGCGCGCGCGCGCGAAATATTTCTGTTTATTATTATTATTATTATTATCTCTTTTTTATATATATTTATTTGTCATGTTACCTTTTCTGCTGTTATATTTATTTAAAATGTTATTAAGAACAGACATGTAAAAAGGCCTGCGTGCCTACTGTCTTCATCCTTAGAAAATAAAGTTTCAATTCAATTCAATTCAATTCAATTCAATTCAATTCAATCTCTCTCTCTCTCTCTCTCTCTCTCTCTCTCTCTCTCTCTCTCTCTCTCTCTCTCTCTCCCTCTCTCCGTTTGGTTGATTTTTTTTAATTGTAAGTAGCTTAGCAAGGACAGATTGTAAGAAAGGTCTGCGCTCCTAATATCTCAATCCTTGGGAAATAAAGGTTTGTTCGTTCGTTCTATAGGATCTCCGGTGTTATTAAGGACAGACGTGGAAAAAAAAGGCCTGCGTGCCTACTGTCTTTATCCTTAACAAGTAAAGTTTCAATTCATCTCTCTCTCCTCCACCCCCCCCCCCTCCCACCCCTCCTTAATGTCCCTAGCACCAAAGCGTTCGGGGGCACGACATTTTGCAGTGCGATAAAACACTGATAGAGACTCACAATAGGTGGTGACTAGGAGTAGGAGTAGATCCGTTTAACTGACCATAGCCTTTGTTGCGGTCTTCTAACGGAAAGACTGCACCGCCTGTTAAGACGCCGACGCAGTTAACTCATTCTACCCCAGCACCGAAATCCCCAAATGTTGCCGTTGTCTTCTGAAGACTGCAGTGCAGTGCAGGACACAGATCGACCATGATAGTTCAAGGGTGATGCCAGAATAGCTTGGCGCCCATAGGCGCCAAGCTATTCTGGCATCACCCTTGAACTATCATGGTCGATCCCTATCTTGCTGTGGTGTGTCTGGGGTAGAATGAGTTAAATAAGTGATCAATTATAGTGCTGCTTAACCCTTTCAGTGCCGGGGCAAGGCGAACGCTACCCAGCTGCAAGAGACAGAAATCCTCATGAAGATTATGTCTCTTGTTGGTTCTGTGTTCTATGCGCCCTTTTTTTTTTTTTTTTTTTTTTTTTTTTGTTGTTGTTTTTTTTTTGTTTTTGTTTGGGGGGGGGGGGGCATTTCATTTGTGTTCTTCACGCGAATGTCGGTCAGTGTGCAGAGGTTTCAGACGCGAAATCTGTGATCAGTCGCATCGAATGGGTTAATGGTCCATAGTTTTAGAGTAATTGAAACTGAAACATTCTAGCGTCTGTTCAAGCACCGATAAAAGTAAAATAGGCGATGAATTGTGCTGCTTAATAATAGTCCACAGATTTTAACGCCATTCAAACGGAACGACTGCACCGTCTGTTAAAACACCGACAGAGCGCTGAGTGAGCCAGGATTTCAGAAACAAAATTGTACGTCACACTACAGTGTAGTGACGTACACTGGCAGGGAAGGGGTTAACAGTCTATAGTTTAAAAGTCAGTCACACGGACACATTTCCCCCCATCTGTTGAAACACTGATATGCTCGCAGTAAGCGGTGACTAGATACATTTAACTGTCCATATATTTTTTATTTATTTATTTTTTTTATCCTTTGAAACATTCCAGCGTCTGTTAAAACACAGATAGATATTTTTTTAACTCATTCAGCCAGACGCACGTATTTCCCAAATTTTGGAGGCGTCATCTAACGACTATGCACCTGCTGCATAATTTAAGGGTAGTGCCAGATTAGCTTGGCGCCGACAGGCGCCAAGCTAATCTGGCACTACCCTTGAATTATCATGGTCGACCCATCTCCTGCTGTAGAGCGTCAGGGCTGAATAGGTTAAATGGTGATAAATAGTGTTGTTTTGCAGTACACCGTTTGTAAGCTTTTGAAAACGGGGACATTCTACGCTGACACAACCGTCGTATGGTCCGAAATATATAAAAAAAAAACTTAATGGTCAACAGGTTTTACGTCATTGAAATCAGGACGTTGTGAAGAAACAACAGAACCGCTGTAAGGGTCAAAACTCGCAGACTAGCGTTGAAAATGGCCATATGTTTGTTTTCCTAAGTCTTTGGTTGAAATGGGGGCACTCTCAGTGTCGTCTGCCAAGACACCGGCGATAGAACCGCCGTGCGTCGTGTCAAGCCGAACAAACTGTCTGCCCGGACAAGATAGGGGAAAATGTGTGTGCTTGGAATTGAATCTACACCAAGAAAATCCCTAGTACTGCAGTCCCTGGGCCGATCCCTGCCGTCCGCAAGAGACATAGATTCTCATGAGTTTTGCAGGTGCAGGGGCTCATGAGAATATATGCCTCTTGCTGAGGTTTTCGTACTCCTCTCTGTTCATCAGGACGAAAAAAGTTACTTCGATTCAGCTTTATGCTCGCACTTACAAAAAAATAGTTCCCTTGTGAACAAGTCCAGTTTCTCAAAAGACATAGATCCTCATAGACATCTGCAGCAGTGAGGAGTCCATCAAAATCTGAAGCAAGGAAAATACTCATTTAAATCACCCATAAGTAAGTAGGGCATGGACTGTCTGTCTCCGACTTGATGCGAAAATATCCGCCGCGTAAACTGCATCACCCAATCACCCGCTGACCGCAAAGTTACTTTTACGCACCCCAAATCTCAAGACCGACTTGCGTCACCCCGTCTCCTTCGATAAAGCTGGAATTATGGGATTTATTGGGCTCTGATAGGGAAGGGGTAGTGGGAAGAACACACCGCTGGCACCTCCAAAGATTCTGGGACAATGAGCTAATGGAAAAGAGAATCCGGCCTGATGGGAAAATTACCCGGCACAGAAACTCCTAACAACCTCCTCTGTCTGAGGAAAATAGACTTAAAATTGGATGAAAGTTGGTCAGCAAGAGGCACAGAACCCCATGATCCCCTGCATAGTACAAGTGATCATGAAGGTCTATGTCTTTGGTAGATCCGAATGGTTTTTCTCAAAGACTTTATATGCGCTTGATGGAAAAATTAGTGTGTAACCAAAGCCATGCACGAAAGTAGCGGAGACATTCGATTACTCTCCGTCCTAGAAACATACGTAAACAACACTAAACAAGAGGCGCGTATCTTCATGAACCCCTGAATTCTTCAGGGTCTCATGTGGAGCTATGTCACCTGCTGATAGACGGCAGAGAACGTGCCTTCTAATCCAGAAGAAACGCCGCATGTCCCTACTGCATGCAGCCTGATGGTTATCAGATGGAGCCGTCACATTAGCTCATTCGAGGCGCCCCATGTTGTATAGCGTTGCCGATGGCAACGGCCGGTATACGACACTTCCGCGGCTATTGATGCCGGGCGCCTCGAATGAGTTAGCCCCAGCCGCCTGCCATAGTAGTGAGATCCTTGTTTCTTGGAGGAGTCATATTCGCTAAATGAAAAAAATACTTACATGTTATAGTCTATAAGCTAGCCAGATCTACCGTGCACCCCCCCCCCCCCCAAGTACTCAATAAGATGGGTTTTTAAAATATACCTTGGTATGTCCTAAGATGTTTAAGCCATGTTCCCCGAAAATTCTTAGGAACACACCAGAGATATAGCCGATGGCGCAAGGGTACCCCCATTCACACTCTTCGCACATGCTAAAAAGAGGTTGAGAAACATTTTCCTCTAAATAAATCAGAATTCATTCCAGAAGCCCAAATCAGGCACACTTTCTGCATCCTCTGCAAAAAAACAGAAAGAAAAGATATTGAATCTCTGGCTCACAGTGAAGGTATTTGTGCACCCAGTAAACAGCCATTTCCGCGAAATCGCAAACAGAGACAAAAATAATGTGTCAGATGCCTTCAGACATTTTCTATAGCACTGACAGTCCATTTTAAGGCTTACATCATTAAAACAGGATGTCACAATTATTAAAAACTTAACTAGGTGATGCTGTGATTACTGTGAGAGCCACAGTGGTTGATTTTGTATTACTACCCCCAAGTTTTAAAAATACACAAAATTAATTTTAAAAAATTTACTAAAGTTATTCCATTTCATTTTGACCTCTCTTTATCTATTAAGTTTCAATAATGAGAGCATAAAGTGCAAGAAAATAAGGAAAGTCGACATCCTTTACGGTACGTTCGTGGTGAATGATAACTTTTTCCCCAATTAAAATTGCACGGTAGGTCTGGCTAGCTTATGGACCATGTCGGGCATGAAGAACGATACAGAAAAAAAAAAAGAAAAACCTTGTCAGTCCAAAGAACACTCTTTTATTGAAAAGGGGGGAGTGGAAGGTGGAGGGGGGAGGGTGGAGGGTGGAGGGGGGTGGAGGGGGGAGGGGGGATGGAGGGGAGGGGGGGTGGAGGGGAAGGGGGGAGGGGGGGTGGAGGGGAAGGGGGGAGGGGGGTGTGAGTGGGTGTGTGTGTGTGGGTGGGGTTTGGGGGGTGGGTGGGGGTGGGGAGAGTTAGTGAGCGAAAGTCACTGTCACAGATAATCCAGACCCGAGTGCACGTCACTTCAGCCCCAGAAATCTCAAATTCGGTCATACGCAAATTAACCTATTCACGGTAACCCGGAAGTCAAAGCGCAGCTCTTTTAAAATCACAAACACCGAGATGTTGCCAATAATTAAACTGAGCGTCTAAAACACAATTTTGACGATAACAATAAGCAATAATTATCATGGACAGTAAATAGTGTGTAGTGCCGCGGTTCATTTAGATTTAGTGGAATTTTCTAAAAATGACAGGACGCAAACAGTGGATTAAAAGCCCGGCCAAACATGCGAGATCGCATGTCTGTCCAGGTTTTTAATACAATTGTTTGCGTGGAAACAGGTGCAGTTTTGACCTCGGCTGCGTCCAAAAATAGCTAGATCTCAAACATTCTGGCCAATGTGAGATGCGGCTGCAAATTTACGGAAAGTTTCGATGGGCAGACCATGGCCCGTGCAAGGGTCTGCGGCGGAGACTGGGTCACAGGTTGAACAGTTTTCTCCCTTCACTATTTCTGGTAGCGTGGGCCCAGCCTCTTAGTTTTGCAGGATGAGCCGTCTCAGTGGCGCTAGACACGACAATCACGACGGGTCGTGCCAATAGACGGGAACACCGCCGGCGCAATTCGATCCAAGCGCTTGCAATTATCACTAATAATAATAATAATAATAATAATAATAATAATAATAATAATAATAATAATAATAATAATGTAGTTATAATATAGTGTTTATAATACAACGCCACAGGAAGCATGATCCGATCCACTTTATAAAAGAAACCGACAGAAAAAAATTAAATAAGAAAATTAAATAAGAAAAATAAAATAAACAAAATAAAACATGAAATAAAATAAAATTAAAATAAAATAAAGAAATTTTTAAAATATATATACAATAATTTTTTTTTTAATAAAATAAAATAAAGAAAAAAAATCTTGACGCTTTTATGACACTACCCCAAAGCTGCTGTGTTTGCTGCATTCCCCGTACCTCCCACTTCCTCTTCCAGTTTTTTTTTCTCCATCCCCACGCTCGGAAAAGGGGGGGGGGGGGGGGGGCAGAAGGTCTTGGACGTGAAGGAGATACAAGATAAAACTAAAAAGTCATCCGCGATAGAAATGATGAGGCTAAGCACGCGCGGCAAACATTCAATGTTGAGCCTTCGCGTTCGTGTTCTTTTGCTGATGTTTGTGTTAATGGATTTGCTGACGAATCTAAAAATACTGCAGACCATCGGGCCGACATCGACCGCAGTGGGCTCGCGCACGACTGTGCGCGGGCCCACTGCGGCCGACCTCGGCCCGACTTTTTTGCGTGCTGGGAATCTATAAATAACACCCAGGCGTATCACAGACTGAGCAGATTAATTACGGTCATAGTCTGGTATCATAAATGACCTTAACCCCTTCCCCTCCCAGCAGCTATCGGAAAGTTTAACCCCTTCGTTGCCACTGGACGCAGACCGTGCGGTCTTGAAAATTTCCTGAAGCCTTTGTCACTTTTTTTTTTGTGTGAGTTTCATCTTTTATGACGTACTTTTGAGTTCTTCATCTATTGTTTCACGTCATACCTTCAGTACTGATTCACGTCATACCTTCAGTTGCATCCTTAACTTACCATCTGACGAAAAAGTTGCAACTCGTGTACTTGCTTGCCGCTTTGCGTTTCTATTTTGGAAAACGGCTTCAATCCTAAACACAAATACGTTGTGCTGTAACTGTCTTTTCTAGCGTGTTTCTTTCTTAGTCGAGTTCTTCTCTGCATTTTACACGCTTGGCAGTCGCCATTTAGATTCTGTCTTTCGCTAGTTCAATTCACAGCCAAAGAGCCAGCCGCCCTCGAAGGAGCTTGGTACAAACTTGAGAGGTGTCAACAAAAGGCATAGATCCTCATGAGCCCCCGCAGGTGCGGGGGGTCACGAAGATCTACACCTCTTGCAGTTGGGTAGTGTTCAATTTTTTCCCGCAGTGAGCGGGTTAATTAACAATATACCGGTGGCTGCACATACACAAGAGTGTCAGTAAAGCTTGAATGAAAGCCAGACACATTATTAGAATGATTATGATTGTGGGCAAACTGTGACTGATCGCCTTAATCGAGCGAACATGTTTCGACTCCCAAAATAGCACTGACCAACGACCAACGGACACAAATACAAGAATATGTACTTGCATTCATCAACGGTCACGAAGTAGTAGCACAAAGGGTGGGCATATGTCTCAAGTCCGTCGTGCAGCCCTCTAGGTTATGCCTAGATTTGGGCCGCAAGGTACGACCTGGAACGCTAGGCCAATTCCCTGCAACCGGCGGCTGCAGATGTCCAATGTAAAGGAATAAACGAGACCAAATTAATGGTTGAATGCCAGTACGTGCTTGTAATTTAGAAGAAACTACCAAGGAAGTAGGAAAAAGCACTGTCAGGGGAGAGAATTGTGCATTATCGACCAATCATAGCGCAGGGAATGTAACACCCTGCAGCAGGAGATGGATTGATCATGATAATTCAAGGGTAGCACCAGATGAGCTTGGCGCCCGAAGGCGCCAAGCTCATCTGGTACTACCCTTGAATTATCATGATCAATCCATCTCCTACGTGAACTGGTATATAGTCGTTAGACAATGCCTCCCAAAAGTTTGGAAATGCGGCCGTGGGATTAAGAGGGTTAACTGTCAAGCTACCTCAAGAGAACAGTATGTCGATAATGCTGGATATAAGCATCTTAACTCCTTTGTTATCGAAGGACACAGAGCATCATGCAAATACAGATATCAGAAGCGCTTGAATATCTATGCCCCTACCAGCGAGTGCCTGATACAGCAGTTCCTTGCCGGACGATGTGCAGACAAAAAATAAATGACGAAAACCGTTGCTGTTAGCAACGCATCCGATTCCGCCGTTTCAGAGCTGGGGGATGAGATGGGGAATTTAAGGCGACCTCTTCCAATCACAGCTAAACCTTCCGCCTGCAAGACCCCTAGATTCTAACGAGTCCCTGCAGCCGCAGGGGCTCATGAGAATCTACGAGAATCTGACTATGCCGGTAGGAAATGGTCTATTTTGCGTGTACTGCCCTGTCGACGGCAGAAGACGGTAAGTTTGTGAAAAGCGAGATTCTCATTGTAGAACAATGAAAATCTTGCTTTTCACAACATGGACTTGATGTCATGTAAGTCAACAACCACAAAGCAGTGCTGCAATTAGCAAATTAACCCCTTCGCTGCCAGCGGTGGCAAAACTTGACGCGCGTCTTTAGTCACTTTACACAGACCGACATTCGCGTGCGCAAATTGCGGGGTCCGCTCACGATGATCTCTATACTGACCTCCTGCAATTAGGCGGTTAGCAGTCCTGGGCCAGCTACTAAGCAAGGTGCTCCGCTATACTTACTCTGTCAGATCGACATCGGGATATATAGCTCAGCGGGAAGCAGCGCATTCTAGTAGCGCGAACGTCTTGAGCTCAGCGGCGGCATGAGTGCGCTTAATCCTGCGCCAGCCGCTGCTAAGCAAGGTGCTCTAACATTCTCAAGACTGTTTGTGGGGACTGTTTTTCGCTATAGCGGCCATGGCCATGGCCGCTATAGCGAAAAACAGTCCCGACAAACAGTCTTCAGAATGTTGAAGTTAGCCGGCACGCACAAAGAAATCGAAGAAGAAGAAAATAACAACCTTAGTGTACTTATTTGCGAAGAAACGGAGACAATTACTGCCTTCGAGTACATTCAGCTGGAAAATACACCATCATGAAAAACAGCAGATCCATATCAGATCAACAATGCCATTAAAAAAAAAAAATATATATATATATATATATATATATATATATATATATATATATATATATATATATATATATATATATATATATATATAATATATATATATATATATATATATATATATATATATATATATATCCCTTTTATTTAAGTCATGTGGTCTAGTCAGTTTCAGACAAGACGTGGCCTGTTTTTGACAGCCGCACAATTATCGACCGTCTTCATTTAAAATTCCTACGCTTCCAAACGCACTACTTGCACGAACACTAACCATCTGCAAGAGGCGTCGACAATCATGAGCTGCGGGGGATCACGATGACCTATATGCCTCCTGCTTCCATGATTCATCTCTGTGTACTTCAGAGGTGTTCAAATCAAGCATCGCAACGCTTGAACAGACAGTCGCTGGCCGAGTGTTTTTGTTTCCATAGAGCTGCCGATCAAACACGTTGATCTCCTGCTGTAAGGCAAACGACCTAATTCGCGTGAAGAAAACAGATATAAATTGATCCAGCAAGAGGTATAGATCCTCATATGAGCCCCGCAGTTGCGGGGGAGAGGGGGGGGGGCACATGAGGATCTACACCTCTTGCTGACAGCTGACCATGTGTGTAGTAGGACCACGATGAACAGCAACACAGAGTGTTTCGATTTTCACGGTCCAGGAGGAGGGAGGAATGTTCGATAAAGTAGGCTTTGCAATTTATACAAATCATTTATGCCCCCCCCCCCCCCCAAAAAAAAAAAATGCTATCACAAAGTCTCTCTCTATCGTCGGGGAGGCCTTTTGTGTCAGGTTGAAAGTCCCCAACAAAAAGTTGGACAATGCGAAATATATACATAATATATATGTCCCTCAGGATGAGGAGATCATCTATCGTTCATTGTGTGGCTGTACAATGCAGGTATTGATATACTGATATGCTTACAAATAAACAACGACACCCAAGAACCATCCATAAACCACTGGGAGCAAATATTGATAAACGAAGTTGACCTACAACGGGAAACCATAATCAAACACTCTTGAAAAAATGTAGTAGCCTCTGATTATTTTCTTGCATTCGTCTGCAGCAAAACCTGTTTTGAGCAACCCCCTTTATGAGAGACCACCTGTCATTAAAGACCATCATTCAGGTAGCTGTCGTCACCTAAATGATGGTATTTAACGACAGGTGACACTCCCACTTTTTTGTCTTGGAAAAAACCCCACAAAAAACAGGTTCAACTGTGTTAGATTTACATTCCACGGTGGAAACTCTAAAGCTCCTATCTACAATGTCATCTGAGGCATAATACAATTCAAAGACAAGTCGACCCTGATAGTTCAAGTGTAGTGCCACAACAGCTTTCGGCGCCTACATTTTCAAAATGCGACTGCGGGGTTCGATTCTGAGGATCGATTCCTCTTGCAGTTAGGCGTTCAGCTCGCTGTGTCCCGGCAGTGACGGGGTTAATTATGTAAGGGCGGTCCGTGGGGCAGCGGTAAAAGCGCCTGCCACCAATGCTAGAGGTGCGAGGTTCGATACCCGGTTCCGGCGTCGGACTTTTCTCCTCTAGTGTGTGTCACCGTTAATTCGGGCGGACTGAAGAGCTGGTAGTGAACATCTTTTTTTAAGCTGAATGCACACACAGCACCTGGACCAGATGGGTTAGGAGGAAAAGTATTGAAAACCTGTGCAGGTCAATTGGGAAAGATCTTCACTGCTATCTTTCAGTTCCTGCTTGATTTTCATACTGTCCCTACTGCTTGGAAATCATCACTCATTGTTCCGATTCCTAAAAAACCTAATGCTCGTGAATTCAACGATTTCCGCCCAGTTGCATTGACTTCTATTCTGTCAAAATGTATGGAAAAGGTGGTGCAGAGGCATCTGTCAAATCATGTTGCCGAACTAATGGATCCACTCCAATTTGCTTACAAAAATCATAGGGGTGTGGAAGATGCGTGCCGTATTCTGTACAATCTTGTTTTTCAACATCTTGAAAATTCAAAAGCACATGTGAGGATTCTGTTTATTGACTTTTCTAATGCTTTTAATACTGTTGAACCACTGATGCTTTTGCAGCGTATGATGGACTTTAATGTGAACACAAACATTATTCTGTGGGTGCGAGACTTTTTGAAGGACAGGCCACAACGTGTAAATGTACATGGCAGTCTGTCTGACCAAATGGTGTTAAATTCGGGCTGCCCTCAAGGTTATGTTCTCTCTCCGACATTGTTTTCTATATACACAGACCATATGCGTTGTCATACTGCCACTTCTCGTCTCTTAAAGTTCTCAGGCGACATGGCTCTTGTACGCCTACTCCAAAAAGAAGACAGTCTGGCTGAGTACTTTGCACAAATAAGAGTCACGGTGCAGACAGTTTTCTGAATATGAATGTACAGAAAACCAAGGAACTCGTCATTGATGACAGCAAAGTTGATGATATTTTTGTAACTGTCTCAATTAATAATCAGCCTGTAGAAGTGGTCACTGAATTTAGATACCTTGGCACAGTTGTGGATAGTAGGATGTCTTTTACTGGAAACACCGATCTCAGTGATTGTGAAAAAAGCAAACCAACGTCTGTACCTTCTTAGGAAACTGAGAAGTCTTGATGTCAGTTCCAAGGTTT